>JAWWEW010000112.1:14401222-14422350 GCA_035583185.1 Anabacerthia variegaticeps | reverse complement strand
CCCCGCCGCGCCCTATTGGGTGCCGCCGCTGTCAATCACCCGAGCCCTGAAGGGGCAGCGGCGCGGGGGGGCAAGGCGGTGAGGGAGCCCCGGGCTGGCGGGGCCCCGCCCACAGCGCTGCCTGCGCTCTGATTGGGCGAGGCGGGGCTTCTGGCGAGGGAGAGCCGTCTGATAGGCCAGCGTGGCTGCCCGTCAGCGCCAGGGCGCCCCGCGATTGGCTGCGGCGCTGCCCAAGGCGGAGGGGCGGGGCCGGGCGGGGCGGGCGCGGCGCTGTCAGGGCAGGGGCGAGGCCGCGCCGCGGGCCCGGGGAGTGCGGAGGGGCCGGAGGGAGCGGGGCGGGCGGCCCCGGTGGGGACCCTGGTGGGAAGGAACCGTGGTGGCTGCCGTGAGGGGGGCGCGGGGTGGCTGAAGGCAGCGACCGGCCGCGGGAGGGGCGTGGGACAGAGCCCACCCTGAGGAGGGGTTGGCCGGGCGGCAGGCCCGACCCGCGGGGCAGCCCCGGTGCCGGAGGGGCTCGGGGGGTCGCGGGGGCACCGGGGGGTGGTGGACATGGGACTGCGCGGGCAGGACGTGTTGTGTATCAGTGTGATAAGCTTTGTGCTCGGCGGGGCAGGCGGCGCTGGATGCTGTGCGCAGCTGTGTGTGCAAGCGCCCGCCAGGGAGAGCGGGGCAGCCTGAGCGATGGGGCCGTGAATTCCCCACGGCCGGGCTGGCTCGGGGTTCCTCTCGGGGTGCCACCCAGGAGCTGTCGGGAGGCTGATACACACCCGCGGTGCGTTCCAGCGAGAACCTGACAGTACCGGAGCCTTGCTATGGTTCACGGGGAGAGCGCCGCGCTGCCTGTCGCCCACGTGCCGCCCGGACACCCGGCCGGGGGTGCCCAGTGATGGATCCCACAGCGCCATTGGCAGGGAGTGAGGTTCAGAGGCAGGGTAGGGTGGATGTGTGATCTGTGGGAGCTAATCCCAAACCTATCAGCCAGCCAAGGCTGAAACTAAGCCAGCTATCGAGTGGAAGCACAGGGAAATAAGGAAGATAATGCAGGGGGGCTCTGAGAGCAGCTGTGAAATTGAAGCCTCGGGGCTTTGCAGTCCTTCTCTGTGCTCTTTTCCATGACAAACCAAATGGAGCCCAAGCCTGATCCATGGACTGGGAAGCTCTTTATCCCAGTGTTTTCCTCCTTTCCCCTGAGCTGCTTCTCGCTGAGCCGGCATATCGCTGAGGCTGCCAGCATTCAGTGGCTGGAGTGAAAGGAGAGAAAGAATGACTGTGCGGATGGCCACAGGCCTAAGGTGAACAAAGATACCTCGGAGAGGGTGAATATTTGGGCTATTGAAAACATCAGCCCTTTACTTATAATGTGTTAGTCTTCAATCCTTACCCAAGCTGCCAGAAGGAATGCATTTTCTCTGTTTGGAGCTGTCCTGGAAGAGACAGTGATTCCTTTTTTTTTCTCTAAAGTTGTTACACTGGAAATGTTGCAGACAGTTGTACTACTCACACAGATTTTCTCAGAAATGCTCTTTTTATTTTTTTCCCCAGAATATTTTTGAAGTTACAATCTGAAGATTTTGCACGTTTGTCTTTAACATTTCTGTCCCAGTTTTGCAGCTGGTCTGCACACACAGAGTAATTCCAACACACTTGAGGGAGACATCCACTGATTAAATGCAGATCACCTGCTTAGGATTTGGGAAATGAGGCCAGGATTTCCAGAACACATCAGACTGAGGACACGTAGTGTGGAGCACACACATGCTTAGTTCTGACTTGGAAAATACCAGATGGAAAACTGGCAGCTGTAAAGTGGATCAAACAAGGTAGTACGAAATTCCAGTGGACCTGAGGACACCCTTAGTTCCTCATACCAGGGAAATATCAAGTAATCAGTCATGCTGATTTTATTTCAGAACTTGTCTGTATTCTGAATATATATTACCAAAAGTTAATCCGTAAGTTTCTCTGATGTACCTCCTGAATATCATGCAGCACCCAGGCTAATTCCTAAGACATGTCTTTGACCAAGATCTTATTTTCCTCAAACCGAGATAGACATTTTCTGTCCTGTGGAATAAATGCAGAAGGTCTCGGTGGTTTGCTCAGTGACTTGTGTTTCAAACATCATTATTTATTAACATTTTCCATTTCCTTCATAGCTTTTGGATTCCAGTTACACCACGCCTGGGAAGTACATGGCATAAGGCTGTTTTTTCCTTTGGGCATGGGGAGAAATACAACATAGGCAATTACCCTACAACTTACCTATTTTTGAAGAGTAGCAATCCTTAGTTCTCACAATCTGGGGGAAAGCCTTAGGAGAGTCCAAAGGGTGTGAGGAGTTAGTGTGGAAGGAAGGGCAGGTTGGAAGCGAGAGGCTACCACAGCATTATGAGGTTACTGGACTGAGTCTTACACCAGACTAACAAAAGCTCTTGTGATTTTTCTTGGCAGCTTACAGCCCAAAGGGCCCAGTAAATGGTAAAAAGAGATTAGCAAGGGCATAGATGAAGAACCCCGTACCCCTTCCTTGGGTCAGAGCACTCAGATGGGTCAACAAGGAACCCCACTTTTGACTTCATTTCCACATGGCAAAGATCTCTTGACTGGCCCTGCCAGCCACATGCCTGCTTTGTGCCAGTGACCCAGCTCAAACCACAGCTCAGCTGTAGATGGTGGTTCAGGATCTGAACCAAGGTCTAGGAAAAGAGTCACATTTTTATTTAATCCAATATTATGAGCTTAATGGTGAAAAGAAGCACAGCAAGTTACACCAGAGTACTCAGTGCTCACTTTTAAGGTCAATACCTGAGCGAAGAACTCTTGTGTGACTCCCAGAAGGGTCCTTCTGATTACGAAAAAATGATGCATCACTTTGTGTACCATCTCAAAACCTTCTTGTCTGCAAGCAGGAAAAATAGTCATGTGATGAATAGGTAAATGCTGTTTTATTAAAGATATATAATATGTGTCTCACAACAATCTATTTAGACTATATTTTTGTCAAATCTGCTGCTTTCCTTGCCTGTGGAAGGACAGCTGAGGAAGTTTATTCAGGTTATATTTGAGCCTTCATCTGTGTTATTTTGGAAATGGCAGGGAACAGGATGCTGAGAGCTGCTCAAAATGGAAAGTTGGCAGTGCTGACCAGGGAGTCCCCAGAGCTACTCGACCAGGTTCTTTATAAACAGCTGGTTCCACCAAGGACAGCCTTGCTGTCCAAAACCACATACTTGTGTTCTGTAACTCCCGTTTCCCCCCTGCTATGCTGACACTGAACTATCCAGACTCCCTCACAATTTCCCCAGAAACTGCCATGTTTTTGGTTTTTTTCTGGACTTTACCTCCTGCTCCCTGGATTTGGCCTGGTGGTGGGAGATTTCAATCCACCTGGTCCAGTAGAGAGATGATCTGTTCTCTATTTCTGTTATTCCCTGTCAAGCTTTAAAGCTTTTCAGCCTCTCCCTTATCCTTCAATGCCTCGTCATCAGCATGACTAAGGACAGGTTGTTCACCAATAAAGAAATGACCTTTGCTAGGAATAGCTGTCATAAATCTCCATTTCCCTGTCCCTCTGTACATGAGCGTGCAGAAATGTCACCGAGAAAATCAACTAATTGGGTTATGTCAAATTTGCAAGAACAGTCCTCTTTCTGAGGCAATGGGCTGTGTACATGAGGTTACCCACACCTGCCACATTTTAAATGTCCTTGGATTTCTAGATCCCATCAAACCTTTGATCCCATGTTAATGAAGGTAGTGGAGAATTTGCACTGACCTCAGTAATATGTGTAAAGTACCATCCTGGTCCCAGCACATATCCCTACCTGATGCTTGACACCATAATAATTCAGTTCTGTGCTATGTTCTATGGCAGCACACTTGTCTGCTCTTTTACGTTGTTCCTTCACATCCCAACAGTAATTAAAATAATTAAAAATATATCTACGCATAACTATATATTACACAAAAAAAATTTAATTCTCCCTTATTTTGTTTGTTGCTGGAAAAATTCCACTCAGATGTCTTTTCACATGATCTGCTGACACCCAACAGCCATTCTGTACTGGAGGGAATAAAGTTTTGAATATTCCATCTGCTAAATATCAGTGACAATTGAAAGGGGGGGTGGGGAGTGTGGAATACCCCATTTTATTTGTGCAATGATAGCTTGACTTTGAGACTGGCAGCTGAGAAAAGGTGACTCCCACATTGCAGAATCAAACAGCCCTGTTCCTATCATAGCCTGGAATGAAAGTATATCATTGCAGCAATACCCCCAGCTGTGCTTAAGGCACTACCCATAAAACCATCACCGTTTGTTCTTGCCTTGCCAGCAAAAGAAGCAGATTTTAGGATGTGCTCTGGTGAGCTTGTCTTTGTTAACACTGTCAGGGGCCAAGACAGGCATCCCAGCCTGGTTCTTGCCTATGGAACAACTCACCAGGGTGGCATTCCTAGCCCAATGCACAGAGCTGTGTACAGGCGCCAACCCTGCTAAACCTCCTAATCCAGAGAGGGCTCTGCTGCCAAGGGGAATCTGCAGAGAGAGGTAACTCACCAGCTGGGGTAACTCACCAGCACCTCTTTTTTATGTATTGTTTGTTCTCACATTCTCTTGCTGTGGCTGGAGCCCACACCTACATGTGGTGAGACCCTGCTTGTGCTTCAGCCAGGCAGTGAGTGCCTCCCCTCCTGGCTCTGTGCCACAAGGGGTACCCAAAACGCCTGTTCCAGGGGTGGCAGCCTCATGTCACAGCCCCCTTGCTCTCCTGTAATCAGCTGCATTACCCACCCCAGGGGCACCAGGTACTCCTTGCCCTGCCCCTCTTAACCCCATCATCCAAAGTCTTGTAGGCAAAGTCAAATAGGATGGTTCAAAAAGAGCAGATGAAAAACATCCTCACCTGTCTTTTCTTTATCTCCCCTGTCTTGTCTGGCTGACATTCTTCCCAAACCACTCAGCAGTAAGGGGCATGTTGCATTTATCTGCAGACAAGGTCAAGGAGAGGAGTGGCATTCCTGAAATGCAGAAGTCTCAGTGCAGTTCAGCCTGTGCAGGCGAGACAAAGATGGGGTGTTGATGGTGGAGACCCCATGCTACAGACAGCATTTCCCTGCTCTGGATTAAAACACTGGATTAGTGCTGTTTTCTCCAAGTTTATTATCGACTCTGCTGTTGGCGTGCAATGGTCTGAGTGAATTTTTCATAACCCTTTGATACCCATGGAATTGTGTACACCTCTTAGTGTCCCTAGTTTCCCTCTTCTCAAAAAAAAAAAAAAAATTAAAAAAAGAAGCAGCCTGTACTTTATCCACAAATAACTTTCAATCTTTTATCATGCTTAGTGCCTCCTGTACCCTTTCCAGTTCTTCAATGCCCTTCCTGTGTGGTCTCCCTAGCCTTTTTGCAGAGTATAATTATGCTTGTATAGGACATCCTGCAGCACTAATGAGGGCAAATAATGCCTTTCTCTCTCTCTTTTTAAAATAAACAGCACATAATGTGGCCAGCAGGACAGGACAGCATTGCCCCCCTGTGCTGGGCACTGGTGAGGCCACACCTCGAGTCCTGTGTTCAGTTCTGGGCCCCTCAGGACAAGAAAGACATTGAGGTGCTGGAGCGTGTCCAGAGAAAGGCAAAAGAGCTGGTGAAGGGTCTGGAGCACAGCTCTGATGAGGAGCAGCTGAGGCAGCTGGGGGGGCTCAGCCTGGAGAAAAGGAGGCTTGGGAGGGAGGGAGCCTGGAAGGATTGTGTAGATGTGGCCCGTGGGGACATGATTTAGTAGTGGGCTCAGCAGTGCTGGGTTACCATTGGAATTGATGATCTTACATTCTTTTCCAACCTAAATGATTCTATGATTCCATTATTTATTACCAAATAATCCAGCTTGTTAATTTAAGATGCCCTTCATAGACAATGACCTTGATTCTCTGGAACTGTTCACTTTTTCTCATTGAGATTTTTTTTTCCCCTTTTCACTTCTGCAGTTCTTTTTTACTTTAAACATGACCTTTTTTTAATATGTAATGTTTTTCATAAGATAATTGCTGTTTACACAGACCACCACCAATGCTCTGTAAAGACAGCTGAAAGTGAAGGGGCCAAACTTTAGACAAGATAAACACAGGGAGCAACCTATGGCTAGGATTTGGAACAAGCATCTCAAGACAGGTGTGGCAGCACAAGTGAAAACACAAGACACTTTCTCCATAGACAGAGATTAGGAACAGGAAGACCCTTTTCTAAGAGCTATGGAAGAAAATAAGGGATGGAGCAAATTCAGAGGAAGACTTGCTTCCTAGCTCCCATACCTATTCTACACAACCCTGGCTGTGTCAAATCTCTGATTAACCAGCTGTGGATGCTTCATGATGGCATCTAAAAATACTGAAGATACAATGGTGGGAAGGTCAGGGAGTGAAGGTTGCACAGCCCATACATTTTTTCCTACCGTGATCCTGTTTATCAGGAAATCAGTAGCTGGACATGCAATCAGAATAATGAGCTGGAAAAATGTAAAGCCTTTTATCTGTATTTCTGTAACTGCCAGAGAAACCATAAAATTGAACACAGCTGTCTGTAAAGATTATGCAGGCAACTCCTCTTTGCCCAAATATAATATATGTCACCTTTAAAGAGAACGCCTAGTTAACTTTGGATCTACACCATCAGTCATCCATGCAGTTCATCAGTAACAGGGATATGCTTCCTTGGAATACAGGCATTAGCAATGCACAGGCCGTCATAGATCAAATCTGAGGCCTTCTTGGAAGCCAGTTGAGAAGCAATTACCTTGCAGATGTGATAAGACAATCTATTACACAAAACCATGTCCCTACCAGACTAAGGGGAAATTTGCAGCTAACAACTTGTACAACCAGAATCCCAAACATCACACAGTGGGGCATTAGTGCTTGATGAAAAGTACCTCAAAGCACAGAGTTGAAATATATACGTGTGGTGTGGCCTTCGTCCTGCAGAAGATGTACAGTTACCACAGTCCCAGCTAATGAAAGCACCTACTCACGTATGCAAGACATGCAAGTGGACAAGTGCTTGCAGTAATGGTGTTGGGCAGGCATGAGATGGTGTGGAGAGACTCAGTTTTGAAAGGACAAGCAATTCATTGTGTTGTAAAACTGACTGCAAAGTTTCCTGCTCCTACTTTTAATATCTCAGCAGCCATCCAGTTTAGACAAATACCTCTAGTTAATCTGGAAATTAAACGACACAATCACAGCCAAGTTAGATAATTCCAGACTCAGAAACTGTTCTTCATTATGCCCAGATTAACCCCTAGGGATTTAAATGGTGCTGCAAGTTATTTTTAACTGAGTTATCGTTAATCTCCCTGTAGGCTTTTTAGACTGTACATATTGAAGTCACACTGTCAGAGAACACGGGAACAGTTAAGCTTCCCCAAAGAAAGGAGCTGACTACAAATGGGATGTAGGACTCATTTTGGCAGATCGTGGTGGTGTTTGGGTTCCTCCAGTTTGCCCCACTTCACAATTTCATTTCTGCCAAGTTCTCTGCACGAGCTATGGAGTTACATGCAGCCTTATGGACCACGTATCCCCGTGGCAGACTCCTCAGCTGGCTGAAGGAGGAGGTTGCTCAATATAGATATTTTTCACCCACAGTCTTGGAATCTTACTGACTCTTCACACATGCCTAGAAGGATTGACTGCTCTGATAGCCCTGTAGGGGGACAACTGGGAAAAAAATAAAGGAGATCTCTAGTTTGGGATACTTTCTAACTGCAGTTTGGTGACACACCAGTACCTTGAATCACTAGTTCTGAAATTAAAGACCTAGGGGTATAGATGGTATAGGGGTATAGTTTCTCCCAAGTAAAAAAAGTAGAATCCCAAAACCCCAGCAAATGTGCTCCCAGTCCAGGGCAAGTGTTAGAAACCTTTCCATTGCTGCACTAAGAGATGCCACCTAATCAATCACCAACACACCTTCCTTTCATCCCTAACCAGAGTTGCAGAGCTCAGCAAAAGGACCTGCACAACAACAGCACAAGGCTGGTAAAGGCATCTCAGCATCTCTCTTCCTGGCAAAAACTCCTGCATCAGCCAAGCTAGCAAAATGTCTGTTCTGGGAAACAACGGATATGTCAAACATTCTGGCAAAGCCAAGGAGAAATGACAGTTCAATGATGTTGAAAAGAAAATTATCAGAGAGAGATTAGTTTTTCTGACAGTATGTCTTTATGCTCTCCACTGAAGAAGAACAAGAGTCCTTTCATGCATATTGAATTTACTTCTGGTGCGAGTCAACCTCTGTCAGTAGTGCTGTAAGTGTTGCCGGTTTAGAAAAATGGGTGATCGCTGCAAACTGGCACCTGCTCCTTGCACACCCCAGAGCCCAAAGCTTTCCAGCCACTTACTCTGCTGCAAGCAATGCTTGTTTTGTACCAAAGCATCGTGGGTTTGGGTATAGCAATCAGAACATTTCCTGCACTATCTGTTAAAACATTTGCCCAGGTAGGCAGATGGTACAACCAAAGAGGGGTCTGCAGGCCATGGAAACCCCAGACTCTGGTGTTGGAGATAAAAGAGGTAAGGGAGCAAATGGTGCCTGTTAACAGGAGTGGTAGTCCCAACTCATTTCTCACGTGACTTTGCAGGTGAAATACCTTGCACTGCCAGTTGTCTGGTGCTATCTTTCTCTAGAGGGCACAACAAAACTTGGCCACTGTTTTGCCACAGCCATCCCTCGGGTGTGGTGTTGCAGCTTGTGCAGAAGCAATATTCCCTGGGCAGACACAGAATTACGCCACAACTGCTCTCCTGAGACTCTCTGCAGATGTGTATCACACACTCACCATCCATTCTCCTCCCAAGTCTGAGACATCTATGAGCTAAAAGCTTGGATACAAAGCTTGGCTAATGCCCGGAAAAACTGCATAGGTAGTAAAACTGCTCAACCTACAGTTATGTGTTCCTATTGTTTATTTAAAGCATTGCCCAAACTACTTATTTTCCCTAGCATGAATCTTAGTACAGCTGAACTGAGTTTAGCAAATCTTCCCACGCAAAAGAAGAACCTAAAACTGTCACAAATGTAGACACGAAAAGTTTGGTTAAAATAGAAGAAACCAAACAAAGAGGGTCTGGCATCTGGCAACAGCCATAACTGTAGATGCCCTTCAGCTTGCTTAACAATGCTGACCTCACTGCTCACCGCAAAATTGTGATGCCTTCCTCAGTCCATGGCAGCTGCACCTCAGCGAGACTAAAATAAAACCCACTGAAAGGTTTTATATAATACCACGGCTACAAGATCTCTAATGTAGTTTTCTTACTGGAGCAAGAGCCAAGTACAGCTTAAATTCATTAGCTAATGGCCTGTGACAATGAAGGACAAAGACAATTATTATGCACATTTCCCAGCTGATTGTTTCTGTGTGAAGAAAATGCAACAAATTATTGTTCTCCTATATTAATGCACCATAAAGGATTACTATCATATCAATTTCAAAAAATCCCTATCCCTTTCAAAATGCAGACAAATGCTGGATAAATTTGATTTTTATAGATGGAAGCTTGGCGGAAAAGTCAAGATTTTATTAGGGCCATGGACAATCACATTACATTTTATATGATATGAGGACTTCACTACTGAATCAGGAAATGGATCTCAGGACATTATTTTAATTTTTTTTACTGAAGACTTACAATTCCCTGAATATCTCTCATGTATCTCAAACATTTTTCCTTGGATATAATAGTCAGAGGCACTCTTAATTGCTGTTTGTGTTTATAAAAAAGTCAGACAAGAAAGACAATATAAAATCATAGAACTATTAAGGTTGGAAAAGACCTTCAAGATCATCAAGTCCAACCTCTGACCAATCACCACCTTGTCAACTAGACCATGGCGTGAAGTGCCATGTGCAGTCATTGGTTATTGCATTTAATAAGGCACTTGGTGTTATTGAACCTCATACCATTGGCCTTGGCCCATTGGTCCAGCCTGTCCAGATCCCTCTGCAGAGCCTTCCTGCCCTCCAGCAGATCTACACTCCCACTCAACTTAGTGTCATCTGTGAACTGACGGAGGGGGTCCTCATCCAGATCATCAACGAAGATATTAAACAGGACTGGGCCCAACACTGATCCCTGGGGAACACCACTACTGATACCACCTGGATGCAGCACCATTCACCAGCACTCTCTGGGCTTGGCCATCCAGCCAGTTCTTAGCCCAGCCAAGAGTGCACCTGTGCAAGCCATGGGCTGCCAGCTTCTCTGCAGTATGCCATGGGAGACAGCGTCTAAAGCCTTTCTGAAGTCTACCTGACTGCATCCACAGCCTTTCCCTCATCCACTAGGTCATGTGGTCATAAAAATAAAGGAGATCAGGTTGGTCAAGCAGGACCTACCTTTCCTAAACTCCTGCTGGCTGGGCCTGATTCCCTGGTTGTCCTGTATGTGCTGCATGATCATACTCAAGATAATCTGTCCCATAACTTCCCTGGGCACTGAGGTCAAGCTGATAGGCCTGATGCCCAGATCCTCCTTCCAACCCTTCTTGTGGATGGGCGTCACACTGGTCAACCTCCAGTCATCTGGGACCTCCCTGGTTGGCCAGAACTGATAAAAAATGATGAAAAGTGGCTTGGTGAGCACTTCCACCAGCTCCCTCAGTATCCTCAGGTGAATCCCAACCTGCCCAATGCACTTTTGAGTGAATTAAGTGGCCCAACAGGTCACTAAAGACTTACTCCTGGATTACAGGGCATCTGTTCTGCTCCCCGTCCCTGTCTACCAGCTCAGGGGGCCAGTTGCCCTGAGGACAACCAATCTTTCTATTAAAGACTGAGGCAAAGAAGGCATTAAGTGCCTCAGCATTTTCCTCATCGTTGGTAAAAATGTTCCCCTCTGCATCCAATAAAGGATGAAGATTTTCATTGGCTCCTTTTTTTGTTAATGTATTTATATAAACATTTCTTATTACCTTCAAAAATGGTGGCCAGATTAAGTTCTATCTGAGCTTTCACTTTTCTGATTTTCATTCTACCTGACCTAGAGACATCCTTGTACTTTTCCTGAGTTACCTGCCCTTTCTTCCAAGGGTCATAAACTCTCTTTTTTTCACTGAGTTCCTCCAAAAGCTCTCTGTTCAGCCAGGGTGACCTTCTTCCTCACAAAGTCATCCTTTACCACAGAGGGACAGCCTGCTCCTGCACCTTTAAGATCTCCTTAAAAGTATGCCCTGCCTTCTTGGACCCCTTTGTTATTAAGGACTGTTTCCCAGGGAAGTCTCTGAACCAGTGTCTTGAACAGGAAAAAGTCTGCCCTCTGGAAGTCCAAGGGAGAGGTTTTGTTGACCCCCTTCCTCAAAACTATCATTTCATGGTCACCTTCGACCATCACATCTCCCACCAGCTCTTCTCAGTTTGTAACAGCTGTGACAGAAATTCTCTTCCACACACTCCTAGACTCCCTCTCTGCTGTGTTGTGTTTCCAGCAGACATCCATCAAGTTAAAGTCTCCCACATGGACAAGAGCTCACAATCATGAAACATCAGCATGATGTTTAGATACATGGAGTCTTTAAGATAAGTGAAAGCCTCCTTCCTCTCTCAGTACCAGTGTTGGTGCTTTTCTTGCACTTGGAACATGAAAGGAAAAGAAAGTCAGAGGAGCCATGCACAGGGAATGGTAAAACTCATTATTTCTCTTTTCTTTCATGAACAAGACTTCACGTTCCATGAGTTCAGGAGTCATCATTCTGCAAGACCTTGAGGCTTGTAACAAACATAAAAGCTCACAGGAAAATTAAACTAGCTTTATGGTTAAACAGCCTGAAGACTCTGAGTCTCTTTCTGAAATTACTAAAATGATACCCTAATGTGGAAAGGGTCATCTCAGCACTTTCAGCAAAATGCATGGTAGATCACATTCCTTGTCATTGTTTATGCCACAGGTAAAGCATTAAGGAGATGTGTCACCTCAGTCCGCCAACTGCTGTAAATTCAGATTAAGCAGGACCCAGACAGATCCCCCCCAGTTTCAGGGCCCCATTCTGTACTCCCGTACATGTGTGAGTGGGCTGGCAGCTCTGACAAGAGGCTGCTGTCCTGCCCAGTGTCAAAAAGAGGAGGGCTAATCCCAAATGCCAGACCCCTCCTGCCACTATCACCCAGAAGCAGCCATGGCTACATGGGACAGTAGTTTTCCTGAAGCTGTGGCTGCTTCATCATCCCCTGCCCCTTTCCCAAAAGGTGCTGGATAACGATGTCCATAGAGACTTCTCCCAGCATTCAGGTAAATGACCCACAGCTTTTGTAATAGCAAGTGAGCTTTGCAAAGAAGCACAGAAGGCCTGGTTTTAGGCACAGTATTTTCTGAAATCACATGTTCTGGTGAGCATTTACCCATTGTTCTCAGAGAACATGAGGGACTACTCAGAAGCCCACCTGGAGCAGCAATCCATCCTCCTTCTCCTCTGTACTCACTCCCAGTGCATCACTGAAGGCATCCCAGTTCCTCTGGAGTTAATGGGTCATTCACACAACGCTTGACAAAACCCCAAACTTTCTTATCCACTAGTGACAAGTGTGGGCAGAAACCCTCCTTCAGTGAGGGCTTTGTAATCCATTCTGAAACAAAAAAACAGCTGAGGATGATTCCAGTGTCCCAGTATGGCGCAGGACCTGCCATTACAGCTTGTCCAAGGGCTTTGCTGTGTGCACTGCAAGGTTTTACCATGTTGTTCCCCTCCCCAGTTCCAGTACGTTCTCCCTTTGCAGCTGACATTTGTAATATAAGCCACTGAGGCTGTAATAAGTATATGGAGCATTACAGATTATGAAATTCAATGTCATTTTTAGAAGTCATAAAAACATTATCTGATTTCCAGTAGTCCCCCCCCAAGAGATTCAGGAATATGTTTATACACTAAAATGTCAAAATCATAAAGTGCCTGCTTTTGTACTATTTACTTTGTGTGGTGGTGAAGGAGTTATTACATGGCATTTCATAAATACAGTGACTCAGAAATAATTAGTGTGCTGAATAACAAGCTTTCCACTACAATACAGCACCATATATTTTAAGTCCCTGATTTTCATGAAGCACTTGCACAGCCTAGCTTAAGTACTACACATAAAACTGAACTCTGGGGGGGAAAGCAATGCTGCAGTTGGGTTTTGTTCTTTTCTCCTTTCCAGGGAGGTACACAGATAGTCAGGACGGCAGGGTTGAGGCAATGAGCAGCAGTAACTGTGTTTCCCAAAGGGCAGGGACAAAAGAGGCAGCACATCTCGCTGTTATGACTCAAGGGAGAGGTTCCAAGCGAGTATCACGTTAGCAAGATTAAAATTAACACAAACACTGAACAAAATCCTTCTTTGAAGGAAGGAGATGATTTAAAATTGCTTGTAATTAAGGGAGAAACAGCACTGCACACAGCCCTGCTCTAGCCAAGAAGTCTTCCAGATTTTCACTGCTCAGCTTGTAATACTCCTACTTACTATTTTTTTTAAACACACAGTGGATTTTATTGCCTTTTTTAGATATTAATATGCAACCAATTATAAATTGTGAGTTGCAGCACTGGATAATTTCCCTTCAAGAATGCTGTGCTGTATCAGCCCATGTGACAGCAGAGCAACTACCATCCCCTCTGACTTTTTTTTAGCACCAATTCCTAAACAGATGCTCAGCAGGAAAACTGGAGCAAACTCCATCTTAGGATCTCCCTGTGATGCTGGTTTTTAACTTGCAGGATGATTTACTTAAAAATAAAAGGAAAATTTTGGATTTAACTCAAATTCTCAGGAGTAGAAATTCAGATGAATAATAGGAAATAACAGTTATTATTTATTACTTACCTTGGAGGTGCTTGTCTCAGTTTCTCTCAGACTGTTGTCATGTTGGCACCACATTCAAACCTTCTTCTTGAGGCCTGTCAGAGGGGAGAGGGCAAATTTCAAGTGCAAGGTTAGAAAAAGAACAGGAAAATAGAGAAGGCAGTGTGAACTTTGATTTCCTGCAGATGCAATGCACAGCACCACTGTCCCTGGGGGCAGTAGCCATCGACAGATGTGTTAGGGAACCCACTTGCTGGAGGTTTTGATTGCACAAAAGTGGCCTTTTCCCCTTTTTTTTTTATTTTTCTTGAGATAAAGTACTTGTAATACAACTACCCTCCCACAGAGTAAAGGTGTAATTATTGATAATTATTGATAGTCATCTATGTAAGCATTAATGGCACTAGCTGAGTCAAAACAAACCTTAACACAGCTGGCTGTGTCTCCACCAAGCCCAAGCAGCAAGTGCCATTCCTGAATTTGAACATGGGTATGGAACCAGCAAACAGACTACCCTGAGAAGCAACTATAGATGAGGGTGCCCATTGAATATCACTGTTTATGCATGTTTTACACCTATTTTCTGCTAAAAAGTCCCTTCCCCCTGCGGGAAAATACTTCTCTACACTGAAATGGACAAAATGCTGAGAGCAGGAGGTACTTTTTTATTTACCATAATCACAGAACTCTGCTTTGGTGGGTGTCAGATTTTGGGTTTGGCTGAGGTAATGCAATGCATAAGAACCCTACAGAGTAACATGAGCTCAGACATAAAACACCGAGCTGAGGCCAGAGCTGTGATATCTAATTGCCTTTGCCTAGAAACTGCACTCAGCATTTGTAATCCTTAATAGGGAGTTTCAAAACAGCCTCCAATATTTGTGAAATGTACAGCTGGGTTTGTGTGCTGCAATGTCAGGAGAGCTTAGGACACTCCAGGAATATTGCTGCTGTGCTGCTTTGTGGTTTTCAGCAGGATGTTGGAATGTTCTTTCCACACTGGCCTGGTCAGCTCCAGAGATCCTCTTCCTCTCAACACCTACGCATCACCTTTCCATTAACAGCTATTAAAAAAGATCTTCCAGAAGTGTATGCAGTTTGTCATAGTCTACATTTGAAGATAAATGCGCAGGAAGGAAAAAAAAAATCCACTCAAGGATAAAATATCCAGATTAATTCCTGGTCCTTGTTTCTTCCGCCTCTTTTATCCTTCATCATTCACCAGAGGTCCAAATTGGTGAAAATGAGCTTCTGAATGTGTGACAACATGACCCATCTAAGAAACCTAATTCAGAAGCAATGATTTTTCTTACCTTTTTTCTTTCTTTTCCTTCTCAGGGTCCAAGAATGTTCATGGGAGCTTGCTAAGGAACCATTTTGATTTGCCTGTTTGTGTAAAAATAATCCATGTTTCCTTGACATGTTGAGAATACAACATGCCAGAAATAACTTGCATACTTGTGGAGGTCTTTCTGCTTGTGAAAGTCCAGCATGCTAAGGGCTTTATCAAGAGTCCTAAAGCATGCTTGTGGAACTTGAAAAAGGCCTTTCCAGTGACTAACACAGTCCATTTGTATGGATAGCTCATTAAATTAGCAGAAATGCTAAGTCTTACAAGAAGCAATTGCTCTCTTATGCAAAACACGAAATGTGTTCATCCGGAAAAGGAAATTTCACATCTCCCAGCTAATAGTGAAATAACAGACCATCACAAACTCCTTCCAGACTCTTCTTATTTGGACATGCTCCACATCCTTTTCCAAGCCAGCATTTTCCTGGCCAGCATAAGCCTCTGGGAGATCCTATCCCATCACATCTCTGCAGTTCCAGCCCCAGCCCACCCCAGATAGTTAAGCAGAAGCAAGCTCAGGGTAACAGCATTACCTTCACAATGTATGGCAATATGTGTCAAAGAAGAGTATTCTGGAGTCGTGGTCTGAAGGACTGCCATGTCCAGAGGGCTGAAAAGCTTTTATGCAGCTCTTTTTTGTTTGTAGCTTCTCCAGATCGCAGTGGTGTAACTTTTCAGGTTACAAACTAGGAGAGGTTTCTTGAGACTTAAGACTGTTTCCCTTGCTCTTAAAAGGGTTCACTTATTGCTGCAGGAAAAGGCTAGCAAAGTTGAGAATATCACAACATTTTTTATAGGAAATTTATCTTGTAGGCAACTTGCCCTAATGTGGTTAATCTCCATGTGAAGACCAGAAAATATAATGTATTGGAGAAACACATCAAAGTCTTGGGATCACATGGTCACTTGTACTTAGACATTTTTTGCCAACACACAAGGCCTGCAGTTGGTTGACAACACCAAGTAATTTGTGTTGCTGAGGGGAACATCTTTCAGGCTCCTACATTTACTACACACAGACAGGACAGAGCCTGTCAAAGCAGGGTACCTGCTCCTCAAACAGTCCTGCTTCTGATCTCCAAAGGAGAAACATCCAAAAAAGAGGCAGTAATAAATAAAATCACGTCCTCAGCTGGCTTCCTTTACCTTAAAGTGTTTTCCTTCTTCTCACAGCTCCACCTATGAGATGATGTCAGAAACCCTCAACCACTGCTTTCCTAGAGATCGATTCAATTTCCCATCCCCACAGTCAGCAATCACTCAGCAACTGTAACCACATCCCTGACTAGGGCAAGAGCAAGGCCTCATCCTAGCAGGGCTGAGAGCTGTCCAAGGGACAGCCATCATTCTCCAGGAGAAGCTTTCATGCACCACCACCACCTCACACCATGGGCAGGTGGCAGGGCTGGCACCCCAAGATGTGGGGCTTGCCCTGGGGTCTGCTTAGAGAAGGACAGGGTCAGAGAGCCCCATGGAAATCCTGTGCTTCTAACAATCCCAGAGCTTGCAGTGAGCATCAGGGAATGACCTTGTCACACATATGGCCTGTTCTCAAACTCCTCTCCTGGGTGGCTGCTGATTTCTGTCAGGACTGAGGCACTGGCCTAGATGGACTTTGCCAGGAACAGCAGTCCCTGGGTTTCCAGGTTTCCACAGCACGATACAGGGCAGCTTCTGGCTACTCTGACTTGCAGCTCAAGCCCACCAGAGAGGCTGTAGAGACTATGAGATGCCTCAGGGCCAGCTAAATCCCATTGCACGGGAAAACAGCAAGAGCCAGCTGTGTCCTTAGCGTTGAAAGAGCTCCATGTAGAAGAAGCTCCAGTGCTTCAGATCTCCACACTTGGTGCTGCTCCTGGCACCCAGACTCACTCTCTGGCTACACACATCTCCTGAGCTCTATATAAACTCAATGAACCCCCCAAAGATGCAGGGGCCATACTAATCCTCTCTCATTAATCTGCAGCAGCTTCTGTGGCTCTCCCATCTCCGCTGCATGGAAAGCTGGGTATCAGAGTCTCTGCACAGCAGTTAATTTTACAGCCAGCTCCTGCCTCCAGGATTCCAAGCTCACTGCTGGGAGCTGCACAGGTCCCAGATGCTCAGCCCCATGCCTGACCCCTCTCCATGCAGCAGAAGCCTTTGCTGGTATTGCTGCCCAGACATTTCCGTGGGCACAGAGGCAAAGATGGTATTTGCAGTTACACCTACTTATGTCTTTGTGCTGTGTGAGAAGTGAGGACTCCCCACTTATCTAAATTTTGGCTGAAAAGATCTTGAATTTGATTACATTCTGAGACACATCTGGTTTTAGCAATGCAGACTGGATCCTTGAAAAACCACAAAGGGAAGGTGTTTGGGTTAAGAATGCTCTTGCGATTAAAAAAAATTTGAAAGTCCTCAAGTGTTTGTTTAAAGAAAATAATTTTCATTAAAATGCTGGCATGATTTCAAACAATTTGATTTTAATTTTGAAGTGTTGAAAATGCCCTCAGATAATTTCTGTAGCATTCCAGAACCCAAAAGTGATCGTAGAAAGCAAGTCACTTAAGAAATCAACTGCAGAGCTAAAATTCATTTCCTGTTTTCTAAGAAAACAAAAAAGGGCCCAAGGCTCTTAAGTTTTTCTGAGAAAAACCTTCTCACAAGCAGTTTTCAACCAGGCAAGCATGGTTTGCCTTTTTTTCCCCAAAACAAAACAGAGTTTGCCCTTTCAGAAAGCTTCTAAGAACCCCACAAGTCACACTAATACCAATAATTCACTGGGCTTTGGTACCAAGTATGCTGCTTTAGGAACTGCTTGGTTGGACCTGAAAGCAGTCTAAAGTAATTGAATTTTTATGATTCTAAAGATGTTCAATGATACATATTTTACATAGTTGTGCTCTAAGTTTCATCAAAGCAGCAGTCTGATCATTTTATATTAGGATTTGATCTTGAGACTTATGCACCAGCACTGAGTTTCTGTGTTGTCACCATCCCTGATTTCCTGGCTTAAATGAACCCCTGAGAGATGTTCAAAACCAGAAAGTTTTGCTGGTTTGGGGTCAAAGTCTGCCTTACCTTTCACTGAAACCCACCTATTGGCCCACAGTCTCTCAAATTCAGGTCTAGGGTTACTGAAGCTTCAGTTCATTGAACTTGTCTTGAATACGTATAGCTCTTTCTTCAAAGAAACTAGGCAAAATTGGGTCTTTATCTCCCTCAGAGGACTTCACAGCCCCCAGTCAGGCAGGTCTCAGTAGGCTCTTTCACTGAGGTTTTGCAGCAGCACCACTGGTAACAGGATGTGCCTCCATCCAGCAAGGAGATGTTGCAGCTTGCTGCAATCACAGCTGTTGCCTCATTTTGGTTTCAAGAAAGCAGATTCCATTAAACATTCTGCTAGGAAAGCTTGTTTCCATTTAAAAAGGAGAAAAAAATTAAATAAAAAAAAGAGAAAAGACAAATATGTCTCTGAGCAGGCTTTTGAATGCTCTCCTTTGTTAACTAATACAGTTAACAAGCCTGAATATGACAACGAGCTTCCCATCAATAGCCTGACTCAAAGGGAAAACACAAGTAGAGAACAGCAGCTTGTGGTACATCAGCTCAGATAATAATGTGAGTGTACCCGACAGCACGAGCTGCTGCCCGTCTGGTTCGTGGAGAGGAAGAAAGTATTCAGAAGGCAAGTACTGAGACTTGCCCTCTGATATCCCCTCCCTCGTGATTGCTTGGTGTTAGGTGACCTTTATGTTTCTAGAGCATTGGGACACACTGTGTTTCACCACTCCATTTTCCCTAAAGCCTGTGCTGATCTCAGATGGAAGTGCATCCCAGCCCCCTGCTAGCACTGCCACTGGGAAGGCGAACAGTCTGTCTGCAGAGAGAGGCTGCGTCCAACACTTCTGAGCTCAGTGGTAACCACCAACTCACAAAATCCCAGACCCTGTTCAGTGCAGGCAGCAGCCACCTGGACATGGCACATGGGGGCCAGCCAGCAGCTCTCCTCTCCTGCCCATGGCTGAGCACAGCGTGAGAGCAGCCAGTGGGGACAAACTGCACCTTGGAAATCCTCACCGCAACACTGCACCATTGCAGTCAGTCACCAGTTCCATAAAGTCCAGGCCTCCTCTTGCCAAGGACATGGCCAAGACACAAGACATGCAATATGTGTTCAGGTAGTTACAAACTCCATTAGGGATAGGTAAGTTTTTGCAGACTTAAAACAGTCTCAGTTGGGGGGCTGGATTCAGGCACTTTCTAGCTTTGCCTGAGGTACAGCAGGTGGGTGCCACAGACACCCCATCGTATCACATCAGCTTTTCTCTGCTGAGGTCCATCTGGCTCAAGGCCACAGCTCAATCTCTGCATTACTGCTCCTCACCTGAGGAGAAAAACATGGAGCCTCCTGTAGTATAAATCCCAATGAAAGTAATTTAGCCTTCTGTTATTGTCAAGGCTGAACAACCTCCAAGAAAGCAAACTTCAATAGAACTTTTCTATCTCAAAGAGTCTTACAAACCTCACAGAAACAACCAATTTTTTATTTTATTTTTCCACTTCTTTTTTACTAGCAATTGCATGCCTTGGTTGCTTGATTTTTACCCTGGGATACCAAAAAGTGGCCTTTATCTTGTGGAAGAGAGTTTTTGACAAATTAGGCCATTTTAGGTATTGATAAAAGGCACATAAAAATTTATACCCACAAAATGCCTATTTAGAAAATGCAGTCAACAGTTTTTATTTTTTAATCTCACTATCATTCTCTACATTTACTATCTATCCCATTTTTCAGTTCCCCACAGTAGCTTTCACCGGGTTTACCATAATCTTCACATTATTAACCTACACTCACTCTTCATTGGCATATTTATGTGGAGACAGCTAAGAAATTAGAGTTCAGTTAGTTCATTGCTGAATCACTGGATATAATGTATGAGTATGTTAATCCCGATGTATGTGGTCTGGGGAGAGGGTAGAGAGGACTGTTTTGTTGGTTTTGGTAGTTTTTTCCCTCACTCTGCCTAGCACATGTGGTAAGGCAACAGCAATAAATCAGAACAAAGGAAATGAAATACTATGCTTTAGGGAACATGTGTTTTAGAAGAAAAACTTGGCTCGCCACTAAAGCAGTATTGCCTTATAACGGATGTTTAAAATTCAGATGTAGAAAGAGACAGACAAAGTTATATAAATACAAGTGACTTACAGGTCTGTGTAGCATTCAAACAGTACCACAAGCCAGTCCATCTTCCCACTTCTTCCTGGACCTGGCCAGGCAGACCCCATGCTCCAAACCAGCAAGAGTACAGCAGTGGTGTCGGCACAGCTCACCCCGAAGCAATACTGCAACACATTAGCTGCAGGCAAAGGATTAAAGAATTAAAACCAAGCCAGGCAACTGACCTATTGTTTTCCAGGATCTCTCCAGCTGCTGTTGACAGACCTATTGCAAACCAGTGTCAGCTGGGAACATGCTACTGGAGGAGTCATTTGCTGGGCCTGGGATCTATACAACCCTCACACTGCAGTGTTATGGCAGCAGTTTCACACAGCAAGTTCCACATTCTGCTGAGTCTCTGTTCCCAGACTTGAACAAGCAGAAACTGCTCAACAGAAGAACTACTTTGAAGCAGATTTTCCAAGACATTTGGGAGCCCAGACATGAAGAAAAGCACCTAGTGAGGTTTTCCTAGGCCTCAAGGTGGGTCAGGCTCTTCAGCCTCAATCCCTGAAATGGGAATCTTCCTCCTCTTTCTCCAGTCTTCCAAAGAGTCTATTGTATTGGGTTTGCATGGTAGGGTGGTGGGGCTTCTCTGAGAAGCTGCAGGAAGCTTCCCCCGTGTCCAGCAGAGCCAATGCCATCCAGCTCCAAGATGGACTCACTGCTGGCCAAGGCTGAGCCAATCAGGGATGGTAGTAAGACCTCTGAGATAAGATAGTTAAGAAAGAAATAAAAA
>JAWWEW010000112.1:14364541-14401122 GCA_035583185.1 Anabacerthia variegaticeps | reverse complement strand
GCCTGTTCCTGAAGGACTGACCCTGTGGAAAGGGACACACACTGGAGCAGTTTGTGAAGAACTGTGGCCTCTGGGAAGTACTCATGCTGGAGAATTTTGTGGAGGAGTGTCTCCCATGGGAGGGACCCTTTTCTGGAGCAGGGGAAGGACTCCTCTCCCTGAGGAGGATGTAATAGCAGAAACATCATGTAATGACCTGACCGTAGCCCCTATTCCCCATCTCCCTGTGCTGCTGTGGCAGGGAGGAGGTAGAAAATCAGGAATGAAGTTAAGCCTGGGAAGGAGGGAGGGTGGGGGGAAGGTGTTTTTAAGATTTGTTTTACTTCTCATTATCTGATTTTAATTAGTAATAAATTGAAGTTACTTCCCTAAATCAAATCTGTTTCGCCCCTGATGGTAATCAGTGAGAAATCTCTCCCTGTCCTTATCTCAACTCATGAGCCTTTTGTTATGTTTCCTCACCCTTGTCCAGTTGTGGAGGGGAGTGATAAAGCAGCTTTGGTGGGTACCTGGCATTCAGCCAGGGTCAAACCACCACACTTGTGCAAGGCCACTAATTGCCTCTCAGCATGTTTGGGCACCTAAATACCTCTGCAGAGAATTTTGCATTTCATGCCACTTCCCCTCCTCCTGTGGGCTGCCCGTGGGACTCCCAGCCAGGCTGGTGGCCAAGGGTCAGCTCTGGACTGACCAGTGCTAAGGGCAGTAAAGCAATCTCAGCTGCTGGCAGGACACAAGAAATCCCAAGAGGATGAAGGGCTCCTGTTTGTCTCTCCTGTGCCTATTAACTTTTTAGGGTAAATGGTCTCTATTTCACTTAATCCAATAGCTTTGCTGCCAGTCTTCTGCCCATGCACTTCAGGCCAAGTAGTGTAACATTAAATGTATCCCACATACACTTTGCTCGTGATGTTGGTCTGCCTTTCCAAGTTTTCCTCATTTTTCAAGCTTTATCCATTCCAAGCTAAAATAAAAACAAAGACCAGATTCCAAGAACTGAGCAGTGACTAAGGTGGGGGCTGTGAAACAGAACAGAGAGGGAAGATGCTATAAATGGAATCAGGGAAGCATGGCTTGGGGTGATTAATGAGCTTACATCTGTGATGAGCCCGTACTATAAACAGCAGGTAGAGAAGCAAAGCCAGCAGCAGAATGGTCAGGAGCAAAGAAGGTGGAGCCCTGTGTCCCTGCATCAGCAGTGGCCTGGCTGCTCAGTGGGTGCTGGTGGGGACAAGCAGAGTTCCTCCTCAGTGACTGGGGTGCACAGCGGGATACACAGGACTGCTAGTGAAAGGCATGCATTCTTGTTGAAACCTGGGAGAAGAGAGGGATTAAAAAACATACAAATCCCTTTACTAGCAGCAAAGCAGCAAAATTCTGGCTAAAGGTGCAGCTAGAAAGCACCTGTGCTTTTATTCTCCTTCCCTGGGATTTTGCTCTGTCAGTGGATATACCTGGTACCCACACTGTGGTTTGCAGCCCCCTGGCACCCAGTGGAGGTGGCACATGCAGGCAGGTGATGGGTTCAGCACATGGTGAGAGGGTGCTCCTCAGGCCAGGCTGCCCTCTCTTCAGGGTGGCAAGGGGGGAAAGTCATTCCAGTCACAGCCCTTCTCCCCAATCTGCCGCCTTGGAAAGCCTGCCAGGAAACACCAGGACACATAAGAAGAAGGCAGACACCTGCACTCTGGAATCAAACCAGCCTCCCATGGCCATAGCTGCCAGTGCCAGCAGTCCTCAAGCCAGGCTGGGACTTTACCAAATGTGCCCATTTATCCCCCAGTTTTGGAAGTGTGCTCCAAGGAAATCTATTCATATCCTGCAGCAATCAGCCCTGGCAGCAGACAGAATGTCTTTTGGGAAGTACCTGGGAAAGGCACAGCCATCAGACACCCACCTTGCATGCTGCAGGCTCCTCTAGGTCACACAGCAAACTCCTTCAAGGAGAAGTTGGATTGGGGTAGAAAGAGAAGGACTTTGGGAAGATGGAGGGAATGATCAGGGAAAACAGTGCAATTTGGAGCTGTCCTGCAGTATTCAGTAGGATCCCAGCATTGCCATTCCTAGGGATACATGTGCAAATGAAGCCTTTGAAATCCTCTTGCTGGTTTCAAAACTGAAAAACCCAAGCAAACAAAAACTTTCCACAGATTCTGGATTTTTTTATTCATAGTTTCCTGGCTCCTGAGCCTGTGGAGTATATTCAACTCTCATTTTCAATCTTTTCTCTATCATTACAGAAGAAAAAAAACCCCTATGCTTCTTAATATTACATTGTAGGGAAAACTTCAATTTCCTCCTTGTTCTCTCTTTCATGATCCATCCCTTTGAGGAAAGCTCAGAGTATTGTCAAGTTGTGAGAAAATGGAAAATAGGCAAAATTGGAATTTCAGAGGTGGATAATTATGGATAAACAATGCAGACTTATTTATTTTTTTTAATAAACTATCCAAAACTGATGTATTATTAAAGCAAGATATCAATTTTAAACAGTGAAAAAAAAGCTGTATAAACTATTCAGTCTTTAAAGAAAACTACTGGGTTACTCAAACACAGCATGCTCTATTAATAGCTCCAGCCCACTCCAGCTTGATTTTCTCTGTTTTAATGCAGAAAAAGTCTCTACTGCTTGCAGCAACCAGCACCAAGTTATACAGCAGTGAGACCCTCCAAGACAGCCAATGTCCCTGCTTGTTGCTGAAAGGAAAACATGCTCCAGGGAACATTTCCAGCATGACAGAGATGTGTGTACTTGTCCACGGACTCAGGCACTGGGAAGCCTGCAGCAGGAACACCCCAGCTCCTGTGCTTGCTTGGGATTGCTGTCTGGAAACCAAACACTCTGAGGTTTGCATCAGGAAACGTACATACAAGAAAACTGGGGAAATTGCACTCCATGTGACACATGCATTTCTCATGTGGCAATGACACCTGTATCCAGAAAACAGCCACAGCTGTGCCTCCTGACAAGCACCAGAGCACTGGTGTGAGCACAGCCAGGGACCACCTCACCCTTGGGGTGTTCTTGGGGGGAATATCCACAACCCCACAGAACACTTACCCAAATACACAAGTATCACCAGTTCTCTTCCTCCTGCCATACTCTGACCATGGTGCCCAGTCTCCTGCCCCACGGCTGACAAACTGGGGCAGGGTGATCTCCAGCAATCCAGTCAGGATCTGGCCCCCACATGCATAGTTTTAAAGATTATCATTCAGCAGAAGCTATTGATAAGGAAGAAAAAATGCTAAGACCAAGCCCTGAGTTACTTCTCTGACCCTGAATGCTATCAAACATAATATTTTATTTGGCTGGTTATAGAAAACATGTGGCAAAGCCTTCATTTTTTTGGAAGGTTTGTCCTGCGGCACAGAAAGAAAAGAAAAACAACTGAACTTTTATTCCACCTGTCTCTGCAATGCACATCCCTGCATCCACACAAGCTGCTCTCACCTGAATGTTAAGTTCTGGATACATATGATAACTCTATTTACGCTGCAGAAATACCAACAAGATCCCAATCAAAGACTAGCATCAGGATCTACAGGGTGGGTGCAAACACGAAAGTGTCCCCAAGCAAAATGGGAAGGTTCAAGATGATCAGTTATTAAAAATGACATGAAAAGTAGAGAGTTCAGCATCCTACTGTGTTCAGCAGCAGCAAAAAAAATTGTTCAGTGCTCAAGTGTAGAGCAAATAGAGCCCTTACCTGAGGACAAGGCTGAGAGACTAGAGTACAGGCCCATTTTGGGGGAAAAAAAGCTTTGTATTCAAAGTTCCAGCTCCAATTCTGACTTCATATCAGGCCCCAAATAGGACCTTTGCCCTGCAAAAAAACCAAAACCAAACACCAAGTAAACACAGCAAAAAAAGGAACAATTACTCATTTACCTGCTAGAAACCCTTCACCTGTCAGTGAATTCCATCAGCATTTGCAGGGGAGTCAAGGCATGAGAGACATTATAATGTACAGGAGGAGCACAGCAAGAGTTTTTTGCTATTTTCCCCATCCTGTCAGCTGTTCCTGATGTACCCAACCCTCTCATAAACCCTTCTGAAGGGCCTTGTACAAAGTGAAGGGTCCTCCTAGCAGAGCTAGGAGGGCTTTGAGCTCCAGCCAGCTGGGTGAGCTGAGTCCACTGCAGCCACAGGAGGGGAGGCTCAGGCTCCCACCCTTCCCTCCAGGAAGGCTGATGCTGTGCCAGAGCAGAGAAAGGGTGCACACACATGTTGTCTGTACTCACTCAGCCCCAGGGATGGTTACTTCCAGCTGAGGGGCTGTGTCAAGCACAGTAAGAGACAACCTTTCCATCCTTTCCATCTGTTCCTGTAGACAAAATGACATAATAAAGGTATTTCTAAACATCTCAAAGCAGGTAGAAGGTTATGATGGTTGGGACAGTGATAGCTATTGTCCTACTTCCTTGATCGGGGTAAATCCCTTAACTATTCCCTAAAGCCTCTCCTCAACTGAGCCATTGCAGGACCCACAACTCACCTCCTCCTTTCCCCCTACTGACTGACCAGCAGCCCCAAGCTCCCTTTGCCCATCAGTAAGGGGCAAGCCCCCTGTTTGAGACACCTGTGCTCTGCAGTCAGCACAGCACATTCTCAGCGGGTTTGCTAATCAGGCCACCAGTAATGCCCCCTGAGCTGGGTGCCTGTGACTCAGCTGTGGGCCCTCTGCCACCCAGCAGCTGGCACTTGGCACAGCGGCTGTGCGTGACTCAGGCTAGCAGGAGCCTTTGGAGATGCCTTCCCCTGATTTATATCTGCAAGGGATCCTTTGTGTTCAGACCCTATTGTTGGTGTGCCAGCCTCACTGGAAAAATCTGGAGTTAATAAACTCCACTTTCCCATCACAGCAGCTCTTTCCAGGGCGCAGCTTTGCGGAGCTGGCAGTGCTTGCTCCTGCACCATCAGCTAGTACAGCTGCTGTGCCTTTTACCTTGGAAAAACCCTGTGATTGCACACATGCACAACCCCAGGGAAAGCCCAGGTTCACAGTGTCTGGTCGTTTGGCCCCCTCTTGCTCCACGTCCTTATCCCTTTTGGTGTGGAGTTTGAAGCCTGTGGTCCTGCAGCCCCACCCCTAACTGTGAGATGCCTCTTGGCACCAGCAAGTTCTCTCCCCCTGAGAAAAGAGGAAATTTCAAAAAAAGAAAAGAAAAAAAAAAAAGACAAAAGATGGATGTGACCAGATGTCACAAACCCTTGAATCCAAGGAAATCTGAGAAATGCTACCTCAGTTCTACTAACTGAAACGTTACTGTCCTGGGCAAGCATCTTCGCACAGCAAAGCAGGTCTCTCTGGGAGAGCTGTTCGTCCATGCAGGCTCTGGCTGCTGTGAGCAACATGGGACATCTGTCTTGGGGCATCTTGTTTTGTACCTGCAAGGTGGAGCAATTTTTTGCCTTGCCTTTCCTGAAAGAAGGCCAAAGGAAAGGTGAGTTCAGACCTCCAGACACATTTTGCAGAGCCCCACTGGTGACACTGTGCTGTCTTTCTCACAGCGCTTGTCCTATGGCCATTGGAGCAGCTGGGACTTTTCTTGCAGCATTCCTGGGCTCACAAGAGCACTGTCCCAGTTTGCTCCAGAGCGAGGTGCATTGGAAGCTACTCAAGGAAGGGCTGTTATTTTGCACAGCAGCGAGTTCATTTATGGAGGTGTATAAATAACAGGACCATCTCTGCCACCTGGGATACATTCTGCTGAACAGCTGCTGAACTGCTCTCCAGAACAGGGACATTTTACAGTGAGTAAAGTGACTCACCATGGCACAGCAGCCTCTCTGCTGTGGCAGAACTGTGGCTCGTTTGTGGATTATGAACAAAAAAGGGTGGAAGCAACTTTCACTTCTCAGCATCCCCATGGGACAGGTATGCCTCAGAGCTGGCTACGTTCCAACAGAATGATTCACTCACTTTAAGCCCTATTTTTGGCTTGTATGAGATGGATCGACATCAATGGAGCTACACCAGTTTACATGAGCCTGAGAATGTCGCTCCATATTTTCTTGGAGAGGAGCTCAGTTCTGGAAGGATTTGAGCAGGTTCTTGGTGCTGCAGGATGGATGCCACTGCAAACAATGAGCCCTGCCTGGGAGGAGTGGGATGTGGAGAAATTGGTTTGCTTTGTGTTACTCAGGCAAAGAAATGAGGCAGTACCAGTCACAGTGAATGACAACAAGAGAACAAGAGGAAACATCCAGCTAACAAAATAAAACACTTTAGGACTAAAACTGGGAGCTGGGGCTGAAGGAGAGCCGCAAAAGGCTCTAGAGAGCCCCTGATGCAGGCAGTCAGGAGAGCAGGGTCAGACCACGATATTCATCACCTCCATTGGACAGACACAGGAAGTCAACAGCTTTTCACACAAAGAACTGAAAGGATTAAAGCACTTGCATTCAGACCCTCAGAGGAAAGTGGGCAAACACAGGATGGCCATGTGTGACTACAACTAACACTTCAGTGCTGGTCCTTTGCAGTGATGGACACTCGAGGTAAAGGGATGTGTGCAGTCCCCACCTTGCTCATACCATACTAAGACTAAGGAGGGCTTACAGCCATCCTCTTTCTCCAGCCATTTGAGATTTGCTCCTGAGCAAATCCCTCTTCCAAAAACTGACAAACACCTCAGATCCAAGGTACACACATTAAGAAGCTTGAAAACTGGTGTGAGAATTAGGAAGAGCCAGAGAGCACTGTTATATGCTAAATATTGTGGTTGTCTACAGGAACATTCACACAGACATAGCAGCACTCTGCAAAACAGGGTTGAGCATAAGTAACCCCATCTTACATAAGGAGAACACAAGCCACAGAGATTAAAGGCTGCTGCTATTACAATAAAACCAAAACCAGCAAATACCATAGGCACCTTCAGCAGATTTTGGCAGAATTTAGGCATCTTGGTTGAAAACTGCAATCTGGGAGCTCCATATTCCCATTCTGCTACTGCCTAGCCCCGGAGGTGTCTGAACTTGCTCACTGCCTCCTGGTTCAACTCACAGTCTCCCTATGCAGCTGTTAACCTGCTCCCAAATGTGTTCAGAGCTCCTCCCACCCAAACATCTCCACTCCAGCTCTCACGTGAGTGCTGCTGTGGTCTGGCAGCAGGGCTGGCAGTGCTGTTCCCACCCCTGTCAGGAACCATGCCGGGAGCTGCAGTGGGAGCACACTGGGACACAGCCTAACACAACGATGAGCACCACAGGTCCCCAAGCAATGCCTCTTGCCGCAGCAGCACAAGAGCGAGCTCTCCCAGGGGACAGCCAGTGCTGCCCCATGCAGCTCCCATCCTCTCTGCCACCCATCCTGTGGGGCACAACGAGCTCCACAACAGCCCCCTGCACTCCCCAGCCCTGAGCACAGACAGCAAGAGCTGTATTTCCCTCCTTCACAGACACTTTGCAATGTCACAGTGCCCTGGATGACGGTAGTGAACTGTGGCCATCGCCCAGCCTCCTCCATACCCTGCAAAGATGTCAGGGCAACACAGGCTGGGGTTGGCTCTGCCTTTTGTCACTTTTCCAGCATAACCGAGGCTTGAGGCAGAGCTTTGTTTCACAAATTGCACGCCCATTTCTCCTCCTGTCCTGTGAACAGGGTGGTTTCAGACAACACATAGTAAGTGCCTGTGGTAAATAACTGCTGAAGTCCAGCTCCCCCCATGCTGTCAGCCTCTGCAGTTTTCCCAAACACAATCAACAACCTGGCCTACGGCTTATTTACCCACTTCCAAAATCTTAATCTGACAACTAATGATGCATTAATCACTGTCAGACCATGATCTTTTATTTCTGCTTCTCTGCAGGCATCTGTCAGAATCACAAAAGATTAATTATTGCACTAGCCTGGGTACAGAAACTCAACCACTCTGCAGACAACTCATTGGGTGCTTTGTGACCCCTTCAGCAACTACTTCACCTGTTCTTCCACTCTTTCACTCATCACTCATATTTCTAGCCCTGGATATCTGCTCTCTCTTGCCCAAGCATCAGTCCTTTTTCAGCCTCACAAGCAGCCCTAAAAGAGAGGATGACCAAAATCCTTCCCTGCAGCATTGTCCCAGTTCATTTAACCGCGTTGAGAAGGTGCCTACTCCCTCCTTCAGATACACTTTCATATGGTTCTCTTCTAACTTTCCATCCACACAGCACTCTAAAGCTTGCAGTATTCAGAAGCATGAAACATCCTGTTCAAAACCAAGCGACCCTGCCTCCAAAGCCTGTGGGATGATGACACAGGAGCAATTCCTGGGAGGCATCCAAGCTCCACAGCAGCAGATGAACCAGCTGCATCACTTCTTCGAAAGAGCCCCGACAGACTGAAATATGCTCTTCCTTTGCATCTCAAGGGTCTGGGCCCAGCTGCCTGCAGGAACTGACACTGCCAGGAGATGGAGGGACATGAAGGGTTCATCTGCACATGGAAACTGTAAGAGTTTATGAACACTGGTGAGTGCAGTGTGAAATGCCTCTGGAGCCGATACAGTTGGAACCACAGTAAAGCTGTTCCACACACAGAGGCACAGCTGTTTCCAAAGGCAAAAGGAAATAAGCTCTATCTATCTAAAATAAATTTTTTAAATGATAGCTTTTCCTCAAATACAAACTTCCATAAACAGGAGTGTTGGACCTGCATGTCCTGAGCCTTCTCTGCAGTAGCAGCCAGGAAAATCTATTCGACCACCCTTTCACTGCTGAGCACTGTCTGAAGAAGTCTCTTTTCTCCCTCCCATGAGTGTTTTTATGTGTGATTCAGCAGCTGTCTGCAAAAAGCAATATGGAAGATGGATTAGCCCACTACAACAGAGGGAGAAACAAGAGAGCATCTCTCTGGGTACATGGGGAACATTTCAGCAGGTGCCTGGATCACACAGTGCTCTCTCCATTTCTTAAAAACATCCCAGGTGCTGGAGTTGCTTCAGTTCTTGTTTTCGTCTCTATAGTGAAGGTCTGAGAAGCAGGAATACAAAAAACCAAGCAGGAAACAACAGTATTTATATATGGCACAGTAGCTTCATTCTAATAGTCTTGGAGTGTGTAGGTTTTACAGAAGGAAAATGCTTGGCACAGCTAACACCACGTCATCATGCTGCCACTGATAGAACAGATGGTGAAAGTGCAACCCAACATAAGAGTACCTTTCCCTGTTGGGACATTTAGTTTACAGCTCCTTCCCAGAGACAAACCTAAAGCAGGAACATTTCTTGCTCCCAAAACTGGAAATCTCTGAGTGTTACACTGCTGAAGATTTAAATGTTTAATTTATACTTGGAAATTTCCTCCTGTAAAGAAAGCCCAGAAGTTCCTATAATCCCAGCATTGCAGTGGATCCCTGTTCAGTGGCCTTCAAACGTTACTCCAGCCAGAGCCTCCTGACCTGCTGTGCTGCTCATGAACCTCCGAGAACATGGCTGAGTCTTCTTAGAGCTTCACTTCTCATATATTTATGAATTTTAATGGATTCAAGTGGTTCCAGCTGCCAGCTGACACTGTGGAAAGGACAGAGCCAGACCAACCCACACTTCTCCCTCCCCACCAGCAAGTCTATTTGTGGTCCTGCACAGTGCCAGAAATAAAATACTTTGCTTGGAGAGACCCACTGGTAAGCACTGGGCTCTCTACAGAGGGCACAGAAGCCTCAAAGATACTCCTTTTAACTCTGATTTCAAAGTACTCACCAAGGAGGTTTAGAAGGCCAGAAGTGCTCCTAGAGTCGTGGTGAGGTGGGAAGAGGAAGGAGGTAAAATTAGATTTGTGTCCCCTCTTCATCCTTGGAAAGAAGTCCTTTGGGGTGTGCCTGCTCCCTTTCTTCTCATTTCTTCTAGCTGGAAGATCCCAGCCTCACAAGTGCAGTGCTGAGTATATTTTAAATGACTCATTAATGTTTGCATACAAATGCCAGATGCTTTCTTTCTTAAATAAATAAACAAACAGAAACCTCAAATACCCTCTGAGAGATGGAACATTTTTCCTACAGTGGTTCCTTGTGCAGGACCGTGCAAGAAGGTTCCCTTCACTCCCTAGAATCCAACTTCATAAACATTTCTCCTCCCTTTCTCAATCCTTCCCCTGCCACAGAGGTCATCCAGACCTTGGGGAGTGGTGGAGGTACTGAGAAATGTCAGAGCTGCTTATTTCCTCCTGCAGCACCTAGAAGGAAGGGATTTTGGAGGATGGCAGCTGAACATAGCTGAAGGGCTCAATGGGAAGTTAAGCCCTGTGATTTCCCAGTCGTGGCCATCTTCAACTTTGCTACACATTTCCTATCTTCTTTACACCATGAAAACGGCAGTGTTACACATGGGATGCCCGAGATAAACAGTGGGTGTGCAGAAATGGGCGGTGACAGAGTTTGGAGTCAAAAAAGAAGAGATTCAACATTGCAGGGAGGGTGACAGCAGTGAGAATTGGTCTCTCTCTGTTTGCTCCATAAGCTTTACTCCCATGTGTCAGCTGTCAGGTGAAGGAAATGCCCACTGCTCCATGTACATACAGCATCTTTCTTGTGGGGACCCGTTCACACACACTGAACTGAATCCACATCAGCAATTGCCATAAAATTTTAAATAAAAACAGGGAAATGTATAGTCCTTTTATGTTGTGTGCAAAGGCTACTGAAGGCAAGAGGGATTCAGGTAAGTGCTCCATGAGATGTGACTGGAATATGTTTCTTCTGAAGTGCTCTAATCACAGTAGTAATGTATTCCCTCTTTTTCCCCCAAGACTGGGAAATCACATTTTAGCGCCTGCCACAGGACTGTCAGGATCAGCATTTCAAGTAGCAATCCAGCCTTTATCAACATTCAACAGCATTGTAAGTCAGGAATAATTAATGTAACATTAACATAGAGTTATCAGGAAAGGTAAGCCTGTAAGCATTCAACATCAGATTCGTTTAGCATTTCCTGCAATAATGCCACCAGCAGGAAGTTATTTACCATAAATGGCAGCCTCAGTGGGATGTTCCAGGGCAGCCAGGAGCAATTCAGGTGTGCCACCCCTGTACCTGCCACTTTCAAGCTCTTCAGCGCTCTTCAGTGCACTCCTTAGAGCATCATCTTGAAAAGATGCTTCATGTATCTATGTCAAAGCAAAAAGAAATATTTCTGTCAAATGCACAAACATTTGCCATGATTTATACTAGATGAATATAAATATGGGGATAGACAGATAGATAGATCATACATACAGTCTATAGAGACATGACAGATGAGAGTCTATAGGAATGATAGATAAGAGTCTGTAGAGTCATATTTTTTTATTTATGCAGATACATGTATGTGAAAGAATGCATAAAATCAAATTCGTACATCCATTCAGTAGAACAGGGAAATACATTGTGGCTCTCACAGAAACTGTTTCTGGACTTTTCAATGGACACATTAGGCAGTGCAATGTACCCTAAGTTGTTCCTCATACCAGAGGAAGACAGCTAATCTGGAAAGGATTTACTGTCTTTGAGGACAGGCAAGGGGCTTGATTCCTGCATTTCTGTTCCCTCTGTCTCCAGAGCTGCTCCAGCATAGCCAAAACAAAAAGGAGCCTGATGAGGGGGTTTGGCTGAGCAGGGTTGCAGTAAATATCTAATGGGATTTTCAAACACGCCAAGGCTGCTACCTTACAGTGACATTAGCAGGAGTGAGGTGCCCAGGCATGCTGGAAAATCCCTGTAGCTACTTAAGTCTCACTTGTAACAGCACGGTACCTGTGACAGAACACTGAATCTCAGTGGAATGGGAACACCTGGGTCCAGTAAGTTCCAGTAAACCCCTGTATCAGCAAGCACTCACAGTGCTGCAGGACTGTGACATGTGCCCTGGGTGGTATCCATACTACAGCCTGGTTGTTCCCACTGAGCTCACTTGAATCAGTGAATCATAGAATGGTTTGAGTTGGAAGGGACCTTAGAGCTCACCTAGTCCCAGAGTCCCCTGCCATGGACAGGGACACCTTCCACTAGGCCTGGTTGCTTAAATTTGCATCCAACCTGGCCTTGGACACTTCCAGGGATGGGACACCCACAGCTTTGCTGGACAACCTGTTTCAGTGCCTCACCACCCTCTCAGTAAGGAATTTCTTCCTAATATCTCACCTAACCCTGCCCTCTGCCAGTTTAGAGCCACTCTCCCCTGGCCTATCACTACATGCCCTTGTTAAAAGTCCTTCTCCAGCTCTCCTTCCCCAGCTGCCACAATTGCTCCACAACTGAGGTACAAAGAACAGGGAACAAAGAACATGCACGTAGACGCAGCAAACCTTTGCTCTGCAAGAGATAAGCCCCAAAGCCCAGATTCTGCACCATCAATCACAGTGCTGATGTCAGCAGCGTGCGGGAAAGTAGGTAAAGGATCAAGACTGACTCAGGAGAGAAGACACCTTAACCCCGTCCTAAAAGCCTGAGGCAGTGAGGAGGGCATCTGCTATGAATTCCTTGCTATGTATGGGGCTTTAACTGCATGAAACACATCTTGAATGAACACCACATCTGTCTTTAAAACAAAGAAGAGCTTTTCCTATAATGTTAACAATCTGCTGCTTGGAATTATGTCTAGATAGGCAGTTTCAACACACTGCCTCTTTCTGGGGCCTGCAGAGAAGTTTAATGGCCACAGAGACACTTCTGTGTGAGATGGTCTTGTCACTGCAAGGATGGAAGCAAGGCAAGCCAGCCTGCTGCAGCTTAGGATGCCATGCTCCCACTGAATCCCAGTCCCATCATTCCTTAGCAAGTGCCATGCTTGTTTGACTGTGTACAGACCAAATGCTATAGAAAAATGTAAATATTTTTATGGTCTGGGTTGCTTAAAAGCCTAGGAGGTTGTCTGTCTAAGGGGAAAGGAATGCTATGCACACACAGAGCAGAACAAATGTAATGAAAGACAGAACCCAGAGGTATTCTTTAACCCAGAGATGGAGGGGTTTGCATTGTTAAAGAGTGGTCACTTGGTACACCACAAAGAGAGCATGAAAGCTGAGATAACACAATTAATAATGAACTCTCCAACACAAAGCACTGTCAGCATCACCATGACCTCACACTCCTCATGGACAGAATACAGCCTGCCTTTACAGAGCTATTCACTCATCTCATCTTGCTTTTGAGAAACCGGCCAAGTTCACTCTGTACTGCTGGAGAATTATGGTGGTGACAGAGCCAGGCTCCTCTCAGAGGTGAGCAGGGGTGGGACAGAGGGCAAATATGTACAAGATGGAAGATGGCAAAATCCACTTAGATACTAGGAAGAGTGTTTTCACCATGAGGATGGTCAAACACTGGAGTATGGTGGAGAGAGGTGGTGGGACCCCTGTTCTTGGAAATATTCAAACACTAACTGCAAACAGCCCTAAGCAAGTTGATTCAGATGGACCTGTCTTCTGTGGGGGTTGGAGTGGGGACATGCAGAGACTCCTACCAGCCTCTGTTATCCTGTCATTCTTTGTGGAGAAGGTACCTGTCACTATTTCTTCTCTTGCCTCCTGTGTCAGTATATCCACACTGACTGGCTGTTGCAGATACCAGATCCACTGTATTGGCTGAGCCTCCAACTAAGTGATGTCTAGGAAATACATAACTGGCCCTAGGATTTGGATTGAACTGGGTACAAGTTACTTTAAAGGCCAACTTAATTTTGTCAAATGTAAAAGTCCACAAAACAGACTGAAATTCAGTGCTCACAAAGCAAAGACCAGAAGACAGTGACAGTTCATATCCCTGGCACAGAAGCTGCAAAGAGTGAGCTACAGAGAAAGAAGGCTCCTTTGTGGCCACCATTTGGGTCACTTTTGGCATCACTAAGCCAAGGAAGTCACACCAACTCTGATGGATCACTTCTGCTGCCTTGCACACCCTTTCCAGACAAGAGCCCCCCACTCCTCCATGCACTCCAGCCTCTAACAGCCGAGTCCTGAAGGGGACATGGGAGAAAACACAATGAGTTTATCTGCAACAAGTCAGCTTTCTGACTATTCTTCCAGCCCCAGGCAGCTGCAGATATTGGAGGGCAGCAGTTTGATGTCAGGGTGTAAAACAGCTCAGCAGTGCTGCTTAGAAATCACCCCCAGAGCCCAGTGTGCCCAGCCTGGTCACGCAGTGTGCTCATGCTCATCTCCACTCGCCTGGGGAATGTGAATATCCAGGTAACAACCAAAAAAAACACACTTCATGAAAGAAAGTCAATGAAAGTCCTGAGTTAAAGTCCCCAGGCTGTCACGACAGAGAGTCTTGGGTAACTGTAGGTTACACTTCTCTCAAGAAAAATCTTAACAAAGACCCTTCCCAGTGGGAAGCACAGCCCCCAGCTGAGAGCTACTAATGTAGCAGAAGAATCACTGCTTGCTGTCAACACAGCAAGATCAGCAAGATCACAGGCAGCCAGCACCTCCATCAGCTGACAAAAACATCCAAAGCAGCCTAGATCTGCCTCACCCTGCTCTGTCTTTAAACATCATATTCACATCAGCTCTGAAAGTCATAACTTACATTTATATTGCACCTCCTGCCTTTTCAGACGCTACCACCCCAGCCTCTGGCATGGGGAATCTCCCATTCAATGCTCATGGCTACATCCAAGAGCACTGTACACTGGGACACAGCTCCAGCGAGGCCAAGAAAGCTGTGTGAGGTGTGCACACTTCTGGAAGAGAGCCCAGATGCAACACCAAATAACAGGTAAGAAAGGCAAGCCCTGCACAGAGCTTGGCAGAATCTTAATGCACCTAATTTCTCTAGATACATTTATTTAATTGTATCTTTTCATACCATCAGCGCTTGTGAAGTTCAGGTTTAACCTGGGAGAAAAAATACTTAGGAGGATGGATAAAAGCCCATCTGAAATATTAAAGCCATTTTTACAGCTAAACATTGAAACTATTTCAAATTGTTCCCTCAAATATAACTATTATAATTCTGTTAAATGTAAGCCTATTTTTCCCAGACTCCCTCATCTTGCCTGCATGCTTGGGGAAAAAAAAAAAAAAGCAAGTAGGCAAGGTTTAGGTGGGCCAGGATGAAAGCACAAACATCTTGAGGCCCCTGCCACCTAATTTACATCGCAGGGTGCAGGGGGATAGCAGCCCAGCTGCTCTCTTGACACCTCCAGCTGATGGGAGACCCATCTCTAGACTTTAAATTCAAAAGTGTGCCACTGGAGCAAATCCTCAGGATACCTTCCCTTTGACTCTGGGGCTCGCACTGGTTTGTTGTTCCCCGACAACCAACCCCATCCTTCAAACCTGGGAGACAGCCCATCTGACCCCTCTGGTGCCCCACTGCCTCCTGTCCTTGCTCCTCTCCCCCAGGACCCTGCCCTGCCTCACAGCACAGGATAAGCTAGTCCTTTCCCCTTCATCAGCATCCTCTTTGCTCACCCAGGAGGGGTTTGAATTTGCCTGGCTCCTGGCTGCTCTTGGGGCATCTTTAAGTGCATAGGAATTAAGAAAGGCCTCTGAGAGCTGAAAGCAGCTACACCAACCAGCCAGCAACCTGTGAAGGGACCCATGGACCTGTAGTTGCCCATCTGGGAGCTGTTTCCCTTGGGCCCTTCACGTGGTCTCGCTCCCCTTTCCCAGCAGTTTCTGGCCTCAGTTACAGCCACATGTGAACAATGCACCTTGTGTGCATGTTTCCCATTTAGTGCACAGGCTTGTAAAAGATTTCTAATATGTGATTTACAAGGGTTCTGGTTTGGACTGGAACTGTTCCACTCACAAGCTGAGCAATGGTGAACTGGCTGGAGGTGTTTATGGAGGGCAAGGTGGGATCTGACGGGCAGAGTTGAAAGTTCTCAGGCCATTGGCAGCTCCAGCATCTGCCACTGCAGCCTATGAGAAGCAATAACAAAACAACATCATTCCTCCCTCAGCTGGCTTTAGCCCCAGCAAAGCATCCCCACTTCCAGGAGTGAAACTTTTTGAGGATAAGAAATGTTTGGACTTGGTCAAAAGCAGAAGCAAACAAAAGCCACTGTAGCATTTGAGCCAAATCTATTCGTGACCTTTGGTTCCCCCAGAAAAATGGAAAAAAAAATATTACAAGAAACATAGGAGGAGAAAACGATGGCTTTTTGATCAAAGTGAATCATATGGAAAAACAATACCTGATGATTGTATAATAGAAATGTATTCTAAAAGAGAATTCTCATAAAAACAATGCTTAATTTAGAAGCATCAGGGAGCCCAGTTTGTTATCACTTTAGATCCCTAAGTTCCAAGTGCTCAAGTAACTACATGAGATAAAATATCCGAAGTCCAGTTCCTTACTCAACTTTAATAAAGTTTCAGTTGGGAAAGATAATATCAATTTCCTGTCCTAAAAAAGGCTAGCACGTGCAATTAAAACAGTGAGGGAAGGAGGCAGTACTGTACTCTGCCTCTGATCAGGAAGACTGCTATGCCTTGATTTTATGGACATATATTACAAGATGATGTAATCTCCACTTCAAGTGCTGACAAAACACACTTAATCAGAGCTTTAAGGATTTTTTAAGGAGTTCTTGCTACAGTATAAGTACAGGGTAATGTTTCAGACCTATCCAGAAAGCTTAGCTAAGATGATTTCTTAATAGGTTAAAGTAATGTGTAAGGTTTTTTCCCCCTTCAGAAACACCTTGTCCCTACTAGAAGCAGCTCAAGGATCCCAAGTTTGATCTCTGCTTTGAACTGCTTTATACCACAATTCCATCAGCTGCCAGAGCAAGTCAGCACTAAGGGATGCTTCAGCAGCATTTGGCCAGTACCCACAGCACAGCAGGCCTGGTGGTGCCCAGTGGGATGTGCCTGCTGGGCTCTCCCTCAGGAGATAGGCACGGCCATGGCCACAGGATCACGGGTCCCAGCTGCTTCCCTGTTCCCAGCCATGCTGGTACCACAGCAATGACTGTCACTGACTCTGTCAGCACCAACAGAGGGAAGGGATTGCTGCACAAGCAGCAGCAATGCCATGGCCAAACCCTGTTCTCCTCCAAGGAACAGGAGACAAGGTGCTGAGCTTGCTCTCTTTCTGGGTGAGGTCTTGAATCACCTCTTGGGCTGTTTCTTTCATTAGGACAGCTTAGTGATGATGATCCCTCTGTGCATGAAGCCAACACCTCCTCCCTCTACTTCCTGGAAAGGCTGCATTTCTCAGCTGCACCTCTGTCTGCAGTGACTACACTGATGAAAGGCTCCCCAAGACACTTAAGAAAGAAGAAAGCTCATCCAACTGCTACCCAAATCCTCTGAGTTCTGAGGCTAGGAAAGATTCGGGGTGGAAGCTGTGGAGTTGCATCAGACAAGGCTCTCTCAGCACTGCATATGTACTTTGGCTTGCCAAAGGTGTACAGACAGATGCCAGAAATAGCTTGGAGGTCTCATTTTTTTTTTTCCTCATAAAGGTTTTCCTTTAGTTCAGCCATTTCATCTGTCTCTCAAATCTACTTGCTAGAGCAACTTTTTCCTTTTTTTTTTTTTTTCAATTTTATTTCCCAATACCAATTCCTGGGAACCTCAAAGGGTGAGGCACTACACCGCTTTCAAAATAATGACATTTCTCTTGGCATACTGATTACCAATACTGCCACTGCACTCCTCATGCAAAAACAGGCTTCTGAGAATGTGAAGACTCGTAAATAAAACCTATGGGCTCAGCAGACTTATATTTTCTAGCCACACTTAAAAAACCCCATGCAATAGTTCTGCCTTATTCCCCTGAAAATGAAGGCAATACATTTATTTTGGCATTTATTCACCTTCCGCTTCTCTCTTCTCCACACCCAAATGTCAACATTAGAATTTACAACCTTCACAAAACATGTTTCCAAGTGTTTTGCTGCCCTCTTAAATGAGCTTTTCACTGGCCATAGCCTAAACATATCCTGATGGCTTTACAAAGGATAGGGTAGAAACCTTCTTTCTCTCATCTCTACATAAATATTTTTCCTTAAAACCAGCCAACAGCTTGAACAAGAAATGACAGCACATAGAATTATGTAAATAAGTGAAGCTCATATCAATTAACCTTAGGACCAGAGAGAGGAAAATTCTGTGTGTGTGTGTGCGCTCAGGCAATATTACAGTAAACAATTTCTTTGCAGAAATGTAGTAGCCTGGCACCCAGAGGGATCCAGAGCAAGGTCACCTGAGCAAACACTTTGCCCTCCCTGCACATTTACCATGCCAGAGCCTCACATTTCAAATCGCATGCTATTTTTCCCGTCTCAGATAATTCAACACTTAGCAGAGATGGCACTAACTGAAAAAAATGTTACTCAACATTTGACCCTCATCACTGTTTGCTGGCTTGTGCCTTACGCACTGTGCAGGGTCCCAGCACTTCTCTGAACACAGGATTGATGATTCACTTACCATACAGCTCAGTGAGGTGCCTGTCATAAGGATCCTGACTGCTTCCAAGCTCTAATGACTGTAATCATGGAACTCCTCAGTGAAACAAAGGAAGGGTACTACTTTTTATTTAGATGTGAAAGTGACCACAGAGATGGCCAGAAGTGCTTTTTCATTTCAGTGACTAATTTGGGATTTTTAGAGACTGACACTTCAAAGGTAACCACATTCAGTAATGGGGGTGGAGGGTTATTACCTCTATTTTTATATATATTTTTAAATATATATATTTATTATTAAGCAAAAAATATTTTTTATTACCCCTATTACTTCTACCTCGGAGGGAAAGATCACTGATGCCTTTGGCTGGTGATAAGATGGTTATTCCCACTAGGAGCTGCCTATCAATGCCCTTGTATGGTCACCTGAGCCTGGGCTGCGACCAGCTCTTGACCTCCCTGGGCTCTTCCTGCCCTGTTACCATAGCACATGGAGGAGCTGGGGAACAGCAGACTGCACTTGCATTCCAGGATCTGCCTTGGCTGCCAGTTTATTAACGGATGAAATTCAAAATGCTAATCCCAATCCACAAAGCCACCAGTGCACTGGGCTCAATTAGCTCTGCAGCTGCCTTGACCTGGACGCCCCGCAGCGACACGCTTGGAAAACATTTGCTTGCCCCTGCCACAGATTTTCTGGGAGCAGGCGAATAAGCTCCTTTACCTTCAGACTTGACTTCAGCTGAACTGGATTGCCTTTAGACAGCCCTGGAAGGGCTGGCTCATCTCCAAACAGTACTGAAATCAGGAGTCCCGTTTCTTTTTCCCACGAATTTTGAGTCATGCCCTAACACGGCTCTTCATTTTCCCTTTGCCATAAAGTCAAATTTCTTACTAAGGCATTTTAGGTGGGAGTTCAGTTAGGATGGAGCAGGCTGTGCTGCTCCCAAGCTGGCAGGAAACAACAGTCCCTAGACATTAACATGATGGACATGTAGACACGAAGAAACGTATGGCACCAATTAAGGCAGTATCAACAATTATGCAGAACACAGTTGAGTGGATTAATTTGTTGCCTGGAGTAAAGGCTGCCAGTATGGAGCTGGCTGTCAAGAGACACGCTTTCATCTTGCTTGCTGCCTGGTGCCAAATATTATGAAGCCCATGTGCACCAAGGATGATCACTGGGTTCCTTTTTCCACCAGCAATCTTGAAGCAGGGAGGGCACAACCAATTAATGTCTCTCCATGCTGCCTTCTTTCTTCCATGTAAAAAAACCCAAATATCAAACCAAAGCCACACTTGAAAAAAATCCCCAAATGACCATTATTCCCAAAAGACTAAAATAAGAACTACAAAGTAACTGGGAAAGGATAGTTCTTTTCTTGCTCAAAGAGGTTTTCTTTTGCTGAGGGGCTGATGTGAAAACTCATTTATCAAACACACTTTTTCCCAGTTCTTTAAGCAGAGAGATGAAAAACGGTTAAATCACCTATGTGATTTTTTTTCCAACTTGCTATTTTTACACTGACCAGAAGGATACTTGCACATCTCTTTCTTCCCACCCATTCTATGCCAAGAAAGATGCAAGATTACCTCTAGCAAGTTGTGACTAAGTTCTCCTGCCTTGCCTAACACCGTAAGAACAAGCAGCTGATTTTCTCTAAAAACCTTGTCTGCAGCATGCTACATAGGTCTACGGCTGTCAGAGTATTAAACAGCAAAGAAAAATTTAAGACTTGGAAATAATCACTTGCTGCATTAATAAGCAGCAGCACTTGAATTCCTGCTAAAGCTTTGTACCAGCTGTGCTTTGTCCCAAAATCCAATTAAAAAAAAAAAAATCTGCTTACGCTTGTTCCTACGATATGAAGACTATTCAACTACTCTTGGTAAACTCTGCTGTTGCCTCCAGTGCATCTGGTCCCACACCAGGCTTTCATTTCTCCATATTTAGCCTTGTTAAACTACAGCATGCCTACCTGAGATATAAATTACCTTGAGGCTTGGAGGAATGCCATCCTGAGTAAGAAAACTATTCATAACACTGCACTCCTTAATTTAATGCAGGCAAAAGTCCTCTGCCCACTTACAGCACACTACATGCTGATGACAGTTGTTGATGGAGAAACCCAGTTGTAACCCAACATTCCCAGTAAACACATTGTTCTCTGAGTAGCAGAGCCATGAAATCTGTTCTTTTTCTGAAGGCTGATATCCTGCATGCCTTAGACCCCGAGACATTTATAGACTATTTGCAATTTGGCAATATTCCCATCACAAACCTTTCCAGATCCTTCCTATTATCTTTATTTCTACTACTACTCCTTGAGTAAAGAAGCTAGAAGCTGCAGAGTTCCAGAAACTATCTCCTCTTCGAACCAGGCATGAGACTGCCCTTCCTTAGGGACCATATTCCTATTGGCCTCCCCAGCTCTGATGCTGATTTTCAGGAAGAAGTATTTTTCAGGCCTTTCCTCCTTGGCCAAACTTGGTCAAAGTTTCTCAACACTTATCAAAGCTTTTTAGGGTAAAGAATGAGTGGACAGTATAAGAGATCAGACTAACACAATCCATATCTCCTATGTGTAAGTGCAATTCCTATTTCAGCTCTTCCCTGCTACGTTTGCCTTCAGCAAACTGTTCACCAGGTGCTGTGTGTGAAGTCTGAGGGTCTAATTAGCCATTACTTGCTGATATTGCACAGGTAACATAGGGCACTAAACAATATACTGAGCCTCCAGAGAGACATTTCATGCCTCCCACCAGTGTCTCATCCTCTGCACTGAGGAATGGGAAGGAATCTTCACAGCTACTTCCAACACCTCCACTGAACCCTTGTGTATTGCTGGGTGCTTTGCCCCATTTTCTAACTTAGGGCTCACTTTTCATCATTTCAACAGCCATGTGTCCAGGGTTGTTTTCTTCCCTGTGCTCAGGGATTTGCATAGGTCCAACATTCTCCAAAGGAAAAGATAAAATCTCAAAAGGTGCTTCCTGCAAAGTTATGTCTGCAGCCAGTAACCTTCAGTTTGCTGCCAGGCACACCACCTTCCATGGGAATACCAGCCCCAGTGGGTGACATGCCCTTTCCATGGAAGGAGAGAGGTAGTTCTCACAGCACAGGGGTGGCAGGCTCTCCCTTGGATGGCTTCCCCCTGGTCAGAAGCTCTGCCCAGCACACAGCAGCATTTCATGTCCATAGAGTTCCCCCAAAGCACACAGATGCCTCCTGTCCTTCAGAGCTGCTCCCGAGGTGCTCTGCCCCATGGATTCCTCTTATCTCCTGTTTTCAGATGCTCCTCACACAGCCAAAGGGGCAGAGAGGACCAGCAGTAATGCCAAGGAGAACTAAGAAAGGTCAAAACAGGACAGGATAAATTGTATCCATTTAGAAGTGCCAAAACTTGATTTTTTTCCCCAATTAGGCTTCTAAACATCTACAGCAATTTTGATGGAGGGGTGGGTGGGAGGAAATGTATTCCCTCTTCTTTTTCCTCCTTCTAGCAACTGCAATAAAAACATTTCCTCCAAAATATCTTTTTACTACCACGTTTTTTCCTTTTCTACCATTTTCTATTACTATTCCTGTGTTCTCCTAATGTGAAATGTTTTGGAAATGTCAAGATAGTAAAACCTCCACCAAACAATAGAAAATATGAGATAGGAAAAATAACAGCTAGACTTTGCTGAGCCTCTTAGACTAAGCAGCACAAGAAAAGGAGGAGAAAAAATAGCAAACTTAAAATTCTGAAATATCTACATATCACCTTCCCTAAAAAGACACACAAGTTTTTCTCTGAAAAAAATACTTCTGAATACACAGAGATGGGTGTCTTCTGAAAGATAAGTCAGGTTTCAGGGAAGGTTTCTTTTTTTCTGTAGGAAATATTTCACTGGGGAGGGGAAAAAAACCCAGCACATTCTAATGAAAGTTTAGTCATCAACATCACATGATTGGTGATTAAGAGGAGCATGATGCCATGCTTCCCCACCAAGTTAGGGTAGAGGGGAGCTTCAGGAGGCTTTGGATAATGGGAGAAGATACAGGACAGTGCGTGCCATAACAGCAAGGACAGTTATTCTCCAGCACTGCTAAAATAGTCATGAGTTTCTCACCCTCCCACAAGGCAGAAGAGGGTAGAGCCCACATGAAGCCCACAGGGAGTCTATGCCTTTTGCATCAGGGGGAATATGAGACAGCAAAACAATCTGATCCAGCTTGTTTGTAAAGAAATGACTCAGCCATTCAAATATACTAAAATATTAAACACTGTTTGTGTACTGAACTTCTTGAAAATCAAAAGTTTTCTTCATGAGGACTGGAAAGTGTGAGCTCAAAACCAAAGTTCCTCATGGGCACCTCCTGAGACATTTCATCCTGGTGTGTGCTGAGAATTTCCTTCAGATGGGAGATCGCTGGACATTGCTTGGTTGCTGTGTTCAAGGTGATGGGACAGAGGGTTAGGACAGAAGGCTGGGAAGGTCTGCTCGTTCAAATGCATCTCCTCTACCAGCAATGAGACCAAGGGGAATTCCTCCTGACAGCCAAACTGCCTTTTCTCCCCCAAAGACAGAACACAAAGCTACATTGCACCTGCAGCTGCCCATATCCAGAGGGAAACCACCTCTCCATACCCAAGTCCTCCGAGCAGCACACCAGAGTGAGCCCGGGCTGTGTCCCGAGCACAGCTGTCTTTCCATCCTGCCCCTCAGGGAGCGCTCACGTCCTCAGACTGCACTCCACAAGCCAAAATCTGCAAAGACATGGCGCTCTCTAGTGTTTTTGCTCTGCTCGGGAGAAACACATCCCAAGTCACTGACATCATTCCAGAGAGCACGGTACAAACATCCAGGCAGGGGGATGCCCAAGGCCTGCTACTCATTCGAATTCATTTTCCAGTGTATCTGCTGGACTGGACCTTCTGGTGGATGCCACTACAGATGTCTCACTGTGGCCTCACCAGCAGCTCAATGCCTCCCAGGCAGTCGTTTAAACAAAACCAGGTCTTTAAGCCACATTGCTGATGGACAGTACTATTTCAGGAAAGTTTCTGATCCAGGATTAGGTCCCTGCAGAACCTAAGTGTGATCCTGTCAGCTCCCAAATTGTCCATCAGCGATGAGTTGTAGTTTTGGTGTACGAGCTCAGAGGAGAAATCCACATGGAGAAGCTGTCCCAGAGATGGCTCAAGGGAGGGCTGTGGCTACAGCACAAGTGGGACAAGGGTAGGCACAGGGCAGGCTGAAGGCTCCTCTGGGACCTGCAGGTACCATCAGCCATGCAGAACAGCTCAACTCCCACCAAGCAGCATGGACAGGAGCATTCTCCATAGAAACACCAGTCCCTCCCATCACCACTTCACTGGGGGAGGAGATGAGGACAGAGCACATTTCTAGCTCTTGGAAGGCAAGCACAATCCAAAAATGCAGCTGCTTTGATTTGCTCTTAAATGGTTTGCTGGTCTCCCCTTATTAGTGATTTTCTACTCTGATACCACTCCTCTCTTTCTCCTGTGCTTCTCTGAGGCTGACAATTCATGACAGAAAGCACAGCACATCCCACAGACTCAGAGCCTCAGGTCCAACTGTGTTTGCCAAGTGACAAGACCGATGTGGCAATCTGCTGCAGAACATATGAGATTCCATCTTCTCTCCCTCTTTTTCTCTCTCTCTCCATTAATATACATTTCAAATTAAATCAGCAGCTAAAGGAGGAGACTCCCCTAGTGCCTAGGAGAACATATTTTCTTCGAGCTTGCAACACTTTGCACCGTGTAATTGATTTGATGTATGCCATGTTTGAGCAGGATAAACACCACCCCCTGGACTCCTGGCATTCCAGTGTCTCCAGCCTAAGCTCCTTGTTACGGCGTGTTGGGAGTCCATCAAAGACACTGAGTAGTTTTGACATGGAGATAAATGCTCTTATCTTCAGCCTCCAACCTTGTTTCTTTGAATAACCACTCCTGACAGTTTTCACTGTTCAAGCTGCTCTTCAGCAAGGGACAGGAATAGGGGGAAACCCTTTTAACCCACCTTATTTCAGGCTCTTATTTCAACTTCTCTGCTGGAAGAATAAGCCGGTCTTGCCATCAAACCAGATGACTTTCACTAGGACACACCACAATTCACAGGGAATAAACTAAGGCCCCGTCCAGGCAACACAATGAATAAACACACATATTAAGTTCATCTGTTGCTTTATGGGCTTAGCATGTCCCAGATAGACATCATCTCCAGAACCACAAATACAACTGCAATACACCAGCAAAACTATGCATTCAAAGTGCACTGTGCTGCCAAGAAACTTTCTTTCTTTACAGCAGGCAAATGCTAAAACATAAATTGTAAAGTATCTTTTAGGAGGCTGGTCCAGGAACCAGAAGAAAACTTGGTTCTTCAAGTCATCTACCTCTTGCTGTAGCACACTGTCCCTTGGCTCAGGCTGTCATCCCAGAATACAGGAGTGAAAATCCTGCTTTGTGCTTTCGTTCTCTTGCTGGAAGGCTGACTACAGACCACAAACCTGATTGTTAAGCCACAACTCAGCTGGTGCCCAGGAAAAGCCCCACTGATTTGAATGGATTTAGGATTTCACTCTCTGCTTCCCTATACAGGGATTAAATAAATACTCTCCAGCTAGAAAAGTGCCACACGTGTCTGCCTGAGCTCAATGGGATCTTTAAAGATACAGAAAAGTTGCAATAATTTCCAGTGGTGTCACGGAGGGTAAGTTTTAGGGCCAAAACAGTATTTCAGGCACTATAAATCCAGTCATCTGTCTTTAATACATGGAACAGATTTTGACAGGAAAAATGAAAAAGATATAATAAAGAAAAAATTCAGGACAATAAATTGCCAGAAGAAATAATAAAAAGTGCCTACATTTCATCAGGAGGGAGATGTCTGGAGAAACAGTAGGTCTCTGATGGACCCAGCAAGCAGAGGAAGCAATCAAAAAGGGCGGTTGTCACCAAGCCAAACGATGTCTTTGCAATCAGTAGTCACACTGGAGTAGGATTGGGGTTAAAAAGAAAAAGCAGAAAAAATTGCTATTATGGAGGTTGCTGTCTATGCTGACACACTACACAACACAGGAATAAATAGTAAGAGCAGCACTGAAAAAAAACAAGATATCCCCTGGAATTGAATCAGTTAGACTGACAGCAGCTTTCTAAATGCACCAGCCAACAAAGTAACTGAACTCCTGACAAGAATATGGAATTCATCTTCAAACAGCTGTTACTGCAGTGGGACCCAAATTATATCCACCCTTCAGGAGAAGGCCAAGATCATTGTGGGATGAGCCTAACAATTCTAAAATGCCCAACTGAAGAAAAACATCTGAGAAAAGCCATGTAGTTTGAAACAAAAACCCCTCAGGCCAAATGCAGCTGCAATTTTATTTTTAATCAGTGAAGTTACTCTGAATTTTTAGTGGAGGAATCCACTTTTGACACTGGCCAGAGCATTCTGTAAGAGTCTTTGAACTCTGGCAATGAAATATTCAGTTGCACAAATCAACACGCCTACATCTATATCCACTTCCTAGAGTGCTAAGAGTGAAGAGTTGCAGGGCTGTATGAAACAAACAATATTCTTGAATAATTTCTGCTAAAATTATCAGACAGAAGATAAACCCTGTTTTACTGGCCTGAGTTGAAAAGCCACATAGACTGTGTATACACTTTTATTTCAGTTTTTAACTCATCCCCTCTTTACCACACAAAATGCTCATTACAAAACAATCCCATGTGTGTAAGACAGTATTCTTCTTGTCCTGCACCCTAACCACTAAACTGTATCACCACAACAGGAGTGAACACCCCTTGGATCCATTGGGTACACTGACTATTAGTGTCTGAAGTGATGAAGAAAGGACAAAAACAAGAAGCACAGCCAGTGACCAAAGGCTCAATCCAGCTCCAACTGTATAAATTATAATCTCTTACTGAGGAATCTCAGCAATAAACTCAAAAAAACAAACTGAGAAGCATGTTGCAGATTACAGTTGAAAGAGACCAGTCAAATACCTGACTCCCACCAATCAAACTTCTCTCAACAGGATCAGAATTTTACCTTAGAATGAACACTTGCTCCTACTTTGGCTTTGAGTATGACAGATACATAAGGCACTTCCTGAAAGATACCTGGAAAAAAAACCAAGACATAGATATCTTACAGATGTTATATTACATGTATGTATCAATCTTGAGTTTTAGAGACATCCTAATGTGTAAGAAACTGTCTACATACTTATTTGAGAAACTGTATTTCTATCAATTTAATAGCTGCAGAGGCTCTTCAGAGGGTGGAAGCACTCTGAGAAGCCAGCTCTTTTAATGCATCTCTACTTGGGAGTCCTAAAGCACCTGGATCACTTGCCATTTTGCATATGCTGGGCCAACATTTGCCTGTGCAAGGGAGTAGTGTAGTTTCCAGAAGCCAGAATGTGAAATTAGCCAGCCCAAATATCAGCCAACACCTACAAATCAAAGAGTGCTTAAGTTTGATGAAAGTTTTGACTGAAAACTCAGGCATAGTTAGAAAAGGATTTTTAAATTACAATTTCTTCAAAGTCTCTGAGGCTAGAAAGACACTTACACATAGACAAAAAGGACAAGGGTTGGGGACAACACCAAAGCAAAGCAATCTGACAAAAAATGCTACTTCAACTAGAGTCAACATCTTGACATCTTACTAATGTCAAAATGACACAAGTGGGGGCTCAAAGGCAGCAGGCTGAAGCCTTTGCTGCCAAACAGACTCTTGTGATCACTATCCTTCCTGCAGCATTCCTACATAAAAAATATTTCTCAGCCTAGACTGAGCAAAGCTCTTAAGCACATGCTGGACCTAGTCAAACCAAGACTGGACAGGAAACAGGCTTTCATTCCATTAGGTGTTATAAAGTTCACTGCAGAAGTGCCTAGTGAAGTTATATGGCTTGTTTCAGGTGAAAGCTTAAACCCTTCCTTACACAAAAGAACCCAAACTGCATCTTTGATGCACTTCAGCTGAGTGCCCAGTGCTGTCAGGACCCTGACTGAACACAGGACCCAAAACAGGGCTATGCCAGTTGGCTCCTCTTAGCAAAAACAATCCAGACCCAAGCTTTTTACCCATTGCACTGAAAAGTGTAGCTGATGAGCTTTCTCCCTCAAATAATGTGGCATTCTAAAGCTTGGTTTAACTTAGCACTTGTCCTTCTCTCTGTTTTGAAAGGTACACAAAAAAAAAAGTGCTCTAAGATATTTACCAGTAGAAGTTCACTGTTGCAGAGTAAAGAAACACTGAGATGAGAATGGAAATAACAGGACAGGTTTTTCAGTTGATTGACTCCACCCTTTGCCAGAATGGGATTTTGGGACATAATGACTGGAATAAAGCGCTGTCAGTCCGGGCTCTGAGGCTGCCATTGTCCCTCACAGAGGTGCAGACCACACCCTTGGTACAGTTTTAAGGCAGTTTTGTGTACCTCTAACTCGGGCTGCCAGACCCTGGGCCTCGATGCCCGTGCAAACTGGGGAAATCCCTGAGATCTGCTGCCAACAGACACTCCTGCAAGCAAGGGCCATCAGGGTTCAGTAATAACTCAGCACATCACCTTCTTCCAGGACAGACTGATGAGAAGGGACTCTCTAGCAACTTTTTTCCATGGCTCTTAAACTAGGATCCCTTGAGGCAAGGCTGAACATCACACTGGAAGTACCAACAGCTTCAAGACTAATTTGCAAACTCAAGCACCGAACCCAGATGTGATGTTAAAGGTCCCCATGTCTGATCAGTGAGACTTTATTACAGTCTTTACGAGGATCGCTTGAATTCACCTCCAGGGTTCCTTGGTCTCATAGTTTTGTAGAAAAAAAATCATCTCCTTTATACTATAACCTGCTCAGAAATCCACTATCAGCATTTATACTCACACTGTCTCAAGTAGGTGCTTGCCTTCTTATAAACAAATTCACCTGCAGTGACTATTAAGCACTAACAAGTCTCCTAGGGAATGTTACGTATGTATGTGATACATGCCAGTGTGTTTTAGGAAAATGATGTAGATTTTGGAGATTAGAGTATAATAAAATGAAGAGAAATAACTCCTCATCTAATTCTCCAAAGGAAAAGATCACTGAGAAAAAAATATGGGTAGACGCCAGCCTTACAGGAATTTCCTTTCATTCTGCATTTGGCATCAAGTTCTTTCTGACTTCTTTACTCAGGCATATTTTCCCTCAGGGAAAATACATTACAGTTAGAACACTGCCCATGATTTCATAATACGTATTTATGAAGTTAATCACACGTCTCTGAAGGCGTCTGTTGCTCTGGTTTGGTAAATTCCTAATTATCCTTGCAGGACAGCAATATCAATCCTGAGCCCTGGTACAGTGGCATGTTCAAGGAAAGAATATGTTCCTTAGGCATGATAAGCCAGGGCTGTCTGATATCTCAGTGGGCAATTTCCAGTGTACACTGGAACACTTCTTGTGTGTTCATCTCCTGAGTCTTTTCCTGTCCCTGCCTGTAAGATTTCCTCTCAAGGAGAGCAGGGGAGACTCTCTGTGATAAACACCTAGCATTAAACAGACACTGACCAGTTCAGTTGGATTTGTTTCACTTACAGAAGAGCACACAAGGGAACATACAATACTGAATAAAAAGGTAGCTGCTAGAGAAAGCAGCAGTTAAGGAGCTGCATGTGCATGGTGGGCAGGATGAGAAGTAAAGGAATAACAAGCCAAAAAAAAAAGCCTGGCTTAGGCTAGATACTAGGTCTGCACTTCAAAATGACACAGCAAAGCACCAGGAGAGGTTTGCCTGGGCAGGCTGAGTAGTCTCTGTCACTGGAGAGGTGTGGTTTTGACACGGTTGGCCTGGCTTTGTGGCAAGAAGATAAAGTTCCCTCTCCCAGGCCCTGATGATTTACATGGAGCACTTTAGGGAAGTCACAGATGTGCCAGGTAATATCAGACTAGACCAAGTGGATATTTATGAACTTTTAAAAGCAAAAGCAACCAAATGAATAGAAATCAACTAGTCAGGTAGAAATTGGTCCACCTTCCATTTTAGTTACTTCTTACTGACCATGATGGCAAAGTACATAATTTGTCACCCTGTAACACAAAGCTTCAGCATCTCAGCACAGGCGTTCCCTCTCCACTAAACTGCTGCAACTCAGTAACGCTACAGAGCCAAAAATCTGGGCCAAGTTGAGCTAATTCAAATTAAAGAAGAAACCACAGTGCTACAGCACTTCACAGCAGACTCCAGTTTTTTCCCACAGGTACCTCTGTTTGTCCCTCAAACAAGTATAAACATAGTCCATATTTGCCTTGTCATGTGGATGCTGCAGTTTAGAAACAACACTTTTCCTGCACAGTGAACTCAGGGCCTTTCTAATTAGAGTGCTGCATTGTGTGTTTTAAAATACTGTTGTAATAAATCCTGCAGCTGCAAATTCAATATTTCAGAAAGGCAGGCATGACCTTGTAGACAGAGTCTGAGGGGGAAATTGGCTCTTAACTGAGTCCTGTAATAAAGCATTTCAGCAAGAGGAATGACAAGCAAGCAAGCTGGATTTGATCCTTCAATCCTGCCTCCTCCACCACTGAATGGGAACAACGCAGCAAGCAGGAAAGGGATTCCTTGATTTTAAGCAACATCTTTATAGTAAGAATCCCTTTAGACTTTCTCCAGTCTTAAGCACCACTTTATAGATTCTGGGTATACAAGAAACCCCATTTGCGAATGACAAATAGAAATTTTACATTTCAAAGACAGCAAACTGGGGAGTTCAAATGATCATTCACACTATGAAAGTAACTAGTATCATAGCTGAGACTAAGGTACAAAGGCATGAGTAAGCAACATGTATCCACAAATAAGAAGGCCCAGTCTTACACAATTGAAAATGTAATAAAAAAAGAATTAGGCACTCTTTGGAACATAGGGGAGTCACTATACTCTTTCTTCTTACTACTTGATAAGAACTTGTGCCAAGTTTGCCTTGTCTGGAAACACAGCAAAGAGCCTAAAGCTAACAGATTATGGAATAAAAATAAATACAGAGCCAAATCTACATCCCAGCAGAGAGATATTGTGGGTCACAGTGGTGTTGCCCTACCATCCCAAAAAGCATAACCCATGATGTCAGAAGCTAAAGGCCCTGAACCAGAATTCTGCTGCTATGCCTTAATCTTACGCTGTGAGACTTGTGGGATTTCCAGTCATTCTCCAAATTCTCACCCCTCACGAGGATGAAGTGTTGGCCTGGATACAAAGAACAGACAAAGGAAACACAGTGATGCTGACCTGAGAGCACAGCTTTACATTCATATTTACCTTTACATTCAGCAAAGCTTCAAAGCAGAGGTTGTTCTTGCTTAGAAATCCAAATTTAGACACCCAAATGCATCTCAAAGAATCCAAACATCCGACCTCAACTTAGGGTGATGCTGCCACCATTTAAGTTCCACAGAAGTTGCCACATACTCACACTTTTAAAATTAGGCACTTATGTAACTGTTCAAATAGGAATTTAAAAGCTAAAAATAAAAACTTTAACCCTGAGATTAGTTTCTTAACTAAAAACAGTCCTCTCTGCCTTGTGGCTTTTTTTTCCTAAATGGTCAAATTACTAATTTTATCCTCCATCACTCACTCAGGGTTTGGGCTTGAGCTAATTGCAAAGGATGTACAAAACAGCTGTTACAGGGGCCTGTCATCAGTATGCAATAGCGAAATAAATCCTGCCTTTGCACAGCTTTATGGTCCTGCTGACACACGTCATCTTGGAGGTGAATTTTGAAACACTGTGCCATCTTCGGATTCTGCAATAAAAAGAGAAAGCACTGGAACTGCCAGGCCCTTTTGCAAGAGTTATACAGACTGCAGGTAAAGCATCTGATGCGACGTCCAGGGAACACAAAGAGCCCTACCGCCTGAAGGAGCTCAGATCCACAAAAGAACCTCTGAGAGAGCTTAGATCTCTGAAGTGTCAAGTTTTCAAACATCTGTGCACCTCAATTTAGCAAAACAACTAGACTCTATCAGTAATCAGTAGAGAAGGACAGACACAAAAAGGAAACATTTCTTCTCATGAATACTTGACTAGGAGAACCCACCAAAGAAGTGAAGCTCTCTAACTAGTTTAGATTGTACAAGTAATATGTAGACAGCTCAAATTATTGCATGAAAGATCAGCTTGCCTATCTATGCAAAGACGACACTAAGGCTGAAGTCACCAGACCCTCTGCCATAAAGATTCTCTCACGTACACTTCCCACAAAGTGTGCAAAGTGACTTCAGGACCAGAGCAGGTTCCTCTGCACACATTTCTGCACAGAGAGAACAGTGCAGCTCTTCCAGCCCCACACCACACAAAACAGTTTGCTGAGAATTTCTGAGAACCCTCACCATGGTACCACCTATGTCTCTTAAAAGTTTTAAGCCTGAGTAAGTCTCAAGTCCTGCCAGGACTTGCAGGTGTGACAAAGTCTTTAAACAAATGAAGAACATCACTTTGCTGACAAAACTCCAAAAAAAAAAAAAGTGCCCAGCCTGTTTACATTATTAAAATATGGCATTTACTGGCTATTACAAAGCCACCTTTTAAAAGGGGGGCCTCTCTGCACCAACCAGGCCCTTTAAGGGCCCATCAAGGAACTTTATAGAAGTGAGAACCTGGCTCAAAATCCATCAATTCTCACTAACCTTCTCATATACCACAAAAATCTTGAATACTTTTGCAACACAAACAGTAAAGCTTGTTTAATGGCCATGTCAGCTTTGAGACTTTCCCAACATTCTTGACAAAACTACAAATCAACAAAATAAAGCAAGTTGGGAGTGGCTCTTACTAAATGCCAATTACACCAAGAAGAAATTCAATCCACAGGAGCAAGGAGCAGCCTTTTTTTTTCCTGCCATCTTTGTGCTTAAGACTAAAATAGCCAAGATAAATTTAATGCATGGAATCACTGCAGTGATATATACTTGATAATACTTGACATGAGGGCCTTGGCTAAGTCTCATCAGCAACCATAATTGTTTACCAGACACAAATATCCCATAGGTGTGAAATGAGCACCCAGGACTAGTACACAAGTGACACAGAAAAAAGACTGCCCTGGGGTATCACAAGCCAGAAGCACAGCTGTGAAATTACTCTGGCAGACACTGCCACAGCTAATAACATGATCCTTTCAATCACACACACATTCAAAGAGTCTTGGTGGCATTTGCAATTTGTTAAAACTCCCAATCTGTCACTTCATTCTGAGGACATGAGGAGTAAGCAAGCCTGTGCTCTGCTTGCCTGCACATACCTTGACCCAGCAGCACTTCTCACATGTTTTACAGCATTTCTGCTAGAACACCAGGCAGGTGGGAGGGAACAAGCAAGGAGGAGAGGGATTTCTGTGTTCACATACATAAAGGACCCCAGAACAGGCGTGCCAAGGAAAACAGCTCTTTTAAGATTCCACACCAACACATTCAGAAATACAGCAGTTGTGATACAGTTGCAAAGGAAAACCACTGGCACCATTGAAATGAACTCTGCATTTCTAAAATGCCAATTGAGAAAAACTGCTGATATTTAATTTCAATAAATATACTGCATCTGGTGTTTATGGCTTCGTCTTGTTGCCAGAGAGCCCCAGGAGTTTTGGTCTGGGAGCCAGGCCAATGTCTACCAACTTAGTTGGACTACTGTGGATACACAAAGATCCAACATTTCTCTGATTTAAAGCTCTCAGGCAGATTTTTCAGAGACTTTTGTTTTATTTATAGCTAGCATGTGTGGAGACAAATAAAACAGTCATTTTATATGCTGTGCCATTATGAGCCTATTTCTTGCAGTTTCACATTTCAGTATCTTATTTTGAAGCACAGAGAATTGGAAATCTGGCTATTTCTACTTAAACATCCATATGTGGAGATACAAATTCAGCAATGAAATGCCTTTCCACTAAGAAAGGAAAAGGCCAAATGGAGTTTAGTCACAAAAGCTGGACATGTAACACTGTTTATGCAGATGCTCATTGCCACTGTTAGAGTCACATAACAGTTAAGTGTTTTTCCTCCTCCCACTCCTTATGACACAGATTTATATCCTTCTGTTACAGAAAGCTCTGACCTGTCAATGGAGATGCCCCAGTGTTCTGATCCTTGAAGCTTTAAGGTTTTCTTCTGCTTCAAAGTGGAGTAGGTCCTCTCCAACGCTTCTGACAGAAAATCAAAAGAATTCTATTCATTAAATTGTCCAGAAAAAAAAAAAGTATGTTGTAGTCTGAAGAAAATTAAACAGAATTAGTAAAAACAAAGAGTATATCTTCAGGGAATATTTTAAGTGGCTACATAGACAAATCATTAAACAAAAGTGCGCACAACTTTATTTTGTGGGGACATGCAGGATGCTTGGCCATCTGTCGAAAATGTAAGGCTGCCAAATATCACAGAGTCACACCTTGAGTCTGGAAATCGAGTGTACATGGCAAATCCATACATTTCTTGTGGTGTCTGCATGCCATTAGCCTTGCCTTTACCTACAACTCAGTTTTACACTCCACTGCCTGCTAAGCTGGATTGCTTCACAGTTTTTAAATGAGCAGAGCCCAATTTTGCATAAGCACTGACTGCTGCCGAGCTCCTGGCAGGATACCTCTCTGTATGGTTGAAGGTTTTTGGAAATGAGGAACATAAGACGAGCAGTGTTTGGGAGATCAGGGCCCCCACTCAAGGCCACTGGCACCAGGAAAAGGCAGTTCAGGGAAAATTCTTCCATCTTTCATTCTGACAAAGTAATCAAAAGGAAAAATCTTAAAGGCTGAATTTTCACAGGCCACCAACTTATACTCCCATGAATATCTGACTTAATCAAAATTCTGCCATGCTTTTAATTGATATAGACCTTGTTTCTTGTGTCTAAATAGTTGAGCATATGGGACGAGCATTTCCCAAACTTACAGAGGGGCTAACCAGGCCAGGACCAAGGTAACAACAGTAAAACAACTTTTCAGGCAACCTTACTGGAAATCTTGCAGAGATTCATCACCTTACACTGTCTATAGCAGAGACTTTCATGGTGATACTGGCTAAGAAGTGCAAAAGTCACCATTACAGTTGTTGAGCCCCACAGGAAATAATTTCCAGCACCTACTGGCAATTGGCAAGACAACAGATACAAACTGGACCTTTTAAAGTTCAGAAATCCATCTAACATTAATGATGGTTTTCATACAGTTCCCTCAAATACCAGAGTGATCCTTAAACTCTTCTATTAATCACTAGGTGCTTCACCAAGTATCCACTCACAGATTTTTGTGATTCAAACCCCACTATCCATCCAGTGCCTGCACAGCTCAGAGCTTTAAGCACCACACCTGGCCAGGACACAACATATGACATGTATGTATGTCCCTGACTGCAGCCTGGCATTGCTTTACACCTCCACAAACAGGCTCCTTAGTACAGTCATCACAGTCACTGTCCTGACTGTGGGGGAAGCCTTAGAGTTTAAGACAGTCAGGTGAAAAAAACCTGAAACATACTCTTAACTTTCTACTTCTACTAAAATATTTGCTTGTGGAGCTGTCTTGCCAGCAAACCTAAGCTACTTAGCTAAAAGGGAAATGAGGTGGCACTGCTGAGCTGTGGTCACTGCTGCACAGACATATCACAAAACCCACACCACTGCTTTTCTTTTACCTGGTGTTTTGATACATTTTAAGGAGCATTTTTCATTGGATGACTTACCTGTCTACTTATGTCCAGGACATGCTGGATTACATGTCTTTTACTGCAGGTTTCAACACAAACTGCAAACAGCCTTTCATAAGGCTCAACTTTTCCTGTTCTGTCTTAGCTGCAAAATGTGCTTAAAACTTTATTTTTCTAGGAGCAGCTACACAGCAAAGCCTACTGCCCTCCCTGCCTCGAAGGGACACAACATGCCTTGAAATTCTGGCATATGTTTAATTCCTTCTCCCTTTCAGACTGCTGTCATTATTGAAAAATTATTTCCTCTTCATTTCTTCTGGAGGTTTTCAGTTGATTTTTTTTTAATGCAGATTCCCGCTGGCATACCCATGTTTGGAGAGGTTCTTTGAAAAGTATCTGTTGTCAATACCACACCATTCATTAGCTCAAAGGCCAAATGGATTTCTCAGAACTCCTGCTTGTTTAGCCATCTTTCTCTGCAGTCCTCCCGGTGGGACAGAATGAAATTAAATTTAAACTAGGCTTTAAATTATTTAGTCGAAGATAATAGAGTTTGGAAAGTCATACTGGAGAATGATCACCCAGGGAAGTAGCTGAACATGATTTGAGGCTGGGAGACAGGAGAAGAGAGTCGAGGTATCTGGTCCAGCAGATGTCCCTGCCCACGGCAGTGGGGCTGGAACACTGCAATCTTTAAGGTCCCTTCCCACCCAAACCATTCCGTAATTCTGTGTAATATTAGGTACAGAAAAAAATCACAAATGCTCCTGGTTCCCACAGTAAAATGCACAAGCTGATCCTTCATTCTGGTCACGCAGGAAATCATTTCCTGCACGCTCAAGAAAGGCATCCTTTCTGCTGGAAGGAATCAAGCGCTAAGGGGACTGAAAAGCCTGGTGAACAGATTACCTCATTTTTAAGGCGGCTGCACTTTCCAAACAAAAGAACAGTCACATTATTAAAACTTCTTGTGATTCCACAAGGACCCTCCTGCAAGGGACAAAAGGCGGCTGGGTCAGTCTCGCCACAGCCTCTCATTTCAGGGTAACACGCGGGTTTCCCTGAGGAAAAGGTGTTTTCTGGCTCAGTTATACCTGCACTTATCATAAGCCGAGTCATTCACATTCACTTCAAATAACAACCACCCTTATTTCACTCCCCTCTCTCTCTGGGCAGACTGAGGACCGTCACTGCCCCCCATTTATTGTGGCAGAAGCAGAACACTTCTACCACAGCTTTCCTTGGGGGCAGCATTTCAGTCCCCTTCCCAGCAAACCCACCTCGAAGACCACATGCAAAAAACCAAAATAAAATCCCCCCTGACTGACTGGAAATGTGAGAAACTCTCATTTATTCAATTTAGAGAAGATACAAATATCTGTGAGATAAAGAAGTTTGGCAGAAAAAGGAAAGTTTCTATTTCAGCACATGCTGGGTGCCCCGGCCATGAAGGTCCAAAAAGCACACCCACACCCCAAAAATCCTGCTTTTTATGTGTCCCAAGGGTCCCGCCTCGTTAGCATAAT
>JAWWEW010000112.1:14341193-14364441 GCA_035583185.1 Anabacerthia variegaticeps | reverse complement strand
CTGCGCACACCCCCCCCCCCCCCCCCCCCAAGATGGCGCTGCCCGGGCCCCTGAGGCGCGGGCTCGACTCCCTCAGCCGCGCCGTGCTCGCCGACACCGCCCGGCCTGGCCCGGGGCACCGCGCAGGTGGGCACGGACACCACCACCAGCACCAGGAGGAGGAGGATGGCGGAGAGAGAGGGTTGGGAAGGCGGAGGGGCCGCCCCCCCACGCCGCGCCCCCCCCTCAGGATGGCGGCGCGGCTGAGGCGCCGCTCGGATGGATGAGGGGGGTTTTCCCTGGGGGATCCCTCTGGAATGGCCTGCACCTCACCCTCGGCCGATCCCCTCACCCTCGGCCGATCCCCTCGTCGTGGGGCCCGTGAAACTTGCAGGCCAGCACGCCCCCTTTGCATGCCTCTAGAAATGCCGTAATTGCTGTATTAATTGCAGCTGATAATGCGTTCCCAGCTGATGGAATTAATCAAGAATTAATCAGCTCAGTGGGTCAGCGTGGTGCTGATGAGGGCAAGGCCGTGGTCCCCATACAGGCCATTCAGTAAGCTGGACTCGCAGGTCCTTGTGGGTTCCTTCCAAATGAGAACATTCTGTGATTTTAATTTGTGTAGTCACACTGCTAACATTAACTGGTTTCTTCATTGCATTTATCAAACAACGCCCCAGGAACAGCTTCTCTCTGCAGTCATTCCTTTTCCCATTATGAGGACTCCTTTGTGAATATCTGATCCACTGAAACCGATTGCAAATGTGCCATTAAATTCTTGGACACTGGGACATTAAGTTTACACATATATATCTTAGTGAATTGCTCTAGCAACTGGCCATTGCAGTACTGTCTGGCTTTGCCGTTAATTTTAGCAATCCCAGAAAATAAGCTTAAATTCAACTTAGGGATGGAAAAATTAATTAGAATTGGCTTATGTTGCTAAACATTCCTCCAAAACACAGTTTTAGAACTTGCTCAGAAGTTACAAATAGCAATAATATGTCAATGAAACCTTTAACATACCTAACCATTGTCATCACAGTTGAAATTAGAGCTCTTGGCTTCTCTGGTTTTAAGTAATATGGCCATGAACCAATTTTTATCCAATACAAATAGAGCAGAAAACACTTTTATTTATGATCATGGGTTTTTTGAAAGATAAAACAGAGTTCTAGAATTGTATCTTAGTGACCACTCTAGTCATCCTGGTGTTCAAGAGATTCCTTCATTAGAACAGCTGGGACAGTTTTAGGTAGACAGTGAAACTGTTTTTGAGGTACCTATAGATTTTAATTCCTTTGCAGAATATCTTGGTTGTCTTGCACCTTGTATTTAGTATAGCAAATCGCTGCACCTCACACCCTACCTTGAGGTCTGTCCCAGTTCTGTTCCCAAATTCTCCCCCATTCCCACTGAGTCTAGTGCTTACCATGACTACTTCTGCACCTGGCATGAGGACTCTGTGCCAGGCTGCATGAGGCTGGACAGAAATGCCAGGCTGAGGTGGAACAGACACAGGTATGAGATCTGAAAAGAGAAGGCAGTGTCAGAAGTGAGGCAGCGTGAATGTTGAGACAAACTTTCAGTCAAATATCCCCACTGTGGCAGGCAGGGGCACAGGAGCTGAATACAAATCAGCAGATCACAATGAATACTTTCTAAACTTGCTCAGGTAGTACCAAGTGAATGTGTGCCTACAGACTTCATTTGGGAAGCAAAGGGGATGCAGTTTACTAGAATATGGCAATAAAACTCCACCCATTAAAAATTAATTATTGCCTTAGAATGCTCTTTTAAATTTTTCCTTAAGTCTGATCTTGTAGGTCTATTATAAAACCCTAAATGTAGAATGCACTGCTTGCATGTCAGAGTTTCATGTTTGCTTTTCTCTACATTGCATTGTCTGAATCCATTTTGTTCTCTATGGGTTTTAAAGGATAAGTTTTAGTTTGATACATATCTGAAATTTTTAGCTCTTAAGAATGAGGCAGATTACTGGCTTCCATCCAAATGTCTGTTTAAATAAAAGATTGATAATGAAGAATGGCTCTAGCAGTAAGTCCTTGCTCAGGGGGGTCATCTGCAAAATAACACTAATCCAGGATATGCTCATTTAAACTTCTAGCCACTCTCTTAGGACCTGCAATGAAATAACCACTAACTCTTTCTGCAGTGTGACTATACAGCACCACTTGAGCTAAGCCTCAGTCAGAGGTCATGGGGTAAGCCCTAAGCTACCAGGTAATCAATAATTGGACACTCAACTTGAGTATATGACTAAGTGATAAAAATTCTGTGTCCCATGAACCAAGAGATGCATTAGATTCCAGGACATGGTGTAACTCCAGACAGGGTAAGAAGATTTCCTCTGGATAAATAAAAATATTTTCTCTAACATTTAATTTGACTGGGAAGAGTGCTAATGCCCTGTATGAAGCTAAGATGGAGCAGCATCCTTCTGTCATATTTATGGAAGGGAAGTATGGAACAAACCAGGAATGATAAAGTCTTCTTTCTCTCTACAGATAATGAAATAGTTTCCAGTTTGCCACTGCAGATGTCCCTTTATTTCAATGTTTATTTTTTCCCTTTTTGGTGGCTCAGCACAGTTGTCATACTCTATCTGAAGGTGAGTCTGAAGGAAAGGGTTGGTTTGCAAATGTGTGTTACATCAAACACCTGCTAGTATGAGATGTAGCTCACTGGAGTTAGAGACTTACATTTATTTGGGAATTCCCTGAAATTGGAGGTTCAGGAGTGTTTAAAAGCAAATACAGTTTTGTCAGTTTACAGTAGCATACAATATCTTAATTTAATCACAAACAGCACAACAGAAACTTTTACTCTCTTCTCTTTCTTTAGTATCCAGTCTTGTCAGATTACTACAAGTTCATCCTGGTCACCATCATGATCCTGGCCTCTCTGATAGAGGCCATTCGACTCTACCTGGGATACATGGGCAATCTACAGGAGAAGGTATGTTACCAAATGGACATATTAATTACTTCAGGAATGCTTTTTGGAGTTTAATATTAGCTTCTAGACATTTTGTTTAAGATATTTAATTTGAGGAGGTGTTTATTTCTCTTAAGCTGCAGTCTGCATCTTCTACTCCCTTGGCTTCAGCTTCCATTTAATTTTGTGAATTTCAAGAAGTTTTCCCTCAGAAGAGAACCCTCTCACTCCCTAAAACTGTTTTGTCAGAAAGTATGTTTAAAAACACAGTATATGAAAATAGGAAGCTACCTCACTCTGCTTTTTCACATTATGTGCTGTCATTTGAAAAATTAAAAAGAACGTTTTTTCTTCACAAGATTTTGGGTTTTTTCATCTCCAGCTATCAGGTTTTTAATAGGTGATGTCTCCCTATTATAGGTCCCTGAGCTGGCTGGGTTTTGGCTCCTGAGTCTCCTCCTGCAGTTGCCTATAATTCTCTTCTTGCTGTTTAATGAAGGTGTGAAAATCCAGCCGCTGGAGCGAGCAGTGCACATCGTCTTTGCCTTCTTCCTTGCCTTCCAAGTCATCGCAGCCTTTGTCACTCTGAAAAGAATGGTGAACAAACTGGCAACTCACTTCCGCCTTAAGGAATTTCACCGCCTGGAGGAACACCCTGTGCCTGGCTTTTACAGCCTGGATAAAGAGGAGAGAGCAGTTCCCATGGCTGGAAGGGGCCCCAGTGCTGGCTGGAGATCACACACTGGGGGCCTGAGAAGTTAACAGAGGTGGCCTAATGCTGCTGCAGCTCATGTTTTCATTTTGTTGGGTCATTCTTTGCCTTCCTACATCAGAGGCATTAAAAAATGCATCTTAAGAGCCAACTTTAAACTTCAGAGACTGGAGCTCCACTCTGCAAGAAAAATCAAAGCCAATTACCTAACTGGCTTGAGTGGACTATTTGTGGACTGTTACTGAGTGGATTCAGTGAGTTTTACATTTTACAACGCTGTGGCATTTTTTAAAACACAGAAGCCTTTTTCCTTATCATTTGCACAAAATTCTTTTGTTTACAATAAATCTTTTATGCACATCTTTATCTGTGTTGATACCAGTTTCGTCTACCTTCTTCCAGATATGTTGCACATGTTTACTATCTGGTACCTCAGTGAAGAAAAAAAAAACAAAAACAACCCAAAACCAAATCTAAAATAAAAACCCCAATAGATCTTGAGGCTCAGAAAGAACAAAGGTAAGATAGTGAACAAAGACTACAGTGTCAGAGGTGGTCTTCCAGATAATTCCAGCACCTAGGAATTCCTTACTGCTATACTAGGGATGTAATTTCAAAAGTATTAATTCCACAAAACTCTTAAGCTCATCTTCTTTGGCTTAGCTACAGTTTTAAATATCAAGTCAGAGTGGTGCAATTTTCTCAAACAGAGCAGTAACAAAATTACAGTCATTAGAAAAATTGTTTTATGTCACTGAAAGGCAGAGCCCATTTCTCTCAAGCAAGGGCATATACCAAGGTTCTCTCATTCCTCGTGTGAGTATTAGATTCTAGACTATCTTCTCCAGTTTTGGCAGTGACTGAAAGTTCACTTTTTCTGTCGAGGAGTGATGGAGATCAAAAGTTAAAACAAATTTTTCATCTGAATCCTCTGCATCCTTTCAGCTGGTCAAGAGTTGTCAGTTTGGAGAGCTGGCACAAGGATCCACACTGCTCAAAGGATTGTAAAGATGAGTCTAACATGAAAAAGGCACATTATGCTTAAAGCTCTTGAATATTTAAAGCTTATAGAACCCCTAGTGAGAAGAAGGCACTGGCTTTGTTTTATACCAAAATGGTTAATTTTCCTTTCAACCCATGCGTGAATGGTATAATTAATTATACTGAGTTTCCTTCTTCATTCTGTTATAAAGCATATATTATCAGAGCACACACTCCTTTGTTTGCAATCAAACTACTGTCTTGGATTGTCCTTTGCACAGAAAAAGAGCATTGCTGTAAGTCTCTAAGAATGTCTTTTAATAGTTAATATAAAACATTTAGAGCCCTGTAATTAGAGCCCTGAAGGGGAGACAGTGAGGCTTAAGCAGAAGTCACATAATTTCAAAAATACTTTTACAGCCTTAGAAACTCCATGTCAAAACATTCTTAGCTGATGCAAGGGCAACATTGCACATATTTTGAATGTCAACCACAGTTACACTATTGGAGACTGCTAAGGTCAGGGCTGAAGGAAGATTCTTAACACCAAGTACATGAAATACAACATAAAGCTAAAAAAAATCAACCATACTCCAATGCTGGCAACAAGGAACTGCCCTCCAGGCTAAGGCCATGAGATCTGATTTGAAATCCTTGCTTTTAGCAATGAGGAAACGATGCACTGGAAAGATCAAATTGCCATGCAAGACAACTATCAGGAGCCAAACACACAGGGACACACACCTTTTGGGCATGGGGGGAAGGAGGAGCCCTTCGATGAAGCAATACAGGAAATTGAATTAAGGAAAACACTCTTAGAGTTGCCTGGAAATGCTTAAGGTAGAAATCAGCCTGTGGTGTAAATCTTCAGCAACATGTTTGATAAACACAAGGTTTCTGCATTCTCTCTGCCCAGGCTTCCTAACAGACCTGCTAGTCTAGTTTTAATTTCACCATTACCATCATAGCTTCCAGTGCAGGAAGCCTGCAAGCACCTCAAACTCATTCAGCTGCAGTTTCCCCCTGAGTTTCCTGCTCCTCATGTACCCAGAGACAAGAAAAGAAGATTACAGTAGTGCTCAGGAAAACAACAAATGGAGAATTGCACAGAAGCTTTTCTTAAGTTTTCACAAGAACTGGTGAGACATCAAGCAAGCAGAAAAAAAGATTAGTCACTTGTAATAGTCAGATTTCAGATGTCTAAATGCAAACTGCAGAAACTTTTAATAAGCTTGGGGGGTGGAGGGAAGAGAGTTAAGTGAAGTACAGGAGGAGAAGAGAAGGGGGGAAACACTAGAAGGTGTAAATCAGAAAATAAACAGAACTTTTTAGCATCAAGAACAAAGCAACAATGTTGACATTGATGCTTAAAAAAAAAAAAAACAACAAAAAAACATAGGAAAGCTTTGTTTGTGTTAATTGGAGAACTTCAGGAATAATTGCCAGGACAGAGTGGAAGCAGTGAAAGGTATGCAAGAACTTTAAAGGGGCACAGCAGGAAACCTAATAGTCCTTCATCAGTCCTCTTCCTCCTCTTGCATAGCTGTGAGCAGGTGTGTTGGCCCATAACAGGAAGAATATACTCATTTGCAGGACAAAGTATTCACAAGCAGAACATGAGAATTTCAGATTCAGCGAAGCAAGTATTTGGGCAGCGAGGGCAGCTGGTGTTTTTCCTCCCCTCTACAGAATAGGTGGAAACAAAAGGGAAAGGAAGGAACTCCAGAATACTGGAAACTAGTGGATGTTCTAGTTCTGAACACGAGCTATACAATAGTGGCTTTTTGCCACACTAGGGTTTGTGCTGAGAAACCCACAGAAGGTAGTTTTTGATGATCTAGATGGCTACCAATAGATCTCCCTTCACAATCAAGATCTTTGAATGGCAAAAGTCTGTGAACATAAGTTATTTTATTTCATGAAGTTTACTGTCAGGAAAGGCCAACAGCCAATTTGAAGGGAAATTTGTACCAACATATTTCCTTTAACTGAATAAAAGAAATTAAGGATGGGCATATTATCTTAAAATGCTCTATTTTAGGTTACTGATCAATTTGAAGATGGGGAGTATTTTGTGCTCAAGGGCATAGTTGCCAAGAGGTTAATACGTGAACTCAGCCTGTGTTTCTTGTCTAAAATAGACTTTGTAAAAGGATTTCTCTTTTTTTAATGGTTGCTAGACTTTCAAGAAGCAAAAATTAAATTTAGAAGAGGCTTCAAATATGTACCTTACTCAAACAGATCTGATCAAGTAGACATGAGATAAGACACAGATTTGATAAAAAACACTCTGTTGATAAAAAGGGGGGGACAGCATTAACCTTTCCATATCAGCAGTTCACTCTTTATGATTGCTAAAAGAATTGCACCCAGAGAAATGAGATCATACATCCGCTCTTGCCTTTGTCTCTTAAAACTAGGCTGGACTCAGTGTTCATCTTTAAATAGTTGATGAAGCAGGTAGAACTGGCATCATTACACAGTCTGATAAGGCAGTCAGTAGCTGGGTAAGGCTGCAGAGGTAATTTGTTCTGAAAAACGAATTTTGTTTCTCCAGGACAAAGATAGCAACAATTAAAAAGAACTTTGTTCAGTGCTTCAAATGAAGCAAAGATAATAAAGAGGTCTTCTATAGGAGGCAGGCAAAGCAGAGTGTAAGGATCAGCTGATAAAAGCAAGAAGAATTTAAGCTATAATTGAATAAATAGGTTCTCTCAACACTGAGAGAAAATGTGTGTTGATGATTAAATGCCACCAAAGGTGCCCCTGGGTAGAAGAAGGAGAGAATTTATTAGAAGAAAATAAAAGCACAAATTTACTCACTTGAAATCTTACAGGGATTCAACAGAAAGGTTTTTCCCCCAGCTAAGCAATAGCCTACAGAACACACTTCCACATTCATTAAATACACACAACTTTTGCAGCTTCTTATGGAACAAAAACACTTTCTCTTCTTCGGATGATCCAAGGTTTGAAAACAATACAGTCCCTGGGAAGGAGATACTGACCAAGAGACAGGGGCACAACGGAGAATCTGTAGGCAGCAATGAACAAATCTGGCAGGGAACTGCCAGCACAGCCATGTTAAGGCCTGTGACTTCCCTGGTGAATTTAGGAAGTATTAATGACTTCCTTGAGAGCTGCCTTGAGTACCCAGCATTAGGGAAGGAGTTCCTGCAGTCTCTGCAATAAGGTAGTGTTGCTCTTTAAGGGATAGAGAAGACCCTTCTGTGTTCACACTGGTAGACCCACGCTGTTCCCAAGTAAATAATTCAAGGAAAAAAATTGCTTGAACACTTTAGTTACCACATTCTCAGCTTATTGAAAACATGCCATAAACTGGATTCATCAAGGTGAGAAGAATGTCTACCAAATAACTGGACAAGATGGGATTTTTTTGACATATGAAAATACTTTCAATTTTGAGTAAATTAGTCTTTAATAATCCCTCTCACTGGCTAAACATTTAGGGTTAGGGTTTAGGGTTAGGGTTAGGATTTGTGTATTTGTAGTAGGCAATGCTCATTTCCTTGCTTGTTACTCTTAGCACAGGACTGTAGATATGGCACAGAGGTGGAAGGGATTGTTTTCCTGCTTGGGGATTATACACATCTGTGTTTGCAGGCACAGGGTATTTTAGTGCCTATCAGCAGAATGCTAACACTCATTTCTTTTGGTGTGATTGTTGTGGGTTTTTTTTTAAAAAAAAGGAAAGAAGATAATTGCAAATATCAAAACTGAGTGGTGTTTCTTTTTGGTGGTACTCATCAGCTGAGCATACTTGCTGTCATCACAAAGTCCTCAGTGTGTCCAACTTGAACAGTTCCCCAGGCCAGTTCTGCATCTCCTGCTGTTGCTGCTCCTCACCCAGTGCCCTCGGGCATGAGGACACATCTGCTGATCGGGCAAAGTTATACCCTGGGCATCCCAAACAGCTGGCCTCATCCAACCCATCAGGTCTGATTTTTGAGTTCTTTCAGTTAGGGTTCTGAGATACCCTTGTTCCCAGCTGGGGTGCAGCCTGAGGTTTTTTAATCCTTTTCCCCTCTGCATGCTTTATAAATGTATGCCTTCTGGAGGTCACTTCTCAGGGTGCTGTTGGTCTTCCTAAACAGCTGTGGCTTTCAGGTGAAGCCTGAGCTAAGCAACAATTCATCAGTTATTCTTTCCTAGGAGCATAGCTTTACCTTGATTTAAAAATGGTCATCAGTTTTGGAGGTATATTTCTAAGAACATGCTAACCCTGAAACTCTTCCACCATCACAGTCTCTGTTCAGCTGCTCAGCTGTGCTCCAGGACACCCTGAGCCACTGTCTTTGCATGTGACCACTTCCAAGACTGAACAATCACAGAGAGCAGCCATAAATGTCCTAGAACTGAGGGGTGGGAGAAACAAGAAAAAAAAAAACCCTAAAGGCTGTGAAAGTAGAACAGACAACTAATGAATTACAAAAAAAGTACTGAAAAGGCAGCAGCGAAAGGATAAGCCAAGCTGGTTGCAGTCAGTGACAATGAAAAGTGACACAATAAAAATTCAGTTATTGAGTTAGGGCAGCCCTTTGGACACAAAAGACTGAATTGAAGAAATAGCTGTGGTTTGCTTTGTTCTTGAATGTTTGGTTTTTATCAGAAGCATAAAGCATGAAATATTGCAATGGTAACAGATATGGGAATGTAAGAAAAAAAAAAAAAACCCAAGCAAGGAAAATTATTTAGCATGCACCGAAGGGGTAATTTGGTTCTAAATATCACCTGCAACAAAACAACCCAACAGGTGTGAGTAGGATGAGACACATTTGCCTGTGCTTGCATTTCTCAGTACAGCTTTAAATTATAGAGTCATAGAATCATTAAGACTGGAAAAGACCTCTAAGATCATTGAGTCCAACTGGTAACCCAGCACTGCCAGGTCCACCTCTAAACCGTGTCCCTAAGCACCACATTGACATGGGATTTGAGAACTTCCAGGGTGATTCCACCACTGTCCTGGGCAGGCTGTTCCAATGCCTGACCACCCTTTCAGTGCAGAGATTTTCCCCAACATCCCATCTAAACCTCCCCTGGCACAACTTGAGGCTGTTTCCTCTTGTCTTAGCACTTGTTACCTGGGAGAAGAGCTGGATTCTCACCTGGCTACAACCTCCTTGCAGGGAGCCTAGAGAGCAATAAAGTTAAAATAGAGAGCAATTTTGTGTTACTAAAGGACTAGTGCTGGTCTGGGAAGGCAAGGGAACAGTATTCCCTGGCCAGCACATTCCCACCTGCTATCCCAAGGAGGTCCTTCCTTCTTCAGCAAAGCCAATCCTTGGCCACAGGACAGTTTGGGACCGTCCCGGGGGTCCCACCTTTGCACAAATGCAAATGGTGATGCTCCTGCCTTGAAACCCAGCCTTTCTGGAGGTTGCTTCTCAGGGTGGTGTTGGTCTTTCTAAACAGCTTTCAGGTGAAGCCCGAGGTAAGGAGCAATCAGTCAGTTATTCTTCCCTAGGAGCATAGCTTTGTCTTGGCTAAAAGATGCTAATCAGTTTTGGTGGTGTATTTCTAACAGCATGCTAACCTCAAAACTTGTTACTGACAGGGATTTTAACTCTGAGAAAAAGATGAAGCTTCTGTGGGGATCCAAGGAAGAGCTTGTTTGTATTTTTAATTTCCCCATATTGCCAGCTGCCATTGTTTTAGGCTGTATTGCTGGGAGCTAATCAGGCAGCCAGAGGCTTGAATTTTTAGTAGTGGCTGGCAGGCAGTTGCTAATAGCCATCCTTCCATGGTTGCCAGCTGTGACAGGAGCATGAGCAGGACCTCAGTGTCCAGCCTACTTTCATGCTACCACTGCATCCATCTGAGTGCAAAGCCAGAGTAAGTCCATGGCCTGTAAAAGTTCTGCTGAGAGTGCACATCATCTTGCTCGAGTGAGGAATCAGCTGTACTTCCACACCCCAGCGCCTTGGGTAAACTCAACTTGTTTCTCATGAAATCTGCAGGAAATCAGTGACTTCCAACAATGTCATCTGGTACCTTTTCATCCTCAAAAGGTGTCTGCACTCTTTTGGTCTGTTTCAGAGGGTTGGGCACTCAAAAATTGATATTGCCCTATTTCCAGCATAAAACAATTAAAGAGTTAAAGCTAAACCCTTAGGGGAAATATAATCTCTTTCAAGTAAGAGCTCTGCCTGTTGCCCTGCTGAACTAATGGTTTAGGCTTATAAAAGTAATTTAATAATTTCTTCTTCAAGCTTGTGGGACCAGGGTGTTTAAAGAAATTGTGCAGTGCTTTAAGACATTTTCCTGCCTTGTTTTTAGCCCTTCTGAAATCAGCCAGTGAACAGGTGTCGTTCTGGGTCTGAACACTCATGGACTCTTCTCCCCCAAAGCTGGAAGATTTTAGCCAGTCCTGCTTGCTATATACATAATACAGCACTGCCCATGTTATACCCTCAGATCAATGTCCTTTGTGAAGGACATTCAGAACACAGATCTTCCCATACTTTGGGAATTAAGCATTTTTCCAGCCCTGCAGAACTCCCAGTGCTGTTTGAATGCAGAACAGGCACACACAGCTGGTTCGGCGCTTCAGCAGCCTTGCAGTGACAGCCCTGTTATTTACCACCCATTTCCTGTACATCATTAATACTCTGTAGGCTTTCTTAACACAGCTTGTTCCTGCTCTCCCTTCTGTGTGGCTTTGATGCATTACACACAGAAATGGTGCTTTTCAGGGCTGTGTTCAGGGAGTGCTCTCAGTTTGGTTTGCCGCCTGCTGCTGCTGCTGCATCAGTGTGAGCTGAAAACTAATAAAAATGGAGGCACCAGCTTTGCTGCCAGAAGCATGCACTTACATGGACGCTGTTGCCTGGAACCTTTTAGGGGAGAAAAAAAGTATTGGAAATATCTTCTGTGGTGTTTTCAGCCAGCAGAGGGGCAGGGCAGCTTTTTACTTTGCTAGCAATATAAAAAAAATCCCTATTGTAATATCTAGTGCTTATTCTCCTTCTTGACAGCTTTCTGCTATCCTGCTACAGTTGGTATAATCAAGCACATCTTTACTGCAATATGTCTTTCACGTGTAGAGTCCACCCTTAAGAGAGGTCCTTTGGCTGAATATGTTAGAAAACCTCTTAAATAAATTTAAGCTGTTGCACTTACTGAGCCATGTGCAGATATTTTTCTCTGTCCCTATTTCCCCTTCCACCCCCAAGCACGTCCCAAAAAGCATCTGAAAACACCCAAACCCACAATTACACAGTCCTACAGCCAATTGGCACAAGTCACACCAGCAAGGGCTAGGGAGAAAAAGTCAAGTTCAAATGCCCCAAACAAGTCAAGCCACAGCTACGCTGAATAATTTCAAGGGCAGGTCTAAAACACACATACCAGCACAAATATTTTGATGATCTCAGTGAAGAGACTCCACCTCTTTGGGGCCACAAACAAAGTTAGGTCACTGCAAAAACATTTTGAACTGAAGAACCCCAGCAGGAGAATGCGCCCTTACTTGGGGGTTTAACTATTAAAGCCTTATAAAACAAAAACATTTATAAACAAAACCGGGATAAAATAATATGTTTAGTAGGATTTTTTCATGTTCTCTTTTAAAGCTTAGTGTTATGCTCAGGGTGCTTTTTAAGCCTGACGCTGAGACTGAAGCACAGGTGATGCACAGCTGAGGACAGCTCTTTTGTCTCTTTGTGGAATCCTGGCAGTCACTGGAAAACTGAGTTGGGGACAAAGTGCTGGTAGTGCACAATAGCACTGCCTGCACATCGCCCTGGTCCAAGTGCCCATGCCATGGATGAGGGATGCACAAGAATTTGAGGAAGGGGAGAGCTATAATTACATTTCTGCGACAGTAATTACATGTATTTCACACAGCTTAGCTGATGTCATGTGGTACAATAGGTGCTGTGAAAAATACTCATTTATTAAGTAATTTATTGCACAATAATTAACAGCTAATCACTTGCGAGTTAAGATGCTCTGGGAACAGACCCAATTCACAGCCTGCACTGCCTCCTTCCAGGAAATCTCAGTGTTTAGACAGCACTCCTCACCCCCCAAAGCTGCCTCCTGTGCTCCATCCCTGCAGAGCCTGCGCTGCACCAGCTCAAACAGGGAAATCACACTCTCGTGTGATACCCACACGGTAGGCAGGGAGCCCCAGCTGCATCCTCTGGACATGGAGGAAACAGGAGAACAGGTTTTTAGACCAGGCTGGAAGGAAAAACGCCATCTTCAGGCTTCATGTCTCTGTTCTGCCTCAATCTGAAGCTGTCACAGATATATCTACACTTACTACATCCACCACACCTCCCGTCTTGGCATGGCAGTGCCTGACTGGAAACTGCTTCAGCCTTCCCGTGCTGTCACTGTCTGTCCTCAAAACCACATCACAGGATGGCTCAATTCGAAGCTTTCAGCCCTAAAGCTGCTCAGATGCCAAGCCACAGGCTTTCCAAGCCTGCCCCTTCCCTGCAGTGCCCATTTGCTCGCCTTGCTGCATGCCAGCTTGTGTGGCCACACATGCACCCTCTGCAGCAGCTCTGACTGGATTTGAGGAATTTGGGATCTTGCAAAGGCTCTGTACATCCCCACCAAGTGGCTGCATTTGGGCTTTCAAACCAAACAGCTACCCCAGGGCAAGTTCCATGGGAAATCACCGCTCAGAAGCAGCCTGAGCTTTCTAGGAGATGGGGCTTTCCAAGTCATTCCTAGGTAATTTCTTAGCCGTATTTACTGCATTTTTCTGTATCACAGTCACTCACTTGGGTATCACCCAGGCAGTCAACAAAATACCACTAGAAGTTTCTGCACTCGAGCTGATATGGCAAAAACCAGGAGGGCTTGTCCTCCGTTTGTGGTTGTATTGCAGCCTCACCAGCCTAGTGCCATTCAAACCACAGCATAAAGCCACATTTCCTTGTTTTCCCTTTTCCCTGCTGGCAGCAGTGCTCTAGAAGCACATACCAGCACGTAATGAGGGCTATCTTCCTAAATCCCCTAGCTCACAGGAGGACATCTGAGCCTCTGGAGATCTCCCTCAGCATGACAACAACCTCAGTGATGCCCCAGCCTCTATTAACTGGTAGGTAGCAAAGATATAGGAGTGGTGTCCCAGCAGACCATGAGCACCCACATCCCTTTTCCAGCTCTTTCCTGGCTGTGGGAAAGAAAATTAAATTCATTTCCAGCATCTCCCTTCACAGCACTTCTCCCCACACATTATTTATTCCTTTCACTACTCAGGCTAAAGGTACAAGCCATGACCACCACATGTTGAATGGGATATCTCCCATTTTTGTGGCTTTTGTGATAAGGTAGGTGCAAACATATAGAATGGGGGGTCTCCCACAAGGAACTGCCTCCACATCTTCTGCCCTAGCTTGATGATTTGTGTCCAAGTACTCTGGACAGTGCTCTGCAGATAGATGAGGCTTGCCCTGCCAGCTTCAAAACCTGGGAAAAAAACCAATCAGATGAACTTGAAGCATTTGGGAAAACGGTGTTCAAACAGGCTTAGTAAATGTCCTTAAAAAAACCAAATCAGCTGATGTTTAAATACTGTTCCTCCCCTGCAGCTCCTAGGACATGTTGCAGTCTCCAAACAAACAGTGGACCCCCTGAAACCTCGGCACACACCACAGTCATGCAGCAATAATGCATGAGAGAACATTCCTACTGCAAAAGAAAAATCATTTGTGATGGCCCATAAATCAACAGTGTGTCATTTCATTTCCTATGGCCAAGGGCTGTGAGCAAGCAGAGTGCTGCACAGCGAGGTGACAAATTCATTTTGGATGTCAGAACCAGCAGAGCTTTCCAGTCAATCTCTGAGTGCAGTGACCAAATTCAGATTTACAGATCCAGCAGATTTGACTTGGTTTATTGTCTAGTAATTCACTTCAGGTGAGAGAAAAGATGCCAATACCCTACCCTGCAGCAGAGGGAAGGAAGTTAAAGGTAGATGCCTCCTCAGCAAGTTCTCTGAGGACACAAAGCTGGCAGGAGTGATTGATACCCCAGAGTGGTCTGGGACAGGGCCCAGAAGTACTGGATATTCAGTATGGGAGTACCCCAGAGTGCTGTGGCTTCAGAAGAACCTCAACAGATTGGAGAAATGGGCAGAGAAGAACTTTCTGAAATTCAACAAGGGCAAATGGAAGGTCCTGCATCTTGTGGAAGAACAATCCCATGTACCACCAGAAGCTGGGGGCTGACCTGCTGGAAAGCAGCTCTGTAGAAAAGGACTTGAGAGTCCTCGTGGACAATAAGCTGTCCATGACCCAGCAGTGCCCCTGTGGCCAAGAAAGCCGAAGGGATCCTGGGGTGCACTAGGAAGAGCATTGCCAGCAGGTCAAGGGAGGTGATCCTGCCCCTCTACTCAGCCCTGGAATGGGTCCCGTGGAGGGCAACAAAGAGGATTAAGGGACTGAAGCACCTCTTTTACAAGGTCAGACTGAGGGAGCTGGGCCTGTCCAACCTCAAGAAGAGACAACTAAGAGGGGATCCCATCAATGTGTGTCAGTATCTGAGGGGAGGGTGTCAAGAGGATGGATCAGGCTCTGCTTGGTGGTGCTGAGCAATAGGACAAGAGGCAAAAACTGATACACAGCAAGTTCCACCAGAACACAAGGAAGGACTTCTTTGCTATGCAGTGACCATACACTGGAACAGACCTTCCAGAGAGGTGGTGGAGTCTCCCTCACTGGAGATATTCCAGAACTGTCTGGATGCAATCCTGTGCCATGTGCTCTGGGATGAGCCTGCTTGAGCAGGGAGGTTGGACCAGGTGACCCTCTGTGGTCCCTTCCAGCCTGACCCAATCTGTGATTCTGTGAAGTTATCCTCTCTCAATTCAACTGGGAGAGCAGGAAAGGAGTGGTGGGCTCTTCCTAAAGCCAGCTTGCTGTTCATAATGCAAAACAGGGCTGCATGCAGCTCCTTTGGACATAGTGGAAAATAAAAGGGAACATTATTTGGGACTGAAATGGTGGATATTTGTAACAGGGAGAACCATAACACCTATTGCTTATGATGGGCTTGATTATCCAGATCTGTCCTGCTGTGTTTCACACACAGATCTCACAAGCACCTTGGATGCTCCCAGTAAAAGCCTGACACCTCTCCAAGGCACAGCCAGGAGGGGCAAGCACCATCTCCAGCTCCTGCTTTCACACAGAGCCCAGGTGGACCCACTGCCATGGTGGGTTTGGCTGCAGAGAGCCCTGCCAGGGCACATCGCTGCTCTGGGCTTTCCTCCCTCCCCTGTGCCAGCACAGGAGCACCGACAGGACATTTTGTCTGGATGAAAACCTGCAGGGAAAGTCGGTCCAGTGGCAGTCTTGTGCCTGGGTTACAGAGCAGACTACAGCTGTATTAGAGAGCTGGCTTCCCACACAGCACCACGGTGTGAAGCTCACCTTGCTCCTGGAAAAGATGTAAAGAAAACAAAAGCATCAATCCGCTCATTAATTGCTTAGATTTGGGATCCAAACCTTGCCTTACCGGGGGAGAGTAGAGTTTGCAACCTGAAGAACCCCGGATCCCCTTCGTGGAGCCAAGGAGAAGAAAGGGCCAAATCCAAGGCCAAGACAATGACAGTATTATTGTAGACCCTGCTGCTTTTCCTTGATCTCAGTGAGGAAAAAAAGCACACTCTGTGCAAACCCATTAACGGTTTCCTTCTCTTTACAATGGAAAATTACACCCACTTATCTGCCTCCTAGAGAGATGTTTGCATTTAATTCTCTGCTATTTGCAAAATACTTTGAAAACCATGCATAGAAAATGGTTGATAAGCCCTGATTGCTCCACCTCTGTCAAAGGAAGCAGCGCTGAGGATGTCTTTGGGAGACCCATTTTTCTCTAGCCTTCCCAGTACCCAAACCTGGATGGCACTAAACAGTGCTGAAGTGAGCTGGGGAAATGTGTGCAGGGAGGTGTTGGTTCTGCTTCACACATCTCTGCAGGCAGGGGCATCCCACCAGCATCAGCTAATTTGGATGAGCCTGTTATTGGAGAGCAACACAGCTGCCAGCCAAGCACAGGGGGTGCTTGTTTGTCATCTCGGTGCAAATAACATGCTCTTGCCTGATTCTCACAGCATTGCCATTTATAATGCCCCAATCTGTGCCCCAGCCCTCTCCTTTGGCAAATACTCCCCTCCACACACACTGATATGCTGCTGCTTCCCCATTTCAACAGCTGAGATAATGAGATAAAAAAAGGCAGTTCCTTGGTTTTTTGTCTGTTTTGTTGGTTTGGTTTTTGTTTGTGGTTTGAGGGGTTTTTTTTGGGGTTTTTTTTGGGTATTTTTTTGGGTGGGGGGGAAGGAGTAGATGGAAAAGAATTATTCTAGAGAAAGCTCCCAGCTCACCTTTTGACTTCTTCACCAGTATCCTCACCACCTCCCTTCAGAGAAACAAAGCAAGGTCTTTTCCAAACCCTGAGCTGAATATATATATATATATATGCATGTGCAAACTGCTTCCATCAGCCCACAGCTCCACAGCACTTCTCAGCCAAAGCTGCTCAACAAGTGCAAGGAGACCATCCACAAGCTGCACTAACCGGTCCTCTTTCCTTCAGGGACCCCCAGTTTCAGCCGTGTCCCACATCTGGCAGCATCTCCCAGGCCAGCTGCATCCAGCGCCTCTCCTGGGTTTTTGGTGGCAGACAGCTCCCTCCAGTGGGGCGTTTGCCACCACACCATGCACGCTTCTTCCCGGAGGAAAGGGCTAATTCACATTTAAAATCCCCTAAAAGCACAGAAATAGAGAAGCACCAACCTTCAGCTGCAGGACAAGCTGGGGAGGCAGCTGCGCTTTACAGCCAGCCAGGACGATTAGGATGGTGGTGATGGTTTTTGCAGCCAACATCTCAGCAAACAGCATCCATGCAAGCACCAAAAATGCTGTCCCCATCTTCAGTGAGTAGGGTCCCACCTGCCATAACCTGACCGGGATTTTCACCGAAACTTTAAGTCAGGTTCTGGGGGTAAGAAGAAGAAATACCCCACAGATCCTCAGGTGATGCCAGGGCTGCCCATAGAGCTCTGCCTTAGGGGCAGGAGAAAGCAGGCAGCACCGAGCAGGATGCAGAATAACTTTTAATTTCATAAATTAAGCACCAAAGCATCTTATTCCCTTTTTTTCCTTAAAAAATAAAGTGTTTAATTTCCACATGCTGACAGCTCTGTGTAGCTCTTGGGCAGGGTAAATCAGCAGATGTACAGTGGTGTGGAGCAAGCACTTTGTTTCCCAAGCTGCATGAGTATTAAAAAAAAAGGCAAAAAAAAACATTGCAAGAGTAGGAACGCTGCTGTGGGATAGTCACGGTCCATCAAACACAGCAGAAGGGTTTGCACAGCCACTGGCTTGTGTCAGCTGGGAAGGGCAGGAGTGGCTGCAGTCACTGAGGCCATAAGGGGGTTTAGGGGAGGTCTGAGACCCCTCAGAGCGGGGCAGACTGCTCCAGGAAGACCTGGCATGCCTGGCCACGGTGGGCACGGACACTCCACAGCCACTCGGGGGGCCTGGCCCGCAGCTTCAGCTGGAAGGGGTCCAGGCTCAGGCACTCCCCCAGGTCGTGCAGCTCCATCGCCGGCTCCTCCACAGCCCTCTCCGGTGGCTCCTCAGTGTCTGGGCTGCTCCTGGGCTGCCGTCCCCACGTGGCTGTCACACAGAGGATACCAGCAGCCACCAGCATCACCAGGCTGGCCACGATGGCTGCCCCGGCCAGGATGTCACTGTGGTGGAGGAAGAAGCTGATCCCTGCAAGAGAGAGGCGGTGGCCTCATCGCGATGGTCACTGCCCCAGTGTCCCCACTGTGCTCACCAAGTCCCCCACATTGTGGCCACACTGCTCAGGAGTGACACCTTGATCTGTGGGTGCTCCTCTAGGATGTTCAACATCTCCCCCAGCCTGCTGCCCTCCAGAAATCCTCACACCTCTCTCCAGGGCAGAGCATCCCAAAGAGATATTTAGACCAACAGCCAACCTGCAGGAGCAGCACAGGGATGGTGCTACCCCACCCAGGAGAACCCAGATAGAACAAAGCCATTGCCAAAGCCACAGAGACTAAAAGACCTGCTTCCATTCCCATCCAGGCCTGAAGGGACCCTTTGCATGACAACATGGTTAAAGATGAATTTATAAAATTATCTATATATAAATATAACAACCAGCTGATCTGGATAGGCTTAGACTGCACAAGTGTTTAATTAACCCAGAGTCAGTAGGATGGGTGAGAAATTATAATATTTTGACTCACATTAAGGTTTAAGCCACTGCAGGGACGCGAAATAGTTTTGGTAAAGCAGCAGCAGTGTTTTGAGTACATATTGCAGAATATTGCTGTTTTTCAGGTTGTGAGGCCCCACAGCTCTGCAAGATTGGATTAGCCATCTCTGATTATAGTCAAGCACCACATGCCATCTGCTCAGCTTCGTGTCAAATACATGAGGGGAGCTCTGGGGTAAACACCCAGGGACGTCAATGTCCTTCTCACTAAGATCTACACAGTGTGACAGGAGAACACAGGGCACTCCTGGGAGTGACCAAGTTTGCTGATCACATCACTTACAGCAGAGGTAGCTCATAAATCACCCTTGGCCACACTTTGCTTGTAATTTAAAGGCTCGTGTCCCAAGTTGTAACCCCGATACAGAGAAAGTAGCAGACTGGAGAAAATGAAGCTAAGACCCATGCAAAGATTATATATTCCCAGCTAGAAACTGCCTTGCAAAGGTATTATACATCCTTGCCACACCAGGCAGGGACAGCCAAAGCCACCAGCCCAGTAACATCACACATTAGCAGAGAGGCAGCTGGCAGGACCCCACTCGGGGAGAGAACCCCTCACCCCAGTGTGCTCACTCCAGGTTCCAAGAGCAATGCTGCTCAAACTACTCACCCATGCACTTGAGAAAATCTGCAAGAGAAAGCAGAACTGCTCTTTCATCCCTTACCTGATCTGGGAGTGCGGATGCAGAGGGTGCCAGACTTGGTGGGAGAATGGTCTTCATAGTCCTTTTTGCAGCGGCACAGGTAGGTGCCCACCCCATTGAAGCACTCTGCCTCCTCCCCACAGAGCCCGACCCCAGCACTGCACTCGTTCACGTCTGTAATGGGGAATCGACACCCTAAGTCAAGTCAGGCTTGGCATAAAAGGGTTTATCCCACAGATAAAGAATTAAACACCCACCTTCGACGAACAGCGAAACGAGCTGCAGCTTCTCTGCCCCGGGTGAGGTGCCAAGCAGCTCCTCCAGCTGGGAGTGCAGGAGCTGAGACACGTTCCTCTCCTCCGGCTGCAGGTGCAGCCAGAAGGTGAGCAGCAGGTTGGCACCTCTTGTCCTGCAGGCAGGGGAGAGCCCAGGGTAAGGCAGGCCCTGCTCTGACAGCCCGTTCAGACCTTCCACCTGTTCCTACTGGATCTTGCAAAGATTATTTGTGACAAGAAGCAGCTTTTGCACTTGGACCGAGGGAAAAGGAAAGCCCAGCTGCTCATTTGGAGCTGGGCTGAAGTGATTAGATTATTTGTGTAAAGTGAATTGTACTGGCAATGTGCAGTCCCAGGTCAGCCCCAGCCAGCTGTGACAGGGACCTTGCTGACAGCTCCCAGCTTTCTCCAGCAGGCACTGTGGCAGGTGTATCCTCATTTTCTTCCAGAGTTTAAATCCATCTTAGACCTAGATAGGTCCCAGCTAGCACTAAACATCAATTTTCACCATGCTTCCTCTAGAAAACAGAATTATTTTTTTTTCCTCTCTGCTTTCAGGATGAGTTACAAATCACAGGAGAGGAGCAAGCACAAGTCTCTGCTTGGGGAAGGAGAATGAGAACCCAGACACTGCTATCCAAGAAATATGATAGGTTATAGCAGTCACCTGCCCAGCCAGCAGCACAGCAGGAACCCTACCTTTTGATATCCTTTAATTTTATTTCATTGACTCTGTTGGCAGAAAGTTTCAGGTTCTTCTGTATCTGCAAAGGAACAGAGTGACCAGTGCTGATTTGACATTTGACAGGAGTAGGACAGCAGTTTCTTTTCCTCATTCTACCTCCCCATCCTGCTTTCCCCCCCCCCCACAAACCACCTGGGATGCAGTAGACCCCACAGCCCATTGCTCTGAGCCTTTTCTTTAGGAGAATACTGGTTGTTCCCACCTGCTTAGCTTCAGCTCAACTTCCCCAAACACACAAGTTAATTTGGAAAGAGGAAGGGCAGTAGCAGCCCCACCTAAGTGGGTACAAAGCCATTGCAGAGCAGCAGTTGAAGGACAGCAGCTCTCTAGGCTAAGCAGCAGGCTGAACCCTGTACCTGCCCCAGTCTGCATCCCAGAAAAAAAGTTTAGGTGCAGCCCTGAAAGCAGGTGCTCACACATTTGCCCCACTTTTAGGCTTTGGCTACAAGCTGCCCTACTTCCAGAGGCGAGTTACAGCCCTCAGCTGGTTGTATCCCTGTCTCTGAAGTGCTTTTCTCCTGCTTTGTGATGGCATTGTGCTATGAAGGGTCAAACATCAGCTATTGAACCCAGGCACCCCTGCCCAGGGCATCAGAATTGGCCTAAGATGGTGAGCAGCACAAACAGCTCAGATATTGATTCATCACGTGGCTTTTGCAGAAAATCTCTGGAACAAATGGCACAGCATGGTCTCTTCTAGCTGAAGATTTGGGATGTCCCATCTGGTTTTCTCCACCTCCCCATACCCAGACTTACATGGTTCTTTATAGATTCAAGAAGACCCTTTTGGAGCTCACTTCCAGCAGGAGGAATCCAGTCCTTGGGTTTGATTTCGACAGTTACTTCAAACAGCACATCTACCAGAAGACACAAGATCCTGGCATGTTCAAATCCACATAACCCCAACAGGCTCCTTAAATGAGTTAGCCCTTAAACATCAGCACTAGCAGAGCAGCTCCATGAGGACATGCTTGTGCAAGTCAGTGCCACATGGCTATTTTTCCAGAGGCTATGCATCAGGTAGAACAAGTTGTTGAGTAACAGGTGAAAGCAAACCTTAGTTAATGCTCAATGTTGAATACTAGAATTGATCATTCAGTGAAAAAAGTGTAAAAACCAATAATGCATGTCTGATCACGTTCACATGTCTTTAGCTACTCTGTTTCCCAAAGGTGTTGTCATAATCTGTGATGGAGTCTAAAAGCCCATTTCTCTTCTCTGTCCCTTGGATCAGCTTAGATAAACGGCAGCGGTCTGGCTGAATCCAGGCTGGCACAGATCTGCCAGTCTGCTGTTTAAAACCTATTTATTCATCAATATTTCTCCTGTTCAGAGCTCAGGCTCCTTCTCTATTGACTCCTTTTTGCAAGCTGTTTTCCTGTGACTTGCTCTACCATATAAGCCCAGCATTATGCTGCCTTAAGGGGGTTTTGCTTCTTTCCCTGGTCTGAGGAACAAGGATTCTGCAGGTTTCTGATCCCAGTAGTCACAAGACATCCACTGGAATATCTTGGAGGAATTGATGTTCATTCACCTTAGAAAAATCTTCTTTAAATAGCCAGCAAGTAATGCTTAAACTTGCACAAGCCAGCATTTATGCCAGGTTTAGCATGTGAACTCAGGTTTTTCCAGGGGAGGTAAAAAGTGGCCAAAATACAACTGTGGGATTGCAGTGATACCTTAAAAACTAACATCTTCAAAGTGGTCACTACTCAGAAACAACCCCCAATGCTTCCTGAATTTAACAAGCAGGTGATGTCCAGCACACCCTCAGTCAGCTCACTGAACTTAGGACAGTGTTTTAAGACATGCTTAACTCCTTGTGTGACTCACCCCCAGGATGGTGCTGGGACTGCAGTGCTGTGCCATTCTCCAGAGATGCCAGGGCAGAAACCAGGTCTGTCAAAGAAAGGGAGAGCATCAGGCTGCTGTCCTCCATGCACCAGTAACAGGAGAGGGAAAGGACATTAGGTCTGTGCCACTTTGCAAGAAGAGTGCCCTGTGCCAGCTCCTTCTTTCTGTTTTTTTTTTCTATTCTTTGTACTGAAATTAAATATCAAGCTGTAAATACAATCTACTCTCCTCTATAGTGCAAAGTGCTCTTTAGGAAGAAATGACCCCAATAAACCTCATTTCCATTTCTGGGGGCAGATGAAGTGTTATCCTTGTGAAGTCACCAGAACTTTCTTGGACCCCAATGCAGCAAAACAGTTTGTGCATTACATGCCAGCAAATGCAAAAAAGCTGAATAAAATCTACAATGAAGGGACAGGAACAGTTTGGAGGGGAGGAAACACCAATTGAAAACATCTTCTCTTCTACCTTCCAGCAGAAATTAACACATATCAGTGACTAAATATTTTTGTGAAAGTAGTCTGCCAGCAACTCTTAAAACTTTCTTAGGAAGAAAGGGTTTTTTCTCCCCTTTCTCCAGCTTATGGAGCTCAGGCTCAGTGATCATGCCTGGGAGCATTGTGACAGGCTACATGGATATCAATGCAAGGTGAACATTCAGGCTCTGCTTTGGGTATGGAGTCACAGCAGAGAGGCTGGCTCCTCCATGGATTAGAAACCACCCAGTCCCTATTATGAGTAGCATCATCCTATAGGTGTCCATGTTACCACAGACAATCCTATGTCTTCTCAAGTACTT
>JAWWEW010000112.1:14330377-14341093 GCA_035583185.1 Anabacerthia variegaticeps | reverse complement strand
CCAGTCCCTATTATGAGTAGCATCATCCTATAGGTGTCCATGTTACCACAGACAATCCTATGTCTTCTCAAGTACTTCCCACCTTGGATACAGGAGCCAAAAGTGCTCCCACACAGACCAGCTGAAGGTAACAGCTGTGTCTACAAATAAAATCTCTTAAGAGAGTGATGCATCACTGGAGATGGACACTGCAGTGTCAGGCATCAGTTCAGCCACAGATAACGCCCCCAAAAAAAAAAAACACCTTACCAAAGAGCTCTTCAGTCCTTTCCTCCAGAGACACCATATCACCAGCAGTCACGCCAGGAGAGGGGTGGAGAGGAGGTTCTGTGCTGGTGTCCAGTGGTGGCTCTTCCAGCACGGGTGTCTGTGCAGCAGCCGCTTCTGACAGGCTGTCACTGGCCTGACCCAGGCTAGATGATTTGTCAGAGACACCCATGTTGCTGCTGGGCACCTCTGAGACAGGAAAACCACCTGAGTGACTTGGGACTATGGTGGCCAGGGCAGTCACTGGCTCTACAGCCCCCTTGGTCAGCTCCAAGACAGAGGGCTCAGCTTTACACACAGTGTCTTGCCCAGCTGGAACTACCTCATCTTCAGTTTCTCTGCCCTCAGTGCCACCATCCTTAAGGCTCTGTTCCGTCTTGGTTTCATCCCGGAGCTGCCTATTCTCACCCGGGTCAAGCCTGCTCAGGCTAGCACCAGACTGAGCATCTCCCCTGAGATCAGGAGGGTATTGTCCCTCTCCATCTGGGCGCAGGAGCTCAGGCTGGATCCTGCCACCAGCAGGTGGAGGTGGTGGGCCCGGAGAGGCACTCGGCTTGGACAGTAAACCTTTTGTTATCCCTGTCCTCCAGCTCTCTTTTCCAGAGGTCTCCTGGACAGACTCTCGGGGAGCTGTCGCGGCGTCGTTTGAAGAGCCCACAGTTTCAGGGTCTCTGAACACGTGGTACTGCCCTTTAAAATATCTGTATTGATGGCTTTGGGAGCTACCCCCTGACAGAAACAACACCTGGACCTCAGTAGCTCGTGTAGCAAAGATGAGAGTGCCCCTGTTGTGGCAGGCATACACCACTTTGGTTTCCACGCTTGATGAGACCCCCTGGAAGATGACCTTGTCCTGGTTGTTGCCGCAGCCATCGCTGCCCTCAAAGCCCTGGACGTAGATGACAATGTGCTTCTGGGGGCCTGCCCAGATGGTCCAGTTGCACCAGATGCTGCTTTTAATGTCAGCACGCAGCGGAAGGTAAAACATCCCAGACCCATTCTGAAAGATGAGATGGCAGCTCCTGAGGGGAAAATACTCCATTGTCCAAGGAGCTCCCAGCTCTGACACAGCAGGAACACAGAAAAGAAACACGTGATCCAAGGTTATCATATGCACCAAACCAACATGGATATCACACAGAGCGCTGCAAGTTGCCACAAGAGAGGCACCATTTCAGACCCTCCCCTGCTGTGAGATTTCCATAATTTCAGCCCCTGGGGCCACTTACCCACTCTACAATCGGAGCTGAGCTTCTGTGAGAGGCTGCACAAAGCAGTCAATGCCTCTCAGCTCCAAGAGGGACTCAACACTGGCCACAGCCAAGTCCATCATCAAAGTGCCTCAGGGATAACATAGTTTAGTAGGGGGAAAAATCTGCTGCACAACAGCAGCCACAAGGGAGGAGCGGGCTGTGTGAGGGGAACAACTCTGCAGACACCAAAGTCAGTGCAGAAGGAGAGGAAGGAAGGGCTCCAGGCACCAGAGCAGAGGTTCACCTGCAGCCCATGGAGGACCCCACATCAGAGCAGGTGAATGCCCAAAGGAGGCTGTAAGCCCCTTGGAACGGCCATGCTGGAGCAGGCTGGAGCTGACACTGTGGAGGGAGGAGCCCACACTAGAGCAGGTTTGCCATAGAGTTTGTGATCCCACAGTAGGTCCATATTGGAGTAGCCAGTTCCTTAAGGACTGCGCCCCATGAAAGGGACCCACGCTGGAGCAGGAGTGGAATGTGAGGAGTCCTCCCCCTGAGGAGGAAGGAGCAGCAGAGGCAACATGTGATGAACTGACCACAGCCCCCATTCCCTGTCTCCCTGCACCTCTTGGGGCAGGGGAGGAGGTGGAGGAACCAGGAGTGAAGCTGAGCCTGGAAAGAAAGGAGGGATGACAGGAAGATGTGTTTAAGATCTGGTTTGATTTCTCATTATCCTACTCTGATATGATTTGTAATAACTTGATTTCCTTGAGTCTGCTTTGCCCATGATAGCAACTGGTGACTTGACCCACAAGTCTTTCATTATACTTTTCCATCCCTTTCCCACTGGGCAGGGGAGTGAGAACAGATTGGGTGGACATCTGGCATCCAGACAGGGTCAACCCACTCCACCTATCCCCAGAGAGCAGGTTATGATTGCCAGGTGGAGTCTGCAGGTGAAAGACCCAGCCTTGGCTTTGCCCCCACCAGGTATTTCTGCCTTCTAAAGATGTCCTAGACCAAGATTCAGAGTACTGGGAGACCTACCAGCATGCTTCCTTTGTTGTCCTTCTGGCACCTGGGTGTCTCCGGATACATCAGAGGATTCCCAAGGCTTTTGATCTCTTGACAATGTTTCTCCCCATGGGGCTGCAGGGAGATCAGGGTGTGCAGGAGTGGTGCTGAAGGAGGCAGTTCTCTGTTGCCCTGCATCCACCTGAGGAGCTTCCATGCTTTTCTGCATTTTAAATCCCCCAAGGAGGGAGGAAGAAGCTGCTTTGTCACTAACAGCTCTGCCCTGGTGCTGCCCAGGCACCACATGCTCCTCTTTCTTCACCCCCCAGATGTCAGACAGGGAAGCTGCTGCCACCCCAGAGCCACTGCTCATGTGGCCCTTGGGCCAAGGAAGCCCCTCGCCAGGCCTTGGGACAGTAACAGAGGCTGGGGAGGGACTCCTGGCCATCAAGCCCACAGAGGCTGAGGTTTCTCCCCCCTGGCCACCTGTCTCTCCCAGCACCAACTTTTGCATCCCATGGCCAAGGCATCCAGAGGACCCATCTGTGCCCCGTCCAGAGCCCACTGATGAATGGCAAGGTGGTGAAGGGGAGACCATCTCCTGTCCTCCTGGGCTAGCTGAGGAGATGTCCACCTTTTGCCCGGGACTGGCAGGGTCCAGATCCAAAGCAGCTGGTGGAGAGGCCACCTTGGACACAGGCTCCACTTGTGGAGGAAGAGGTAGTTCAGGGATTAAATTTGTAGAGCTGAAGTCTGCAGGGACAGGTGCTGTGCTGGAGGTCACCAGCACAGGGATTGTTTCTGTCCCTAGGGCAACCACGTGGGTGAGAGGATGCTCCAGCCCTGTTGGCACAGCATGTACAGCCAGCCCTGGCTGTCCCCCTCTGTCACTGTGGTGGTGGCAGCTTTGTACACCCAAGGAAGACACATGAGCTTTCTCAGCAGCTGGACAACCATGTTTGATACTTTGGGCATTTTGGGGAAGGCTCCCAAGGTCTGTAGGGTCCAAGTGCGGGACATAACTGCTCTGGCCATGCAAATGAGGGTGCTCCTGCAAGATGTCCCATGGTACTGTGGGATGCAGCACTGTTTTCCTCCTGACAGGTCCCCTAGAACTTTCCAGTGGGGAAATATCCGTGAGCTTTTTATGTTGAAGGCCAGTTGTTCCCAGCTCAGATTTAGGCACGGGCAAATGCCTAAAACTGCTTTGGCACCTTGGGCTTCTCTCAGGTAGCAGATGCAAGTGGTCCCTGTTTCCCACTTCATACGGGCTGCTCAGGCTGGGCATCAGGCCCTTTGCAAGGCCATCAGCTCCATGGCTCAGCTGGGCATGGCTTTCACCCTGTTCTAAGCTGACTGTGCTGAGCTGCTGGTTCATGGTGCTACCTGTGCTTCCTTGGCTTTCCCCTCTGCCAGGGAACACGGACTGAGAGTGTGCAGCCAAGTCCAGGCAACTCACACGTGTTGGTTTTATAGTAAATTGTACGTCACCCAGACCTTCTGGCTTCAAGGTAGGGTTCAGGACAGGCTGGCTGTTCTCCAGGCTCACACCTGCTGGCTGCAAAAGAGGTTCTGCTGCCTGCAAAGCACCAAGCAAAGGAGTTTCCAAAAGCACATTTGAAAGCCTGGGCATATAACCAAACCCCACAGTGATGTCCCTGCTCACAGGGAGACTCTGCCCCCAGGTATCCTGTGCTGCAGTGGGGATTATGCCCTCGGGTGTTCCTATGCCTTGAGCATCCTGAGCTCCTGGCAGCTCTGGCCCCAGCCCACAAGATGCTTTTGTTTCCAGAAGTGGAGTCCTTGCCCAGGGGATAAGCTCAGCAGGGCTTCCCACAGCCACAGTATCCAGAGTGATCCCTCTTCCCTGCATCAGCTTGCTGCTTAGCACTGTGGTCTCACCAAGGCTCGTGGTGCTACATGGGGTTGCAAAGCCCAGCACATTCCTAAGGCTTTCAACCCAGCCAGGGTGAAAAATACTGTCTTGCTTTGGTAGTTTTGGAGCAGGAGTTTCAGAAGTCACATCATCTGTGGAGGAAGGTTCACCTTCCTGGTCTTGGAAGATGTAGTACTTCCCTTTAAACTGTGCATCTCTGCAGTTTGGTAGGTACCTCTTCAGCAACACAACGTGGACAGCCTGGGCAAAGGTGGCAAAAACATGCATCTTCTTTTTCCAGCAAGCATAAACAACAGTGTTTTCCACCAGGGAAGAAACTCCTTCAAACAGAATTTTGTCCTCACTTTTGCTGCAGTCCTCCTTAGTGACAAAGCCCTGAATGTAAATTATTATATGCTTTCTGGTGCCTGCCCAGATTGTCCAGTTGCACCAAAAGCTTATGGGGAAATCACCACGGTATGCTGGGGGAGAAAATTCTCCATACTTGTCCTTCAGAACTCTGTGGCAGCTTCTTACAGGCACATATGCCAATATCCACGGAGACTCTGGCTCTGAGAGACAAGAATCAACAAGGAAGTTTTGCCCATTTTTGTTCCCATGAAAAAGTGACCAGTCCTTATTCCCAGAAATTATTTGCAAGGTCACTCCACTCCCCATTTTGCTACCTCCCACTCCTGTTTGTCAATCAACATGCAAATCCACCAGAGGAACATGCAAGTAATCCCATGTCAGGCCCCAGGGTCAAGGGGAGGAGGCCACCTGAGCTGCACCCACACACCAGCCTGGGGTGAGCCTAAAACTGCCAACCCTTCCAGCCTTGGAAACAAGGGACTGTTTCCATCCACACCTGCCAGGAACCCCTCCCAAACTGCACCCCACCTGTGTGTGCCACTCCAGAGCACCTAGAAGGCTGGGGAAGCCCTGGCCACCACCTCCTCCTGCTCCCCATGGAGCCAGGCTGTAGCCCCACTGCTACCACCCCAGAGCAGGGGACACTTGTGTTTTACATCCCCCCTACCATGGCCATGCAGGGCCACAGAGGTCCCAACACAGCCACACTGTCCCAGGGAAGCAAAATCTCATCTGCAGGGTTGGGCTATTTAGGGTTCAAAGCTAAAGACTCGGGGAGTTGCCACATCTGGGCAAGTTACAAAAGCAGTGAGTGCACTGTTACATTTGGTTTCAGCACACAGGTGATGTTTGTTGTTTATACACCTGCAGAGATGGGAGATAAAGCTCTCAAGGTGGTTTCAATCTCTTAGGTTTAAAGGGCCCAGCCAAGCCAGAAGCACTGGCTCTACTCAGTAGGATAAGCAACATTAGTATATCCTCATAGCCCTCAAAGTGGGAAACACACAAATGCAGGTTTGTGATAGGTTTTACCCCACAGGGGCACAATTAAAGATTGGGTTGAACTTTTGCTACTTGTTTTAATTGCTGCAGTGCATTTCTCCTGCCTCCAGGACCTGCCCTGTGGTAGGGATTTGGCAGCCACAAGATAGTGGCACGGGTTATCTCCCAGCCCAGCACCCAATACTGACCAGCCACATCCCCTTCCCTCTCCGTACCACCCCAGGGCCACCTTGTTGCTCCTGATTTTCCACACCACTTATTGTTGCCTTGCTGTACCCAACAAACTCTGGGTTAAAAAAAGAGGCTGGCCTGAGAATTAACTCTTACCTGGTTTAACCTTCTGATGTTCCTGAGAGGATCCCCACACCTATAAAGAAGGGAAAGTCCTATTGCAGACTCATATACCACTGCCCATGTTTATAATGCTGCTCAGCCAATCCAAGCACAGTGGGAAGGGAGCACCAAATTCACCCTGGGGCACTGGGGTTTTGCCTGCACCAGGACCAAGCCCCAAAGCCATCTCATTTATTCCATGCAAGATAATCAATCTTCATCCCTCCCTGCCTCCAGAAGCATTGCCTGATTTACACTGTTGGACCACAACCACGGCAAAAACATCCCCAAAACACTGCAAGTAAAGCCCAGCTGTGCTTTCATCCATAGGGGCCACGCAGAGGAGAGAAAGACTTGTAAGCAGGCAGGACACTGCACCCAAAAAGGGAGTTTCCTACAGGGAACTGAGTCCCTGCTTCCCATCACTCACCCCTGGAGGAGCACCAGCAGCAGCAGAGTAGGACCTCAGCATCACCCCTGGAGCCTGCCCACCAGCAGCTGGTCCCCACACCCAAGGCACCAGGAGCAGGACCAGGGGCAACAGGGAGGGCAGAGGCTTCATGGCAGAGGTTTACCAGAGGCACAGCATCCAAATGAGATCAAAAAAAGAGAAAGAAAAAAGCCTCTCCCTCCCTAAAATAATCCCCCAGGCAGAGCAAACGTGGGTTCACCACCTTTCCCAGCCTCTCTCCCAAACACATCCCTGCAGTAAAGGGTCTGGCCCAATAACCCACTCACTCCTATATGGCCCTGCTACACCTGGGACAGCAATTAGCTAATCAAAGAAACGAGGCCAGCTAACACTTGTTAGGGACATACCTGGCCTTTCAATTTGTTGTCCAGGTATTCTTTCTTTGCTGGGTGTTTGGGTGAGAAGGCATTTATCCTTTGATAACACATAATGCTGTAACTTGGAATTCAAGTGATGATGACACCCCATCTGACACAGCAGCAGAGCCCAAGGTGCTTGTTGAATTAAAAAAGAAAAAAAATATTAAGTTACTGAAGGGGAAAAAAGAAAAAGCTCTAATGTAAAAGTGAGTGTTTTCATCACAACATTTTAACTGGCTTCTGCTGGAGGCTGAGATTTTCCCCAGGGCTGCACCATCCTGACTGAGGACTGAGCGAAAAAGGGGAAACTGCCTTGAAATTCAAGCAGCTCTTCTCCTCATCTACACTTATTGAAGTGTGGAAAGCAAATAGCCCAGGTGATGATGTATAAATTATTAGATGCTTAAAGTTCTTTCAGCTCTAATAGTCTAACTCGTCATTAGGGGCCACACAGATTAGGCAGTTGTTTGACACAAGCTTTGACAATATTCCCTTTAAAATGTCAATCATCACTTAGCAAAAGAAAATAAAAATTCCTTTTTTTTCTTCTAAGTTGTCACAGCTTGACAGGCTGATGGATGTTCAGAGACAAGCACACCCATGGGTTTTATGTGGGTCAAAACAAGCCATTCATCAGACCATCCAGGTCGGCTGGGTTTTCAGCAAGCAGCTACAACCCAGCTCCCAATTTTTAGGCTTTTTCACCCATCCCAGTGCAGTCCCAATGACCAAAAAGCCAGTGAGAGCCTGAAATTCTTGCAGTAGGACAAACTTCTTCCTCCCACAGCCACATGTCTGTAACTACACGTGTTCAAAGTGATCCTAAATCCCCTCTTGCTGTCCTACAGCAGGTGTGGGCAGACCTGCAAAACCCCTTCCACACTTCCCATAGAAGCACAGAATCTGGGAAAAGCACTCTAAGATCACCAAGTCCGACCATTAAGCCACCACTAAACTAATGACCCTGAGCATCACTTTTAAACCCTTCCAGATATGGATTCAAAGTCCTCATGGGGGACTTCTAGGTTGCCAGATGTTAACTGGGAACACCACACAGCTGGCTCAAACAAGTTCTAAAGGTTCCTAAAACACGTGGATGATAATTTCATGGTACAAGTACCAAGAGAGCTGACTAGGAAAGATGCCCTCCTTGATTTGTTGCTTATTAACAGAGAGGGTCTCCAGAGTGAAGTGGTGATTGCTGGTGTCTTTATAAGCACCACCTGCTAAGGACCCAGGAACAGACAATTCCTAAATGTCAGAAATCAAGCACACAAGGCTGGCTGGGCTGAGCAGGGATCTTCTCTTGGAACTATGGCCAAAAAGGAAGGTGTATGCCTGGTGGAAGCAAGGCCAGGTGACGTGAGAGGAATACAGAGGTGCTATTCACCACTGCAGAGAGAAAATTCACACAGCTAAAGCTCAGCTAGAGCTGAAGCTGGTCAGAACCAGGGGGGACAATTAGAAGTTTTTTTAAAAAATGTTAGTAGCAAAAGGCAGTGCAGAAATAACATCAGCCTGTTACAGGATGGGATTGGACACCTCACAAACAGGGAGATAGACAAGGCAGAGACATTTAATGCATTCTTTGTCTCTGTCTTCAACAGTGATGACAAACTAGGGGGGTCCCAGTGCCCTGAGCTGCAGGACCATTCCAGTGAGAATGATGAACTCCCAGACAACCCTGATCTGCTGCTCCAGCTGGACCTCCATATGGGGCCTGATGGGATTAATTTGAGGATACTCAAAGAGCTGTTGATGTCATTATGAGGCCTCTCTCCATGATTTTCGAACTGTCTTGGGAATCTGGAGAGGTCCCAGTTGACTGGAATCTGGCGAGCATTGTCCCAGTTGTCAAGAAGGGCCAGAAGGATGACCCTGGAAACCACAGGCCTGTCAGTCTCACTTCAGTGACTGGAAAATTATGGACAAGACTGTTCTGGGAGGTATTGAAAAACACCTGAAGGACAGCACAGTCACTGGTCACAGCCAGCATGGCTTCAGGAGGGGAAAGTCCTTCTTATCAAACCTGGTTTCCTTTTATGACAAGGTAACCCACCTAGCTGATCCAGGGAAGCCAGTTGATGTAATCTTTTTGGATTTCAGGAAAGCTTTTGATACCATTTCTCACGAGATCCTTCTGGACAAAATGTCCAGCACACAGCTGGATAAACACATCATGCAATGGTCACTGCTGCAAAGCAGGGAGGTCCCTAAGGCATCATCTGGTTTGCAAGGAGAACAGGAGCATTTGCTTCATTTCAGCTTAACAGATGGTAGAGATGGTGAAATAAATCATAAGGCCAAGTTTATTTGTTATTTGCTGATATGTATGTGAGTGAAGACTTTGAACGTGCAGGGGTTTTTGTGTTTGTTTGGTAGCAATTCTTTGAGTTTTAGCCTATTTCCTTAAAAACATAAATTACCCATTAGGATGCTTGTCCCTTTTGACTGAATCCTCATGCTCAGCAATTGCTGATTCTTACTTATTTTGGGGCTACCTGGCCCAAGAGTATCTCTCAGAGGAGAGCTGGTGGGTATGTTCCCACTGGCCTGGGCCAGGTTGCACAGACTCTGCCCTATGGGAAAAAACCCCAAATTGTGTGTCTCAGCCTTTCTGTCAGCTCCTGCACTCCTGATGGGATTGAATCTCTCCCAGGATGAGCTGAAAGGACCCAACATGACCTTCAGCAGCCAAGCAGCCTCCACAGGCTGCCAGGCATCAGGGCTGGCCACAGCTGCTAAGAGGGACACAGCCACCCTGGGGGCTGCCAGCACCCACAGCCCACAAAATTAAGCTGATTTCAGCAAGTACTCAAATTTCCCCCCCAGGCAGCAGGATGTACTGGGAGCTCCTACTCACAACTCTTGTGCTGTCATTTATAAAGGCACCATAGACTGTCTGAGAGCTTCAGATAGATAAATTTACCATCTGCCTCCCTCTAGTGATTGCATTGCTGAATAAAAAGAAACCCAAAATCACACTGGGCTGTAGTTACTTTGATTTTCTTACTTAGGAATTCAAAGTAACTGAACACTTCCATTTTGGTTATTCATGACTCCCTTATGCACCAAAAGCGAGCAGGAAGAGCTAGAGGAGTACAAGAAATTAGGATTGTGCTCACTGCCTCACTAATTAGAATAACTAAGGTTCAAAGGAGAGGGTAACGTGGATGGCAGCTAAAAGTTGCTGCAAAACAGACATCTTTATCAAATATGACAATACTTTTTAGGAGAAATGGTAATATCACTGACAGACTGGATTTTTTAACAGGTCTCAAAAGTTGTTTTATTCTTTAGAGCTTAGCCAGGTGCCTAGTGAAATTTAGGGACGTGTCCGAGGTGCCCATCCCAACAGTTCCATCCCTCTGAGCTGACAAGGACTCTGCTTGCAGGGGCTGCTTTATTATTTATACATATATTATGCAGAATGAGATCCCTGCATTTCGAGCATCAGGTTAAGTCCCATTTCTTTGTGTCACTCATTAACCAGACTGATTTTAGGTCTGCTGGGGACAAAGATGCAATTACGCTCTTAGATACAATTAAAGGTAAGGGATTTCTCAGGAGCTGATGCTTTCCTTAAATAGGGAGCTGGATTTCCTTGTTCACCAGTTGCTCTTCACTGATTCACTGCTAATCCTCTGGATCATGGTCAGGGATGTTTTAAATGAGTAATGCCATCATGCTCCAATTTATCCTGGTGAGTGTTTTATCCATGGTGATGGTGAAGGGTAATATTATTACTAAAATTGACATACAGTTTAAACTTTGCATATAGTTTCAACTTTGCATTTTGTGGGATTTTTATAAACTAGTAGCACAGAT
>JAWWEW010000112.1:14306669-14324421 GCA_035583185.1 Anabacerthia variegaticeps | reverse complement strand
CTTGGGCTGTGCTGTGCAGGCCAGGAGTTGGACTCGATGGTCCTGATGGGTCCCTTCCAAATCAGCATATTCTATGACAACAGAGACACCAAAATAAATGACCACTGCCCACATGGAATAGCTTGTTGTGAAAATAAGGAAAATAACACAAATTATTTGCCCCTCCCTCTAGGTGGTTTTAGCTCAGGTGTGTTCTAAGCCAGGTGTGATTTCTGCTCAGGGACACCTGCCACACCAATACTGCTGACTAGATCCCTATTTTGAGTACTTGGCCAGTTTTCCCTTGAGCCCATATAAATGTTTAACATCCCAAAGTCCTCAAGCTGGTTGTTCCATTAATCCAGTGCCTGCTGTGTATAAAAAAAACCCATCATTTTTAATTGTGGCTCTGGCTGGCTCCTGTTAAAGACCCTTCTTGCTTTTCCAGGCTATTCATGATTGTGTAGCCTCCTCACATGCCCTTCTTCAGTCATTTCCTCATAAATCCAAGACTAATACCTCACACAGACTGAAGCTGCTGATCCATGTGGTCTTCTTGTACACATCTACCTCCCGTTCTCCTTGACCTCCTACAGCTCCCTCTGAACACCCCCCAGGCTGCCCATGTCCTCATCACCACCACCCTGAGAAACTTCCCATCATGAGCTGGCTGTTCCAGCCCACTGCTCACCTCCATTTCAGTGTGAATGTGTTGGAGATCGTGTTGGTTCCTGCAAGAAACTGTCCTGTACTCTCCTGCCTAGGACCAAAGACGGTGAGTGAGGGGGACAGTCCAAATAACAGAGGTCTAATTTCTGTTACACACCATTTGGCTCTTCTCAAAATTGTGCCTCTCTCAAATATTTCCTCTCACAGCAGGTACCAGGGGCAAAAGTTGTTCACTGAGTTTTTATCACTATTTGTTCAGCACATCTTGGATGCTCTTCCTCTGCAGTAGCTCCATGAGTCACTGTGGAAGCATCCTGGAGCTGAGTTACAGAACCCAGTTTTCATTTTTTACCCCTAAAAAATGTCAGCCCAGGAGGATACGACACAGCTGGTAAGAGCACTTCAGCTCTCCTAACTCTTTATCCTGTTTTTTAAATACCAAACTGTTTGTCCTCCAAGTGTAAGTTTACAAAGATTTTCAAATCTTAACATGGACAACAATTCCCTGGAGTAGAGGCTGGCATCGTGCCACACTATGTATCATTATACAAGACAAATTCCAGACACTGGGTCATTCAGAACAGGCCAAAATGAAAAAAAAAGAAACTCAGGGAATTTCAAAAGAAGTAGGTGGGAGGAATGTCTAATATAATGTTAAAGCAGCACTAGTTTATTCAAGCAAATGCTGGGTGACCAAATGAAATGCTGATTGTTTTCTTTCGCACAATTGAGGCCCTTTCCTCTCACAGATCTCCCTCCTGGGGACAGAGACAATGACAGCAGCCCTGAAGCACCGTGTTTACCTGCTCACTCTCACAGAGCCACTCCCCCATGGGTGCTCTGCTGGCTGTTCAGCCCCTGGAGATGTGCAAGGTGTAAACATGTACCTCGAAATAAGCTATCCACAGTGGTTTGGAAACCACTGCGCTCCCCTCGAAATCAAGGGCAAGACCAGGAGAAAAACAAACCAACCCCAAAAAGTGTCTCAAATATTTCTGTGCATCAGTTTCCCCCCAGGATTGCCATCAGGTGTTTTGCTGGGATGCAGGAGAGGGCCAATGTTCCTGCCTGGGTTGCTGCTGCCTTATGCAACCCTTCCAGCTGCGATGACCTTGGCTGCCCTTCAGCACATGGCAGACCCTTCACACGTGTGATTTGGGGCTGCCATCATGCTGGCCCTAACCCCTTTTCTGAGCCTGGTGAGACTGGGAGAGGTGACGGCTCTGTAATAGGGTTTTTAATAGGTTTCTCCTATTTACTGCAGTGCTTCAGGACACAACCCTGCACATTCACCAGGTAGGAGGGTAAAGAGAAACTCCAGCGGGAGCTGCTCTCCAGGCAGACCCTTTGGGGATGGACATAAACAGGATGGTGCAGAGAGATGTATCTTCTCTAGAATAAATCCCATTTTAAGGATTTCCTGAATGGTGCACAGCAGTCATGGATACAGCTGTGGTCTGAGAGCCTCCCTATCCCTGCTTGACCCCTGCAATCTCCTGCAGGGATCAAAGTTCATCCGTGTCCCCTCTCCTGGTTTAGATGAGGGACAACAGAGCATTATTGAATTCAACCACAGCTTTCTCCATGGAGAGGTTAAACTGCAGTGACTCCCCTTGTTTCTTCAACAGGAGGCACAGGGCCTCGGAGAGTTACCCAACACCAAATAAACAGGGACATAATGTCATCAAATGCCCTGGCTGTTTGGAGGCACAGAAGGCAAAGGACTGAATCACAGACCTGAGGAATGAAGAACTCTTCTAATTATTAAGTACCATTAAAAACTGGAGTGCAAAACTCACCTGTGTAATTAGGTCAGTATCAATTACCCCGGGTGAATGATTCAGATCTCTCTGGCATTAAACAGCAGCTACACACAACAAACATCCTAAAACAGGGAAAATCCAAAATGGACCACCTGAGAACAAGCAAAAATAAATCCAGAGAAGGATATTACACTCTTGACCACCCAACTGTGCACAGACCAGGTGGTCCATATTCTGTCAAGCCCTAAAACACACTCAGAGTAAGGAAAAAGCACATGCAGGCATGAGAGGACCCTCCCATGTGCTGGAACTGTCTGGGAAGCAGATAAAAGACCAGGCACTATCTGAGATTAAGTGCACTCTGCCAGTTCCTTCTTCCAAGACACGGGCACATATTTCACTTCACCTTCTAGCAGGAGCTGCAGCTCCATCACACAGGATGGCTTGGGTTACACAGAAGGGAGTGGGAAATACATCAAATTCTGGCATAAGCAAATGCAATTTTGCTGGAGGACATAGTAGGAAGTCAGTTCCAAACTTAGATCAGATGTGAAATCTTTGAAAAATTTGGAGATGCTTCAATTAGAGTTCAAAGAAAACCCCTCCATAATCCCCCACTGTTTCCAGCAGTTCTGAAGCCTGTTTTCTCACACTTAATATTCTTTCACTTACAGATAAAATGGTTCATCTTCCTTTCCTGTGAGGAAGAAAGCACAGAAATTAAAAATCAGGAAGCTACAGAAGAACAAATGGGTAACCAACATTGAGTAAGAACTGCTGGCAGGTATCACATGAAAGCACATTTCATGGAGGGAAAAAGAAAAAACCTGTTCAATGCATCACGTAACCTCTGAGTACCTAAAACTTCAATTTTTCCTGTTAGACTTTGTTACTAAGAGATCACAAGTGCATCAGATTTAAGTTATATCACTGATGGCCGTACCAGCAACACCCACTGGGGATGGTCCACTCCAAAAAGTTAACAAGGATACCCCTTGTGCTAAGCCCACGTGCCCTATGGATTCTTGGGGACAACATCCTGGAAGCTCATTTTCCTCCAGGGAGAGCATTTCAGGAGCACTGCAGGCTGTTGCTGAGCAGGCACAGACCATGCAGGAGAACAGGGGTAGCACCCTGTACATGCTTTGTAGTCTCTCACTGTTCCTGCAGGTCTGGTGGAACCAAGTGTTTGGCTCAAAAGCCAAGTTGCCACCCCACAAGTAAATTTTTGAACCTTTCAGGCACAGGTTACAGGCTCTGATAAGGAAAGAGGGGTTAGTACTTGTGTCCACTCCAAATTGCGAGGAAGAGGGGAGAGACCTGACTTATCTTCTCATTCTCAGAATGCTGGATACAGAATGTTCATACAGCCCATAATTAGGCTGCAGAGCTCTTTGCCAGTGAAGGCTGAAAAAAGGACAATTTTCTGGAAGATAATCTTGTTGCTTGTCAGGGACCACTGTGGTCTCGAAGCAGTTTCTAATGACGAAAGGCTCTCATGAGCTACCAGAAGCATTTTGTTCTTCTTCTGAGGGGCTTGAGGACCAAACTTGCCTTGGTTAGGCCCAATACAGCTCTTCCTTGAGTACACTTTAGAACACTCCAGATTATATTTAAATGGAGAACAGATGACAGCTCTAACAATGAGAACAAATCCTGACTGGTTCCAACAAGGAACCGCTCTGAAATCTGAGGGGCACAAACAAAGCTGGCCTGTCTTGAAAGTCATCCAAGTTTTAGGTATCAAAGCATGGCTTATGTTTCAACTGCCTGGACACTGATACTCATCATTATCTTCATCTAAACATCATTAGTGCTGATCACATGGGATGGGAACAAACCCACGTAGGACGGACTTAAGAAGAGCAACAATTCACTGGCCTCTCTGGCATTTAGTTTTGCATAAGCAAAGTGGTCAACAACCAACAAGATGATGAAACTTTCTGATCTCTTGGGCAGCTGCCAAACCTGTGTCTAAAGCAAAAGTCTTTCCTCATCTACTAGTAGGATCGAAAGGAAGACAAATTCCTCTGGTTTTACATCTTAAAAATAAAAATCCCTGGCTTCCCACTGTGCCTAAGTAAGATATCCATCAAAGCAAGGGGTCATTTGTTCCTTCATCTCAGCCTAGTATTTCCTACCAGGGCAGTGACTTACCTGAAAGCTTTTGTAATGTCTGTAGTGGAAACTTCCTACACACCCCCACTCTTTTTCTTATTTTTTTTTTTTTGATAATTTCTATGTGCTTGAATACAGGACAATAAGAAGTGCAAACTGTGATGCAGATTTTAGAAAAGAAATAAAACACAAAGAGTCCCCAGCTATACAGACATGCTTCTAGGAGCATTTCAAATCTCAGTAAAATTTCTCTAAAAGTGGGTATTTTTAATCTCACCTTTGCACACAGGTGAGCTTTTGGGTTTGAATTCCACAGAGAGAGATGACAGCATCCCTGCTTGGCCAATAGTAGTTCTATAGAGAGAACATAAATCACATAACTATGTCCAGCTCTACCACAACAGCTAACACTCTACTGGTACAGGATACCTGGAAAGCAAGAGCAAGAAATATTAAGAGCCAGAATGATCCTACAGATGAACAAACAAGGGAAAAAGGACTTGACAGATGATATTTTCTGTAGTTACAAATGCAGGGTTTGTGTTCTCAAAACTTGTGACTTCCTCTCAGGCAGGGCTTTCAAATACTCACCACACAGGAGTTCTGGCTGATCTGGTGTCCCCAAAAAAGGCAAAATTCAGACTGTCATGACATAATTGGCTTTCCTGGAAGAGGAGGAATATCAGTGGCTGTGGTAGGAGTAGTGGGGAAAAAACAGATGACACATTTCAGCTACACGAGGAAACACAAATGAATCACATCCAGCATCCTCACATGGCAGAACTCCGCCAACATTTAGCCAGAGGGAGGGAATAAGAAGGGAAAAGGACACAAAAACAGAGCCCATAAATACTAAGCTGCAGTTCCTGGCTTTAAAAGCTTAGAGGGGAAGTTTGGGGATTATTCCTAACCCCTGTAGAAACTCTCTCCGTATCTGTCCAGAGCAGTTTTGTTTACAGAAATTACAATGGCAGTGACAGTAGAAAAGCTAACTCCAAAATCAGAAAGTTTACAGCTTGTTTTGCAGCTCAGCCCTTTTTCCCCCAGTTACTCCACTGTTTGAAACAGTGTGAATCAGGCTCTGATAGAAGGGATTTTGTAAATTTTTTAAAGCTGAACTCTCAGGCAGATTCCCAGTGAACACTGTCCAAACTCTTTCCCCCACAGCCCAGGGCTCTGTCACTGAACATCAAGCCACAAACTGAAGTACCTTCAGACTCCTCTGTCCGAGGGATCCACAACCCATCTGCTAGAGGGATCCATCCAGCCCAGTGAGTACAAAGAGGTGTTTGTTTCTCAGAAAACCTTGAGGGAACAGAGATAGGATGACAAAGCAAGAGAGATGGATTTATTTCGATGGGGGACTTAGTAGGGAAGACTGGAAATGACACAAGTCAAACAAGCAGAAGTCAGTCAAGGAGCCTAGAAATTAGAAGACTGATTGGAATTCTATATAAAATTTGAGATTGTCCACATTTCTATATTGATTTATTTCTAAGAGGAAATTCATATTTATCCAAATGAATCCCCCCCCTCTCAGAAGAAAGGGGGGTAAGATGAACTGAAGGGCTTCTTCACTTGTGCTCAGTAACTTTTCAGAACTTGACCAACAGCAAGAGGAGAGACCCCAAAAGCAGAGATCCCACCTCTCCAATGTCCTTCAGGGCTGAATGAATTCCCTCTGAGCCAGCACAAACGTGACATCCCCATCCAGTTCCGAGGTGAGTCACACTGGCCAGATCTCTGCAATAGCACCACATACCAGGCTGCTGACCTGAATATAAAAAATTGGGCTATGAACTTCCACGGGCAGGTTTTGAGACCTCCTTCCACAGGTCCTCAGGGAGCAAAGATGCCACATGCTGTCATGTCCCAGCCCTCGCAGCACCCAGGGTGCTAAGAACATAACTAATGGTCTGAAGTCCTTAGGCTTGAGGGCAACTTAAATATATATATATATATATACACACCTGCAGTAACGTGAAAATACAGAAAACAGAGCAAAATTTGAGACCACAGAGATTTGTTCCATACTTACATAAATGGTAACAGGGCCTGAAGTGATGGCTGACACAGCGAGACCAGGTTATGTCCAACTCACCTCGTTCAGTCAAATGGTAGACAGGGTACAAATGTTTTCCTTGACAAATGAAAATGGGCTGTTTATCTTTTGGAAAGGTTGATGTGCAAACCCCACCAGGTGCTGCTCAGTCACCCCTCCCTCAGCAGAACCTACCCAGAGCTGTTTAAACACTACTGTGAGCAGGCTGGGCCAATATCAATATAATAAACCATGATTAGCAACCCAACACCTGATCTGAGCACAAACAAAAGAAAAACTGACCTGCTCAGTTTTTCATCACTGCTGTCATTTTGAAATCTTGCTTTGGGTTTTCTTTACCAAGCTCTCATTCCCACTCCTGTTCTCATCTTGATCCAGCAACAACTTCAAGAAGTTAAGAGGAATACGAGGAAGGGAATTTGAAGAGGGATGTTTTGTGCTGGGGCTGACTGGCATTGCCCCATTCAGAACCACCTCCTGTGAGCATTGCCAGTCAAAGGGATCCATTAAGCAGCTCTCCCTGCCCTATTTGCTTGCTAAGCTGGATTCATGATTATTCTGTGAGAAGGAAGCAGTTCAGTGTAGACATGAACTCATTTGGATTGGTGCCCTCAAGTGAACGCAGCTTCAATGGAAATCTTATGCATATGAGGTGCAACAGGCTGGAAGGGAAAGGAGGCCAAATTTCAGGGGGTAAAGTGCTTACTGTAAACTCCATCAGAACAACAGCAGCACCAGGTAAGAGCCAGATTGCTCCTCACTGCATCCCAAAGCCCGGGACTAAGAACTACCTGCATGTGGATCCTCGCTGACTTGCATAGCTCATGCAAAAATGTTGGTGAACTCCAAACGCTGCTCTCCTGTGTTTTCCAGCCAAAACTGCTCTGAAGTCTGGCTTTCCGTGCTCCCAACACTGAAAAGCAGCAAGGATTGCCAGGAATTCTCTTATCACCAGTCCTGTCGAGTCTTACATTTCACTCAAGCCTGCGTAACAAAACTGAGCTGGGTAGGGGAGGAAGGGACCCAAGGGTAAGTGCATACAGGCTAAGTAAGCAACTGGCAGAAAGCAGGGACTCCATCCTCTGGAAGATAAACATTATAATTTGTGCATTAATTATAGCTCATTTACCTTCCTTATCCTGTGCTTCCTCCTCCCGACTGGATTTTGTAGCAAAGGCCTGAGCCTTTATACAAACAAGCTAATGGATTCTAATGGTTCACCCTGATGCAATGTTATTTAATCACAGCACTTCATTTTCCCTCCTGTAATTCAGGGAAGAAAAAACAATAGCCTATATCCACATTCAACTGTGCCATCTAAACACCTCTCATTTCAGTTTTAAAATGCCATTATTTCCATTGTAGTGAAATTTTCTCAAGCTCTCACTTTAGTAGACTCCTTCCCCTCAAACTGAAGAAAAATACAACAGAAATGTTAAGTATTAAACAGTATTTAGGACAGATACATTAGAACGCAGCAGACACAGGTTGCTGGATGTGCTTTGTAACCTCCCCAGAACCTTTTACCTATTTATCCCATCAGCTCAGCCTTTTCCTCCCCTCTCCTGTCACTTCACAAGGTGGGTAGACACTTTCTCACAGCATTTCTCCTTAGCAAGCACCACTCAGCCTGTTTTTCCTTATCATCAGGCGCATCCTACGCAAGAGGCCTGGTTTTGATCTCATGGTTACGGGAAGGCTATGAATTAAATAATTAATGCTGGCACTCCACCAATCCCACCCATTTCACTTAATATCACATATAGGCACTCCACCCTACCTTACTCACACTATTTAATGCCTGGGCTCTTTTCCTGTCCTTTTTTTTTCTGCAGCCCTCTCTGGTTTTTGGTTTGATCCTCCCCTGGACCTCATCACTTGCCTCTGTCTCTCCCCTCCATGTCTTCCCTCTCCCTTCCCCCGAAGACTCTTAACACTTTGTCTCTTCTTGCTTCTCTCATCATCAGCATAACTTACTTTCTTTCACTTGGCCCAGACTTCTGACAAAAAAATCCCGCTAGTATTTAAAGAAAGAGGGTGCTAAGGAAGAGCAGACCAGGAAGTAACACATGTACAGTAAAACCTGCAGCTCTTTCAGAGAGGTGCAATTTCTCACGAGGAATGACAAAGCACAAGAGCCAAACCTCACTGCACAGCACCAGAGCACAGTCTGTCTTTGACCTGTCCTGGCATCGACCTACAGAACAAAAAAGGTGGAAGACCAGACCACTTCACCTCTCCCCAAGGAAATAAAGCACTACAGTTTTCCAAGGTAAATGAAGGAAAGAAGGCAGGTGAAGAAGCAAAGAAAAAAAGAGCCGTTGCTGCCAAGTTGTTTCCAACAAAAGTGAAGTGCCAGCTATTCAATTCCTTGACTCCTTCCAATTGTACAGGCAGTGGCATTGTACAGGCAATTATCTCTGTACATACTGTTTCTCCCAGGGCCCTTAAGTGTCCCCTTGCTTTGGCCAGAGTTGTCCATCCATAACACCATTAACAAATACTCACACAATTGAGACATTTTCTTGATAGCCTGGTACAAAAGCATTAGAGAGATTTGTCTAATAAAGCCTTTTGTTTCTGAACTTCTGAAATGTGCTGCTACTGAATGCCACACAGTACAGTGCAACTGCTCTGCAAAGTCAACGTGAAGCACTACAAGAAATACTTAAATCACATTTTATTTTTCAAGTTCAAAAATAACAATTAGCTTTATTTAACATGTTACACATATCAGATTTAAAATATCATGCTCTATTTAAATATTCGAATGACAACACTATACAAATAAAATGTTACACAAAATATATTTAAGAAAATGTTTTGGTCTTCCATCTGAACAATAAATAGACAGGCACTTCTACATGTACAAAGAAAGCAACCACTATTTAGAATAATTCTTATAAGCAAGATGTGGAAATACAGAAGATCTGAGTTTCGAGAACGTGTTTAACTCTACATGAGGCTTCATGCAACTTCAAAGTTTGTTTCAAAATTTGAAACTCTTTGTATCTGCACAATTCTAGATTTGCTACCGCTTTACAGGAGATCCAAACCGTGCTCTCATTAAGCAGTGTGCAATTTCAGTTATTTCCATCAAGCTACCTGATCACATTTAGTGCCCAAACAGGAAACAAGGATTGACCAGAGTAGCTTTTCACATAAATAACATGAGCAGTAAGTCATCTTCAGTAAGTAAGCTTGAGGCAGGGGCCAGACCTAACTGTACCCACTGCCCAGCTCCAAACAAAGTCTGTTCTTCTTTTTCCTTACATATTGACTTCTTATGGGGCATTTCAAGCAGTATTATGCTTTTGTTGTCAAAAAAAAAAAAAAAAGGACATTATCTAATAAACGGGTAAATCCTTCAGACACAGATACACTTTGCACAAAAGATCCTAAGTAAAGGAGAAAATACTGTTTCAGGGTGCAAAAGGACCGAAAACTATAAATAAAAACAAAATTCAAAAGTTAAAGTCTCATAAATGTTTCATACCTGAAAATAAAACTACATTCCTCCAATTTGTGTACTTTCAATTTACAGTGGTTTCCACACACAAACACTACTCAAGGAAAAATTATCTTCCCCCATCACAATTAATGAAAGATGTATTGTGGTAGGCAATCCCTGTTTCCAATACAGCTAACCAGTCACTGACAGCTAGTTATATCCTCAAAGTCTTTTTTAAAATTAAGACAAATATTGAAACATAACGACCATCAGGACAGTGGAAAAGTCAGGACCAAGTCTTCAAGCCATCCCTTCAAATTTTAGTATTACTCTCATTTTCAGAAGTACAGGGAAAAGTTTACAGAGAAAGTTCAACTATTAAACAGAGCTTCAGTGATCCACCAAGAGAGTCAGACCCAAACTTGGGAAGTTACTCGGACTTATGCACATTACTTTAACAATTTAAGTGTGGATCTTGCAAGCGTGTCCAAATCTTAATCATTTCTTGAGGTTTTCTACTGTGCACTAACATTAAGTTTGTGTAGGAACATATGTTATTTCTGTATTTCTCTTCGATATCAAACGTTTTGAAGCCTTTGTGTTTCTCCGGAGCAAGCCCAAGCTTCTGAAGGCACATTCCAGTATAAACATCATCAATAGGGTAAAGGAGTACCTGGTCAGATGCATTGTTCAGTCTTAATGCCAGATCACCAGAGTACAGAAACCCACCCCCTCCTGCATAGGGAGGGTACGAACCTTCATAAACACTCTCTGGGATGTAGTACTTCAATTTTTTTTCTCTGTGAGGTCCAGCATCTTTGATCACATCGCCTATAAATAAGTCTTTGGCTTTTTCCTTTGATAAGCTCTTCAAGTAATCCAGGATCTGATGGGTATTCACAAAAACATCATCATCGCCCTTAAAAATGAACTGGACGTTCGCGCAACTGCTGCTGACCCACTTAAGAAACAGCACCTCTTTCAGAGTCAGATTGAAGAAAGTATCTCTGTAGTTCCAGAGGAGAATGTCTTGGTGGGTTTCACTCTCAAATTTTAGCATGTGTGAAAGATCAGGAAAATGATCCTCTGGTGGGGTCTGTCCAAGTAAGAAGACCCTTTTGACTATCACATCCCCTGATTTCATTTCCTTGCCCCAGGATTCCCTAATTGCTTGCCTTCTATCAAAATGGGGTATAAGTGACTTAATAGCCAGCAGCAGAAAAGGTTTGTGTTCGCACTTGTTTGGCTGATCCATTAATAGTGAATAATTTCTACATCTCAAATAAAGTAGAAAGTCTTTGAATCTGTCTGGCAGGTTGGCAAAGTCACTAACCTCTGAAGATACCCATGGGTCAGGGTCACAGGAACTGAGAGCACTCAAGTTCAAACCCAAGTTCTCTTCCACAGTCATATTGGAAAGCAAGGCCAGAAGAATAGGGTTGTACAGCAGTTCAAGCTTCTGTTGCTGCTTGTTCCAATAAGCTTTGTGAGGAGTATATTTCCTCCAGAATTTGCTACGTGGTATAACAACACGGCCTTTTGCATTCTTCTCTTGGCTGCTGCTTTTTGAAACTTCCACAATCACATAGATAAAAATGTTTACCATCATCAGAATTCCCAGCAGCTTTAATCTTCTGCGTCCAACACTCATTTCTCATATCTAGAAATAAATAAGAGAAGATGTTTAGCCTTCTTCATATCACGTTCCTGACTTCATAAAAATGCAAACTACTTTCACGTGAGGAACATGAAAGTTAGGAACCTAAAAACAGAGGTTACCTACACCCCCAAAAAAGGAAAAACTAATCTATCTCTAATACTTGCTCACCTACAGCTAGTAGGGGTTTGGGGTTTCATCCCCAAGCTGCTACAAATGTCAAGTTTCCATTTGCTCCTTAGGAAAGTTACACAGCATTTCCTGGTGTGCCTGAATTAGCGCAATGTTTGCTTCTCATCCAGATCTCCTTTAAACACTTGACTCCATAATAATTAGAATCCGAGCCCTCAGCTTGGCAAAGGCAGATCGAGAAACCTTTTTTTGCTGCTAGTAAGGTGAGCTGAAGGGTATAGAATAAATTGCTATATGATAAGGTCAGTTATTTTTAAATTAAGTTTCAAGCTTTTATACTTGCACTCTTATATCTCCCAACTACGCAAGAGGCAGAGCCGCATTTTAAAGCATACAATCGTTTTCTGACAATTTCACTTGGCTGTTCCTTGGGAGAGAGGCTGACAAAACTTGCCAGCTGCATTGCTGGCATTCAGATCTCAGCAGACAGGAGAGAAAGTGAACCTGGATATACTTTTTTATCCCTCCAACTGGAAAAGGAAATGAATGGCAGCTGAAAGTAGAAGTGTAATTATTAGGGGAAAAAAAAAAAACTGAAAAGAAGTAAAAAAGGAGATAAAAAAGGAGATGTCTCCCATATATGCCAGACTTGGAACTGTATGTGTGTGGCTTTGTTGTATCCAAAGTTCTGTGACCCGTCCCCAGTTTTTACTCAGAGACAAAGAGGATCAATCCCTCTTTCCTCCACAGCTGTCAGGATGAAAGGTGCACAGTACAAGGAGCAACATGAAAACAATGTGTTCTCTAAAGCAGTGCTTACCAAACTGTTTACCAGCCCAGGGGTATAACAACGGACAAGCTACACAAATAATTCAGAATGAATAAGAAGGTTAGAAAGACACATGAAAGTCACATATGGAACTCGTTGTCAAAGACAATTCCATTAGCCAGGAGTATAAATGACTATTAGAAGATCAGAAAAACCTAATAGAAGATTTGTAATCTCTGCTACAAGCCCAGCTGTAAACACAGCCTCTGAGGTCCTGAATTCACAAGGCAACAGCAGACAGGGAGACTTGAGAAGTACACCTTGTACTTGCTGCTCTTTCCATTTGTTTTCCAGCCATCCCCACATGCCTGAGCTAGACTGACCACTGGTCTCTTCTGGTCAATAATCAGTAATCTTTTTTTTCTCTTATTTGGCCCTGGATCCTTACTAAATCCAAAGGTGGGGCATGTGTATTGCTGAATTGAAATAAAAAGCCACTCACAGAAACAACAGGTCACTCAGAAACATCCCTGTTCTTCCTCGAGTGCCATCTGAATACTTATCTCTGTATACACTCTGGCCAGATCTACTTGATTTATTATTCTATTCTCAGTCAGCTAAGACGTTTCTGTTCTAATTTTCAAGTAGTTTTCTTCTATACCTCAAAGACAAAAACACACTTGTGGTCAGTGCCATCACTTAAGCTAAACAGTCGAACAGTTTCAAAGCCCTGGTTGGTCACAGAGTTCAAAGAAACTTTCTCTCCCTCTTTCAACTTCCACAGCAGCTTCCACTGGAAACTATATACTGTATTTCTTCATTTCCCTTTCAGTACACACAGAAACACTGGAGAAGCAGCTGGGCCCTGTTCTGTAGTACTCCATGCAGCTCAGCATGCCCAGCAGTGCTTATCTGCCCTGTCCTCTATGGCACTGCTTGCTAGAACAACAAATGATGTGGTATCTGACCTCTGATCCCGGGACTCCAGAGGCAACAGGGTGACATGTTCCCTCCTAGTAACAGCCAACAAACACAGGACTGTCGAGAGCTCAGCCAAAGCTTCATTTTTCAGGATATGTAGCACTACACAGCTCATCTGTCACAGCCCCCAGTTTACTAAGCTGTGAGTATTCAACACCTCTGGAAGTCACCAGGATACTTGACCCGAGATTCTTCTGAACACGAGACACCAAGACACCATTTGCAAAGATTATTTCAAACACTTAACAAAATTCTTCAAAACACTATGACTGCAATCCCCTGCAGCAAATGAGAGAGGGATCCCACACAGAAAAATCTCCATTTATTATTAGACTTGGTAGAACTTTTCATCAGAAAAAGTACAAGTCTGGCAGGATGACAGTGCTTCCATCACATAAAGCATGGTAAATGCTATCAGTCCCTCAAGTAAGTACTTTCAGCCTCAGCCCTGTTCCAGGCTGTGAATCCACAAGCAGCTGAACCAATCTAACCACTCCTTTTGATGGAGCCTCTCTCTTCCTTCCTATCCTGACAGCAAGAGCTCAGACTCAGCCCCTCCCTCCCACTGGCTCTGCCCTGCCAGGCCTCTCCATAAACGAGCCCCCATCACCAGCCCAGCAGAAACGCAGCCCTGATGAGAGATGCACACCAGGTAAGTACCACGGCAGCTACAGTGGAAGCACATGGCAGGAAGAAGCAAAGCAGACACACCTCCTCTCCTCAGTGGGGATGACAGCATATGAACAACTGAGCCTTGGTTCTGGATCCATAATCCCCACCATCCTCAAACAAGAGGCTTCCTAGCACTGTAGCTATGACAGCATCACACTTACACCCTGGTGCAGGCACAGCACCGGGCTCTGAACAGATTGTGCAGGTGCAAGGTAAAACACCCGACTTTTCCACCCTCTGCCAAGTCTGACAGAAGCCACAGCCTTTAAACTGCAAATACTTGCATCTTCTACTGAGCACAGAAGTCATGCTGTATTTTCTAAGAGGGCTGAGTTACACCTCTACATTATCTGGCTGCAAAACCCAAGCATTAAAAGTCCATTTATTTACTGGGGCTGACAAAAGATAAGATAATCCTTATTACCTGCAGGTATTACACCTACCACTCTACTGGTTCAGAACTAAACTATCAGGAATTTGGCAAAACAAAGTTTTAATTCAGGTATCTAGCAGATATAACCACCCTTCTCTCTTTGCACAGAGACAAGCTGTAACTGGCACTAAGGTAGATTTGGATCTTACCATGTAACTTCAATTTGAGGCCTGATATCCCTTCAAGAAGTTGTGTATGCAGCAAAACTTCTCACAGTGTGTGCAATAGTGACATTACAGTTCTGAAAATAATTTTTTTAATTACTTAACATATCACAAAGCAGTCCTAGCCTCTTGCAAGATGCATCAGTTCTCCTAATAGCTCAGTTTTGTTCTGTAAGTCAGGAGATTTCTGAATGGAGCAACAACAGTTTTAGAATGTGAAGATGTTAAGTGCCCCAGGCTGTTATAAAAAGCCTGTACTATTTCCAGCTTTCAAGAACTTGAACACTATTTATTTTTTAACTACACACAGTTATCTCTCTTTTTCCCCTCAGAGCTTTACACAAGTCCACTTTTATACACTAGTACCCAAGAAAATCTTAAGAACTGGAAAATACTGAACAGATACCAGTATTCTGCTCCTACAGAAGCACAACACACACAGTGATTACCACGGAAAACAGACCGTGTTTTCTGTGTTCCTCAAACAGCACAGTCTGAAACAATGGTCCAGTTGGAGGAAAGTTACCAAGATAACACACTACTCAAAGCATCAAAGAGTGCAATGAAATTCACAACAACTAATGTTTATTTTAACATTAGTTTTAATTATTTGCATATACCTACTTTAAGACATCTTTCAGCATATTACTTAGCTTTGGAAGAAATTCTACTCTTTCAGTATTTGAATATCAGAGGACACCAGCGCAACTAGTACACGAAATTTCAAGACCCGAGTAAACAGCAGGAGGAGTAAATAGCAGGATGAGGAAAGGAGGTATTTGTATTTCCCTAAAACACAGTCCAAGGCCTAAAGAACTATAAAAACAGTGGTACTGTGAGGCATTTCTCTAGTAATGCTCCCCTGGGTTTCCGTAACAAGGGATGAGGGCCAGACTTGCATTTGAAGAATATTTATGTAATTGAACCTAATCTCACTTTGTCCAGTCCCTTTTTGAAACTTTATATTTTCAACTGTCACGAATTATACTGGTTCCTCCATTTTTCACACCCCATGAACTTTAAATGATTTGCCATTACCACATAAGAGAAAAAAATCTCAGAAGAATATAGCAAAAGAAAACTGATGTCACTTTCTCTATATACATTTGCCATATCAGCAATATAATGAACTTCTATCTGTCACTGCTCCCCCGTCTCTTTGGTCATTTTTAATATGACAATAACAAACCCCAAATCTTTTAGTACTTGAAGCTCACAAATAAGAATTTGTGGAGACTTTCTGGGGGCTTATATCAATGAGGCTTGGTGTAAGGTGCAAGCCACAGAGCATACTCACCTTTGCACAAAGAGTATAAAGTCATCATGCACCCCACACAAACGATGGCTCTGAAGTCAAAGAACAAAGCAAGACTCCACTTGCAGCCTCTGAAACCTCACCCAAGTCACAACCAAGCAGAGAGAACGTGTTCCAACAAGGTTCTTCTACGGCATAAGCCTCAAGTGACCACACTCCATCACCAAGACTCCAAATCTCAGAGATCAGGAGTCAGCCTTGAGTAGGTGAGAACAGCATCCTAACAAGCTTGTCGGGAGACAATCAGATTACCCTCAAGGTGCAGCGCACAGACCCTGCAGCTAATCTGAAGGGATCTGTGAGCACTACATTTAAATTTCTCAGACTACTACCACTGCCTGGACGTCAGCAGGTTTTCATGTTATGCAGAGTCTTGCTTTTCAAAGCAATCAGATAACGCAGAACGTTTAAAGGCATTGCTCAGAGAAGTTAACTTGTCAAAAGCTGCTACAAGAAGGTGGGGAAATCCCTACCACATTAAAGTTTGTAAAAGCTTAATGAGAGCCCCAAACTCCCTACCTCTAACAGCCGACTTGACTGCTGTCCCAGCTTTACTGATGTCAGCTTTCAGCTGTGGTATTAAGACTAAACAGTTCTTTCATTTGCTGCTGAATATCTGAGTATCACAGTTCCAGAATTCCAGAATCTTCAGAGTAAGTTATGATTCCTGTCACCATTTTGACTAATTGCAGGTGCTCCCCTCCCTCTCGCTCTTTCAGCAGAAAAGAAAAACCACCAGGACACGTTATTTTAAATAACATCTATGAAACAAATGCTTTGTTGACTTTATATTGCTGCTTAGGAATATCGCAGCAACACCCACAACGTTTGCATCAGGTCACCATTACAAAGTAATTCAACAGTAAAAAAATCAGTTTTAACTTCACTGTAACCAGCTTATGTGAAATTCCTGCTTGACAGAATACTTACAGATGCAAAAGATACCATCAGATCTCCACTATCTCACAAGGAGTGCTTCCAACCCCACCCAAACTGCTGAAGTCCCAAAACCCTCAACTGGAAAATGATCTATTTTTCCATCCATATTTAAATGAGTCAAGTACCAGTAAATCTTCAGATCATCCTGCCCTTGTCTATATTTTATTATAAGTCTCTCTTGTAAAAGTTCTGGGTTTAATTAAGATATTTAAATACTGTGCACCTACTGAATTCACTGCAAGTTAGGCCTAAATATTTTCTTTTTACCTGTTAAAAGTAAATCCTTGGATTGGCTGAAAGAATGTTCAGTTTCACATTTGAATTAAGTGTTTCTATAGAAGATCGATGTATATGCAAGAAAAGTCCTCTAGTCATTGTGAGAAACAGAGCCTCACCCATATGAATTTAATTTTTTACAAAAAGGTTTATTATACGGTAAGAGCAATGCAGGCCTGGACACGAGGGGGGAGTCTTCGCTCCACCAACTCGTGTATCAGGTACAATGTGTGTCTGGCTTTTATCCAGCCACTTTATTCATATTTATTACATGGTATACATATGAATTTTTACGTACTTCTCCTTGTATGGTTACAATTAAGTCATTATTTTCACAACTGGTTAATTACTACATTACAATTTAGTATTTTG
>JAWWEW010000112.1:14215220-14297764 GCA_035583185.1 Anabacerthia variegaticeps | reverse complement strand
CCCTCGCCGTGCCCGCGGGTTGGCGGAGCCCCGCGCGGCCGGGCGCGGTCCCCGCGGTTGCCGGACGGCCGCGCCCCTCAGGAGACGCGCGGGCGGGCGGGCAGGGGTGGAGGGAGAAGCTCCCTTTTTCCTCCCTTTCCCCGACCTTCCCCCCCGGTTCCTCCCTTTTCTCCGGCTTTCCCCCGATGAAACTGGAAGGTTTTACCCCAGAAAAGGTGAAGGGTGCCGCGGGGCCCGCCTCACCTCAGCACGGCCGCCCTTGGGTGCGTTTGGGCTCTTCTCCCACACAAAACCCCCCGTTCCGCATCACCTTCTCTTCTCTTTTTTTTGTGTTATTTTTTTTGTCAGTGTTTCTCCTCTCCAAGGCAGGTAATCGTAGCCGGCCCAGCCTGGCGTGGATCGCCCCAAAGCTTTGGTTGCCGAGCCCAGAACAACAGGAGGGTTTTAGAGGCTCCCCCTAGTAAATAACTTCATGAGAATTTCCGATTTGGGAGATTTGCCTTCCAGGGCTGATACTAATCACGCATGACTCATTCATTAGTAACCTTTTTTTTTTTTATTTTCCCCCCTCTTTTTTCGTCTCATTCTTTGCTTACTACAAATCCCAGCCAGACATCCCTGCTGAGTCAAACCAAAGGAGCCCCTCAAGGCCCAGGGGCTGAAATAAGACATAAAAATAAGACATAAAAATGCTGCCACAGCCCAGAGCAGAGCCTTCAGCCTCGGACAGATGGACAACAACCACCAGCAGGCAGGTTTACAAGTCCCATGGACCGTGGCTTTTTGTCCTGTGCAGGATGAAAATGAACACGTGCCATTTGTTTCTATTTTTAGCACCATTTTTGGCATTCTCGGTTCAGGATGAGGAGAGGCCCAACCAAAGGAGTTATCTCAATGTCACCTGGCACAATCACTTAAAAGCTGTTCCCGCTGTAAAGGAAGGGGTAAGTATGTCCCCACTGTCCATGAAAATACACTTTGGTTTGACTGTGTTCATTTTCACCAGGACTCGATGTGCACAGCCATAAACATGACTGGTTTGGTAAACACCACGAGTACCCACAGCACAAACTGGGCTCTGACACTCCGTGTCATTAAATATTGGATGGCAATAGAAAACCTGCAGTGAGTCTCCTGGAGCTACTCTTAAAATCTCCTTCAGGAGCCTGCAAGAGTCGTCCCCATTCACAGTGCATTGGGAGAGACGTTGCATATTTCATTCCTCTTCAAATATTTATATATGTACTTCACGTTTGAGTAAAGCTGTCCTTTTCATCAAAGCGGAAAGATTACAGCAAAGGGAGGAATTACCCTAAATCGGCAAGCATCATTGTCCATTAAGTAACACAGGGCTGGAAAGGAGAATTAAGTGTCTGGCAGCCAAGAGCTTGGCTCCACTGCACGGGGGATTTCGTAACAATATGTTTTGAGTTCAACTGAAGAAAAAAAAAAAGAAAACAAAAATCAGCGAGAGCAGTGTATCACGTAACGCCGGGTGCTAAGGAGCCTGGAAAAACACGTTAAAACTGAAAAGTTTGGACAATGGTGAAATGGTCTGCTGTGTTTGGGGGAAAGACATTTCTCCTCCCACTTCCACACCCACGGCCATGCCTACTCCTCTGTAATCACACCGACCAAACTGGTCACGGGGCTGCGTTTTGAAACCTTGAGGAGGGGGAGGTGTTTTAATCCAAATATGTTCCCTGATCCAATTGGCAGCCGAGCCTCAAGAGCGAGCCGAAAGGAGGAAAATACCCAGAACCAACATTGCCACTGATCACAGCGTATTTTCAAACCTCACCGCCTCACTGTGATGCCCCTGCTGCGCTCGGTGCAGCTACACCCCAAAAACTCCAGCAAAGGGTGAGGTCTCAGCTCACTTTCCAGCCCTGCTCTCCCAAGCAGGCAGCTCGACCTTCCCCAAATCCTTGCATCAACGCCAGGCAAAGCGCTAAGCCCAGGGAAGTTTCTTACCCGGTGCTGCCAATTAGCAGGTCCCGGTTTAAGAAACCGTGAGCACAGCGCTGTCCTGGGGCAGGGGCTGCACCTCATCCTGCTGCAACGCCTTGAAAACTGCTCCAGCTCTAAACTCAAATCCCCCCTGACACTCATCAGCTTTAACACTCTCATTAGCACAAAACAATCCCACAAAGCAACTCTCCCCCCATCCCATCTTGACTCCAAAACCTGAGAGCCACTTCCCTCCTGCCCCACGCACTCCCTGGGGGACAGGACATCTCTCCACAAGTCTGTGTCCCCAGGGGTTTAGGGGACGTGGTGAGCACCCTGGCTAACACCAGGCTCACCAACTCCTTTGCAAAGCGAGGGAACACTGAAAGCCACGGTGAGAGACAGCCCACCTTCCTTAAACCAGCCTCTGTCCTACACCCCTCTCTGCCTGCACTGGCTAGAGCATCTGGTTTCGAAGCACCTCAGCCACCCTCAGATTCATATGTATTTTATCTCTTTCTCCCCTTTCAGCAGGTCCTATTGCTTACAGCCACCAAGGCAGGAGAAAACAACACTGTCAAGCGAGGATACAAATCCAACTGATGTCCCACCATCCTGTGTCACAACCTGATACAACCTTATACATTAATTACCGAGAAACAGTCCTAAACAGCACGCAGACGTGCTGTTCCCAGGCTTTTGCTGTTGTTGTTGACATTGCTGCTTTTGACAGGGCATGCTGGGAAAGAGGATTGGGTATCCAGCTGTTGAGACAGGTAGTGCCAGAGTAAGGAGTAACCTCATAAAAATATACTTTTTAGAGCACTAACAATGAAGCAGACACCAATTGCATCTTCCAGGGAGTACAGTCCTTGGGCCATCTCCAGCATGTGTGGTAGGATGAAGCAGGACACAAAGGATCACATCTAAACACAGATGTACAACCTCTCCTGGGTGGCTGGTTGTGCTTGGGTGGAACTAAGGGAGGCCTGAAAAATGTGCTGTCGAAGTTGTTATGCACTTTGCTTCAGTAAGAAGCAGCAGGATTTTCATGTTTCAGGTCTGTAAAGCTAAGCTTTGTGACAGACACAGTAGTACATTGTTGTTCTTTTTTTTTATTATTATTTTTTATTCCTGAGAAAGAGAGCAAATGCTTTTGAGTGCAGCACCCTTAGTTTAGTCTAAATCTGGAATAACCTTTTTGCCTACGTATTCAAAAATACCACCTTCACTCAGCATCATGATGCAAATCATTAGATGCAGTGTCCAGCCCTTGTCAGGGAGTTGCAGGGCACTAAACATTTCCCAGGAGCTGGTTACAGGGAAGTTGTACATTGGTATTGTATCACTTGGTGACACAAATGCTTATTGCCTGACTTTTTCCATGGGTAGCATGATATGCATGACAGCTACGAAAGAGAACCTTTTAAAAAGGATTCAACTCTTATTTTTTATCAAGTTCAAAATAATTTCTGTGGTGGTTTTTTTTTTCCCCAGGCTATTTATTCATAGCAATTGGGTTCACTGTAATAAAAGCTGACCTGGGGACTGCCGCATTTACATCTATGGAAATGAACTATGTACATTGGGCTTTTTACCAGCATTTGCCTGTTAATTAATAATTGGTACATTGCCAGGAGCAAAGGAGAAGTGGGAATGAGGTTATAAAATCTTCAAGGTGATCCTGCTGTCCCTGTTTCACCGCAGCAGAGCAAGGGTGAGGGAAGTCACACACATCAGAGCCAGCTGCTGAGCGAAGGGGACCGGCCGTGGGGCACTCGCCCCAGGGGCCATGTGCTGCATTCCCGGGGGAGCCACATCACAGCACGTCCCACCCCGCATCCCTCACAGTCACTGCGGTGGCTGCAGGCACGTCCTGTCCTCCCCCAGCTCCTGGAAAGCACCAGGCACAGGATTTCCCTGCTTGCAGCCGCCCGTGCGAACACGGCTGGCTCTTCCCCCACAGCAGCTCACAAGGGAGCAGCTCCCATCCCCTCAGGAACACTGACTGGCTCCTTTCCACAGGGAGCACCTGTAAGTTTGGCACGACCAGCAATCATTTACATTATGGAAGTGCTTATCCCGGACCCCTCACCGTGCATCCAGTAATATAATTGTCTCTCACATATACAAAAGTCTCAGCTCCTGCTCCAAAACTTACCACCTGGGCTGAAAACACTGCTGGCACACGTGCTGGAATACTCTTTTAAGTAGTCTCTGGTTCTCCTGAGGCAAAACCCTCCCAATAAGGCCAGTGCAGCTGGAATGAATTTTCTGTGATGGACCAAACCTTATCCTGATTTTTGCAGATGGACCGGTGTGGCTGGAGGATACTTGGAAAGCACAGGCCTAATCAGAGTGTGCTTCTGGGACTAAAGAGGATAAGAAAGGAGATAAGAGGTTAAAGTTTAAATAATAACAGGAGCCTAAAGATTGCTCCTGTGGTATGTGAGCACTTCAGCAGCAATAAATTAAAAATAAAAGAGCCAAGATAGCATGCAATTGAAGCTGGAGCATCTCAGTTGCTCCTGGAATGAACCTGTTTTTTCCCATCCATATATTTGAGCCTGGAATTCAGACAAGTGAAGAGCCTCTCCCAGGGTAGGGAAAGTTTGTCAGCAAGGCTTGCCAGCAACACGAACACAACATTTCAGTGCTCTCCCCGTACAGTCATTTTCCCCACCTTCTCCCCCTGCCACATGCTTGCAAACCAGCACAGCAAGAGCAACTGCTGCAGAGGAGTTCTGCTCCACCTCCCTGTGCTTTTGTACCTTGATGTGATGGGGGAGATGTGGCTGGTAGGTTCAGCTTTGGCAAAACCGCCCAAGCTGAAGGGATTGGCACATCCACCCATGGGCTTCAGAGCAACAGTTTTTTCCTGGAGTGTTGCAGTTTGCTCTTGCAGGCAAAGCAGGACAGGATAGAGACTGTGAAAAGAAACTTGCCCCTGCTATGGTGTGTGCTGTCATTTGCAAGCTGTGGGCAGAGCTGCCTTGTGCTCAAATTGATTCACATTTGCCAAAAATAATTACTCCCCGAGCTGCTTGGATTAAAGTCAGTGTTTCCCTGCTCTAGAAGGACATACCTGCCTTTTTCAGACACAGGCTGCAGTAACTAACACTGTTTTCCTCCAAGTGGGGTTTCTTTTCCTGGCAGACACAAGGCACAGAAGTAGATGGAGAAGAATTCACTTGAAATTCAGTTTTTATATTTGCAGAAACTGGACAATAATGATTTGTAAAAAAATCCCAAAAAACATCTGCTATATATACAACATCCTTTTTTGTGCCCTGGAAACGTGGGCTCCTTACACCTCTCCTTACCTTGGCTCAAAGGCATCCCACAGTGTTTTGCAGCATGACTTGAAGAGCCACAAAACTGAAGGAGCTGCAGCTGAGCCTCTTCAAAGGTGAGAAAACTATTTACACTTAGGAGAAAATGTTCTGGACCCACTTCAGCTGCACTGCTTCTGCTTAGCTTTTATTTCTTAGCAGATGCAGTTTTAAGCACCAGCAAAATCTCAGATGTGGGAAAACTGCCAGTCTTCACATGTCACCTGGATTTTTTAAACCATCTTGACTCCAGGTATCTCCTGGTTGAGCCTCTTCTGTGTGATTTTCCCTTGGAAACTTCCCCAGTGCCAGCCTGGGTAAGGCAACTCCAATTAAAGCCAGTCCTCTCCCTGGGAGGGTGCTGACATCCAGGCTGGCTGTTTCTGGGTGGCAAGGAAAACTACGCCAACACCGTGCGCAGGAGGTTTTCCAAGACACTCCCAACCTTTTGGCAAAGCACTCGCAGCTGCTACCAGAGTGAAATCCTGCTCAGCCCACGGGAGGTGCAGACCAGTGGCAGAGGCACAGAGTGTTTTGCCACCAGGCTTGGGGCTGGCACTCCTCACTGAGGGCTCCTTCTTTGGGTGATGCGAGCAGAAGGGTCTCTGAGAACAGGGTGGAGAGAGTGGCCCTGTCTCAGGAGCTTCATTCTTATGGTTGGGTTGGATGGGACTAACTGGGCTGCCTTGGGGCATCCTCCAAGACACTCACCAGCCCTTGTGCACAAGGAGATTTGTGACAGCTCTCTGGGGACCCTGTCAGGATGGGAGTTACAAGCCCTGGTTTCAGCTCAGCTACTCCCTGCAGCCTCTGTGCCAGCCCCTGGGTGCAGGGACCCGTCCAGCACCTCGGGTGCCCTGCAGAGCACCCCGGGGGCCTCACTCCCAGCTCCAGGTCCCTGTCCTGCACCATCTGGCCGCTCATCTGATTTCCCCCAGGACACGCAGTTCTCTTGTAACATTTTCACATGTATTTATGCTCGTAAAAGCCACCTCAGAGGCCACAGGCTACGGTGCTGAATTAACACACACTCATTAGTGCCCAGCCCACACCACACTGCGCCCACCCTCGGGGCAGGATGTGGCCCCCGGCGTGTCTGAATTACAATATATAAAGGGAGATCAGAAAGCTTTTCTCTTGTTATTGTAGGATCTGCAGATGAACTTCAGGAATTAAAAAAGACAGGACAAAGGGAAATGAAATAATCCACATATCTAGATTTAATGTCTAGACTCGTACCTACGGGTTACTGAAAAAAGACACAGAGGGAAGATGCCTCCTGCATTAAGGACTGGGATCAGCAACATAATCAGAGGACACGAAGGGTTTTCCTCATGCTGCTTCACGGAGAAATCCCCCTGACATGGATGTGCCCACTATAAATAAATAAAACTTCAGAGCCCAGCACGCAGCGCAGATGAGATCTTGCCTCGTAAATTAGTGAAACCACTGCCCCACATACGAAAGCGCTGCAGGTTTTGTGCCTGATCCTGTACATATTTCACCTCCCCCATGTAAATAGTCCTCTGGAGTTAATGGAGCTGTACTAATTTGCAATGGCTGGGGATTAAGCCTTTGGGGTTGAGCATTTCTGCCAGCGCTGATTGCAGCGTGCTGTAGTTACCGGGCTGTAGGATGACTCAGAGGTGTTCCTGTGCTCTGGGGAAAAAACACCCATGGCCATTACACCATGTCTCCAGCAGCCCTGCAATGCAGCCCAGCTACAGCACTTGCCCTTCCCTCACACAGAGAAATCCTGCCCCTGCCCTGCAGAGCAGGGTGCTGACATTTTGTCTCATGATGCAATGTAAAGTTGATTTCTTTCTTTCATTCTCGCTGGGTACGTACCAATGCTTTCCAAAGACTATTTCACTGCCATTACGCTGCTTGCAAGCATCTTAATTTAAACCCCATTATAGATGCACCAAGGCAAAATGATCTATCCACAGCTGAAATAATAAACTGGAGTGAAAACATCCTTGGGCTGTGAGAGGCTAGAACAAGCACTAATTGAAATGTATAAACTTACATAACATTATTTATAGAAAGAAGCCCAATTGTCAAAGGCCCTGAGAGAGCTGAAACATGGGAATGTTTGTCCTCCTTGCAAAGAAAAATTAATTATGTAAGTTTATAAATTCCAGTTGCTTTGCTTGCTCATCTCCTCATGTGCCTAAGGACTGCCTGAAAGGTATTTATGGTTCCCAGCCACTGCTTCTTGATGGCATTTTTTTAACCTTGTACTTCTGCATGCCATTGCCTCCCAGGATCCTGGAACAGGGGATTAACTTCACACACTGTGTTGTTCCTCAGGCATAGAAAAATGCAGATTTGTTCCGAGATTCTGCAGTGGGGAGTTTATTTTAAGGGGATGCCTGGATGAGGCCAGAGCTCACCAAGCCACCACGTACTTTGCAGAGGGTGGTGGGGTGGCTGCTGTGCTTTGAGAGTACAGGAAGAGGCCTGAACCACTCACAGGTGTCTGGCATCAAACAGACACCTCTCTTTGCTTGAGTCTGCAATCTATTCCTGATGTGGCTTTGCTTATTTGTTTCTTTTGCTGCCAAGAACAGAGATGCCATGAAGACTCTAATGCCATAAATGGTTTGATGTACAAGGCAGGAAGAGTGCCACTTATTACCGAAATGCACTGTATCATGTAATTTCCTGGTAGTGCTGTATCAGCCAGGGCTGCCAACTGGCCAGAGAGCTCAGGAAGTACGGCAGAAAAATTATGTATCATCAAACCCAAAGGATTGTTTCCTCCCAGGCTCCTCTCAGAGCTTTGTGCTACGATCACAGTTTTTCTCCCATCCACCCCTGTAAAATGTCACTCCTCAAGGGTCTGAGACACTTGCTGCCATCCAAAAATGCCATTTATTCAATTACCAGGTTTTGTGTATTCTCCAGTATCATCTCATTACAAGAGCTAATGGCTGAATGCTGGGACCACTAAGTGAATTAAAATGCAAGCTCCAAATCACCTGTGTGCAGGGGAAATGAGAAACAGGCAAATGTCTTTGGAGAAATATTTCTTACCTCCCTGTTGACAGACATCCCCTGATAGCTCTGCATTTCAGGAACCTCCCCTTGGGTCCTGCTTGCTGTGATAATCCCAAGGGCCACCTGCAAAATGCCCCAGGGTCAACCCCCCCCCCAAGGTGAGTTCTCCACGCCCAGCTGCCCTGGCCCCCTCCCTCTCACATCCTTCAAAACCTGTTCTCCTGCAATTTCTTGCATAGCAAGATCTGCCTTGCTACCACTAAAAGGAAGGAGGAAGGGCAAGGCATTTGGGAACTTGACCTTGGGGATGATCAACCCCGTTACACATGGGAGGAAAGTTTCACAGCACCAGCCTCTACCACCCATGACTTTGTGCTTGGACAACAAGCTCAGGTGACATCCCAAAATAATACTTCCCAAGTGGTACTGGCAGCTCAGAGGTGGGTTTTCACCAGGTGAGGCTGCAGCCGCATCCCTCTTGCCACCTTTCCATGGGAGGTGATGCACAATGTCCTCGGGGACTTCTGTGGCCCTGGGGATCACCCATGGGGTTCATGCTACTGGGGAAAGACATCTTTGTTAGTGTATGTTTGTCCTTTTTGAGGAGAGGGGGGACTCACTGCAGCTTTGGCAAGGACTGGCCGAGCCAGTGTGACTTGTATGGGTAGAAACAGCTTTATTTTGCTGTACTGAGGGGAGAAAAAATTGATGGTGATGGCTGCCTGTCTCCCTGTGCTGGCACGGTTACCTCCTGCCATGGCGAGGGACACCCAGGAGTGCAGTTCTACCCTCCTTTTCGGATTAAGTGACACCCCAAGCCATGCTTCCCTGGGATTTGGGAATAATTTAAGAGGTGGATTGTGACAGGCCCAGCTTCAAGGCGAGGAGTCACGGTCTGTTTTTCCAGTCGCAAGCCACATGAAATGTAAGGCATTAAAAAGTCGTCAGTGGCTGCTGCAAAGGACCACTGCATTCCCCTTCTTAGAAAGGCTCCCTCTGTCCCCAGCACTGAGCACCTCTTTATAAATATTTGGAACGAATGAATAAACTGTTGAAATTCCCCAGGAGGAGAAGAAAACATTTCTGTGAGCAACTTACGGCAAGTTTGAGTCTTCGGGTAAAACTTCTCAGAGACTTGAGCATCTACAAACGGTCAGTAAATATTTAAATTGTGAAATCTCCTCAGAAAAAAAGGGATTTGTTTTATCAGTATGCAGCAAAGAACTGACATACAGGAAAGAAAATGTCTCAAAATATCAACCAGTTTATCAAAAAGTTAAAGCACAATAAGGTGTAGGGGTCATGGGCTCCTGTGAAATCCCTCCCATGTGAAACACAATAAAAGTACAAACCCTAATATTTACACTTGCAAAAACGACCTGTAAGAGAAAAATAAAAACAAAAGGAATGTAAAATGAGACTAAGTAGACTAAGTAACCTGAATAATGGGAAAGTAAATCAACACCAATATAAAATAAATATGCCTCATCATCTGCTGCTTTCCATGGCCCAAAGCATTACGAAATACAGCACTTGGTTGGCTTGCCTTTGGAGAAGTGTGGTGTGCCCAAACCATTATGTTTTTCAAATACAGATACGCCTAGAGAAGTCCTTTAAAAATTTAGCAGTTCTGGGCATATGCAGACCAAGAAAAAAAGAAAATGGTGCTAAGAGTAATTGTCTTGCCAAGCAGAGAGCGAGTGCAGGGCTTGCCAAATGTGTAATGTGTGATCGAAGGCGACAGCTCTTCCAGATATTTTAGGGAGCACCAGATCACACAGTGAATGGCAACTTGGAGGAATCCCCAGAAAACAAGAAGCCGTTGCAGGAATGAATTGCAGGGCATTTTAGCAGTGACATGTAAGGAAGAACCAGCTGAAGGTTGCAAGGACAACACGTGGTTGCTGCCTGTGAGTCCTCAGAGAGCAGTGGCAGAGCTCAGGATGGGCTGCACATCACGTGTAGGGTGAGTCACAGGGGACGTGGTGCCAGAGCTGCAGCAGCTGCCTTTGCTCAGGGCATGGCGAATGCACGGCGGGTCCTGCAAGTTGTCACCCAGCAAACTGTGGGCAGAGGTGGTGCTGCTGGGCTGGGTGCTGTCCCCTGCCCCAGCAGCATCTGCCTGGGCACAGCCTGCCCTGCCCCTGCCCACACTGTGCAGGGCACATCAAACACCCAGATGCTGATGGAGACCCAGCTTGCCCCAGCTGTCCCCCCACAAGTGGTTTTTGGTTGCCAGTAAAGCAGAGAGCAGGCTGGTACAGCTGCAGGGACAGGTGTGAAGGGCAGTTCTCCAAGGATAAGGATGCTGGAGCGTGGCACGAGTCGTGTCCCAGCCCCTTCCCAGAAGACTGGGCAGGGAAACAAACCCCTCTCTGGTGGCACTCAGGCAGGTGGCCTTCTTCCCCATCTCCCTCACTTCCCTCCTCTGGCTGTGCTGAGCTGCTCCTGTCCTTGCTGTGAAGTTACAGAGTGCCTGGCAGGCTCCACTGAGGCGTTCTGCCATGTGGCTGCTTCACCGAAGGGAGGAGGAAGAGGAGGAGGAGGAGGTGTCACAGCGGCTCATGCAGACACAGGGGCCGGTGTCACGGCAGGAAGCAGTGGTTTCCAACGCTGGATGAGGCCACTGTGGCCAGCAGGGCTGTGCTGAGCTGTCTGCTTGGCTGGATCCATGCAGGAGGCAGCACCCACGGGCAGCCCCAGCCACTGCAGGAGCTGCCTGGCCACACATTCAGGCTGAGTCTGGCGTATGGAATCTCTCCTGAAGCTCGTACGCAGGAGCTCTCGTATGCCAACACCACAGAGATATTTAGCAGGACCACAGAGAGCAAGTGATGTCCATGAATCCCAACGAAAGCCATGGGTGCTTGTGCCTTTCACTCAAGGAAGGAAGGCAGAGTGGCACCAGAGGCCTTGTCTCCTCCGAGTTCAGCCAAAAGTGGCCAAGAGGTGCAAAAAACTATAGGCAGGGCCAGATGGATGGACACACCCCAACCATCTCGGCAGGAAGGCATGTCCTGCTAAAGGAGCAAATCCAGCAGCAGTGGAGGATTGCAGCAGCCTGGGGAAGCACAGCATCCCCCTTCCCTGCCCACACCAAACTTTGTGAAGCAGAAATGATTCTGCTGCCCAGTGACTGCTTTGCTCTCACCCAGGGGTGAGCAGAGCGTGGGCCTCAACACACACAGCTACTTTTTGGTTTTTGTTTTTCACTGTAGTTTGCAAAGATCCACCAAGAAGGAAATCTGGATCATTAGATATTCCGGAGAGGGACGATTAGGAAGAGAGAGAAACGTCCATCCATAAAAATGTACCCCTTTTTAACTTCACACCTCAACTAGCAAAGTATCCAATTATCTTAAATGTCCCCAAGATTTTTTGCCTCAGCCTCCTTGCCTTGTTAGCCATTCCACATATTTATTATTCTTTGCATGAAATAATACTTCCTGACATCTGCTCCCAGTTTGTTTCTCTTTAATTTCCATTTATAGCACATTTTCCTATCCTCTGACCATGTTAAAATAAAACAATAAGTATGTTTGACACAGTGAAAGTTACTTGAGATCACAATCCTTCTCTGACCTTTTTTTTTTTTGGGAGCCATGCCCTAAAACACAGAAAACATTTTAATGAACTTTGTTGAAAATGCAAATGGGAAGTTGAGAGAATCACAAACCACTCACGGTGCCGCAGCCAGTGAGTGATGTGAGGATCTGCTGGTGGCTGCAGTCCACTTCCTCTCCTAGGAGATATCAGCTGGAGGCATCCAAAGCATGTGGGGAAAGTGAGGTGCTGTGGGCTGAGCTGTCCCTCCACAAGACAGAGGGGAGAACCAGGTGGCTCTTTGAGACAAGGCAGCAGCAGGACAGGCACGGGAAAGGTAATGTTAATTCCCTGTGCAGCGACACAAATTGGCTGGAGTGATGCCTTCCCTTCTGACCAGGCAGATGGGAAAAGGTGCCCTTCCCTTGCCCTGAAGAGATTTTGCATCCCAGTACAATCTGGCAACGCCACAAGCAATAAATTCACAAGGAGAAGCAATGAGGGGTACTTTAGTAATGGCACGAGAACATTTGATGTTGTCATCTCTATCTTGGTACGAGCCCTCAGTATAATTTTAGCGCAGGAGGAGGTTGCTTGTGAAGCTAATATAAAATGGGAAGAATCAATGCAGCCTCCGAACAAATGTGTGTGCACACCTTCTGGTTAAGTAACAAAGCAAACCAGCCGGGCTGTATCCTCCCCTTTTATGGACCAGCAGGCAGCTCTCCTGCAGGGACCCTCGTGCTCCGTGCAAGCGCCGTCCAGCTCAGGCAGCCCCTCCAGTTCCTCCTGCGCTGCTGAGGAGTGAAGTGTGGTTAGATATCCTGCCATGACAAGACTGCACCCCTGGATGGAAACACGTGAACCTGAAAACACTTCTGTCAGGCCTCTGTGCCCGGGAGGGAGCGCCTGCTGTGCAGTCACGACACAGACGTGGGCACCCCCAGCTGCCCAGAGCCGAGCCAACCCGGGCACTTCAGAGCGTGGTGCCCCTTATCTGCCTCTGCTTTCAGCCTTCTTCACACAACCGTTTTATCGACACAGCCTCACCCTGCCAGGCTGCCAAGGGCATTTTCCTTTTGCCCACATTCCAAGCTGAACACACTCGAAACTTTGGTTTTAATCCGAGGCTTTTTGAGGTCAAAACAAACGGGGACAAACGGGACTAAGAGCAGCCAAGTTAAACTGTGCTCTGACAAAGCAGTGGCCTCCCAAACGCACCGTGCAGCTCCGTGCCAGGGCTGCACCACAACAGCTCAGGAGCCAGAGTGCTGATGAGGGTGGATGGTCTCTGTGGAAGCACTCCAGAAGTGGCTTTGAAGGACAGGCAGAAGTGGCAGGATCGGGTGATCTGTGCACGCAGGAGGGCTGCTCCTCTTGGAAAACCAGCACCTCCCACTGCCCTAGAGATGCTCCCCTGACTGTCCCCTGGCTCCCCACAGCACTGGGAAGGTCTGAGTGAGCAGGCCAGCCAGGTTGGCCAACTCACACCCTTGGGAACCACTTAATCCTCAGCAGCACAGGAGCTCCCCGTTACAGAAATGTGTGTTTGTGTCTCTTCATCTGCTCTCCCAGGCTTTAAGCAGACAGAGGTCATGCAGGTGAGTTTGTCCTATAAAGCCCATGGTCTGGAAGGATAAATGTGAGTACGCCCTAATCTGCCTGTTTCTTCTGCTCATTTCTGCCCTGCCCCAACTGGCCAATTTACCTGTGCTGTTCATCCAGCCCAGCACTTATAACATCTGGATGACTCCAAAATTGACTGAGGGGAAGGAGAGAAAAGCTATGCTACACTCTGAGGCCTTTGTGCAAACAGTGCTGCTGCCACCTTGGAGAAGAGGCTGTGAGGAGGGGATGAGAAAAGTTCACAGTGTGACTTAGCCCACGCTTGGTTGTGAATGCATCGTGCAGTTATAATTTAACCATTGTCACCTATTTTATGTGCAGAAACAGGAATTATGAAAAAGTACCAAGGGTAATTTTTTTTCTAAGTTGCAACCTCTTTATTTGATTACGTAGTCTGAGTCAACAAAGTCATACTCTCCTCTATTTCTGAGAGTTTCTTCAGCATCTGGCTCACCTTGGCCTCATCAAACTCCAGACAGAGAAACTCCGATTCCTACAAAACAAAATTGCAAGAACAACATTTGAGAAAAATAATTACATTTGGTCACTGTGCAGAAAGAAATGTTTGGTGAGGAATTTGACAGCTCAGCTCCATTTGGCAGTGATCTTTCTTGTATCTACCTGTCTCTCTGAAGTATCTCTCAAAACATTCCTTGATTAGGAAGCACTGGAAAAGTCAAATCTCAAGCAATCCATTAGTTAACCCCCAGGGCTCTGTGAAGCATCATGCAGAAAACAGATCACAGACTCTTATTGGAGTTACTCATTCTCCCCTAAATGAGCAGAACTGGACAGTGTCAGCCCAACTGGTGCAACTGCTGCAAACCGGGACTGCATGGCCAATGCCTCTTCAGCTCCCACTAAATCTCTCCATTTTTAACATCCCTGTTCTCCCAGGCCTGACTAGAAACAAGTCTTGAGCTGTCTTTCACAGAACAGCTACTGCAGAAGGAGAAGCTTTTCTCACCACCCCAAAATAATCCCAGTATCTGTAACACATTACAAGTCTCGTTTCACAGACAAGATCTGACAACAGCTCTCCTCTCCGTAACCTGACCTCTCCTTCCTCCACACGTGTTCCAGCCACAGACTGATTTCAAGCCTGACCTTTCAGGGAAGGAGTGGCAGTGCCAGGCTATGAAGCCCTGGGTCCTGGTCCTCGACAGGATGACCTCCAAGGCCAAACTCCTCTTGACATCTCAGGCTTTCCAGCCACAACTCTGCACCCCAAGACATGTGAGCCCAATCGACAGACTTAATCAAACCAGGGTTTGCAACCTTTAAGATCTGCTAAAGCTGATTTTATGGCTTAAATCGCACAGGGAGTGTGAGCAGACAAGAGACTGAGGTGCCTAGATCTGGAGGAGATGTTTTTGCATGAGCCTAAGACATAAGGAGGATTTTTTTTTTTCCTCTTCAGATTTAGTCAGTTAAAAGGAATGTGAATTGATCAAAACAAAACTCTTTGATTACACAAAGACATTGCCACTCCACTCAAGTGTAAGTGTACTCATAAAGCATACTTTTAGCTATAAAGCAGCTGAAACTTTCCCATGTGGGTGGGACGGTGTCTGGTTATCCACTCTCATCACGTGAACCAACCTAAAACTTGACCAAGAGGGCTGTAAATCAGGCTGCTCAGAACTGAGCCTCAGCTTTATTTAATGCTTTGTTAGTTTATATCCTCCATGAAAAAAGGAAGAAAAAATAAGATGGAGCTGTGAATTCAAAACTCCTTATTGTTCTCCTAAGGTGTCTTCCAGGAGGACAAATGTGGTGTCTCTGCTCATGCTCAGCAAGAAACAAGGCATCCCTTTTGATACTTCTTATTGTTAAAAAGTAATTCAGCCCCCTTGGATCCTTTGTAGTTAAGCAAAACGGAATCAGAACAAATCAGTCAGTGACTCAAAGAACTAAAGCCCAGCACATGTGGTGCCCAGCCTGAAATCTGGACTTCAGCTGAGCCCTCCATGGAGTGGATGTGCTCTTTGGGAAAAGGTGCCTGGATATGCACAAGTTGGGTTGTGAGAGCATCCCCACATTCCGGCTGGAAAGCCAAGCTCGATGCTCTCTGGCAGGTGTGGGAATGGACATCCATTTCCTGCAATATCTTGGTTTTCTCTCCACGTGCTTTTCCCACCCCTCCTCCCATCTCACTCCTGAGCCTGGGCTATAAAAAGGAGCTGCAAAACAAACATCCAAGAAACACAAACTGCCCCCAGCCTTGAATCAGGTTTTCTAGGAGCTGCAACAACAGAGCGCTGCAAAAATATTTATATGAGAGGCTAAAAAGAAGCACATCTTTTTCTATCTCAGTAACTATACTTAAAAAAAACCCCGTGTATTTTTAGAAAACCAATCCTCACACATTGAAAACTTCAAAAAATACAATTGTTCTCTATTGCATCAGTTTGAGCAGCTACTTAAAATGGTTTCTACCAACTCTGATACATCTAGTATTTTTAAGGTTTAGCCACTATACTGGAGCAATAAAAGGAAACCCCTCTGAATTCAGATATCATTTTAGTTATATTCATATCCATTTCCAGTGTCACGAGCCAGGGGAGAGGGAGTCAACACCTTCACACAGGGAGAGCTCCACGGCATTCAAGGAACTGAGACAGTCTGAAATGCAGGGTTTGTACAGTTAGATCCTCTTTCACTCAAAATGCAGTCGTATTTTAAAGCCACCGGCCAAGGCGCCAGACCCACTCTTAGAAGCCTTCTCAGCTTGATATGGTGCTTGTAAGACCATCAAGGGTTCTTTGTAAAGGAATTATCCCATCCTGAATTACCAGGAAAGGACTCTTTAGATAGTGGAGAAGCATCAGCTTCTGATGCCTGTGTGCAAACACAGCCAGCCAGCCAAATACTGCTGGACTTCTGCACCCACACTGCTGCTTCCTGGAGCAATGCAAGTATTGCAGGGGTTTAGGTCTGCTCCTTTTGGTACAGGCAATGCAGTAATTTGCTCTGCAGAGGCTGGGATTCGATGCATTTTCATTGCTCTGGAAGATATTTTATTCTCCTGTCTTAGGTTTTGCCTTAGATTACGATGTTTTGAAGATTGAGCAGCCCCTTGCATAAGTAAAAACCCAATCTGTGATGGCACCAGTAACCCAATTTGCCTTCAAACATCCTCATACCCTTCTTTGCCATTAAGAACCCACATTACTTTTCAGCCTTCCAAATTTTTTCGGTCAGCAGAGACAGGAGAGACATTCACTGCTTTTGGAAAGGATGAACTGATAAAACAGTTTTACAGCTGCAGTTATGCACTCACTTGTTGGCAAGGCAACCTTGTTCTTATTAACAGGGTTTGATACTGTGGTAAGTGAAGTGCGTTACTAAGAGAGGCTTTTTTCTTAATTAAAAGAATCGAAGACCTCAGAATTTCAATAAAAGTTATCAACAAGAGTAGAAGAGTTCAGAAGTGTTGCCTTTTTTGGGGGGACTGAAGCCCAACCATTCAGTGACATGTGATTAAAATAAAAGGGAACTTTCTTTTCCACTTCTTAGTCAGATGTATGAAAGGGTGAACCGAAGAAATTTCTAGCACAGCATTTCCCATAGAAACAAATTCTGTTGCTTTTTAACAACTTCTGAGTTCCTCATGGCTAAGCAATAAGTAATTTTTTTTCTTTACTCCATGGCATTTGTCCTTCTGGATCACAAAATATTCTGCACCTAAGCAAAACTCCCACCTCCTCTGTTAACCAGGAAAACCACCAGGTATGTGTTATGTAAGTAACTAAGTGTATAAAGACTCTGGAGTCGTGACTGTCAAACCTCTCAGCTTGTTAAATTCACTTGGATAGCAAAACCTGCTGGAAATACCTCCAGAACAATATAATCCTGTAGTATGCCTTGGGACAACTATGTATAGTGTTCCAGCTGAGGACGTGCCTCAGTGTCTTGTGCAGAAGAGGAGGTGGCCCAGGAGTCACCTGCAGATCCCACCTGGCTCACCCCAGGCTGACCTGCAGGAGGAGAAGTCCAGGAGGAGGTCAGGAATCACCTGCCCGCCCAGCAGAGTTCCACCACTCCCCTGAGGACTTCAGGCAGGATTCTCTGTCTGAGTAACCCTTGTCTTACACGCAGAGGAAACACAAGGATATGTGTAAAGCCACGTGCATTACAAGCTAACCAGGAGTTCTCTTTCAACCAGAATTCTCTCTGTGAACACGTATCCAAACCCAACCTTTGACTTCCACTCCAAGTCCACTGCAGAGACTGTGGGCTTGGCTCACACCAGAGCAGCAGGGCTATGGTTAAACCAGCCACGTGTTAACACCACATGACGATCTCACCGTTCACAATACAAGCAAATCAGGCTGCAAACAGGAAAGCCAGTGGGGGATAAATAAAACAAGGAGCCGGTCCCAAGACGTCACGGAGCCTGAACTTGTGGCCAGCTCGCATCACACGGAGCGAGCACACAGGAAACGTGCCTGGGAGTTCACAGCACACGCATCTTCTCCAGCAACACCCACCAGAAACAAATGTCAGTTTGTTTCCAATGCATTCACTAAACAGAAAAGACAAAACACTGATTTCAGAGCAAATCCATTGTCAGTATCTCCCCCCCCCACACACAGTTTTGCAGACAAGGATTAAGAGATTGCTTCTCTGGAGCAAAAGAAAATGTGTGCATGGGTTTAGATACAACCTGCTTCAGTGGGACAAGTAAGGTTACCAAAAAATCTGGTTTACCTGATAATGTCAACTCTCCCACTTCTTGCAAATCTCTTAATTTTACGTAAATACTATTTTAGTAAAACACCTGCAGGGACTACCCTGTGAATATTATCCCAAGTCACAAGTGTAATAGTATTTGAGCAGAAAATCAACCACAGAATCATAGGATTGTTTGGGTTGGATGGGACCTTAAAGTTCATCTAGTTCTAGTTCCTGCCCTGGAAAGGGACACCTTCCACTACACCAGGTTGCTCCAAGCCCCATCAAACCTGACCTTGAACGCTTCCAGGGGTGTGGAATCCACAGCTTCTCCTGGCAACCTCTGCTGGTGCCTCACCAACCTCACAGGGAAGAATTTCTTCCCAGTATTTATTCTAAACTCCCTCTCTTTTAGTTCAAAACCATTCCCCCTTGTCCTGTCACTCCATGACCGTGTCCAAAGTCCCTCTCCAGCTCTCTTGTAACCCCTTTAGCCACTGGAAGGGGCTCTAAGCTCTCCCCAGAGTCTTCTCTTCTGCAGGCTGAACAACCCAAACTCTCTCCAGAGCAGAGGTGTTCCAGCCCTTGGAACATCTTTGTCAACCTCCTCTGGGCTCATTCCAACAGGACCATGAGGATTAGTGGCCAATAATGGTGAACTCCCTTATCAGCCCCTGTTTTATACCTTACTTCTCTTACAGGATGAACCTCTGTCCCTGCTGGCTCAGCACCAGAGCAGCCAGTACGATCCAGCCCCTCATGCTCACAAGCAAGAACTGCACATTCTGTTATCCCTCCTTTGATTCCTTAATCCCTAAAAGACTATAATTGTAGTTGAAAGTCTCTGGAAAGAGCCAGTGAGGGGAACCTAGAGAAGTGGGAGAGGGGCATCGCAGACCTGACAGCAGGATCTTTTACTTGGCAAGTTAAAAAGCACAACCCAGTCAAAGTCCTTTTGACGTTTTTTTTGCTTGTGCTCTGTCGGGGTCACTTGGATGGTTTTTAAGTCGATAGATTTAAAGTCCAAAGCGGCTTCTCCAGTCATTCCTCGGCACATTCCACTGGGAGCAGTGGGAGCAGAGGTGGCTCTAAAGCAGCAGCAGGAGCTGCCTGTGGAACCCACTGGCTCCAAGGAAGGAAGCTGGCAAACAGCCCTGGCCACTGCCACGAGGCATTAACGTGTTAGGGTTATTTCTCCAACACAGACAGAAACAATAAGATTCTATTATGTTATTTTCAAGGTCTAGCTGGGCCTGCTTAGGGGCTTGCATGGGAAAGAAATGCAAACCTTAATTAAAACAAAACAACACCCCCACCACCACCAAAAGAAAAAAAAGAGGGGTAGAGAAAAAAATTCCAAACACCTCTCCCATTCCAAAAAAGGCAAGAGAAGAGAAATTTAAAAAAACACCCAAAACAATATAACCAGAAATCTAAAATGGGAATTAGACACTTTTTAACAGTGCAAGGACTCATTCTCCTTGGAAAAGGCACATCCAAAAGTCATTTTTGCAACAACGCTGCCAAGCTCTATCGCAGAAACCTCCCTTCCTTGTGGACTATTTTTACTTACTCGTTACTGTGGGAATTTTTTATTGTACTGTCTGATAGCAGAAAAATAAATAAACACTGATAAACTCACCTCAGCACTATCACTTGCTTCCCAAGCTTTCTTTGGGTGGCCTCTCCCTGCCAACTGGGGCACAGAGTTCCCAGGTGACTCACCAGGGCTGCCTGGGGAAGAGCTACTGGGGTTTGTTCTGTGGCTTTACGGGACTCTTCCATGCAAACATCTGCTGCAGGAATGTCAAAATACACAACGAGCTGCACTTCATCTTGCATGGATGACCCAAAAAGAAGAAAAATATTGGATTTGGGCTTCTATTTTCTTCTTCAAAAATGACAGTAATACCACATTATGGGTGGAAATATTTCATGTCAGATGTTTGTGAAAGCGATTTATTTTTGCCATTTCAATTCTTCCTACTGGGAATATCTGATAAATGGTAAAAAGGGAAAAAAACACAGGGCTGCTACAAACCAAAGCAGGATGGTAAAAGTGTGAGATGCTGCCTCAAATCTTCTATCACACTGCATCAATCGTGATCCCTCTGCAAACTTCAGAAGTTATTTTTATATTCATTAATATTCTGCAAGATATACTGGGGCATATGATAATGACAGCAAGTCTAGATAATTCCAGAGAAAAAATGGAATGGATGGCAAACCATTGATTTCATAGGACCACATTTCTGACAATACTAAATTTGTTATTTTTAATTCAATTCAGAGCTATTTTTGCTACAAACCTATAATCATGGCCTTCAAAAACTCTAAGGTAAAGTGCAATTCATTTCCATAATACTGTATAAAATAAAGCACAAATATTTGTAACTGAAAGTGCCTTTTAATTCTCCATTATTTTGGTATTACATGAACCAGGAACCTCTTAAGCGAATTATTATTACATCCCCATAGAAAAAAAGTTAACTCCACTGCAGATTTTTTAATACTTTTAATGTAACATCAAGCCTGTAATATCACAGATTAAACAGATAAAGGATTGCAGAAATTGGAACAATTCCAGGAGGATAAAACTAAGTCCCTGCTACTGCACAGCAAATGTAATCTCATTCCTTTTACATTATCGGCCTCCTGAAAATAGTCTACCTTGTATTTTACACCCTACATGAAAAACGGGCATTTATGGATGCAGAGATGCACCTGCTTTAACCTCCTGCTCCTCCTGTCTTTTGGAAGCACAGGTTTCTTTTCAGGAAGTGTTAAAAAAAACCCAAACCCTACTTTAATCAGCATATTAGTATAACTAAGTAGAAGGTAGCCTACGGTGCCGTTTTTATATGTTTCATATCAAAGAGTTAACAAGAATAATATTATTCTTAATAATTCACAAAGAAAAAAAGACAACACTTTTATGAAAGCCTTACACACTTTCTATATGGCTGTGCTGTTTTCCAGCTGGTGTTATTAACTTGCACTGGTTTCTGTAAGCCTTCCAACCTCCTCTCTTTTTGATTTTTAAAAAAACCCAAACCTTTAACCTTATGTATTCCCCACGTCACCCTAATGCTGAGCTGCTTCACACGGCAGCTTGCTATGGTCATAAAGGAAAGGGTATGGAAGCCACAGTTCTGCTGGTACCAACACAATTCAGAAAAAAAAGACCTGTTTATGCTGACAAAATGCAAATATCATTCTCATTTATGGATGACTCTTTGCAAGGTTATACCTGGAAGTTTCTCTGTGGGCTCACCTGATCGATTGCCGTTTGCTAAGCCTGCTGACCTGGTCCCTCTGGCACCCTTTTACAACATACTCAGCTATGTGAGACTCCAGCTACCCCCTCAAATCTGCTGCAGTCACTGCCATCACAGGAGTTTAACAGAATGGAAACCCCTTTATGGCTCTCCCTCTCTGAAGAGTGATGCATGTTTAACTCTCTAGAACATACAAAGTATTTTGGTCTCCTGTCTGTTCACAGTTTCAATCACTAATTAGAAAACGGAATTTCGTAGGGAATTCCCAGGGATTTCTCCAACCCAGCAGCCAACCAGTTTCACCAATGTGGAACGACTGAAAAGCACTAATAATAATTGTTTAAAAAAACCTGGTTTGTCCTCCTGAGTCCCACAGGTCAAGAGTGAGCACCAATGCTCAGGGTGCAAAGTCAATGCTGCACATGAAGCTGCACCACAGACACGAGGCTGTCTCTCACCTTTGGCCAATGTCCTGTGCCCTACCCTTGCCTAACCTGCTCACCAGTCTGAACCCAAAGCCACCTACCCAGGGCATCCAGAGCTGCCTTTCCACTCTGGAACACACTCAGCTCTTGCAAAATCCTCTTGGAATGGAGGTGTTGGACAAAATATCAAAGATGCACAAACAAGATGTTCAGAGGCTCCTAAATTTTTAAGTCAATACTTTTTCATAAAGGCACCACGGGGCACCTTTCTGATCTTGCTGTAAGCCTTGAGCTTACTATTTCCAAGTTTTGTGGTTTTCCCTCCATATATATAAAAGATATTTAAGGAGAGAAATCCCCTGGACACTTTTTTCCCTCCTAGTCTTGATCTCGGATATGGACAAAGCAGTATGGGGAAGGATTCAGTCTGGCATGGGAAATCCAAACCATGTAAGTTGGTCAGAGTTGAAGGCCACTAAATATGGGGTTAGGCCATCCTAACCAAAGGCACTGTCACTACTGTTGCCTTCTTTAGGTAGGAATGGAGTTGTGACAAGAGAACAAGTGTTATGATCTAACTCCTGGTGCAGGAATGAAAAGTGAGACATCTAAACGGTATCCAAACTGTTTTTCAAAAAGAATACAAAAACACAAGCTTCCCTGACTTCCTCTCTGCCCTGCAGACACTCTTTTGACAAAGAAATCACATCCAGGCTGTTTGCATTTGAATTCCAGCATCTTTGAAAGCACAGCTGAGCTTGAGGTCTTTCAAACCCTAAAACAGTAAGCATGGGATGTTTTATCTTTAACATGAGTATTTTAATTCTGCTGCTTGACTGGCTTGAAGTGAATAGGTGAAATGGTATGCCAAATAAATCACTTAACCTGCTTAGTCTCATAACCTGTCTTGGGGACATTGGTATGCAACTCTGGTTGGGTCTTGAGCCAGATGTTGTGTAAACAAAGGTGTAAACAGAGTTAAGGTCACCAACTAAGAAATGCACTTGCTCTCTGACTCTTACTTGCACAAACTTTGTTTCCCCTTGGCATGCTTCAGAGACCTCCACACAGACGGGTCACAGAGATTTATATCACTTAGTGTGAAGAGTAGGAAGAAAGTCCTGCTCCTCTCCTGTCCTACAGGCATGGCTGTTTAGTCCTTCCAAGAAGATGAAATAGGCAATACAGCTCTGGAGAGCTGTGACCCTTCGAGGTTGAGGCTTGCTGAGGGAGAATTTAGGAAGAATTTACTCAGAGCCTTGTGGTCAATTTTTAGAAATCATAGAATAGTTTGGGTTGGAAGAGACATTTTATGTTCACCTAGATGTTAGAGTCATCTAGTCCATCTAGAGAGGGACTTCTTCAGCTACATTAGGCTGCTCAAAGCTCTGACCTGACCTTGAATGGTCCCAGGGATGGGACACCCACCACCTCTCTGAGCAACCTGTGCCAGTGTTTCATCACCCTCTTTGTAAAAAATTTCTTCTCTATATCTACTCTGTCCTCATAGACTGCCCATCACTGGTCTAGCCTCCATGTGGGAGATGGTTCATAAAAGACTCATGTGGAATCACATTAAATCTGTAACACACAATTCCAAGTCTCCAATCACTCTAAAAGTATAAATTAGACTGAAGGTTTCATATTATTTTTCCTCCTGTACAAGAAAGCTTTTGGGGATCCTGTACAATCCCAGTGTCTGTCATAAGATGCAGTCTTAGGGAAAGAGTAAAATAATATCTTTTAAATTTGCATGTGTCTTCTCCATGTGGATGCCCCAGTCCATGCCTGTGGATATTTAGCAGAATTTAAGAGGTTTTAAAAGGGAAAAAAAAAAGACAGTGATAGCTGCGAGCTTCACCAAACTGTACAGGAGAAGCACATAAAGACAGCATAAAAGAATTACATTATCACTGTGAGATTTGAACCAACGCATGTATTTAAAAACTAAAGGAAAGACACTGAATTTCTGGCAGGATATCAGGTTCTCATCTTCTTGATCATGCTTTTCTCTGGCTCCCTTTGGCCCCCCAGCCCTGGCAGTCCCTCCACTGGCAGTGCTCACAAAGACATCAGCGACCAGAAAGCTCCATCATCACTTATTCCAGCTCTGTCTGCTGTGTCAGCTCTTCACTAGCAAGAGCCTCTCGGTGGAACCGCTGCAAGGTGATGTGCTCTTCTCTGAAAGTCCTCTGCAGGGGACCTCAAAGGGAAAATGCCCTTCCTCACTTATGAGCCATTGATTTCCTGTCCTGATCTGCATTTTTCTATCTTGTTTTCTTGTGCCATATTTTGTTTGGTTGCTGTTTTTAAGATTGGCTCAGAGAGCTGAAATAGCAGTCTACAGCTTGCCCTATACATGTTTCATCTCCAAATACCTGAGTTAGACTCGTTTGTTTTTTTTTTTTAATTTGGTAGCATTTAATTGCAGAATGAAAGTAGTTTAAGAAAGAGAGAGCCCTTTACTCAAGTATCGTCTGCTTTTACCCTAAATTCGGCTCCTCTAGTGAGAACATTAGTCAGACCTGGAATTCATATTAATTACATTTTAACCTACCTATTATCTGACATGGGAGTCATTCAGCATGGCAAAAAAGTTAAAATCAAGCATCACTCAGCATCATACAAAACCCACTTTCTCAGAATTAAGTTTCAAATACTTTATGTTATTATTTACCATTTTCTTACATGTTTTGGAAAGTACCATATCACAGCATCAAACCCTCCTTACCACTGGGCCATGTTTTTGTTACAGGGTGACTCCAAGACCACGCACTTGCTTAACTCTTAATTACATAGGGAAATTTCTGTGCTTTAAATGCAACTATCTAGTTAATCAAATCAATGTCAGCCACGTTTCTCTCTGTTACTGCAATATATACTGGCAGGAAAACAGTAATGAACTGTGGGGTTAAGAATTACTTTTATATCAACTCCCTCGACACAGTTTAAGTGATCTGCATTTAAAAATAATCTCAGTTAAACAATACAGGGAAAACCTGAGCAGAGCATTCCTGACCTTTAGAAGGCTGCTAGACTTGGCACATCCTGGCTGAGTGTACAATCGGCTTGCAGGCTGAATGACTTGGTTCCCCAAAACAGATCTCTCTTGCTCCCCCGCAGCTCCTTAATGTTTATCTGTTATATAAATGACTCAGGAATCCATTAGTGTCCTGCCTGAAACTATTGCACCAAATATAAAAGCGGAGTAGAAATTAATATCCTCTGTGAATATCCTCTTCCAACCCAAACTATACGGTGGTTCTACAGTGCTAGGACAGTTTCTTTTCCATGGGAGCAGACAATGCTGGCTCCTGCTAATGGCAATGGCTAGAAGACCTTGGCTTTTCTCTTCCAGTCAGTCTTCAGAGAAGACCACACCTGTTTTTCTCAGAGAAGAGACTGAAGATTAGACTTACTCAGCATCAGCATTTTGGAATAAGATGTGCTCAAACCCTTCTTTTCTGCTCCTTTTTGAATAGTGAATACTCGCCCTGTGGTCTAAAAGGGTATCAGGTTCAGGTTGCCTGAAAGAGAAGCAGGTGAGGGCTGTACAGGGCATGTTGCTGAAATACTTCAACACTCAGAGCTGAGCTAAAAGTACAACGGTGTTTATTTTGGTGGCTGCAAGTTTCGCAAGTGGTTGGAAAAGGCCACACAAATCCTCTGCTGACTCGTGTCTCGTAACAGCAACGGGCAATGCCCTCAAAAAGCCCCATATTCAAAAGGTCCCTGTATTCTTGCACCTAAGCTCTGAGATCAGCACGACCCAGCTACAGCAAATAGGTTTTGTGCCCACAAAATGGCATTTTTTCCGAAATGATTTTTCAAGGGCAGCTGTTTGTGCACGGCTCTCCCGGCTGCATCTGCGGCGATGCCAGGCATGCCTTTGCTCCAGGGTGTTTGACCATGCAGAGGATGGAGAGCACAAGCCTGGCACAAGAGATCCTCACAGGCACACACACAGCACCAGCAGCATCTCCATCTCCTCCCAGAAACGTTAACCCTCCGTCCCTGGCACACTGATGCAGCCTGCAGGTCTGGAACGCACCACTAAATGGAGAGTGAAAAGCTGCTGGCATTTGGGCAGAAGGGCTCGTGTAAAAATACGCAAACAATGTACCAAGGGTTTGAAAATACGCCTGCAGTTCAGCATGCATTCAGCTCGGTTTTCATTCTTAAAATATTTAACAAGACAAAGCGGTCAGACCAAACAAGCTCCTTTTTTTTGCTGCTTTTACAGCATTTATCTATACCGTGATCTGAAAATAGAATTTATCAGGACAAGAGGGTTACTCAGAGTTACGCTGCCACTGCAAACACATCTTCTCCGTGGGACCAAAATAACTATACTTGTTTATTTTCTGGAATTTGAACGTGTGAACTTACAATGGGAAAAAAGCCAAACTGGGGGGGGGGGGGCCGGAACCCCCCCGCGGAAACCCACCTAAATAATTTTTGATTTTTTTTTTCTTATTTCTTTTAGAATGCAAACTGCTGTCTCTCAATTCACATGAGAACCCTTCCAAGGAAAAGGGGATATTTGTAGTCCAGCCTGTTTACAGCCCCCCCAGCACTGCTGCTACTGCTGTTCCAAAGCCTCGGGACAGGCATCACACTTGGATTTATCAGCAAAACAGCAGCTCCTGCTCAGTGTGGTGCAAAGTCCGCTAAAGACAGTGTGAATCTCTGCACTGACTTCAGTGACCTTCGGATCGAATGCACAAAAATATCAGCATTATGTGCCAGCAGGGAGACACCAGAGGAATACAGTGCTCTTCTGAAAATAAAGGAAAAGCTACAGATTTGCATTTTCCTTTGCCTTTTTTTTTTTTTAACCACAGAATATGTCCTTGCTCATATTTGCTGCATAATACACAACTCCCCTTTGTTTTTTCCAGCCTTTTTTCTTGTGTAAGAGGAAAAGCAATGAAAGCTGAAGCTGTAGGTGCAACCCTGAAAAGAGATGAGCGTGGGAGGACATTTATGCCTGTGCAGAATCCCACAGAAGCCAAGGGGCCGTCTGCTCTGCCCACACAGCTCTTCTTGCCTCAGTTAATATTACAACTTGGTTTTATTCAATCTGAGATTTCAAAATTAATCCTGGCAATGAATATAAGCAATAGAATACAAACTCTGCGCTACAGACAATGCACCACTCCTGGATTCGTCTGTTTAAAAGTCTAATCAGGACAGGTAAGGACACCAGGTCTCAACATGATCCCCAAAACAGCCTGGCCACAAGGATTGTTTTAAAGCACAGAACTTCATAGTCCTCTCAACAGGCATCACGTTGGACCGTATCTTTTTTCCCAAAAGATAAAAGGTTCAAAGAAAAGTTATCTAATTTTGGTTGACCTCCTGTTCTCCATTCAAGGGCGAGTGGTACTGAAGTAGAAATCATTTCCATAACTGAACTGCAGAGCAGTCATTTAACAATTAATAAGCGATCAACTCAGCATATGAAAACTGAGTATGAAAATAAACATGTGAGAATTGAGATACCTCTGCACAAAGAAAGCCTGCAGCTCCTCCACATCAGATATTTAATTGGTTGTCTCTTTCTTTTTCTCATCATGAACAAGGGGAGAAGAGGGCGATGAAATATAAAAGACCTTAACCATTTCTCCTGAGGAAAATGGAGATGATGTGAATGGCTCATTTAGCTTTCTGTGCCGTTGAAGCAGAGGAGAAGTCTCTGTTGTTTTTTTGTTCCCTCCACAAAGCAACCTGTCTTTTTCAGCCTGCATCCGCAGTTTGGACATCAGCCTTTACCAGAATGGGCACGTTTCTCATCAGTAGTAAATCTGTAGCACCGCAGCCTATTCCTCCTGCATCAAGAAAATGTCAGATTTGTGATGGGCTCCCCTTGGCAGATGGAAGGTCATTGCTGTCGCTGTAGGACTGTGAGAAACAGAATGCATTTCACCTCCTCCCCATTCCTGTGATCAGACTAAAGATGTCCTCCTGGAACAGGAGACCAACCTAAGCACCACAGACCTCACCTCATTGACATCATGCTGGATGGGCACATCGTGGCCATGAGGGAGCAGGGACACCACTCCCTGCCTTCTCATTGCAGCTCTTGAGTGGAAGAAGAAGAAGAAGAAGAAGTCATGCAGCAGCTCTCAGACAAAAGAAAAATGAATGATGCTGTGATTTCAGGCAGGGAGATGAGATGGAGAACAGCATTATACAACTAAAGCCATCCCTTCCTTAAGCGAGCAGGGAACGAGAGGACAATGTGCAATACTGAATGCTGTTGCCTGGTTTCAGACAGCTGTCCTCAAGTGGAAATACAGCAAAATTTGTGAGTGGACCAGTGTCCTTGAAATGCATGTGCTTCTTCTCTTTTCAAACATCAAAACACTGCAACTTTCTAATCCTGGCAAGCCCAGGGCTTTGTCCTAGTGACTGGTCTTTCTGCCGCCCTCTTGACCAAAAGATACTAACAAAGCCAGGACTAAATGTGCACCGTCGTAATAAAAATACCTGTTTCTGCTTTAAATACCTTGCTTTTCAATTCCCCTGACCTGCCAAAGGGCTGGGAGGTAGTGGAGACTGTATGGAAAGTTTTGGACTATTCTGAGGGCTAGTAGGGCAAAAAGGGGCCTGCACACCAAGGTAAAAATGGCAATGAGGACAGGGAACGTCTGTCTGCCTTCCCTGATTGCCTGCAGGATTTCATGTCTCTCCTCACCCTGCTACTGCCTATTATATCTATTATAGCTTTCTTCAAGGTTAGGAAACAAGAGCTAGCACAGACTTTGCAGCAGCAGTAAATATTTAAATTTTCAGGTTTATTTCCTCCCATTCTTTAAGCTTACTTTTATCTGAACCCCTGCTGAATGCCAAACAGAGATTTGCACTGACCAGCTCCCACTTGCACCCCGGGTTTTCCTTTCCCTCCCAAGCCTTTACAACACACACAGAGCTCAGAGAGGCTTACAAAATCCAAACAACTCCTTCTCCAAAGCATCATTTCGTCTCCCTTCAGGAGATGTTTTTAAAAAAAATCATGTATTAATTAGCAAAGCTGTGTTCAAGCCATATTAGCTGTTGTCTGTATCCACCACAAAACTGTAGGGATCAATTTCTCTGAGCCTGCCAAACTGCAGGGAGAGCATGGGATGCTGTTCCTTAATTTCCTTGTATAAAAGGATTATCCTGAGATAAAGTATGCTGGGAAACAGCTTTACATTTGGAATGGCCTTTCACCCCACAGACCCAATTAACAGTTTTGGAAACAAGTCGTAGACATGGAAAGATATTTTCTAAAATACCAGCCTGAGTTATAAAAAGGGTATTGGTGTTTTAGAGCTCCTAAAATAACCAGGGAGAGAATATGGCATTTTCGACCTCCTCCCATGGATTCCCCAATAAAAAAGTTCTTGATGAGAACTCAGCATTACCGCTTAATGGGCTTGTGCTACTTCTGTATGCACCTGCTTAATGAAGGACTGTAATGAAATGCTGGTAAAATACCTTATCTTCCCATTACAGACCTCAGTTGTTTCCCATTCCAAACCCAGGCAGGTGCTTGGCTGTGGTTTGGTTTTTTTGTGGTTGTTTGGCAGCAGAGGAGGTGAGGGCAATGGGCACCATGAGCATCCTCTACACCAACAAAGCAACAAAAAAAGAGTAACGTCCAAAAAAGTAACTTCCACTATACCCTTTAAGAAAGCCAGGCAGTTATATGAAGAAATCAAATACATCTTTGGTTGGTGTGCTGTAAAAGGAGAACAACAAACCCCTGCTGAAAAACATCCCACAGATGCCCTCCAGAAGGAACACTTTGAATGTGCTTCGGAATCCTGTGCTGCTGCAAGGGGGTTGATGCAGTTTTCAGGCCACTGCTGAATTTTAAACAATAAAATAAGGTACAGACCACATTAGACTTGGGTTTTTGTTTTTTTTTAACCTCACTGCATGTATCTTATCACATGTTCTTCTCAATGTAATTTCACAACATACTGCAAATGATGAAGGGAAAAAAGGCTAGACCAACTGTTCAAGGGCTGTCTTTGCAGGTGGGTATACTGGCTTGGCTGTCTTGATATAGAGAAAAATATATTTCTGCAGGTCTTTATACATTATCTAATGAAATTCTCATAGAGCAATTTTGGATAACATTAAAAAACCCCCAATGTCACCAGACTAATTAAAAAAAAAAAGGTTCAGAGGTACTGAACTCTTTGAGAAGGCTAAGAGGAGAGTGTTTGCAATAGCCAGCAAACTGCCTCCCATTTCTGCCCTCTGCCAGGAAGAGTTGTCCTCCACTGAACTGGTGATACCGTATCCTTAACTTTTATAATCTTCTCTGGAGCATCAGGCAATCCCATGCAACTTTTGGACCTTATACCACACTTGGACACCACTGAGGTTGAAACCAGATGCCTGCAGAGTTACGGGTGATGACAACCTCCCCTGAACTTCATCTCCCCCAAGCACAGTGGGCACTGATTCCTCAGGCAGTCCTGTGTTACACTTTGGCTCATGCTGTTTGTGGCAGGTGTCTCTCCCCAAAGGGAGGTGACAATCACAGACAGCCCCTCACCGTTGGCCTTCGGGTGTTGTGGGCACTGTAGAGGAGTTAAGGCAAGAGGGTAATTGCCCATGTCAAAACAACCAAGCCACACCAGACAATATTTTTCAGCTGGACCAGCCCTCCAGTGCAACCCCCTTCTTCTTGCTGGTTTTTGATTGCCTTGGATTCTGTGTCTCAAAATGGTCATGAATAGGAAATGACAAGCAACTATATCTCCATCACTCCCACTGTACATTATACATCCCCTGTGAACAAAGCTCCCAGGACTTTTTAGAATTGTGGCAAAGCATACAGTGAGTCACTAATGAGCTGGGTGCCAGAAGACTCTGCTTTCTGAAGTCACCACTGCTCATTATTTCAAGAAAACAATTAGTCAAAATTAAAAATGAAGCCCTAGAGCTTCCAGGAATTGGATACTGGTCTTTGGATCATTCAGGAACAGGAGGAAGACAATAAAGGCTGTCTGGACCATCCTCTAACCCCTTCATAATGAATATAATAACTTGAGACAAACTCATCAGGAATGGACAATATAGACCCCCTTCAGGAGCTGCAGATGGAGAAGATTCAGGAATGGAAACCCTGAAAAATCATAATTTATCGGCCTGTCTGCATTAAACTCCAAGCTACATACTTCTTACTTTTAAACAAGAGTCTTAAACATCTAAAAATAATAGCCCAAGAGGAATACTGGAAATAAGTTCAAATAACAAAAACCCACAGTGTTTAAAACTGGGAATAGACTTTCAGAAGACAACACATTTAGAAGAAGAGAGTGTTATTACCAGAAACAGAACATCTGAAGCCATTTCTCTTCATTAAAAAAAATGAATCACCATACTTTTCCCTAGCTATAACCCATTTATCTAACTATAATGAGGAGCTGGCATTTGATGTTATAATCTCTACAGATTCACCCATCACAATATAACTACTGCAGCAGCAAAAAGAGCCTGGCACCTAGGTCAGATGCACCAGTAGCACTGTCTGAAGTTCTTTAGCCTCAGAATAGCTGCATCCATATGGACAGATGCACTCGGCTCAATGAGATTTACTGCTGTTAGATAAAATGGCCAGAAAAGCAGCTTTCCTAATTTTTTTGTCTTAGGTAAAAGCTCTAATCACTGTCCTCTTAGTTTCCATCTACAAAGGGCAGAAACGAGTTGCTGGGTTGGATTTTTTCCTCTAAAAAACCCCTGAACAAACCCAAAAACTCCCATATGTTTGGAATTTCCATTACATCATCCCTCCCTGTGCCCTCGCTGACCTGAGAGCTCACTGCAGACAAGGACATGTGGCATCAGCTGACAGCTCCAAAACTGGGCAAGCAACCAGCCCAGCTACTCACCTGGGTCTGGAGTTACTTACTGAAAGAAAAAAAAACCCTCAGTTTATTCCTCAAAGAAAGGTTGGGGAATCTGGAAAAATAGAGCAGAGCACCACTTGCTGCTTTGACTACAACATGCTTTCCCTGGGGTATTGGTCTGTGTTTAATATTTGGTACATGTTTGAGGCATCTTTACTTTCAATTGCAATACAATATTTGCCACTATCAGGGTAACTATATAATCACAGCAGAAAGAAAAAAGCAATGTAGAAGGATGACATTTATTATTTATAAAAAAGTAAGTTGTTTCTTCCTCTTAATCGTCTCTTGTAACTAGGGATTATTTTTTAAAACACATTTTCAACATGCTTAGTGCCGTGGGGTTTTGTCCCGGATTTCTTGAACCACTTCAAGTTATGATGGATGAAGAAGAGTTAGAGAAGAAAACTAATGTCATCGTTTTGGTTTGGAGCCACCTCTGTGTGACCAAAGGGTCCAGCACTTCCAGCAAAGTATTTTGGGCTTCACAACTGAAAACAGACGATCCCATGCCACAGGCACTACTATCCCAAGACTTTATTAAATGGAAGGGGGATTACTACCACCATGTGCCACCCTCATTTTGAGGTGATGCCACTTCTGTCCCTAATTCTGCCGCTCATTTTTGGGGTCCATTAACCACGGATCGAGCGTCTCAAAGTGTGTAACAGCACACCAGTCCTCTCAAACACCAACTCAGAGCACTTGAGAGCAGCAGAATTTAAGGAGTGGTGTCCTACAGGTACTGGTGGATCTGCTGCTTGATATTTACAGCTCAGGTAAAAGCAGCTTTGAAAAGGCCCCTTTTCAGCCGAATGTACAAGTGTTAATGATTAATGTGCTTTTGCATGAAGAAGGGAAGAGGAACAGGCGAGACAAAAAGAAAACAATAGTGGGAAAAAGGTTGTTAGGGAAAAATACAGTGTAAAGGTCAAAGCATGGAGAACTGATCCATCCGTGGAGTTACTAAATGTTGGAGATCATGGTAAATGAAGGAGGCACTGTTTCATTTTGGGGAGAAGACAATTTGCCATCAGTACAAAACTCCACTACAGTAACTTTCTAACTTAACAAGTTGGTCCCCAATTTTTTCAGGTATTTTTGCTGCCTTTCATTTGATACTTTCATAGGTGACACAAGCCAGAACTCTTTAAAGTAAATATAGAAACATTTCTTGTTGAGACAGAAGAAAGCCCCTGCAAAACCTTTACTAAACATGTCATTACCCAACACACACCAAGGACTTCTGGTGGAAAAAATCAAACTTAGCATGTATTTTCTTTTTCCTTTCAGCAAACAAGCAGATGTGAGAGGGCACCTAAAAGAGCAACCTGAGACTTATTTCCTGTGAAGGATAATGCAACTTAGGATGGAAAAGTAAAACTTGAAGCAGCCTTTAAGCAAAGTCTCCTGTCTCAGAAATACCCTTCAGCACCTTAGCATGACTTGGAAGGTTTGTTAATGTGCTGAAGTAGTTGTTATTAAATGGCACACATCACAAAAGCCCTGAAATGTGATCAGACCTTGCAGGAATTTGGCTCCTTGTGGTGAAACACTGTGTGGCTGGGGAGCAGAGCGTTCCTTCCTGATGGCCCTTCCTGAGAAAGGGCAGAGAGCTGCCACCTCCAACTGCATGAGGAGAGCCATGGCACTGAATTACTCTGCTTGGAGATCTTTCTCACCTGCTTCTTAGAAGTTTCCTCTTGCTTAACCCAACAAGTTCTTAAAATTATCCTGCCATGTGCCTGAAGCCCCTAGGAAAAGCACAGTCAGGAAGGCATGTACCAATCAACCCACTCATACGAAGAGAACAATAAGGAAATGGTACATTTAAAATATCTAATCAAGGACTGGCTTTATCATCAGAATTTTATATCCTGCACTACCTGCACAAGAAAGCAGACATCCTCAGTTCAGTAATGTGAATCCTGCTGCAGCAAGGAAGTCCAGGCAAAGCTTTTCCTTTAATGCCTGAGCTGGGCTGGTTATTCGAAACGGAGATGCCAGTTCACAGGGCAAGTGACTGCCTTGAGAGCTTCAGGGCCTGAAATTCAGTAATCCATCGGTCTTCCATTTAGTCTCTAATGCCCTTACTGTTTTGTTCATGGATTACCCAGCTCTGCTTTAAAAACTGCAGACATGACGTAAGACTCACGTTACACAAAGCTGTAACACGTTCAGCATGAGAACAGTTTGTGTAAGATTGCAAACCTGTTGCATAAGCTTTACAGGAAACCAGGTTGTACGTGCATTTCATCCTGATCAATGTGTCTAGTCTACGTTCTAGTTTCCAAAAATATCAGTGTGGCTCCTACTTGTAAGAAAAAGACCCTGCAAATGTTTGAGACGAGCTGATGAGATGATGCTTGATATGAATAAGAATGTTTATATTTGCGGTGCTTTAATGTTTGCATAAATGCCTGTGTGGCATTTGTTTTTTATCCTTCAGAGCGAGCTTTACGTGAATTGTAGATGTATTTATCTTCCATTAATGACAGTACCCACAAATTCAGATTGTTTTCCTTTGAAAAAAGAGAATTTTAAAGAAGCAAGGAAGAACCTCACAAATCAATTGCCTCTGTCAGACGACAACAACTGGACTTGTTTTTAAGTAAATGGACTTATTTTTAAGTCATTGGTTAGCAAGGGTTCAACACAAGTGGGCAGCTAACAGCCAAATTCAAACTTGGATGAATTTTCAGGGCTGCAAGATATGGGTGCATGAGGAAAGCATCCTTGCCTGACACAGGCATGTCTCCTGTTTTTCAGCTTTTTATAGTGCGTGCTTGTGAAATTAGAGCTCTAATCAGAGTGCTTCCCATGCCCATTAAAGGACAAAATACAATCCAGACCTGAGGCTGCAAACTTCAACTATTACATCCAGCAATCTTGATTAGTTCAAGGCTTGAATATTCTCACTACAGTAAGGGTCAGCATAATGCCCTATGCTGATATCAAAGTGCCTTGCTCAGCTGCATTTTATCTTCATTTGAAGGTTTCATTAGCAATAATTACTTTTTTAAAGCTACAAACGCTTGTTTTTCTTAAGCCTTTACCTGCACGTCTTGGAAAATCTAATGGACTGAAGATTGATAGAGTAAAGCACTCAATATCCTAATCCATAAAGCACTCTATGTGCTAACTCTCAAGAGATTGGTAGCAAACTTATCCATAAAATATTATCTGGGAATCTCAGTGCATGGGCTGAGAACTGCACAGTGAGAGAGAAGAGAGCCCCTAGTTCCATTTGATGAGAGCCCTTGGGTGCAGCCCACTGGCCTGGGCCCTTCCTGCTCCCAGCCAAGCTCTTCATCCCTCTGCTCATAAGAAATTTAGCTCAGAATCATCAGAAAGCTCCAGCAGTTCTTTTTCACAACTCTGTTTATTGATGCCTGTCAAGATGTTTGTTCTAGAAAATATAGGAAATGGAGATCTACAGAATCTGCTAATGAAAGGTTTAACTGAGGCTGGTGTTGCGTCTGGGTTGGGTTTATTGGTTCATGCTGTTAAACACTGATGAGTTATTGTATCATCAGCAAATTCTGCAAAACAATCAATATTCTGTAACATGAAAAGCAAAGTTATTTTGGGCAATCGATGTGAAAAAAAAGCAAAATACATCTCCCTTTCAATTTTGCTCCCTGCGTGCATTTGTTTCAGCAACCTGCCTTGCTATCTGTGTCCTGAATCTTCTCACGACTGTGACCCACAAAAAGCACTGGACAGAGTAACTAAACAACTGATTCCAAGTTACAAAACAAAGCTGTTCACATTTGCTGGTAAAACAATCCCTGTTCCTGTTGGAGCGAACTTCAAAATACCTCTGTTAACTCAGGCCACAGATAAAGCTCTAAAAATAGGTTGCCCTCTAGAGAGTCTTGACCAAAACAAATTATCCAGTTTAATAGGCATCGTTCCCTCCTTATCCTCCGAATGTTATGCATGCCAAAGGAATTACAAATAAAACTAGCCACTTTTATCTTCTCTCTTCCTCAGAACTACCACACCTACAGGCTCTGTCTAACAGAGTTCCAGTGCAGAGGAGGGCAGCAACCTGAGCCATGCAGTATTGGGAATGACAGCCAGAAAGTGGTGACTTGGCTCTTCTGAAAGAGCAGGATATCCTGCAGTCAACAACTCCACAAGTTCAACCTGAACTCCTGGTCCTGGATTATTGGTTGTTGACACTCTCCTCGAAGCACAGGATGACAAATATTCTCCCTGAAGTCACTGAGCATCCCGAATAAACTCCACAACAAACCCGAACTTGAAAATATTTTAAGTAACAGATGACTGTGGAAAAAAAAAGAAATGAACACAGGAAAAGACTGCGACTTTCAATGAGGCTTTTTCTTTCTTGAACAATCTGTTTTCTCACAAGTGTTCTTAAAAGTTAAATAAAAAAAGTTTAGAAAGTTAATAAAATCAGATGGTATATTCATGCCAAACATGTCACAGAAACTTTTGTTACAGGTGGGTTTTCTATGAGAAATTACAGAGCAAGAAGAGATGCTTTTAATTAAAACAATGTAAAATGGAGTGTAAGTGGTTATTTACATATGCTTTAAGTGCTCATGGGAGGAGTGGGAAGACAGCTGGATAAATACTGAACACCACCAGTCTCTTTCTCCTTTAAGACAACGAGGATGCACAGCTAATTCTAAGAACAAGTATTATTTAAATGGTTCCCAATTATTTTTGAAGCAAAGCTTCGCAATAAACTGAACACAAAATATCTGAATATTTTTCTAAATACGCAGTGGATTCCAAATTTCCTGAATAACAGTAATAATCAAATATCTTCGTATTTGATAAGATTTAGCACTAAGGTAATAAACAGAATTCTTAGAAATAGGCATTTTCTTTTAGAATGAAACCAACCATCAGATTTAGTTTTGAAGTAGCCGAACAAAGGCTATTTTGATTTTTCTTTCTCAACAGCAGTCTGAAAACCTAAACACAGGCAAAAGACTGGACATGGTATGAGAAAGTGAGAAAGTTCACTTCAGCTTTAAGTGAAAGCTTTATGGAAGCAGCTTTAAGACAGGCAATGGAAGAGCCTTTGAATGCTGGCAACCAGCAGCACAAGAAAACACACGGGGCCAACTTCAGAGCAGCACAAGAGGAAAAAGCACTTCCAAATGGCACAGGCAAAAATAAGATTTGTTTTATTTATTTGCTTTCTAAATAAAGGGAAAGATCTGCCACTGAGGTGAGTCTGAGGTAACCTGAGCAGACAGCAACACGCTGTGCCTGCCCAATAAACTGGTCTCTTAAACCAAAGGATTGTGTTGATGCACAAATAACTCCAGGAGGGAAAAGCAAACATGTAATGGCCAATAAAAGTCTCGCCAAACAATTAAATGGGTATTGTCCAAAAAACCAAAGTCTAAGCTAATTATGTTTGTTTGAACAGCAGGGGAAGTAGGACTTCCACCCTCAGTGGTGAAAGCAGGGAAGGTGCCTGGGATGAGGGGCTGGGCTGGCTCATCCTCTGAGCGTGGCTTCAGGTCACAAAAAGGCCCTACAGCTTTTCAGGTGACCTGGACAGACTGTGGTTGAGGAACCATGGGGTATTCTGACACATGGATGTGTCACAGGTGGCTGCCAAAGCTCTGGGGCAACACTCTGGGGGACAACACCTTGGAAAAAACAAGCCCTCTCCTTGGGAAAACACACCATGCCCCAAAACTTTTTCAACAACACACTGGTGAACCGTGACAGGCATCAGCATCTTGCTAGTTAATGTCCTCCATCAGATACCATCAGAGTCCAGCAGGCAAAGCCTTGAGAATCCAAGTGCTGCCCAGCTGGCCAGACAGTGCTGCTCGCCAGGCCTTGGCCATGGGCACTTCACCAGACAAAAACGCCTTTCTGGGGAGATGTGACTTTATAATCAGCCACTAAAACAAGGACTGCGATTCATTGCACACAAAACAACAGAAGACTTGATCCTTCCCATGTGAACAAGCCAAACAGATCTGAATAAATAAAAGCCTAAGGCAAACTAAGTTTTAGCCATCGTGTTTTTCATGTGGAAAAGCCCAAAGGTACTAAATTTAAACACTGAAAATAAAGGAGATGCTGTGTTGCTTCCCCTTTATGAGGTGCTCTCCCCCACTACTCTTCTGTGACCAAGCACTGAGTGAGCCAACATGAAACAAGCTGAATTTTGTAGGAAAACATCTCTTTCCTTGCTGTATAGAGAAGAGTCTCCTCTGACCCCCAGCTGCCACAACAGGAGGCAAAAGGTCTTCTCCTCCCTGCCATGCTTTGTGCATGCACACACCCTCCACGTTACACAGTTCTGTAAAACATCTCTTTGTGGAGATAATTTATGAATGGGTTAAGCCTGGTGTTGAGCTCACCTTATGCAAGTGTAAATGCTATGATAAATGAGTGCACAGGGGACAGAAGGCAGCATATCATGACAGAAATAGCCCTGTCTCTGTCATTGTTTAGTGCTTTTCTTTAATTTTCATTTAAAATACACTTTGGAGATAAGCACAGAAGATTTCTTTTTTTTTTTCTTTTTTCTTTTGTCCTGAAAGAACTTAACCTTACTTTTTAGCTGCTCTCCAGAAACTCTACAAAAACAGTTCCCACATGCTGGGAAGGACAGAAACAAACCCAAAGCTGTAAAATTTGGCTGCCAAGGGATGCAGGTCTCCTGTCCCAAAGCCAAACACTTGGCTCATCCTCGCCAGGCTGCACAACACAGCTACAGCCCATCACCTCAACACCACCTTCTGTTCTTTCCTTTTTTTTTATTCTGACCATGTCAATCCATGCAGAGCATGATAACACTGTTGATGACATCAAAATGTGAGAATTTGAAAAGCCTTTTTAAGTTGGTATCATCTGCACTTCAGGATTTGATCAGACAGTTCCTTCCACAGGAAGCCTCACAATGAAATAACAGGGTTTTTCCCTTAGCCATGAATTAGCTGATTATGTAATTTCAAAGATAAATACTCACAAATATTTACAAAAATATTTACAAACCATCTAAGAAGCAAAGGCAAACAACACTACTACGAGTTTACAAGTACAAAATATATTTCTGTAAAGTGATAACAACAAAAATCTTACCAATAAAACCTTGACTAATAGGTAGCTCTTTGACCTACCTATTTACTTATACATTTTTTTCAGGAGGTTTCTGAATTCTGAGTATCAGCAGGGCTGCTCCCTGGCATGAAATTCCCTTTCCCAAGTTGTGCACAGGATGAAGAGGCAAAGCAGACTAAGTCCAACTAGAAGTTCAAGACACAGAGAGGTCAGCAGGCGTTCCTGTGGATTTATCCCTGAAGAAAAAAACTCCACAGATAGCACTGGCTGCTTCCTGCTCAGAGGGAAAGGAATTCATGTTGCCATTGTGGATCATGTTTCAACGTGGAATAAATGGTTGGTTTTCAGAACACACTGACATCTTTCAATGTAAAGATAAACCAAACTGGATTTAGTTCTGTCTTCACAGCCATGCTGTCAAACCCAGGCCCTCCTGCTCCAAACAGCACACAGTCAGCAACGTGACACACCAGTTTCCTACAGTTTCATGATACAGAATGTTTAAGTAATTTTATTAATCCTACAATAAATCTTTCTTACTGTAACTGGTATTCACTGTGAAAATATTGATATGATAATAAATTTAAATGATTTCATATTTTTAAGATGGAAAGATGTGCTCGCTAGAGATTAATAGAGGCAAAACAGGCTCAGGCAAAAGAAATAAAAAGAGAAAGGAAAGCAGAACTGAAGGGGTTTAATTGTTTTTGCTGAAGTGTTCACATCTTTGGTTGCAAGTCTAGAAAACTTGTCAGAGCCACACAGAAATATTTCTGTTGGCAGCAGCTGATCAATTGGTGGATGAAGACTTTGTTTCATTTAGAGCATTAGAGGAATAAATTTCCTCTTCTTTAATCCATATAAAAGTATCTTTCCATTGTTTGTATTACAACTTCTGTCAATGCACAACCTTCACCAAAAAACTGCACTCCTCTTGAATTTCCATCTTGTTTTGAAAACTGAGAAGTCAAAGTGTAACAGACAAAGTAACAGAGCTTTGCACAGGATGAAACAGGACACCCCTCCAGCACTGGAGGGGAACAATCAGCAAACTCTCAGCTTTTATTTAAGGGTAAGGTTACAGGCACAGCTATTACAATGTCACTGAGCTAACATGAGACAAATGCCTCACTAAAAATCCCTTTTACAGCACACCCTTTCTTTTCACCCTCTGCTTACCACTGGCAACAAAAAGACTTAACAGTGTGACCTACCAAAAGAGGCAGGGAAATGGTGCCACTCAGAGCATCAGTATGTGTGATTTTGGAGGGACACAAGAACAAGAAGGGGCAGGATAGGTAAAGATGACGAACACTCATCTTCATCAAGGGTGGACAGCAAACATACGTATTAGTATCACAAGAAAACTTCTTTTTCCTGCATCAGTTGAGCTTGGAAGATGGCTCTTTGGGGTGCTAGCTGAACAACCAGCAGTCTTTTACAAATATTTGTGCAATAAACCACACTGAGGAGCATTCACAGCAAGTCCAAGCAGCTACAGTGCTTAAGGTATTCTTTGTCAGGCTAAGTTTGCCCTCTGAATCGACCCTGAGTCACTCCCTGGAGAAGCCTCTCCCTCCACTGACTGCACAAGGAACTTACTGAGAAGAGACTCAACGCACACCATTCAGAAGCAATTCTGATGGCCAAATATTAGAGAGGGGATAAATCTTCCCAGACGTCACTTTGAACTTCTTGGAGGCAGCTGTTTGAATTTTTTGTTTTGTTGTTTACTTCCCTCTTTTTATTCAGACCGCCCATCAGGTCACATTAATTTTGTATCCCTCCAGTAAAAAGATCTTTTCCAAGGTTACCTCTGGTACCCTGGATGAAAGCTCCATGAACCTGTTGCCACTCTCAACAAACTTGAAGGAATAGCCAAAAGGTGTGTAAGGCTATCAGGATCCACAGTACAGAGGGAAAACCCCCATGCTGCTTGCAGATGAAGGTTGCTGTGGGTCCAGCCAAGATGAAGAATGAAGTACTGCCATGGCTCAAGAGAACAGTGTCCATCAGAAATGTCACTGTGCTTGGAAAACAAATCCTCTCCTTCAGCTGCTGGCAGGAAGGGGAACAAACTAAACCCCAAGCCACTGCACTCATTTCACTGCAATTCACATTTTCTGATATTATCCCAAGCCCCTGTGTTGCAGGAAAACAGGCAGCCAGTGTAATGGGGCTATGCTGGGGGAAGTGGGCATCCCACAGAAGAGTTGGAATTCAAGTCCTCACAAAAGCAAATAGACCTCTGCAATATTTTCAAAATCCCTGCATGAACAACACCCCTTTGAGGCAGTGACATTGCCACAATTCAGCTACCTCCTCCGTGAAACACAAGCCATTAGTACAACAGACCCACAATTCATCACCCAGAGCCTTATCTCTCTCTCTGGGCTCTTTTACAAAAAACAAGGCCAGCCTTAGAGATGGAACTTTAGGTGAACAAACAAAAAAACCCCAGGGATTTGCCCCAGGAAGCTTGACCCCTGGCAGGTGTGGCATGGATCAGCTCAGGGAAGAGCCTGCAACCTGCAGGCACACACGAGGGATGGAGAAACAGCAGGATCAAATGTGTACTTTCACTAATTCTTAGCAGATTTTCTCTGCTGGAAAAGTGTTTTAGCTGATGGTTCACTGTATCTTTCACACATGTTGTCTATTTTTAGTAAGCTCCATATATTCCTGGAAATTGATGCTTTATATGGAGATATATATATATCTCTCTATCACTCTGAATTTCTAAATCTAATTATTGCTAATATGACTTTGGTTCACTCTTCTAAGCAGCTTGTAAGTCCATAGCAGAACAGAGTTCTTTCTGTGAAATTCAACAGAATTATCTTCCTCAAGTCCCTGGCAACAAGCCTGTGGCTTTCTTTTTGAAATAGGAGGAAAAAATAAACTATTTTGAAGCTCGGATGCTGAGATCAGAAACAAATAACGCTCCCAAAAATCAGTAAAAGTCCCCTTTTACTTTAGATGCTGAAAATTAGCCTTTGTCAAGCCAACACAAGTTATTTAGATAGAACCATATTTTCTGTGTTTCAATGTTTATATTCATAAGAGTTCTCCCAGAAGAAAGCGATCCCATCAAAAATTTATTTCCACCCCCTGCCCCAGTTTCCCAGTATGCAGTAAGTTAGTTTTTAGTGCTTCTGGCCACTTGGTCCTTATGTGAAATAGGAGAAAAAAAAGAAAGAATTATGGTGTGCTTATAGTTTAAGTTCTCATTAACTTACTTGCTCTCTGTTAAACTAAACAGCCCCTCAAAGTAAAGCTTTAGCTTATTTTGATAGATGAAAACAAAGCATGCTTCAGGTCTCACAGAACTAGGAATTCCAGCACCACTGGGTTAGAGGCACCTAAATCCTTCAGAGCTGTGACCATCACAGCCATTGCCTGAACCATCACTTACTGCAGATTTCCTGCAGAGCCTCCCCCAGTTACACAAGGCAGCCGAACTGAGGTCCTCTCCCCCTTTCCAGAAACTCCTCAGTTCTGTCCACTAACCTGGCCACAAAGCAACCCAGTAAAGCAGGCAAATCCCCTTCTGGAAGAGGAAAGGAGCAGGGCACAGTACAGGGGACTAAAACCTGACTTTCAGTGTGGCAGTTCGTTACACCTGCCCGAGCACGATGCATAACTGCAATCAAACCATGGGCAATGTTTTTCAGGATGATACTAGCTAAATCATTAGCTAATATTAGCCACTGTCATACCCCTCAGGAGTAGGATACTGCTGCACCTGGGACTCCAACATGATTCTGGAATCATGGGAGGCTTTGCCAAAGAGAGAAGCGAAATTACACACCCTTGGTGCCACGAGGGATGTCTAAACACAGTTCTGAGTTGGTTCTGCTCTTACATCTGCAGCCATGGCCTTGAGGTCTGCATGCAATGCATTTTCCATGTTTTAGAAAATTCTATTTAAAGTCCAGAACAAGACACTTAAGAGTTGCTTCCTGAACAAGTTAAAGGCCAGGGAAGTTATGAGACTATTGTATATTTTATATTTCTACTTTCCAAGTAGAAGTACAAAAGAGTTCCTTACCAGTGTTCATTTGAAACACGAGCCTAGAAGCTGAGATCCATTTGTATTTCAGTGAACAGCACTTTCACATAGGCAGATTCCCATGTCAGAAACTGTTCTCTGAAGCTAAAGCAGTACAAAGGAACAAGGCACTGACAAGCACTAAGCAAATCATTAAAAATTAGTTTCTTCTCAGGTAAATGGCATTGACATTGTAGTGGGGATTAGATATGCTTGTTGTTTCAGCATCTTGGAATCAAAGCAATAAAAAGAACCTTTCAAAAATTATTTGACAAGTACATGCACGCAGTGTGACAGTGTTTAAGATCACCATGGTACCTGACTGCAATGCTGTTGCAATGATGACAGTAAGCCAGAAATCTGGAGGTTTTTCAAGCAAGAAAAGCTTCAAGGCTCCCTTTTAGATTCTGATTTCCTTGGGTGGAAAAAGAAAGAGGAGGCAAGTGCACAAAGAGAAGATGTGATGATGATTGTGTTCAGAATCTCTGGGGATGAAACAACTCCAGGGTGATGGAGCTTACACTAATAAACAATTCAGTACTTTAAAAGCAATATGTATTCCCTCCCCTCCCCTTAAAACATTCTCTTAATCTAGAAATTACTAGAAATTAAATGCTAGAAGAGAAGTAAAACTTCTGAAGATACACAAATACAGTACAAAAAAGCATCTTTGTACAGTTAGGATTGGGACCCATCCTTCATAAGCAAGACATATGGGATTAATCCACAGAATCAATTAGGTTGGAAAAGACCTCTGAGATCACCAAGTTCAACCTATCATCTTGCCAAGTGGACCATGGCACTAAGTACCATGTCCAGTCCGTCCCTGAACACCTCCAGGGACAGTGACTCCACCACGTCCCTGGGCAGCCCATTCCAATGTTTAATCACCTTTTCTGTGAAGAAATTCCTCCAAAAAAATCCAGAAAATACTTCAGAAAGAAGCATAATAAAATAATACAGAAAGAAGTGAAGTATTTTTGTTTCCCTGCACTCCTGTGAGGAGAGAGACAAACAAATAGAGCCATGGACAGAAAAAAGCTGCTATGGCAAATATTTAATGTGAACAGTGATTTTGTAACGAACCAGCAAATTACAAGCTCTGCATTGCCCCCCCTATACATCCCTAACGTGGAAATAATTGCCTGTATTCCACTTCTGTGCTGGGACACATTAGAATTATTACCCAAATGTGACATTTTTAATAAGACAGAAATAAACCAAGGGGAACACAGATATCATTGATACCAACACAAGTAAAGCAGACCTCTGCACTTCTTTCTAGTGCATACTGGATTTCCATTACCATAGTATATTGTGATTTGGAAAGGACTTACAAGGATCATTAGAGTGCAGCTCCTGGCCCTGCACAAGACAGCCCCAAGAGTCACACCATGTCCCTGAGAGTGTTGTCCAAATGCTTCCTAAATTTAGACAGATTTGGTGCTGTGACCACTTCCCTGGGAAGCCTGTTCCAGCTTCCAACCCCTCTCTGGGTGAAAACACCTTTTCCTAATATCCAACCTAAATCTCCCCTGACGCAACTTCATGCCATTCCCTCGGGTCCTCTCACTGTCACCACAGAGAAGAGATCAGTGCCCGTCTCTCGACTTCCCCTCCCGAGGAAGTTGTAACTGCAGTGAGGTCTCCCCTCAGTCTCCTTTTCTCCAGGCTGAACAAACTAAATGCCCTCAGCCACTCCTCACACGGCTCCCCCTCCAGACCCTTCACCATCCTTGTTGCCCTCCTTTGGACACTATCTAATAGTTTCAAATCTTCTTTATATTGTTGCACCCAGAACTGCACACAATATTCAGGGTGAGTGCAGAGCAGGACAATCCCCTCCCTTGCATGGCTGGTGATGCTTTACCTGATGCCCCTCAGGACAGGGTTGGCCCTCCTGGCTGCCAGGGCACCTCTGCCTCACATTCAACTTGCCATCCACCAGGACCTCCCAGGTCCCTTTCCATGGCACTGCTTTCCAGCATCTCATTTCTCATTCCCCAGTCTGTCTGTACAGCCAGGGTTGCCCCATCCCATGTGCAGAATCCAGCACTTGTCTTTGTTAAACATCACATGGTTGGTGATTGCCCAGCCCTTTGTCAAGGTCTCTCCGCAGGGCCTCTCTGCCTTCAAGGGAGTCAGCAGCTCCTCCCAATTTAGTACTACCAGCAAACTTATTTAGTATCCCTTCCATTCCTGTGTCCAAGGCATTTATGAAGATGTTGAAGAGCACAGGGTCTACGATGGAGCCCTGTGGAACCCCACCAGTCACCAGCCTGATGTCACCCTGTTCACTACAGCCCACTGGAATAACCAGACCTCTATCCTTGCAGGAACCTCAGCAGAAACACTCTCTGGGTATCTGTCTCCAGGGCCTCCTCCACTCTGGTAACTTCTCTCAGTGTCAGTAATTGATAATTTGCTCCTGGCACTCCCACACACAGAAAGTTGGCAGGGGTGCAGCCTTGTGAGTTTGAACACAGGTTTCCAAAAAAGTCCCTGGGCATGTATGTATGTGAGGGGGTGAGCTACACGAGTACCCAACACATTGCAGTGACTCAAACGAGAGTGAAAATTTCAGAGGAGAGAAGGAAGAGGAGACAAAGTGAAGGGCAGAAAAAGCCAGAATGGCTTGTTTTACCCAGATGTTTATGCAAATGGAAGGCTGCACATGAAACCAAATGAATTCAGCATTTATCAGGGGCATAGAGACATGCCATTAGCTTTGTAAAGTGTGACTTTTTCAGCCCATGAGCATAGCACAGCACTTAATAGTGTTAGGAGGGCAACTTCTTTAGTGGCAATACACCCATGATCATAAAACATATTTTTTCTATTTAGGTTCTTATGCTATTACTTTAATACCCCAAGATACCCTGGAAAGACACGAAAATGTCCTCCTGCTTACCCAGAAATATAGACTGTACATGTAAAGCACTTTGCTAGAAACAAAGCCACATCGTTTCCTCAATATCTGACTCATTGCTTTTCACCTGATTTGTCTGTTATTAATACCAGCCAAGTCTCAAGACTAGACACAAGCCTGAGAGATAAAGCTATGGTTGCACAGAGGAGCGAGAAACTATGGACAAAAGCTATCTTCATCATTTCAAGTGTCAGAGATTTGAATGTGTTTGTTTTCAGCACAAAACGTCATGTTCCTTCCACTTTGGTGACCCAAGCCTTGCTTCCATCAAAAACATCATTGAGTGTCAAAAGGATGCTGGCCTTTGTATTAACAATGCTCATAGTGTGAAGCATGTTTACCACTGAGGAAAGGGGGGAAAAAATTAATTTCCATATGCAACATGCAGAGCTAGTCTTCTCTAAATAAATGGACCCATTTGTTCATATACATCCATGTTCAGTTCTCCAAATTTATACCCAAGTAAGGCCAACTCAAAAGTGAAGGACTAAAGAGGTGCAGGCCACAAACAGATGACAGATGAAGTAAAGTGGGGAAGGGGGAAGAGATAATGGCCCTTTGGTTTGCTGATATTTAATGAGGCATTTGAAGACCTCATCCACTGTGTGCACAATCGATTCTCTCGGTAAATCTACTAAACCCCTTGACAGCATCCTGTTTGAAGGCGAGATTGGCACATGACTCACTGGTCCAAAGGGTACAAAGCATCAGAAGGAAGAAGCAGTGTCCTCGTGTACCTCGGAGCCCCGTGTGGCGTCACCAGCGTGTGGGATCGCTGGCACGGACTGACGTACAATTTTAGTTGGCAGTGGTTTGCACATCTCCATTGCAACCACAGCTCACTTCAAATGCAAATATGCTTACTTTTAAGTTGCCCTCTGCCCAACTCTAATCAAATCTCCAGGGTAATAAGCCTTGGCTGTGTTCACGTGTACCTCAACTAGCAAAGCTGATTCTCAGCATAATCATCATCATGAACAAAATTTAAACAGCTTAGCGACATAAATTTACCACATAAAGCTCATTATTTCAAATATATTGGAAGATGTAGGTGCCAAGTGATTCCTCTAGATTCAATCCTAATTTTTAAAGCTCTGCTTTGATATTGCAGTTCATTAAATTTACAGAAGTACAAGACAAGGAGTTTCATACACAGTTTCAAGTGAAGATTTCACACACTGCTTCAAAAACCCCCCCACTAAAGCACACACAACCCTAAGAACACAATCTATTCACAGCTTCCCAGACAAATAAGCTGTGCCACAGAGAAAGAACAACACTGTTTCCATAGCACAACACTGATCTCAGTACAATAACATGAAGCAACAGCACATGGACACACCTTGCAAATCCCAACCTTCCCCAGGAAGGGGGGGACCCAAACCTTTCCACCTTCCTGTGGTCGTGGGCAGCTTTGACCTGGGACAATTTGTGATCCTTTGCTGCGTTGCACCACTCCGATAAAGAAAAAAACAAACCTTCAGCAGCTCTGCTGAAACAAAACAAGGATCCAAGTTTGAGAGCGAGGAGGAAGCCAAGGGAACGAAAAGATGGAGGAAAGAGGCAGAAGAGCACCTTGAGTGTGCAGCGGCAGAAGGGAAAAGAGGAGAGGCAGAAGAGACAAAGCAGAAGCAGCAGAGAAAGGCAAGGGAGAAACAGCAAGACCCACATCAGCAGAGTGTACACTGCTGCTGCCCAGAGGTGATCTGCAGCCCAGGACCTGCTGGACTCCAAGCCTGGGACTCTGGGACTCTGACCTGGATATCTCTGCTGGACTCTCCTACTCCTACTGACTGTTCTTGAGCACCTACCCTGGTAATAATCCCTGTCTACAGGAAACTCACTATAAATGATGCCCAGGTACTCTTCAAGTGATGGCCTATCAGTTAGAAAAGCAGCAAAGTATCTCAAAAGCAAATCCCCCAGCTCTCCGGCCACACCTTTGGCAGATGTTCCGAGGAAAACCATCTGTCTCCCCTGCCAAAGATGACAGACCCTTCCTTGGCCAAACACAGCCCAGTGCTAATTGTTCTATCGGGTTTTTTCTGCCCAGCTTTCCAGTCTTACAAAATACTAACTTTAATCAAGAAAAAAAAGAAAGTAGCTGCTCAGGGCGCACTTCAGTGGCAGCTGGGCAGGCTCTGGTTTCCAAAATCACAGGTGCATTACATCTATCCTACTACACTGGCATAAATTAGATTTTTCTGCCTGATTGCTCATTCCTTTGGCAAAGCCTGAGATTCACCTTATTGATTAGAGGGCATACAATATAGCCAAATGATTACATTTCATTAGATATAAAAAGCTATTGCTTCACACTTGAAAACTGGGAAAAAAGTAAGATGTTAAGAAAAGGATGAGGTTGGATAATACATAGATTGGCATAGAGTATGACTTTCTGGGGAAACCACTTCAGATAAAAGGCAGTATTTGACTTAGGTTCTAACAACAGGGAAAGGAAAGAGAAGCACTAAAAACCATTTCCCAGATTTTGGATGGAGAGTTATTAATAATCTGCTCCAATATACCTCCATCTCAGATTTTCTTTGGCTGGAAAAGTCCCACTAATATTTTCTCCAGTGCCTTACAGATATCATCAGTGTTCTGCCTTTATTACACATGGAACCATTAAATAAACTTGTTTACCCACAGATAAATGTTCTTGTGTGCATACAGGAGGTCCAAACCCACATTTTTCCAGGTGACCACTCACTGTGTGTTGCCTGGTTTTTCCAGGCTTAGTCTGAGGCACTGGGGTGTGGTTTGCAGAAGGACTGATGTCTGTCACAGCCACGGGTGCACAGAGATGTTCACTGGTGACACCACGAAGACTCTGCACTCTGGGAACTTGGGTTGAGGGTTTTCCCAACTGTGCACCAGAAGTAGTGGAAATCCTTGTGTTTGTGTTCTCTGCCCTCAGATTGTATCCTTGAAATGGGAATTGTAATACCATCATAACCGATTAGAAGTATTTACTTAGGAGACTTCTATGGCGGTAAGAGGGGTTCTGTAGGAGCCTCCAAAACAATAAATACTACTAAAATAAACTACGGTGGAATTAATAATTTTGTATTCAATGCACACTGAAAACAAATCTTTAAAATAAAGACAGAATGAATGAAGAAGACAAATTACTTAACAGCACCCTTTCAACAAACCCCTTATTATCCTGGGCAGTGAATGAAACAGAGGCAGTGTGGGAGAGAAAACAAACACACAACCAGAGCCAAGCAAAGGGCACAGAAGAAAGGAGGGCACGGAGGAGCTGTGCTCCAGCAGGGAATGGTGCCAAATGGGAAAGTCAGTGAGACGGCTCAGGGAGAGCCCTGGTGACAACTCCCTGCCTGAAGGAGAGAGCTCTGTCCTCCCAGTGAGCTGCTGGACACTGCTGCCACTTTTTAGGATGGGAGATCACGAGCCAGGCTGACCCAGAGTATAACAAGCATTTGAAGTCATGTGCAAGTTCCTGGCCGACAGCAAATCTCACACACCCTGTTTGCACATAAAAGTACTTGCCCTCCTCAGTCCCCCGGCCAGGAGCTCTGTGTACTGCCCTGAGACAAAGGCATGAGCCAAAATCTCTCCTGGGAGCCAGAAGAGTTTGTAGAGAGCTCTACATGCTGTCATTCAAGCAGGGGGTGCAAGAGATACACAAAAAGGGGCAGAAGGAACGAGGCTGTGCTCCAGGCTTGGAGCACAGCATCGCACCTCTGACAGCCCTTCCAAAATTCCTCTTCCAAGGAGCAGTGCCTGAGAAAAGCAACGTCCAGTGCTCTTTGAAAGAAACCACTGTCTGCACAGAGCGAAAGTTGATGGTTTAGAATAAAACACAAAGATTTGCTAAGTGCAGTTTTTCTACCAGGTAGCTTCTGCATGAGGATCGTGGCAAGCCAAAAACCCCAGGAAACCCAAAGGCCACTGGCATGTGACAGCACCATCCAACATAGAAGTTCCTCAAAGTAAGCTTTCCTCCAGCAGCTCTGCAGAACAGTCTCCTTCAGAGGTGAGTGAGTCTTTTTGATCTCCAAGCTCTGTGCCTGGAAAAACAAGCCTCTCTCCTTGTCTTCCCAGTCCCCTTCCCCAGAGAGAAGCTTCAAGCCCTTGAAACTGATCCATTTGTCCATCATCTTTCAAATCCTTGCCCTCAGCTGCAGGTATTGTCTTTCTTCTGGTTCTCCTGCCTTAGCATCCACTAAGCTTGACTTGCTGTGCTTGCAAGGGAAAGTGTTATGAAACAAAGTGGCTTGGTCACACATCATATCCAGACCATGATGATGTTTCAGTGCTCTTGGGTCACAGCTTATCTGTGCTGTTAACTCTCGTGCAAGGTGTTTGGTATGCTTAAACCTGTAAGGAATTCTGCTCTGTCAACTTAATGCTTGTTTCATTTGACTTTAAAAAAGAAACTCCCATTTAAAAGAGGTTTTCTTTATAATTTCATTTATAACTCGCCTTAATTTTATCCCAAGAGTTTTGATTTAATGCAAATACAGGTCTCTCACCCAGCAGCCAGCACTTCTTTGGCTGACAGTTTAATGACATTCACTCAGCTACACTTCCCACGGGATAAGGGGAGGTGCTGCATTTCTCTTCTGCATTTCCTTCCTAGAAAACGAAGGCTGAGACACTTCTATCCTCCTCTGCCCTGAGCTGAACAAAGCAACGAGGTTTCATCCCTACCATTCATTGGAGGAGTTGTCAAACCATCATTAATCACTGTGCAGTTCAGACAGAGGGTGGAATCTATCTCACCAAACCCTGGGCTCCTAGAGCTGACCCAGTAATGCCTGCTTTCCTTGGGCCTCCATACAAACAGATTCCTTGAGGGAACAGTCCAAGGCAGACACCTAAACTGAACCAGATTTATTGTTCCCTCAAACAGCCTGGGTTTCTCCACTGGCTCCTCTCTGGTGAGCTCTGGGTGACCAGCTGGCTCACTGCTCAGCTCCAATCTTCAGTGAGGAGGAGCATGTGAATCAACGCCTCTTTTTCACATTCTCAAAGCAGAAGGTATCACAAAAGCCAATTTTGTCAAGTGTTGTGTTTGTTCTCACATAATCAAGATATTTGTAGGCAGGAACAGGTTCCAGTCTAATTAAGTTTGATCAGACTTGAGCTTTCTCCCAGACAGTTGCACTTCATAGCTGTCTCGGAGCATCATGGTGCTATTTACTGGGAAACGCAAGCGTTCCATTTCCATAAAAGCAGGCAGTTTAAAATTAGCTGCAGATAACTCAAAATGACTGCTTAGAGCAGAAATGTAATTTTCTGAGAGAGGTTATTGGTTCTGACTGTGATGCAGCGCACTCATGATCTGTCATCCCTCATTACTTCAGAGCAAGGAAGTCAGGCCAGTGTAACTGGCTCTAACTGGATACGTCAGACTCTCCTCAATGCTGACTTCTTTTAAGATGCTGCCTTCCAGGCTGAAGTCTTCAGAAAAAAAAAAAGCAATTATCTAACTAATTTTCTCAAGTCCTGTGGCATATTTACAGGTTAAATGGAATGAAATTTTTTAATAGTTCTTAAAGTAGAGCTTCACTTTTGAGGACAATTCAACAGAAATGGAATCAATTGACTGAAAAGTTCATTGCCTGTAAGCATTCAAATATCACTTCAGAGGCTTAAAAAAAAAAATCTGGATATTATAGCAGCTTTGCATGTTCAAGATTTAGAAGCTGTCAGAGAATGTGTTCTAATTCTAGTAGTAATTTGTGAATATCTCATTTGCTTAGGCCACTGCAAATTAAATACAGGGCAAGCACATCCCTCATTTGCATTGGTGGAGCTTGGCAATATTTGAACACGAGGAAACTTTGGTCTTTTCATCTTATATCTGCCTACGTAACTTCACCTAATGCAGTCTGGGAACTCAAATCACACTGCCATAATCTTCCCTAGGTTTCCAGGGAGGCAATTTATTACAATTTGAGCATTAGGAATGTGACAAGGCATACAAGGAGGACTGATGCTCAGCAGAGAGGACCTTTGGTTATGCAGGGTCAGGGTAAAAAGCACTAGAAAGTTATTTTTATACATAAAACAAGAGGTTTTATATCCTCCTTGTGACTTAAAAGAGAAAAAAAAAAACCTAAATGAAAAATCAGCATCAAGTATGGCTACTTTTAAAATTGGGACTACATTTCAAGCATTTATTAACCAAATTAAGCATATGCAATTTAAATGATGCTTTCATTGTCTTATTAACATATTAATGAATATACATCAGTGAGTTGAACTAAAAATATATTGAAGATTTGCATGTCTGATTATCTTTGTGGAGTTTTGCAACTGACAATTTGAAAAGAGGAAAGAAAAAGACCCCCTTGTGTCAAGGTCTATGCAAAATTACAGCTTCGAGAGGTTTCTTCATCAAAGGACTGTTTTGTAGCTTTTGTAAGTCTACAAAGAGAGTAAGAATCTCTTTCTAAATAAAGAGGATTTGCTCTTGGAATTATGTTCAAAGTAGTAATTTCCTCAAGTAGTATATAGGACAATGATGTCTTAACCAAAAACACTTGCCAGTGATCTCTTCCTGACCATCTTCTTTCAGGGAAAAGCAAGGAAACTTATGCTTCACCACACTGCCTCAGTAAGTATTTTCAAAACAAGCAAAAAGAAAAAAAAAAAGGAACAGATGCACACATGGAAACAAGGAAAGCTATTTTGAGGATGAAATTGTTGACAGCAACCAACTTCTTGTAAGCATTGAATGAAAAAAAAACAACAACCAAACAATAAACCAGTTTATTTGTTAAAGCTGTGAGTAAGTCAGGACTCTCTCGCTGTTCCCAGACTCAGAGCATCACTCCAGGCAACTCAGCCAAGCTGTGGTTCAGCTTGCCATATTTCCAACTTGACACTAGACAAAATAATCAGACAAGTAATAGGACCCGTATTTCAATCATGTCTCTCGTGAATGCTGTCACAAATGTATGTAGCTGAGGAATTATCCAGAAACAAAGAATAACAATGCTGTTAAAATACTGAGATTCCCCTGTTCTTGCAATCTTAGCAGGTTCCCACCTCCAGATACCATTTTAAATCATTTCCATATCAGATACCTTTTCCACACTTCTCCAGATGAAGTCTACAATAAAAACTCATCCAACAGCCATGTTTCTCATTTTCTATTCCTCCTCCATTCTTTGAAGACAAACTGGCACTTCAGAGAAGTTATTCTCGGTGCTCAAGGAAAGTTGCTTCATTTCTGTTCAACAGATCACTAGCTAGGATTTAAAATGGTGGATCTTTGAACATGTATCCTTAACTGAGCATTTTTTTTAAGGCATGGCAGAGTTCTGGATTTCTTTTGCTCAATTTTGCCCTCACCCTGTCCCTTCAACAAACTGATTCACACCAAAAACAATTTGGGCGAGGGAGGGAACAAAAAAATTTCATTTGGACTCACTCAACCACTTTCAGTTCCATAAACACGTCACTGCTGGGGCAGCGTGACTGTGAGAACAAGCAACAAAGGCTGGGAACTTTTCAAGTCCACCTCACAGCAAGATGTGAAACCTAAAACTACCACCTCAGACCCACATGTCATTTTCTGGGGCAGTTCTATTCACTGCCTTTCTTTCAGCCTGTGTTTTTAATGAGATGAAGCCAGCATATCAAGGTGCAGAAAAATCCATTTAACACAGAGGTAAGTGAGCCTGCAAATGGAAATGAAATGTTTGAGCTTCTTCAGTACAAATTCTCACCAGTCATCTGCTGAAAACCTGACCTATCAATGTGGAAGCCGGTACCTGAAAAAAATAGCCTTGTTTCCTACAGTCTTAATCCATTCCCTTGGGAAGGGCCACAAGCCTTTCCCAAAATCACTCCGGGATTTTGTATATGCCACAATAAGAAGGAAAGGAAAAAAGTTAAGTTTATCTTTTTCATTTTTAACCAGGATCAGACATGTGAGTCGAGGCACTAGAAGGATGGAAAGTCACAGTTTGCTAGAAATTAGAAGGGAAGTATCTGCTTGATGGAAAGATTACACTGAGAACTACCCACGAATTGCATTCTCCCCTTTCTCATGTCTTCTCCTAACTGATGTATTCATAGAACTGTTCACCATGTGGGAATTCAATTCATGAAGAAAGGTGGAAAACCAGAGCTGCTGGCAGAGAACATACACACTGCTCAACAGAAGTGACACAGGCTCACTCTTCCCTCAAAAAGCTGATACATGCTGAGAAACAGGGCAAGTGTAATGGTACAGTTGGCAGTGATTTTGCTTTGCCCCTGTGGACTTGTGTGGTTTCTTCTGTTGCATCAATTCTTACTTAAAGCTGGAGTCCAGCTTTTATGAAAAGTATATGTATATATGTATATTTAAGGAACAATAGAGTCCAAAGGATTAAGCAGCAAAGAAGAGTGTAAGTTACAAGTGTTTCTCCCCAATTACATGCCAGCTTTCCAGCTGTCTATCTTCTGATACCTTCTCCTGCAGCAGCTCTTTCTAATTAACAGAAATTAAGTAAGAACTTGTTCTTATTGACGCACCTGAATGCTACTACTCAGGGATCTCAAAAGAGGCCACGACAAACCTGAAAGGCTCTCCAAAGCATTTTTCAGCAGCACCATGGCATGGCGTCAAGAGGGGGAAGCCTCGCCAACTGGCACAACAACAGTTTTAAATGTGTTTGGCCAGGCCAGGCCTGGAAAAACAAGATGCTTTGTCAGCCAATGCAGTGGGCACTTATGTTCATAACAACCCCTTTTTTTCCCTGAGTTTTCTAAGAACAAATTACTTGGTATCCAAGTGCTCTGATGAACACAGACAGACGACACCACCAGAGTTAAGGGGCAAAGAGGCTTTGATTTGCTGTCTACAGCCTCTCCAGCAAAGAGACTTCCCCTTTTTAAAAAGGGTTTTTTTTGAGAATTACGCAAAATTTTGACTTCTGTTTTTTTGCAGATTACAATTGTCGGTCCTTCAACCATGCTTCCCATCCTTGAAGGCCTCCTAGTTAAAAATATTTCACAGAATATATTTATCCCAGGAAAAATTAATTTAGAAAACAGAACACATTCACTTCCACATCCAAACTATGTGCTGCTTGTTTTACAAGAGGTGGGCAGTGCCAAAAGGAATCACCAACCCCTACATACTTACTCCAGGTGTTCTTACACCACAAAAGCTCTCTCTTGGTCCTCAACAGCTGCCAACACAGCAGCAAATAGACCCAGTCTTTCCATTGCAAAGCTGCTCTCTAACAAGCCAGGAGCTGATCACTTGGCCAGGTGTGGTCCCCTCTGTCTCCTGCCCCAGTAAAATGAGAAATGGTAGTATTTTTTAATCCTTTAAACCTTTTCTGGTTCAGTTTGCTCTCACCTTCTGCAAATCTCTAAACACCTTCCACTGCACACATTACAGCTCCATCTTTCCAAGCCTCACGCTACGGTTCACCTCAGTTGAAGAGTAGTTTTGCTCCAAAGTCATGCAAATAACTGGTGCCAGTCTCCACGTGGTATTTTGTGGAAATGCAAGGCTTTAACTGGCATGTTTGCAGATGGTCTCCACACAGCTCCAAGTCCGTGGTGGTGGGGAATGGTACAGACAGTGGGACTGCCCGTGATTATTTACACAACAGCAGCAACACAAGCATCACACAGCTCTGGCAACCTGCCTCAAACAGAACGATTCCTCTGGTGATGGAGGATATGCAATCTAGGGTCTCCGAACTACCCAAAGTGATGGGGAAGCAGAAGAAACTCATAACCATCCTCTTAGCTCATTAGTGACACCGGAACTTTCTAATTAGAGAACAGCGCCAGAGCTGTGGAGGTTTGGGAGGTCATCAGCCATCCTTCCATCCAGTCTCTGCAATGTGTTCTTTTTAAACGCCTTCAGCTTTTTACCCATGATGTTCAGAGTGCAAAACATGGCTCTCCCTCTGCCAAACTCCCCGTCTCCTGACCCAGAAGTTCATGCATTCACACTGAACCACAGCACAGAGTACAAGAGCCACAGGAACACGTCCTCAGCTCAGCCTTTCACGAGGCTCAGTGACTAGAGATGGAATTGAAATGCACACTGCAACTGGACTAAAGCAGGAGCACAAAACCATCCATTTCACCCTAAAGTCTGTGAGCTAAATGCTCAGGTCTGTTGTGGTGGGGACTCTCACCTTATGTCTGATTACAATGACTTCCACCAGCTTGAGTCCTGAAGATCTCCAGCGTGCACTGCCACAAACTCCCAGGGTAACCTACCCCAGCGCTGCAGGAATGGCAAAGAAAAGGCTGAAAAGTTATGGCAATACTTTCAGGATAAGGATCGAGGGCTGCTGGTTAAGGGTAGCTTCCAAAAGTGTACCAGCCACTTCTGAGGGCAAGGGAGCTGGTAGTAAACCAGGGTGAGGACTTCCAGAACAGCCACAAGCAGATAACCCAGGGATGGTAAGACTACAGAGAAAAAGAAAGAACAGCTCTTTCTGACTAACTCAAACGTGTGGTAGCAACTCCAAGAACAGGGACAGCTCAGTGATGAAACACATTTGCTGGGGACAGTTTTCAACTGGCAGGTCTGCTGAACCCAGCTGCCCCTTCCCACATCCATCGTAATCTGTATCCCTAGGCTTCAAGAGACAGCTCTGGAAGGTGTTTCATCAAAGCTATGCCACATTTGATTGCTGCAGGAGAATGCCAGATTGATGTTACATTGCAAAATATTTGGCGATATCATGAGATATGTAACAGGTGGCAAGTCCCCTGTCGTAATGTCCAAGATCTCAATGTATTGTCTGAGAAGGTAAAAAATTTCAAAGATCCAGGCCTGAATGTGAATTTTGGCAGATGAAAGGCAGTAAAGATGCATCACTACAGCAACATGTCTCTTCACACAGCTCATCTTCAATTAATGCAGAATTTTCCCTGTAATACTCTAAGCTCAACTACAATCAGAAATATTTATGGCTCACTAAAATTTTTTTATTTAACTGGTTCAGCAAATCCAGTTCCAGAGCGAAGGCAGTTGATAAGAAATATATGAGTATGTGTGCACTTGCACATCCGTACATACGTGGCCCAAATAAACAAGGATGGAAACTGTTAGCACTACTAATTGTAGAATATCCTTGCTTTGTATGGGATGAACAGACGAGGTAAAAAATATCATCAAATATACACAGTGGGAAAGCAACAGCTCGAGTTGGACAGTTATTTAATACCTCAACTTAATGCTCTTATCTCCCTAACATCCATAGCACATTCCACACCCCAAGAGTCACGAGCACCAAAATTCTCTTATTGTTCCCCAAATTTCTCTTCGCTTTCAGAAGGAGGTGACAAAAACTGAACTGTCGAAGCAAAGGACTAGAGAGAGTACTATGGAGAGAATTAAATAAATAACTGAGTTAAGTCAGTCAACTGTGTTCCAGTTTCCTCTGTGTCGAGTGACCTGCTGCCCTCTCCATTTTTTATTTGCTTTTGCACCGTACTGCCTTATGTAACTGTTCCCTCCAGCTCATAAAATTCCAAGGTGAACAAAAGCTCAAGTGATTATATTCGGCTTGGCCAAAAAGGTGATTTTTTTCCCACTAACTTCTACTCACCGGGTTCTATAATTTTAATCACATAAAATATTAAGCCCTCTGAGGTTAAGTTGATTAATTTGGCTTCTAAACGCCTGTGCTTTCCCATTTTTAACCGGAACAATATTTCTGATAACGTTAATAACTACAAAGATTAAGATGGATTACAGCTGGAAAGGAAAAATGATTTGGTGGTTGTTTTCCCCTTCGCAGGAGAGGCTGATGTTATTTTGGTTCAGGTACCTGGAAGTGCTTTTCATCTCCCTGTGCATCGCTTTGCCTACAAAACGTGGTCTGTCTTTTCAAACAGATCCTACATAAAAACCACTGCAGGTCCATTATCCGAGGTTATTTTCAGCAGTATCTCTGTAGCAGCCTGACCTGGAGTAACACGAAGGCAAAAGCAGGCGCAGCCATAATCCTTCCTCCCTATGGCATGAGTTTACTCCTGATGTTCTCTTGATCTGACCTTTCCTCAGCAGTGACAGCTATTGCTGAGGATAACTGTAGCCAGGGGAAACCAACAGACCCTTGCTTACAAAAATGCACCAGATCCTCAGCAGCATTCAGTCTGTAATCCTAGCAAAGTAATGAGATTTATAGAAGATAAATTCTGAGATTTTTTTATTACACTGTGGAAGCGTGTTCAGTTTTAATACTTCTCAACATGTGTGAATGCTATAAATGAACATAATTCATTTATAGCGCAGATGATAGAAATTTCAACCTTTGTGTCAAATAGACTTAATTAATGAGCCAGTAAAAAATTCTGATCTCCCAGAAGTTTACTTTGAAGCCTACTTCACTGCTTCCCAGAAATTAAAAGAATTAAATCTTCATATCATACAAGCTAAAACTTGATAAAATTTCAAGCTCCAGACTTTAAAAACCCTGGCAGCATTTCACCTCCTACATATAGCACAGGACAGCTGCCTACATTCCTTACGAATTCTTTCTGCACCTGAATTAACAGAATTATTACCTGAATTATTTTTTCTGAATTACTAAGGTCTGGACCCAGCCATTAGCAGAGATTAGGTGTGATCTACCCAAGGTAAACTGCTGGCTGGCAGTTCTTACTTTTTCAGCATCAAGGATGTTTTTTCACTGGCAAAGGTGCACTTCATCGAGCAAGTCCTTTCATCAAGAAGTATTTTATCTCACTGCAGAGGGTTTAAAGTGACTATCAAAATATAGTCGGAACTACCAGATATTAGATTTTCAGTTTATCAAGTTTATTCATTCTTGCCTGTTCTTTAAAGAAATATACTTGTTTTATATGAAGATGCACATCCCTGGTGATTTCAGGCCAGAAAATTAGCATGGAATGAAAGGCTGCTCTTTGCCCTTAAATTTGAAAGAAATAATCCTAATTTCTTAAATATGTAGCTTTTGGTACTTGCTATACAGTGGTATTTACCTACTGTATATTATTAACTAAGTGTTATGACAGGTCTGTCAGGTAGATGTTTTTAAAAAGGAAAGAGAAGACATATACAATGTTTTGGGCAAACCCCTCTAATCCATAATCCTGATGTGATTTCCTCATATCTTCCTGGGAAGAATTCTGCAGTGGAATCCTAACTTCATGTTAAACTAGGGCAGAAAATACTCTTTGCTCATAAAACATGCTTTAATATCTACCAAAACTCCAGCAGAAGTGATATTACACGGATTACCAAAATCTTACACACCGGAAAGAAACGCACGTGAAAATGCCCGCTCTGTAAATAAAAGTAAAAAAAAAGCCAAGAACCAATTCTCAGGCTAATCCATAACATCTGATCAGTCTCAGATATTAAACTGCAAAATATGTAATGCTGCAAGGAAGCAAAACTTACTGTCAAATCAGCCCACAACACTAGCGGGAAGAACACAGCCCCGAGGGAGAGACACATCCCACGAGGAAAATAACACGGCAAAGTCCATAAAACAACTTTAAACAGAATCTTAATGCCAAGCCACGGTGCAAAAGCAATGCGTTACTTTTCCATCAATGGCAAGGTCAGCTATAAATCTGTGACTGAAATCTGCAGGTAAGCCAACACTGCACAGCAGCAGATGGAGCAGCATTGGGGCGGGAGGGGCGGGAAGGGCAGGGGAAGGATGACACTCCAGCTCACTCCCCGTCCCTCCTGGCAGATTGATGGCCCGTGGAAATTTCATGCCAAAAGAGCTTTACAGCTATGCTCAGAGAGGGGGAACCAGATTAAAAAGGACATAAAGAAGTGGGCAGGTAGCTATTGATGTCTTAAGAGAAAGCCAGCAAGGTGTAGAGATACAGGAGGATAAAACCATTGTGCCAAAGAAAAGATGGGCTGTTCAAAAGGAAAGAATGAACCAGCAGTGATGAGAACTGAGTATCACGAGATGAAGGCAAATGCAGGCTAAAGTGCAACTGCTTCAGGATTTTATTTTTAATCATATTGTTAAAGAAAATGGGCTTTCAAAGCAGAGCACTTCATGGCTAGCAAGTTCATCTGCCTTTAACCAGGATGTATAGACTAGAACACCAGCATAAAGGAAACTTTAAATGCTGCTGCAAAAGCTTTGCTGAAGAAGAGTTCAAACTGCAAGGTTCAGATCCTGAACCAAAATTTTCAAAGTCTGGAATATGGTGTTTTCAAATGTTTCTCATTAGAATGTTTTTGAGAGTACTTAGGGAAAAGGGTACATTTTTTTTCTATTACCATTAATGCCAAGGCTCATATGAATTAATGCATGCAAGTTGTGATGGATTCTCAAACTCAGAAATACCTCTGTCTGGTCAGAAAACATGAATGAAATTCGACAAAATTCATATATAGTCAGAATACTGGCATTTATGATGAACCAGTCCCTTTCAATTCCCCATTTCTAATCATATTACGTCATGAAAGAACCCACTGATTAAGATTCAGAGACGGCAAGCAGGAAACAAGGTTACTTATTGAAGCAGAAGAAGCAGATGCTCCACCAAACAGCCTGGCCTTCTGCTGGGCACAGACCTAAATGCAATCCAGAGACACTGAGAAGAATCAGAGCTACTTCTGGAAAGGTACATTTTCTACAGAGCATTTCTTTGTTTCTGTTGAAACATGAAATATTAATGTCATATCAGTGCATTTGTATACTCCCCTGTTATCAAGTGTCCAAATGAAAACAGTCTGTTGTGAATAATTTACTCCTGAATCATCAGCCAGCTTTCTTCTGCAAAGCTACATCTTCACTATTCGCCATCTACAACTGACAACATTTTAGAGAATATGCTCTCTGTTAAGTTTCAGAAAGGTACAGCATATGTGTATTTGACAAAACTTGATCTTTAGAACAGTTAAATGTGCTAACAATAAAGCACAAATACATATAAAGACTGTAAAACATGACAGTTTCAAGTTTGTGGGTTGGATGAACAACTTGTTCGACCTCCAGTAGCAACCTCTGTGACCACCTTTCTAGGAGGTCCCCAAACACACATGGGCTTCCCAAAACTCATCCACCCATCAGGCGAGCTTGCAGCCTGATGCAGACTGCCTCAACCAAAAGCTCACAGCAGAGAACCTAATAAATCCAAAGCTAAAGACTATGTGAAACCACAGCTCCTTAAAGTAAACCCAGATTCTCACTCAAGTGGTGACAATGCTAATTGCTCCATGATTATTTCAGCAAGTACCAGTTTAATTCCCGCCAAGTGTCAGACTTGGTGACAGCTCACTGCTGTCCTCAGCGAAGGAGGCAAAAGTTGTGTTTGATGGCAGCTCAAAAAATGCATCCACACAACCACTTCCCTTTGAAATAAGAAGCTGCACTGCTAAAATAATTCATTTTGATTGTCGTGGGGCTCTCTGGTTAGAGAAATTACAGTGTCTCAGAAATGTGTACTCTTCCTCTGCATTCATATTCCCTTCCTCTGGCTGCACAGGGTGAAAGAAATATAAATGTACTTGCTGATTGATGTTACTGTAACAATCCATTACTGGGGGAGAAACCAATTTCTGAACAGGAGTCACTGACGACGTAATTCCCTTATGAAATACAACAGTGACTCTGAGTTAGGGATGCATTTTTTAATGAACACAGGTATTTTTCCCACTTGCTCACTAATGCACTCAATGTACTCATTATAATGTACTCCCTATAACCTTTTTTTTTAAAAAACAAGTTTTTTCATTTGCTACTAATAGGATATAACCATTTCCAATCTCCAGATGCTGAGCAGAAATCTCCAATTCTTTGAGGCCAGGAAAAAAACCTAAAGCCACATGCCATTATTGTATTGGCCACTGCAGAGATCCACAAGTGGAAGGTGAGAGGGTCTGCACTCAGGAAGGATAAGCTTTCAAAGACTGTGAGGAAAAGTGAACTAACAGAATTACCACAACAAATACACTGTCTCTGTAGAATCCAAATTTACTTGTATTTTATTGTATATTATCCTGGTCTTGGTCCAGCCCTCAGTCTCAATTCAGTCACTCAGTATGCATAGGTATATTCCAGGGGTGTGTGTGTATGTATGTATTGAGGTGTTCCTAATTCAGGGACTCACACTGTAAGCTACTCAAATATTATAATATAAAAGGAAACTTGCTAAATGTTAGTTATCAACATCAAAACACCCAAATTATGGTATGATTTGCAGTAGCTACTGCTAAGAAGTGAGCTTTTAAAATTTAGTAACACATTGCAGAGGGAAAAGATACCAAATTGAAACACATTTCCTGTTAGAATATGACAGCAAAATTGAAGATGGGAAGCTGTGCCTTTAGCTGTACATTCGTATGAACCATAAAGATTAAAAAAGAAATGCAGTGTTCAGCACTGACAGAGCTATATATATATATGTATATACACACAGATATCTTTCAGGCAGATAAGGCCGGATTGCATAACGTGACAGGTAATAAAGATGTACTTCTAACATAAAAATAGGTGTTATGTAAAATAAAGAGGAGTCTTTCCCCTCATTTGTTCTAAAATGTAAGGGCTGGTTGATCATCATACTTTGTTAACTTTACTTTTCCAGCTTCCACAATGCAGATATTACCTAATTTGAATGTTTGATTAAAAAAAGACTAATTGACTTCACAGTACATGGAATACAAACTGAATTATAAGATAGTGTTTGATTTCTACATCCTCTGATTTTTCAAGTGCTATGTAAAGAGAGCTCTCAATACCCATAGGAAGATATAAAAGAAAAATTGCATTCACCACCCAGAACATTTCTTTGTATCCAAAGACGGCCCAGAATTTCAAGTACATTAAAGGCCTGGTGGTGAAAAATAAACTGACTTCATTTGGATGCAGTGAATTCATCAGCAGGTAAAATGTCTCAGCACATACAGAGTTACAGCAGCTTTATATATTTAGCAAAAGAAAGCTTACCTGCCCATTTTTGCCCACTTCCATTTCAACGATTGCAACGGGAGTGTTTATCTGATCGACGTGTCTCAGCTGTGACTTCAGGTCCACTCGCCAGTTCATGTTTTTCAAGACATTATCCCAGCGGCTCTGATTGATCAGGCTCTCGTGGATGTTAGTTCGGTGGTTCTTCCAAAATTTGGCAATGACTGCAGCTTGATCTGATGTGATGCCACCTTGTTTTTTGGTTTGGGCTGTGAGGAAAGCTTCCAGCTGATTCAAATCCATGTCTGCTGAAGCAATTGACTGGAGGGAAAAGAAAAGGAGTAAAAGAGAAAAGCTTGTTCAAAAACACTCCTTTAACCATCTACCAAAAGGTCACATCTTTAGGGTTTGACAAATACTGGATCTTAAAGGGGTAGTGCAAACAAATCTGGGTTATGCAAATAACTCCATAACTTTCATTAAAACTCAATCTGCAAGTGTCTACTCCTTATCCCAGATTCCCGTTCCCAACAGCTGGAGGGCAGTGGATCAGTGACAACGATGAGGGAACTGGGAGAGCCCTTTGGGAACACAGTACTGGTACAGGATAACAAGGAGGCTTCTCAGTGTCTGCCTGGCCCTTTCCCACTACGCCCCAGGGATTCCCACACTGCTGGGAACGGTGTCAGGGGTCTGGCACTGCACTGCTGTTCTGGGGGTCTGTCAGACAGGAACTCTGGGACAAACAAGGTGTTCTCCTGGGCTGAAGCAAGTGAAGTGACAGCCTAGCTCGTGGCAACATCCACAGTTTCATCAGCCCCCTCCACAGCACAGACAGGGAGGCAAGACTGGTAAATGCTGCACCAGTAAAGCAGGGTCTGCAGGAGCATGAGCCTTTCAAGGGACAGTCTGGGTGCGTGAAAAAACACAACTGCATTTTGTCATCTATATTGTTCTACCTGGAAGGCCAAAAAAGCCTTAAAAACGCAACTGCATCTTCTAGAGCTTTGGTGGACACTGTCAGGCTAAATATTTGTGTTCTGCAATGGAGTGGAAGGGGTCATTTACTCCTCCCCTCTGTGTACAAACAGAAATAATAATAACAACAATAATAAGAACTATTATTATCATCATCAATCATCATCATCCTTCCTTTTTATACAGATACCCATTTTTTCTCTCTGTTTTTCCTGATAATCCCACAGCCTTATACTTGCATTGCCCAGCTGGCAGTGGTTGCTATATATGGCCACGAAGGGAGAGGAGGATGGGAGACGGGGAGAGGAAACTGTGGTTAAGTTTCCCCATCACAGTTTCAAGCAGATGCTTTTGCTTTGCTTTCACACAAAATGGATGCATCTTATCCAAAAATGAACACATCACCTCTAAGCACGTGCTGATATGGAGCACAGCAAGGTGAAGCACGGCCAATCCTTGGGATTTGCCTCGATTTAATCTTCCTTGACATGGTATTGCTACTGCTGTCCTCTGTGAGTTCAGGGAAGTAACAATCTCATTCTCCTTAGCCAAGGGGGTGACATCGTGCGGCTTTTGGCTGGTCACACACTGTGTACTCTCACACTGCTTGTCTGCAAAACCTGGGCAGTGCTTATCTAAAAACGGAAGCAGTTGTAGTGGTTTTTTAAGAGGGATGAGCTGCCTTGCCTTGCTTTCACAATAGATTAGCTGCCATCTGGTACGTGACTGAGAAAAGAAATGGCAATCAACACTAGAAGTAAACCCTCGGCTGTATCAAGGTTCCAGCTTAATAGGAGCATCTGCAATTTTATTATAAAATTTGAGGTGCCTCAAGCACTGCTCTGTCTTTTCTACAGGGCATTTGACACGTTGGTACATAGCACTTGCTTTATATTGAAAATATTTCACCTAAGAGGTAATTATCCTGTACTACTTATGCTGTAAGTGAAAACAGCACTTCTTTTCATTTTCAAAAGAAAAGCTATTTAGACTTGCAGTCCTTTCCTACATCCACGCCTTGCATGAACAGGACTGTCTGTTTCCAGCACTGTGGAATATCTTCTGGTTTAACCTTTTTCACATCCCTGCATCTGCGTGGGGATCTGTTTGCCTGTTGTGTGACACTAACCACTGCTTGTGTACGTCTTTCGCGTTAGTTTATGAGAATGGGGGGAGGAGTGGAGGTGAATCAATAAGCCCACACCCCAGCACCTTATGTAAGCCCTGCCAGGATCAAGTTGAGATGCACACTTTCTGCTCAGTTCAGCTGTGCAGAAAATTACCTTCTGTTTTATTCCTATGCAGAAACCAAAAACATAAACTGTGTCCCCTGCCCTGAATGAAGCAAAGGTGTCATGGAGAACCAGCTCAGCTGCATTACATGTGAACCTAATGCAGAGTTATGGCTATACCAGGTAACTCTGTTTTAGTCTTGATTTTATAACCTTCAAATATTTCACATTTGTAATTCTTTTGGATTTTTTTTAACCTCACCCTCCTCACAATAACTCTTTTTGCAAGAGGCAGCAAGATTTTGGCAGTGCTCTGCTCAGCTGCTAACAAAACACAGACACAAAGTTCCTTATTGTGCTTGATGCATGATATAAATTTGAATTTGAAGCGTATCTGAAAGATGACCAAACTTGCAGTTTTAAGCATAAAGAAGGCAAAACAATATTACTAGGGCTTATAAAGGACAATACAACTTGACTGTTTGGAAAAGATCATCAACAGATTGACAATTAGTTAAAACCTGGTGTCAGCTACATTTAAAATCTCTGCACCTTTATATATTATAAGCACCTGATATAGTTTGCTATCAAAGTACTGTCCCATGAAACAGAGGAAGGAGACCACATATGATAATTAGCAATCACATCTTTCCCTCTTGCACACATATGTGCACATGTCCACATGTGGATTGTTTTATACTGTACATAGATAAGAAAGCAAAAGATAGCAAGCATACTGTATTTGGGTGGAATTAAATATTATGTCCTTGTAGTCTATCATTCAGACTAGAATCCCTCTCTTCTCGGAAATATGACTACTACTTAAAAAATCCTTTAAGAAAAATTAACTGGAAGTGGGTACAGACAATGAATGAGTTATACTTTGATACAGCTGCATGAAGATATTAATGAAGACATACTTTCTTTGAAACTCCTCAACAAAACCCACCAGCTATAATGGTTTTCAAGTCACATATGAACAGCAACTCATTTTAATATTCTTTTTCATCTTAACTTGGAAACATTTCATTGTGGACAAAGAATGAGAGAACAATTAAAGTCTTTGCTGATCTTCTATCTCCCTTATTGCATGAACACTTATATAACTCATTCTTTAAACATGTGTAGTTCTACTCCATTGTTCATATGAAGGGCCACAGTTCAGACTTTTTTTAAGCTTGAGGAAATGTTTTAACTTAACTTGGTGAAAAATTGTATTTCCAGTCATACTCTGCATAGCATTACAAACAGTTCTTTTCATTACTGTTAACAATGCTCATTTGTTACATAGAATATCAAATTACAGTGAATACATCTTACTGATATTTCTAAGGAATAATTTAAAGTTAGAGCATGAGTGGTTCTTCTGTGCTTATAACTAGAGACAAACTATATCTGATTATAAGTCTCCCTCTCATGCTATTAAACCCTAGGGGCTTCAGAGGAGCATTTATCACCACCAGGACAATGACCAGGTGTTGTCCAGCTCCCACTGCTGTGGTAAAGATTGTTTCACTGCTGGAGTAAGCAACATGTGCAGAGTTCAGCATCATAACTGGAAAATTCTCAGAACTTAAAAGGTGTTGAAACCTGTTTCATCCATCTGCTCCTACAGCTGAATCACTGTCAGCATTGGTTCCAGAGGGATACATCTTAATAATGCTAATTACTTAGTCCAGACAGACCTTAAAGAGCAGAATCCACTGCTGTACCTTGAGTCACTGTATTGTTAGTGACACCTGTCATTGTGTCATACAGACTTTAGATTCTGAGCTAACTGTGTGTCCATGGAGGTCCTGCCTTCGTTGTTTCCCACCTCATCTCTTCAGCAGTCCCCACTGAGCACGCTTTTGCAATATATTATCAAGTCCCCTTTTTATTTACAGACTGTCTTACCCCTATGCGGTTCTACAGCATGTCAAGAAGCACCGTGTTAAAAGTATGGCCCCGAGAGAAAAAAGTTATATAGGACCTAATTCCAGTTTTTATTGGTAATCACAAACAATTTACCACTTTAGCATAAAAATCTTCAACTATGAAAAAGCAGAAAAGTTCTCTAAGAATGTACAGAATCATAACTGTTCTATGCCAGTGCACAACATAAATGAACATAACTATGACTATGCACTCAAATGTCTAACTAAACAAAGCCTGTTTCAAAAACTAGAGTCTGAAAGAGCACACAATTAGATATTTAAAATTTCCTCACAGCATGTATTTTGAGATTTGATGAAATACACTTTTTCTTCTCCCTCCTAGAAAGCACAGCTTATGGATAACATGTCATATTAGAAGCACACAAATCCTACCCTTAGTGACTGGTAAGACCTTTCTTTCCAGATGCTTTTTAACAGAAGAAACAGTTTTGGTCATACGGAATTGTCCTTGTGTTCACCTTCAACACATACCCACTACATCTCCAAATATAATTCAGCCAATAAAAATATGACTTCAAATACTATTTCCTTAATGAAACAATATTTGATAATCTGGAGAGTTTTGTATTAGCTTAATTAGATCCATTAGACGTGTGCCTTGGTACACAGAACAGGAAAACAGATTTAAATTCATTATCTCCTCTGAGAAATAAAGCCTGACAAGCATGCAACACTAGTGAGAAGCAAGAATTGGTAAAACCCACTGGGGAAAAAAGAAATAAATTTTCAGAAATGAAACACTATTTGTCAACCATCACAGAGGAGCTCCAAGAGTTGGACAAGCCAGCATGTGTAGGCATTTCCTTCAGCTGACCCTCAAACTCACAGGCTGCTGCCAGCCTGTAGCACAAACAAATCATAAGCTCAGAAAAACAAGTAATTCAGTGCCATGTACCATATTACTGAGCTCTCCCCTTCAGGGAGGTGGGGGTAAGGGGCTTCTCCTGTATTGCAACCCTTGTAATTCATATGCTTTTAGAAATACAACCTTGAAAGCCGTTTCATGTGCAGGGAGAGGGGGAAGCAGCAGACAGGAGGGACATGCCAAGGAACCCTGCTCGGCCAAACACCTTGATCACACAAAGCCAATTCCTGTTAACATCAAGATGCATTTCTTTCACTTATCACCCTTGGGAGAAAACCTTTACTGGATTTGGGGCAAGCAGTTCTCATCATCCTTGGGCATAACAGCACCCACGAGTCCTGGTGACTCTGTGCTACTTGTCAGAGTGAGCTCAGCCTGTTCTTCTGCAGACAGTGGCTTCAGACAGGAGGAATCCAAGATCTCCACAATCCTGTGGTTTCTGGGTCTTCCTTTGTACGTACGTACTAACCAGACTCTCCCAAGGGCTGCCGAGATATCCAGTCCTGCAGTAAATGAGCTGTTCCCACAGATGTTCCCTGGATATTAGTCCAGTGGACTTTCCCACGTTTCTGGAGACAGTGGAGGTTTTCAACTAGTTGGTAGGTTGGCCCTCACAAACACTGTTTATTAAAGTCCAAGAGCTCTCGTGAGAATTGGAATTAAGATAAAATTAGACACAACAGCCTGCTTGTCTGCACTTGAAAATGGTGATCCATCTTTTGGGAAAAAAACCCAAAACTAAAGGCTTCTATACCCACCACAAATTTGGAAGTCAGAAATCACAAGTGACCTTAACACTACACTTAGTATTTCTACATCAAAGTAGAAAGATTTTAACTGATCTTTAAGTCTTCATCTAATCCATGGGGGATCACGTGAATTTCTTTTAATCATGTTCCATCCTGTGTCTCAGTATTATTTGTTTTGCCTCTTATGGAGCTGTAATACACAACCAAAAGTGAAACATACAGCTAAAAGTGAAATAAAACAGTTTGCTAGTAGAAAAGAGCTAACTGTGAACCATTACGAGGTTAATACACACACTGCTTAAATCCCATAGCTCACTTTTTTCCAGTATGTGATAGATCTTCTGCAACAACTATTTTTTATTCCAACCTTTGGATTCATTGCCAAGGAGCCACTAACCAGGTCAAGAAACATTCAGTAGACTTGCAAACACTTTTAAATTTGACTTCTGATTTTCATCAAGCTTTCTTCTTGGATGGGAGGACTCGCAACACTCACCAACAAAAAAAATGACAACTCCTACCACAGATGGGAAAAATGTGTGTGTATGACGAAGTTTCAGGCAAAATGACATCTTTCCTGCATTTTTGATCTTATTAAGCTTGATTCCACCCAGACTTGTCAAATGTGCACATGGAAGACAGAATTCTTCTCAATGGGTCACTTCCATGCTTCTTGACTGACTCCTCCATTTTCTCCTTCCATCCCCAGGTTCCCACTGAGCAGAAATCCCCTAAACCCCATCCTAATGTTTTCTTGCCTACAAGCTCACCAAACTCAAATGTTCTCTGTTGAAGTGACTTTTTTGTTTGAACATGAACTTCAATGACAGGGGAGTAAATATCCAGCTATTTTTGACCCAGCTTACAACTGAAAAAGAGATCTTAGCATTAGTTTTTGAAAGCATGTGAAGCCACCACAGCATTTTTTCCCCTCTGCCTCTGCCATTAGTCTATGCTACTGCTAGAAATGACCAATTTGAACTCAGAATTCCATGAACCACCACTTCCTAAATTTATTTGCAGGAGGTGTCGTTTTTCTGCAGCATGAAGACTCGTGTGATGACAAAGGAGGATGAAAGGTTGATGAACTGCAACCTGAGCCATCCTCCTGCGGTCAGATGGCCCTTCCTGGAAACCTCCTGTGCTGAGCTCAAAAAAGTGGCTCCCCTACTCCAGGCCCATCCCAGAAAACATCTTTAGCTTGAAGGAAAATTGAGAATCATCAGGATTCCTGTCTAGGCTTTATACCACTTACAAAACAAGAATAAATAATGATAAAAACCCCATAACAAGCCCACTAATACCATCAGTCATAGGTAGACATCCCAGGGATGCTGGCACACTCAGATTATAAATAGATACTAAAATCTTAGATTTTTAGCAACAAACATAAAAAAAAAAATAAAATCATCAGCCCTTCCTTCCTGAATAAGTTTCCAAACTACTTATATTATTTAAAATAGAAAGAGGAAGAGTTATACAAGACAAAATATGTCATGGAAAGTGCTTCTCAGAGAGCACAGACAGGACTTGGACACGCTGGAGGGAGATAAAACAGGGTACCAAAAATGTAAGGAAATGTTCTATTAATAGCAGATACACTTGTAACTACAAGGGTGAAATAGGATTAAGAATATAAATGTATTAAAATTAAAAATACAAACATAAATGGGCCACTCTGGCAAAAAAACAAAATCCCAAACTTTGCTATCGGTTTTCTCCCCACTCAAGACCAATTCTTTGCTGTGGATTAGAAAGCATTTTGCCACTTGGAGTGGAGGCAAAGAAATGTCACATTTCCAGAATTTCTTAAACACACAGCCATATCACAGACAAGTTTGAGAGCTTCAATCTTTTCCAAAATGAATGTGCATACACGTGTGCTCCCTGAACTAGGCTTCAGCAGAAGGGAGTTGTTTTCTTGGAGAACACATAAATCTCTGCAGGTTATTCAGTCTGCTTATTATTCAGTCTAAAATGGTTTCTTCTTCAGTCCTCCTGAAGCAGCTGGATTCAGAAATAAGAACTCTCAACACACAAAAAGCAGTATTGCTAATGACAGATGGGAAAATACATGGCAGAAAGAAATCCAGATAGGACAGAAAATATCAGATGGTAAATTTAAAAAAACCCCAATATTCAAGGGAGGAAATAAAAGCAGCAAAAGAGAGACAGACAGACAGAGTGACAGTCCCGGAACTGGTGACATGACCTGTCATTCCCTTAACAGACCACATGGCCAGCCTTTTTTCTTCCTCCTCTGTTCTCTCACAATAAAAGAGAACTGTGTTTATCAGGTTTCCACAATCATTCTGGGAAAATTACTTGCTGCTGCAGACTTTTGCTTCATGTTTAATCTTGTTTCACTTAGGAGAGTTAAAAATAGAAGCTGGAGCAGTTCATATTTTGAAGATACGAAAAAAAAGTTGCAGCCCTACCCTGAATGCAGTAATGGTGCAGACATTAGCAGAGCTTATTGGAGCTTTGCAGGCAATGATCCTGTCAAGTGAAATCAGCACAAACTTACTTCATTATGAACCAAGCACAGAATTAGAATTAGTATCATGAATTAAATTTTCACTTGTTACTCCGTGTATCTTGTTTGCATCTTCAAAGTTAATGATTAACTCAACTAATTTGTCCCTTGGTTTACATTAGGGCATCAGCTTTCCTTTATAGCAAAGCACAGATGCTCTAGCAGGGAAAAACATGAACTATATGAGTCTCACCCCTCCACTCTGTGATGTCTTGCCATATACTCCATTTTGGAGCCTAAGTCTCACTCCAGGCTCTGCTTTCCCTCCTTTCACAGCACTATGGCTTATTACCTGCACTGTTCTGGGCAGCAGCTGGAGTTACATTTCCTCCCTGGAAGGAGAAGGATTTCTCCTCAGACCAGGCTGGGGGCCCACAACCCTGCAGGCATGTCTCACAGCAGCAAACATACCAGCAAGAGAAGGAGACAAGTTTGCAGACTATGCTGTTTCACGGGAAGCAAGCAAGAGTGCTCTGCCATCTGGTCATTCATCACCTATTTTGACAACTCGTGTTACATGCTGACAGGTTTGACAGGTGAGAGAGAAGCTTCCAGTCTCAGGATACCAGCCAGCAGGTCTTCCTTTCGGCACAGATAGAATGGTTGTCCCTCCTGTCAGCACAGTGAAATATAAAGCATGTTCCCCATACCAGTGACAGACACGGTGGTTCGTAAAGTTGAGCCTTTATGAGGAGAAAGGAGCAGCAGGTCAAACTCTTCAGCACAGGAATCACAACTGTAAAGGTCCCTGCTGCATACCTGTTGCTGGAAAACAATCCCTGATTAGGAACAAAGCCCAAAGCAGGGAGCTCAGAAGAAAACCACCCCTCACTTTCCCATAAAGATTTAGTTGCCATTTCCTGAATCAAAAATAATCTTTGCACTAAATGGAATAAATGCTTTTGAAGAAAAAAAAGCTAAACACTTAACGAAACAGCTAAGACATCAATCAAAGTATTCTCCAATAGAACCACATTAAATATTAATGACTGCTTTGATTACCCCATGGGGGCTTCTCTATTTCTATCATCTATCAGTAGAGCTGGCCAAGTCATCATGTTTTCCATCAAGCTTGTAGGAACAACAGCCCTGTGCCTCCACACACAACATGTGTAGGGCTCTGGGGAGCTGCACACACATGACTGTGGTTTGCAGAGACACCCCACCAGTGCAAGATGTTTGGTGCCCATCAAAACTTGGCTTTAGATTTCACCATCACAGGTCTTAACAGCTAAAAACAGCTAAAAACCTCAGTTCCAAGACACTGCAGCCCAAGGCATCAAAAAGAATTCAATTAATTTTTCCCATGGCTTTTCTTTGGCTTTTAGTCAAACTGGGGGCTGTTCGTATTTGATAAACTTCCTACCACTTGTCCACATGAGCTAGAAAATTCCTCTTCTTTTCATTACAAGACCTTTTATAGATTTCCTGACATGTCATAAACTGACATGTCATGAAGTGAACAAAAGCACTATCCTTGCCAAGCAAGGAAGAACTGACACCCTTCTAACCTGGTTTGCAATAAGCCAGAGCCAGATCCCTCTCTTTCAATCACTCAAGAGGCTTTATACAACAGACACCAAACAGAGGCACCTGCACAGGTACTCATATACAAGAGGCATGTCCAGTAAACAAGGCAGAAAGGGCCCTTCAGCAGAGTTTCATCAGCTGCTCATGCTTTGTGCTCCTTAAAGCCCTCAAGAGAGGACCATCTTGGATGTCTCAGGGGGTCTGAAGTGCAGCATAGCAACCTGTGGCTTCTTGAGGACCCAGCAGGAATGCACAGCTCCAGAATCCAAGCACCCCACACTGAACAAAGCAAACCACATACTGTGGCTATACTGTAAAACTAAAGGGTACTTATACAAACAACTTGTTAGAAGAGAATATAAACTACTGTTGCACCAGAAAAGGCGAAAAGAGTATAAAAGAACAGCACATCTGATGTGACAGTCTGAAGAGAGACAACAAAGACATGTGCAAATGTCAGGCAAGGAATAAAAATGCCTGTTGACTACTTGCCTTTTACAGAGACACCACTTCAATGTCTGCATATATCTTCAAAACATACTCCATAATCCTGGCATCACAGTTCACACAGACTGCAAAGAAAGGAAAAGGAAAACTACCCACCAAGCTGAGGTAGAAATCTCTTGGCAGAGATCTCAACCAGAAAAAAACCCTAACCTTATTTGGAAAAACCCACAGAATTCACTCAAACTATACTTGTATTGCCACTTTTTATTGTCTGAGGAGAGAGAAAGAGATGTAAAAACCCTGCTCTCAAAAATACATTAACCTATGCAAGCTGAGTTACAAAAATAATTTAAAAATAATTAGAGAAACACTTAAGTCTAAAAATTGTTTGGACAAGTTGGCTATTATTCCACATTTTCTCTGCTAGTATATTTTATGTCTTCTTTCCATGAGATTCTGTTGTAATCTCTTTTTACTTAGGTGTAATCACATATAAGCCAGCATTGTTAAGAGGTAAATACAGCATATGCCAAAGAATTAGAGGGATAAAAAAATGTATTCCAAGGTCACTGTCACCTTTAGAAGTGAAACATGCAGTCCTCAAGCAGGGCAGATAAAGAGATACTGAACTTCAATGGGAAGAAGGAGGAGGGAGTCCCAGGCTTGCTGTGCAACTCTATAACTACCAACTTTATAATAGATCAAATACTCTGAATTGGATCTTGGGGCAGCAACCAGAACCAGGTGCTCGTGCACTGTAAGCAAAGCAAAAAGTAAATCCCACTTACTTTGTTCAAACAGTCCAATTTTTAAATCATTGGGTGGCTGAAATAAGTATAGGATGATTTGGTTTCCTTGTATATGGCCATTAAATACAATGGCACACAATTATGGAAAACTACTGTGCTTAAGCTTCAGGTGTTCAGAATAGACAATAAAAATGCCCCCTCTCCCAAAAAAACCCCCAACTACAAACCAAACCCAACCCAACAAAAACAAATAGATCAAACAAAAAAACCCAAACAACCAAACCAGCTTGGTTTTCCCAATAACTAATTCCTAATGTTCCCGTCCATATTCTACTCAGTTCTGACTTACTCCATAAATTAGATCCTTTAGAAAAAAAAATATAGTGTAAAAGCATAAATTTATAATGATAAATACAAAATTTTAAAAAATAGGCTATTTTAGGCCCTGCCTTTAAAGAAAGTCCCTCACTTCATCTTGTTATAAAACAAATGATCCCCCAGGGGTGAACCAGGCTGGGCATTCAGACCACAGCTCAAGCTGCCAGACATTCTTACCTGACAACTTCTCTCCCATGGGATTCAATGACTAAAACATCAATGAACAAAAGACTTCATGTAACAATTGCAGTGCCTGGAATTAAGTGCCACTAGTGCTTTTCCTTTTTCTTTTTTTCCCCCTCTTAATTAAATAAACTATTGGAAAAATGAATGCCATCCAAACACATTGAAGAATTCAAGCTCCATCATATTTGGTCACCAGACTGGAAGAAATCCAGAGTACAGGCTGCAAAATGGAGTAATTCCAGCCACGCAACCATTCTAAGATTCCAGCCACACAATACGAAATTTTTGGTCTTGTCAGCATTTTTTTTTAACAAGTTGTTGGATATAGTGCATCCAGTTGCTCCACACTAGTACAGTCAGAAAACTAAAGTACATCCTCCCAAGACTGTAGCTGCAAAGTGTTACGGGAAATGAGAAATTTCAGATGTTCACCTTGTAAAAAGGTTGACTTGTGAGTGTTATCCAAACTTCCTTTTCATACACTAGCTGTCAACTTCCCTGGCTCAAGTGAATACCACAGCTCTTGCATCTTTGACAGGGTGTTATTCAATGTGTTAAAAGCTCTTTCTGTTGCTCTGCTCTTGCTCCAAACTTTCTGTGAAATGAAGATGTGTATGTTAGCAGAGAAGATTATTCTCACTCCAATGTAAAGGATCCATTGACTAGTCTTTTTTTGCCTAATAAGATTAATCCTCGCTTGCAATGAAAAAACCATATGTATATCTGAAGAAAGAAGTCTATTACTGTTCAGCTGCATGGCAGCCCCACATGAGACCAGCAAGGCTGAAATTGGTAATTTTACTTCATTGCCAACATCAGTCGGCTCCTGAGGCAAGCAAGAACTAATCTTCATTCACAGCAGTTGTAACAGACACCATTTTTAAAGTATCATGTAATAAATAATATAATTTCAGTGTACAGCCTTCTTTTTCCTTTTGGAAGACAAGATAACTCAAGTTCTCCTCTTTTCACAGGCTACATTTAAAAGAGGAAAGACAGCTTATACTGGTCCAGAAACTCACTACGAGCAATGAACTTCATTACCCTCTTCAGCAATTTCCACACACTTCGGGGAATAGGGAATGGAGCGTTAGTGTTACTGAAATAAAGGTATGAAACCACATGTGAAGCCTAAGGGAGTCTTTCTCCCTTTTCAAATATATTCCATACAGCATGTGTTGGATGAATACTAATTAAGTATAACAGAAGCATTTAATTTGGAGTAATAATCTTCAAAAGCAAGATCCAACTCTCTATTCTTCAGAGCAGACTCTTGTTAAGGTCAAGAGAAACACTGCAGGGATCAGACTGGACTAATGAATTTCAGCCTAATCGTTGTACTTACCTTTCTGTGCCTATGTGTGTTTGCATGTACACACACATATACACAGCATGTGCTAATCACAGACACATATGTGTGTAACTTAATGCTAATCATGCCTGTAGGGTGTGGGGTTTTTGAGAAATGAAGAGTACATCCAAAGCTTGCTGGTGCCATTAATGATAAAAATGCTACTTACTTGGAGAAGTTCTACAAATGCAAGAAACTAAACCATACATTTGGATGGGAAAGTGGAAATCAACAGACATGAAACATTGCCACCTCCAGGGAATCCAGCTTTCTCAGCTGTTCTGGAAGTCCATTAACTGGCAATTAGCAGATTTTAAATGCAGCAGGGCATTTTAAAAGTAAGAGGTGATGCAGAGACCTTACAAACACGAAGAGCTAGTATTGACCTGCCTGCTCTAGATACTGATAGGGGAATCCCCACCTCTGCAACTGGGACAAAGCAACTACATCTTTACCTACAGGGATACAATCAACACTGTCATTGAGAAAAAACACAGAGAGAGAAAGAGACTTGCTTGTCGTTTGGGCAATACAGAGTTTACCACGCTTATTATACACCAGTGACGCAGGTCTGCCAACTTTTTTTAATTTACTGCTTTTCCGTAGCTAACATTTAAACAAACAAACAAACAAAACAAAACAAAAAAAAACACCACAAAAGGTCAAGTAAACCATTAAAGTAAAGGTAATCTATTTTCACTGAAGTGGCACAGTTACAGCACATCAGCACTTTACAACCACAAATGGAATGAGCCTTTCTGTCTCCCATGTGAGTTGCAGAAAACACTACTCGTTAAATGAACGACATTATAAAGGTGGGATCCCTTCTGTTTCTGCCTGCCTTCAGGATTCGCCCTTGCAATTGAACAGAAGCAGGAAGACTATGAGGTTTGCAATGCACTGACTCCTTGTTCACCCCGTTGTTTAAAACAACAGTCCAATTCATACAGATTTGCTTGGGTGCAGAACTCCATCACTCTCACATCCCACAATACCACCACCTTCCACACACCTCCTCAGTAATTACAGCAGCAATCAAAACAGTATTGCAATTGCCAAAGGCTTTAACAACAAAAACTCCAACTTCTACAACTCGAGAAGTCACAAAAACCAGAGTATTAAAAAAATCCATAATGATGCAGGAACATTGCTCTTTCTAGCTGACATACCCAAGCAATAAGTTGCCGCTCTGGGCAATGAAGCTTACAGCTGGAAGTGATCTTATATCTCCTGGCAATGTTCTTAAATCATGTCATATTCTGCATCCAACCTTCCTCTCCAGTTCATTGTTTTCAAGTATTTTTTCCCTCCACTTTATGTTAAGTGCCAGCTGTGCCAGTCCTCATGTGAACTGACCACACATACACAAACCTGGAATCTAAAATAACTCATATTGAAAGCACTAAGAAGAATGCTTTGGGATAGTACCCATGCACATTTTCATCACTGCAATACACCAGTGATGAAGTAAACATTCGTTTTCTATCCTCTTAAGGCAGTGCTGAAAATGGAAGGAGGGGGGGGGAAAGGCAATAACTGTGGGTTTATAGTTTATATGCTGAGAAGAGAAAATGTACACTAGACATTGCAGAGCTGGCAAAAGGGCTGTGTTCAGATTAGTGAGCTACATAATAGTGGTGTTTCACTAAATTAAAATAAATAAAGGCTAGGATTTTTACTTAGTTGTTCCAGGCAAGCATCGACTCAGATAATAATTTTCTCATGCAAGTCCAATTATAACACAGTAGACATTCCTTCCCTCCCAAAATTCTTCTGTGCAAAGCTATTAACACATTTTCACCTAGCCCAGTAACAAACAGAATTACTCATAGTAAGCACAGTCATTCCCTGGAGTGAAAAGCATAACATGAGGTAGGACACACACTTGGGTGGAAGCAGCTCCTATGGACACAGTGCTTGTTGGCACTGCGGTACCAACGGGTGTCCTTTTACCTGGAGCGAGAAGAACAGGTGCCCTTACCGAGTTCTCCCTTTAGGTAGTAGGTGCAGGCACAACTGCAATCCTAAATGGCAGAAAGCAAGCAGCCTCTCCTATTAACTCTTCCAAAATCATTTTATCTCAGTCTTCAGACCAAAGCTGTTCTGCCTCAGCCTTGCAGGAGCCTGGACAACTGCAAAGCGCTCAAGAGTTCATGACTCAGCCCACATATGTGAGGAATCACAAGGCATCTGAGGAGAGGGAAGAATGGCAACTCTCTTCCTATATTAGAAAATGCAAGAAGCCATTTCTTTCTCATCAGTTAGGAGAAATGATCCTGTTAGCAGAAATGCTGCTGGAGAAGATGCAAAGGCCTTTATCCTCCATAACCCAGGGAACCTTACAACTGTTTTTCTGCTCTGGCTTTTCCCTTTTATGAAGATCAAACAGTCTCTTCCTTCTCAATCCGGGGTAGCAATGCTTTGGGAATTCCTCTCAAGGTCACAACAGCAACCCCAAAAGGAAAAGACTGCAGTCCCTAAGCAGGAGGGTGACAATCTTTAGGGACAAAGATCACGAGGCAGCTTCCATGGCACCCGCAATTTGCTCACACAACTCCATAGCATTTTACATGCCAAGACATTTCATCCACTAGTGGCACTAATTTTCCCCCTACAAGCCTTTAGATCAGATTTTGATCAAGAGGTTTCTTATGCAACAGCTTTTGTCTGATGGCATGAAGAAAAGCAGTCACCAGAAATGACTTCAAGATGGGACTTACACACTGTGTGTGCCGTGGCACAGCAGAGCCCAATAACAATGGTACCATCAGCCTCTTGGCTGAAAACCAGTGAAATTAAACATCACAGTAACCAGAAAAATCTGGTAGAAATACCAGCAAGATTCCTAATGAAAACCATTGATAGAAGAGGGCAAGTGAATGTCATGAAGTGTATACACAGGCTTCGGTGTTGGATATCAAGCTCTTGGTTCCCACATATTATTTATATAGTCTGACTAATATTTTACCATTCACATACCAGGATATTTATTACAGACGGTAACATCCTCAGTATTTGTGGGAAAAAAATTATAAATCAAATATAGTAAAATATTTATAGTCCTCATGCTGAAATTTTTATTCTTATTTAGCCTACGTACAGTTTGTTCCAAAGCCCAAGAGTGAACCAGGGACGCTTTTAACTCAGCAGCAAAAGAACCTGTTCAATAAATGCAGTAACTTACTGCCACCAAAAGGAAAGCAGTGGGATTACTGCACATGTAAAATAACTACTGCCAGTGGACTAAACCTGTAAATTAAACCTACAAAAGGAGGAGATAAATTTAGTGTTTTAATCAGGATGAAGTGATATTTGAAAAAGTGAAATAAAAGCTGGGGGTGAGAATTTGCAAAAGCTGATCTTCCCCAGTTTTTCAATGTTTTGCAGCCTTATGGGACAGGAGGCTGGGAAGGATGAAGGCAGGGGGCAAAAAAAATTGACAGAACAACACTGAAATCATACAGTTTTCCAGAGCCAGCCTTCCCAGGGCTTTGTTCTACTGTCCAGGACATCCCACACAAAATAAATTTGACATTTTAGAAGGAGCTCAGATGATTCATGTATATTCAGCAGCTCTACGGACAGCAAAGGAAACAGCTTAAGAAGTAGATTTTAATGACATCTTTTATAAATATAAACCCAGGACTAATCTATACATAATTCAAGGGGGAAAAACATTTAAATGCTTATTGTCACTTATCTCTTTACTCTTCACAGGTGCCAAGCTTTGCATAGGTGGAATGCAGAAGGGTACAGGAAAGTTCTTATTTATGCTCAGCTCTAGTAAAGGCAAATGGTTGATTTATGGTACAGATTTGTGTTTACTACGTAGAAGACACAAAGTACTACAGCAATTTAGTCACAAGGGCAGTGAATTTCTCTGCTTCTGATCATCAAGGAGATGGAAGCCAGAAAAAAATTCCTCAAAAGACATGCATGAGACATTATCCATCCCATGTAATTTAGGTGCTTATATTCCCTACAGAGTCAACTGACCACATCTGATCTTTTCCATATGACCATATGGTCACCTGGACTTCTAACTGAGGTATTTGAAAATACTCAGTAGGACCACCTCCTCAAATAAGGTATTTGGTGCACTCAAGTACTATCATCAGTGGAGACATAAAAGTTACCTGTCTTCTTCTGAACTTTGGGTGCAGATTACTGCACACAAGGCAAATGGCTGCATAAACAAGTGCTCTGACTTTCTGTTCTCCCTGTCCTCCACCACCCAGAGGAGGAGGGGAAAAATAAAACCACAAAAAGGTAACACAGACTTTTTCCCCCCTCAATTTTTGTAATTTTAATCATGCAGATTCCTCACAATGAATTATCAAAACTGGAACAAATATGCTCAGAAATTCATATGACAGTTGACAAGGAAGGGATAACACAGATCTTGTAGTAAGATTCTTCTTCTTCAGGTGCTGAGGAGACGCCAGCACCCAAGACATGTGTCCAAAGACCAAGATGTTATAAGCACAGAGGTACACTTCTGAAATTTGCTGTTATCAGCAAATACAATGTGACATAAATCCCCCATGTTTCAATTCACAGAGATACTAAAAGCATTCCAGACATGAAAGTCTTTGCAACTAAGCAACTTCTGGGGCCAAGAGGACTTTCCTCTCATCATTCCCTTGTCACATCATTCAAACAAAAGCAAACAGCTCACACTATAGCTCTGTGATGGCTTCAGATCAGTTAGTTTATGCAAGAGGCAGATTTTGGAGACTAGCTGTGAGAACTGAAAGAGAGGTATCACACATAATAGTTAGGACAATAGTTTTTCCCAAATGGTAGATGGAAACAGAGGAAAACAATCTTAAGCCTCCCTTCTTCCAAAGCACAGTCCTAATACCAACCTTTCACCTACACCATCCTGGGAAGTATGAAAGAAAGAGGGCCCTCAAAATGACCAGAAGGCCAAGAGATTTTTATAGGATGCTCTAGAACAGAGATGCTAAAAGTATCCCCAGGGCTCAGGTATTACTTCAAGTTACCCACTAGGAATAAGCACACCAAAATCCATGCACACTCAACATGAAGTTGCATCTGTACAAAGTAGTCTGTGTATTGCTTAGCTCAAAACTTCAACTGTAAAGCTGAACTGCATAAACTTCAGTCATTTCCCAGGAATTTCATCCATAAGGAGATGAGTGATGGCCACGAAGAGCATGAGACACACCTGACAACAGTGAGATGCTAATTGGTGAGTGACCTCAAAGACCACAGTTACCACCAGTTCTGCTTCTATAGCAGCACACAGGGAATGCAAGACCCTCTCCCCAACATATTATATTGCCACCCTCCTAAACCATATGCCCATGTTACAACAATGGGTAAATATCCACAAAGCTTCAACCACTTCTGTATTCTGGGGCCTGAATTAACATTATAACCAGAGTATGACATCTTGAATAAGAGTTGCATTTGAGAGGAGGGGGAGAAAAGAGCCCACAGACAAAACCAGTCTTTAGTCCTAAAAGAATCAGTCTTTATGATTCAACTTTCATTGCAGGCTTTTTGGGGCATCATATGAACCCCATCACTGAATAAACCATGGACTCTTCATAAAAGCAGAAAACCAGTGCCACCATCCTCATCACATTCCAAATGTGGCAATTACATTTAAAACTACCGACCAAATTTATAAATCCCACCAAACAGCGGTGGATTTACCCACAAGGTGGCAGTGGCCACCCAAGGATTTAAGCATCTGGAGGCTCCCTAAGCCACATCGAACAGCCGGGAACACCACCACTTTTCCCTCTGAATGGAGCTCAAAGAGATCCACTGCGGGGAAAAAACATCTCCTGTCTCACACATAAAGCAAAATCTGTCTGTAAAGTGGCTTACTTCGTAAATGGTGACTGTTGCCCCAAAGCACAGCTTTCCTGTGAGAAACATGCAGCTCTTCTCAGAAAGCAGCAGGCACTTATTTCCAAGGGTGTAATGCTTCTCTCCCTCCATAGCGTGGGGGCCCGATGAGTGGCCAGAAAGACAGGGCAGGGCTGGGCTGGATTGCCCTGGGCTGGGCAAGGATGCGCTGGACAGTGCTGGGCTGGACTGGGCGGGGCTGGACTGGACAGGGCAGTCTGGACTGGGCAGGGCTGGGCTGGACTGGGCAGGGCTGGGCTGGACTGGACAGGGCTGGGCTGGGCAGGACTGGGCTGGGCAGGACTGGACAGGGCAGTCTGGACAGGACTGGACAGTCTGGACAGGACTGGACAGGGCTGGACTGGACAGGGCTGAGCTTGACTGGACAGGGCAAGACTAGACAAGGCAGAACTCAGGGCCCTTCACCCGCAGCCGGTGTCCCCGCTGCGGCAGCACCCTCAGCTCCGGCCGCCAGCAGAGGGCCGGGGGACACTGAGGGGGCGGTGTGGCGGCTCCCTCAGCGCGGCCCCTTCCCCTCCTTCCCCCCCGCCGGTACCTGGAGGAGGCCGCCCATCTTGGCCCGCAGGGCGCGGAACTCCTCCGGCGGCGCCTCGGGGTAGAGCTGGCCGCGCAGCAGCTCGTCGGTGGCGGCGGCGCTGCCGTGGAAGGCGGCCCGGGCGATGGCGGCCAGCAGCGCGCTCAGCGGCCGAGACCCCTCAGGCGGCGGCGGCTCCGGGGCCGCCATGACGGCCAGGCCGCGCCGCGCCGGGCCCGCCCCCTACGGCGGCCGCGCTGGGACAGCCCCCGCCGCCCCGGAGCACCGCGCTCCGCGAAACCGGCCACGCAACGCCCCAGGGGACAAGAGCGTCTGTAAAGGGATTTTATTTCACCCCCGAGTACATGGCACTTGTCACCCTGTGAGAAATAAAAAACACATGCGTTTATGACAAGCAAATAGCTCATTAGCTCAGGTATTTCTTTAGGCGCGCCGTGGAAGTTGTGAGGTACCAGCTCCTGCCTGGAACTGGTGCCGGGGACAATTTGCGTTCGGGAATAGGGAATTAT
>JAWWEW010000112.1:14191460-14209094 GCA_035583185.1 Anabacerthia variegaticeps | reverse complement strand
CCGTCCCGCTCCGCGGAGCAGCGCGCAGGGCCCGCGGCCCAGCCACCCGGCCGCCAGCATGGCGCGGGAGCGGCGCGGCCCCGCCGGCCCTACGCGCGGCCCCGCCACATCCCGCGCGCTCCCGCGGCACCCCGGGGGGCGGGGGAAGGCGGTGTTTTGCGGCGCTTTACGGCAGCGCCGCGCCTCCTCCCACCGCCGCCGCGCCGGCGCGCTTTACGGCAGGCGGCGCGCGGACATCCGGCACCGGGAAAGGGCGCCTTCTCGCGGATTCCCCACGGATTTCATCCCCTTCTCCCACAGCTCTCCCACAGATTCCCTGTCCTTCTCCCGCAGCTTTCCCAGATTCCCTGCCCTCCTCCCGCAGCTTTCCCAGATTCCCTGCCCTCCTCCCGCAGCTCTCCCGCAGATTCCCTGCCCTCCTCCCGCAGCTTTCCCAGATTCCCTGTCCTCCTCCCGCAGCTCACCCAGATTCCCTGCCCTTCTCTCGCAGCTTTCCCAGATTCCCTGCCCTCCTCCCGCAGCTCTCTCGGATTCCCTGCCCTCCTCCCGCAGCTCTCTCAGATTCCCTGCCCTCCTCCCGCAGCTTTCCCAGATTCCCTGCCCTTGTCCCTCTGCCCATTCCCCGCACCTCCAGGCCCAGGCCGGCCCCCGGCGCTGCCCCTGCCGGCAGGACGGGCGGCTGCCCCGGCCCCATCCCGCTCCTCCTGCCGCTCCCGGACCGAGGAGGGCGCGGGTTGGGTTTGCTTTGCCTCAAGAGCCCTCTCACCGAGCCTGAGTGGGCACTCGGCTTTTGCCCTCCCTCTGCTCAAGGGTTGCCAGAGGAGTTTGCTTTTCCAGGCGCTGCCCTTCCCTCGCTCCCGAGGCTCTTCCCTGTGCGCCCAGCGCTTCGTTCGGACACAGCCCGGGCAGAGCTGACTGCCCGGCCCCGCACAGCTCGGGCTGTAATCTCTCAGCCCTCTTAAGCAGCTCATCTCACAAACTGGTTCTCAGTTACGGATGTGTCGAAGTAGATTCACACTAAAGCGGCCCTTTCAAAGCTTGTGTTTTGGCACCAAAGGGCAGTGGAAGGATGGGGCACATCAGGCCCTTTTGGCACTTAAATTAGAAGACGAGGCAATAAAGCTTCAGTATTTCTGCCTTTTATTTTTTTAACCTATCTTGCCTTAGAAATAAAAGAGGGAAATCAGAAAAATTATGCATTCTTGATTATTTTAAAATATATTATTCTTGGGGGGGTGTGTTTGTGGCTTTTTTTAATACTTAAACTGAAAACTTCTGCTATTTTATTCCACCAGACCACAATTGATTTGATTTGATTTCATCAAAGTCAGGAAACACTCAGCACTTTCTTATTGCTGAGCACTCATTCTCTTCTGTGTCAGGAACAGTTACACAGAAACATGCAGAACCTGTTGCTTTTATGTGTCTTGCAACGGCCACAAACACATTACAAGAGTCTTGAACAAAGAATATTTCTTAAATATAAAGTTTAATCAAAGCCAAAATCCAATTCTGGTTTTACAAATTAAATACTATAATAAAGATATTTTCTTAAATCAGAGTTGCATTTCAAATATAACGTCAGCTTCAAAGCAGAACATCAAGTCAGTTTCAATAAGGTGTCATTTGGTAACAGCTGTAAAAAAAACAGCTGTTGTCTCAACATGGAGGTTCCCAACTTTTTGGAAACATTTCAACATTTCAAATCTGCCATGGCACTGTAATAATGTCAATATAAAACCACACTTCCCCCTCCTCAAGGATGAGGAGGTACATTCTAGTCCTACACAGTCCCTTTTGGGTTTGCAGATCCTGCAGGATGAGTCAGGCAGCAACACCTGTGTCAGTTTGTCCTGTAGCAGCTTTAAAACAAGCCCATGGGCACTTCAGTTTCTGAAGGTTTCTGACTCTCCTCCTGCCAGGCTGCAGTGCAGTTTGGGACAGGACAGTGTCTCCCTGCTGCATCACAGTGGCTCTTTTCACATTGTCTGAAGCTGATAAACTCTTGAGCCTTTTTTCAAAAGATAACCCTGATCATTTAGGGATCCAATAAAGCCCTCAAAGTCAGATACCTGGGAAAAGAAAGACGAAAATATCAGATTGGAGAATGACACCTTACCTGATGTAAAGCAGCATAAACCATTTGAAAGAACTTAGTGAAATAAAGTGAGCTAAAAATAGGGTGGTTTCCTCAGCAAACTGTTGACCTCCTAGGAGGTGGCACACCATCAGTCCCTAAAGTTCTGTGTTTTACTTGTACACTATTTTTTACTGTAGTGCTTCAGAGAAATAGTGTCCCCTACTTTATGACATAGAATGTATGCAGTTTCATATGTGTAAATTCAAGTTCTGTAACAGAAGTATCTACCAAAGCAAAGCCTGATTTCTACAACTCTTGATGATTTTGTCAGGTATAGAACTTTGAATGGGCAAAAAATATTCTCTGTATGAAGGGAGAATGAGAGTTAATTGAATTAACTTGAAGTAGTCACTGGATTAATGATGACTATGGGAGAAGAGAGCTGGACGTACCGTGTTCTGTCAGACAGGATTCACATCAAATCCAGGCTTATGTACAGTCAGCATTTCAACAAGTTTGGAAACTGAAGCCATCGTGCCCCAGCAGGCCCAAGTAGGGTCACCAGTTAACAGAAATAAGAGCACCACTGCCCATAATAAGTTTTATAAAGAGAAATTAATTATCCCTACTTTTCACTCATTATATCTGAAATCTAGTTTTGTCACTTAAAGCTTTTTATCGTGAAGCAAAGAGTAGAATTAGCTATCAATACTTTTGTTTGGCTGGAGTTCCTCACAAGTACAGAATGCAAATCAATTACAGGGTAAAATGCATTTGTGGTCCTGTGTCCTGTATGAGTTCCTATCAAGTTATAACATTAGGATGTTTGAAGCAGGAACAAAAACCCGAAAGACATTATTTCACCCAGAGGAGGTCAAGCAGAAACATCATTGTACTGCTGAAATAGAGCATGAGCACCACAGGCCTAAATTTGGGAACAAAAGCAGGTGTGTCCTCTGGGGAGCCAGAGGGAGTAAAGTACACTGAAACCAAGTCTTTCACAGAACAAAGCAGAGTCTTGTTAAGGACTATCTTCAGAAGTAGAATCAGCCCTTCCTAGTGCAAGGAGTTGCTACTGCCAAACAGCTGGTGAGGTTAGTAAAGCTTACAAAGGCACTTCAGGAAGCCTGTTCAGCCTAAAAGCAGCAGTAAATTGGTTATTTCCGTTCACTGCGAAGAGGCACAACAGGTGTGCCTTTCCTACTTCCCATTTTGCACTAAATAACTTCCAGTGGCCCTGCAGTTTGTTGTTGAAGAAATGCCTGGTTTCCAGCCTCACCCGTATCTGTAGCTCCTTTGCAATCTGTCGAAGCTGCTGCAAGTCAAAGAGGTTGTTGTAGGTTCTTTCTGCAATGCTGTTCAGGGCAGAAACAAATCTCTTCGCTTGTGACCGGTTGCTCATCCCAGACCCGTGCTGTGAACGCTCAAAGTCCAGCTTTCCAAACTCATCTGAGTAGGTTCCCAGCATGCTAAAAAGAGATTAAAAAGAAAAAAGAAGAAAGATCAGCAGGAGATAAAAGCAAACTTACATGGATCATACATGGATTTGCTTCCCAAAACATAACTGCTTGAGAAGACTTTCAGAAGCCACCTAGGAAATCATCCCCTGTCGAGAAAGTCACCGTCTAGGGAACTCAGATGAAGCATTCATCAAAATTGCTTTTAAACTTCAATTGTTCACCTTCAACAACAAAGGGTAATCACAAGAGAGAAAAAACCCCTCAGCAGCCTCATATCTAAGTTACTGTGCACAGATATACACAGCCACTATGATTACCTAACTCAAAGACCCAAGCAGTTGTATTCAACCTAGAGCTGTTGCCAGTTTTTAAAGACAAATCCAAATGTTAGTATCATGGGCCTAAACTTGATCAAGTGATTTCTTTGCTGTGTTTGCATATGTAAAAGAAAAGTTTTGAATGAATAACGCTGTGAAGCTTTATTTATTTTTAAAGAAGTGTGTATTACCTGTATTTCATTATTTCTATTACATCCTCAGCATCTTCCTTGGTAGATTTCTCTCTTAATTCCAGCCTTGATCGTGCCTTTAAACAAAACAAAAAACCCCCAAAAATATATTATAGCTGATGTGAAAAAAGGCTACAATCCCTCTACAAGCACAAATTTTAGGAGCAGAGATGGGAGCTAAGCCTACAGGATTTACAGGAAGATTTTTCTATTTGTTGTACTGTGTCAACGTCACCTCCTGCATACTTGCATTATTAGGCTGTGGCCTGGAGTTTATTTACTTTTTAACCGTGTTCTTGTGAAGCAGCAGATCACAAATAGTGCTATGGAGGCAGAATGTGAGGAAAACCAGCAGCATTCTAAGTTCAAGATGGACAGCAGGTTGTTCCTGCCTGTACCTACTTTTCCTCCTTTTGGAGAATGTGACAGATTTCCTTTCCACTCCCCCAAGGATGTTTTACATTATAAGAGGCTTTAAGCAACAGTAGCTCTTACACACTTCTAAGCCTCTTGCATTCGCACTTGGTTGTTTTCTTTAAACCAAATGAAAAAAACATAGTGGTGAATAAACTGTCAAAGATTACAGGACATCGGTAGCACATTAGGAATAATCTCTTTGCTTTCAATCCCTTGAGTACTACAGCTTGCATTTACCTCTGTGAGGCGAATCAGTGACTCCAGCTGCCTGGTGGTGATTGGGGTACTGTCTGCTCCTTGGTTCTGCCTTCGGAGCTCCAGGTAGAACTCCTGCAGGACCTGCGCAGCTTCTGCAGATAAATGTGGGTGCACGTACTGCCGAGCATATCCAACATACTTCCTCAGCAGCTGATGTGGAATGGCATCAAAGTTTTCTCCTGCTGAGAGCTAACCCAATTACAAAAAGCTTAGATTTCTGTCAGAAGCCTATACAATAAAAATTTTAATGCAAAATCATCATCTTCCATGCTTTATCTGCTGAAATCATCACGACAAGGGATTTAAAGCTTCATATATGAACAATGTGCTTAAGGTCCATACACTATGCTTAGACATGTAAACATACACACTTGGCCATTTCAGAAAAAGCAGCCAAGGCTTCTCATTTGCAATGATAACAAGTGCCAAATAGAATTTGTTATATAGTTAAATCCTTTCTCCAAAAGAGAAAATCCAAATTCCCAGTTGTTACAGCTCCACAGAAGACTAAACCATCACTGCTGATACCTCATTTCCAAAAGTGCACAGGTTTAGCTCCAACAATTTCTCCCGAGACTTGGCATTTGACAATATCAGTTACCAAATTGATCACTGTAGTCTAATAAAAAATATACTTCCTCTCCTATAATCCCCAAATCTATCAAGTTGCAGATGCCCAAGGACTTGTTTACACACTGCTTTATTTGAATTTAATACTTCATCACATATTGTGTTATGTGAAGTTATTATACCTAGTCTGGTTCTGAAGCTCTTTATTGAAACCTAACACAGCAAATTTGCTTTAGAGCATCTCATGCAAAGTGTCTTCTCACACTCAAAAAACCCACCACCTCAGCTAATAAATTCTCCTCCATGTAAAGATGGCTTGAGCTACATCTTCCAGCAGGATAGCTCGTTAGCTACAAGAGGCAGTTGGTAAGAAACCGGTGGCTTGAGCCTTAAATGCTCCCTCAAATTCTGAAGCAATTATGAGAAGAATGGGAGTGGGAGACTGAGGACATCCAGCAGGTCAGGGCCACCAGGTCCCAGTGCAAGGGGCAGAGCAGCAGCCACAGGACATGTCCTACCTTTAGCCTTTCAAGCAGCGGGCGGTCGGACACGGCCTGGAGGACGGAGCGGTCCTGGGAGCTGGGCCGGGTCACGACGGCGCTGCTGCACCCGGCCTGCTTCCCTGCCCGGATCGCCATCACGTGCTCCGACAGCAAGTGGTCGTGGTCTTCATTTGGGGTGTCCAGCAGAATGAAAACCAGATCAAATCTTGACAGTAAAGCGCTCCCCATTCTAAAGACAACGAACCACAGAGTGCTCAGAGAAGAGGAAAAATTAAAGCAACTCTGTTCTACTTCAAATACGTATATAAAATCCTGTCCTGTTCATCCAGAATAAAGTAGAACAGCAATTTCTCTCTCAAAAGCCACAAAAAATTATTAAAGTCTTGTTCAAGCTCCAGAAAACTAGAAAGCAATTATACACAAGACTACCAGAAACATCTACTCCTGAATGTGAACTATAAAACAGCATTTCAGAAAGTGCTCACTTTAAGTTCTCAGACACTGTTTTGGCTTTGTTATAATGTCCTCCAACTGGGTTTGCTGCAGCAACAATAGATGTCCGAGCTGGCAAACTGCAAACAATGCCAGCCTTGGCAAGGCTGATGCTTTGCTGTTCCATGGCTTCCAGCAAAGCCTGATGCTGGTTTCCCATCTTATCAAATTCATCTATTCCACAAATACCTGGAAGCAATTAAAACAGGACAAAGGCTTATTAGAAAACACATTAACTTATGAACAAGTGTGTGGAGCAATCCAGTGCTACATCAGAAGTCAACCCAAAATCCTAGGGACTGCAGGAGATGTCGGGCAAAGTCTCCATTTCACCAAGGTTTGTTTTCATTTCATGGTCATGCAGCCAAACCATTATGAAGTCGGCTTGACTTGTGGATACAACATCTTGATTACACATTAAGATGACCAAACAAGCTTTTTATAAATAGACATCAAATCCTATAAGCTATTTCTTTTCCAAAAAATATCCAGCACCTGCCATCAAGGCAGATTTCTGAACAAAAAGCAACACTTAGTTCTCTGACACAGTAAGTCTAGTATGTGAATTGCAGAACTCAAGTTTTGCCACAGCCTAGGAAAGCAGGGATCCTCTCCAGGGAAGTCACTGGTGAAGCTCAGAACTTCCCATGGTGTGGAAAGCCAATATCATAATTTAAATATACATTTTTAGTTCACAGTTAAGTAAGCACTGTGGTTAATCTTAGACTCAGCAGGATACACACTCCTGTCCCTTACATAACATCACACAAAACCTGTGGCATTAAATACATTACCTTGATCTCCAAGCACTAAAGCCCCAGCTTCCAAGGCAAAATCTCCAGAAGTGCCATCTCTAGACAGAGTAACAGTCAGGCCAGAGCTGGTGGAAGTGTTACCACAAACATACACTCCTCGAGGAGCAACGTTACACACTGCCTAGAAGAGAAATAAATACTTTTTCCCTCCCCAAGTTGAAGAATTTCGTAAGTCTTATTGTAGAGAAACAATTCAAAGCAAAACCAAACTTGTTTCTTTCTATTTAATGTGGCCTCACAGTGAAGTTATAACTCTCTGCAACACTACAGCACTTAAAGTACATTTTGAAAGTGTGTTGAAATGCTTGGAGACATGCTATCTGTCATGGAATTGCAGATACACAGTTTATCTACAGACCCCAAGGTCTGTTTAGACTAGTGTCTTGCCCTAGTGCCCAACAAGTGCTGCTTCAGAGAAAGCACACATGGTTGTCCCCACAGCTAAAGGATAAAGGACAGTCCTGGTCATCTCCATGCCTCTAGCATCCTGAAAGCAGCCTACAATCTGAAATATGAACTAGAAAAGCAAAGCATGGGGAGCTCAAACAGATGTGTTGCAGTTAAATTTGCCTAGAACACAGGTGTAATTGGCTCCTACACAGGCTCCCTTGCTTTTCTCCTTAAGATTTTTTTCTCTGACAGTGATGACTGAGAGGAGTCTCATCTCAGGGTTGCATCTGAGGAACAGAGCACTAGCTTTTCGTGAATGGAATTGTTATTTAGTAACAAGGTGAAAAAACAGATCAGTTACTCTATGATGGAAAGTCCCCATTCAACAACAACCAAAAAACCCCTAAAAATTTGTTTGCTAAGATGCTTGCATGCAAACACATCCCCTTGGTTAAATTATTGCAAATCATATCCTAACAAAACAGGTCCATGTTAGAAAGACTCAGACTTTTAAACAAGGTATGCAATCCTGCAGGTCTAGATGAACTCTATCCCTCTTTCACTTCACAGTAACCAAGGGAAAAGAAACAGAATTCTAAAACCATTCAGTTTAATACAGAAAGAAAAAATCCATTACTAATTGATTTTGTCATGGTCATGCAGAAATGTCTACCTAGATTAAAACCCAAACACAACAGCAGGTCCCTTTCTCAAAAAGCCAAGATCTGTGCTAGCAACATAAAAATAGGATAAGAGGATGAAAGTAAAACTCACAGGAGGTGAGTTACATGGTATTTAAAATTGCATTTGTTCCCAGAGTGTACTTATTTTGACAGCAGACCAGATAAGTGAAGATAAGAAGGAGTGAACCTCCTCAGCAGGGAAAAGGGTTGGTGGAAAAAACCTATGTACAGGCAGGACAGCAAGCCTATAAACCTGTACTTGAAAGCCCACAGGCCTTACCAAGTATACCTGCTTTGGTAAATGTTTTAACAGGCCCTTCTGCAAGGGTCCCTGCAAGGAGAGGATAGCAGGGTATCCCTTTGGATAGTATCCTATATTTGAGGCATCCTACAGGAAAAGATGGCTCCAATCAGGCTCAAGCAACCCTTTGGTCTTAGCACAGCTATCTTACCATAATTACAAAAAGTCGAGATCAAAAAGAATTAGAGAAAATCAGAAAACAGTAATACATCAAACCATACTTGCAACATTTGACTTTTTCCTAATCCTGGGTCTCCAACAACCAGGACATGTGGATCTCCTCGCACTGGGATTCTGTTCTTGTCATCTACAAACTTCTGACATCCTCCAAATAACGCCAGGGCCAAACCTGCCTTTACAATCTGTTGGGGAACATAACAACACTGATGAGTATTTGATCTTGGTCACCCACACTGACTAAAACTCCCTAGAACTGATTGAAATAACCCTTTCCTTCTGGATGACTGAACTTAAAGGTATAAGGCTGCCCCTTCCTTGACACCAAAAGTGACTGTGAGTCACAGTCACCTGTAAAAAGAGTCCCTTACCCTCAACCCCAGAAAAGCTTTATAAATCCTTTAGGAGTTTAACGTGGCACAAACATTTCAAACTGAAATTGCAAGCAGAGTTGTTAAATTCCTTACCTCATGGCCATAGATTGCAGGACAAAGGGAGCTGAAAAACAAAGAACAGTGCAACATAAGGGGAGTATAAATCATGTATTACTATTAAAAAATTCCTTGTTCTATCTCTCATCACAGAATACCTTTATAAACATACAAAACTTTTGGTTAGCTGTTGAATTTCCAACAGAATCAGCTTAAATCAGCAGCATCAAATTTCTTGCAATTTTTGGATAACCAGAAATGCTTGAAATAAGAAAAACCTTTCACTTGAGTTCCCACAAAGACACAGGAGTACCAACTTTCCAGTGGTTTCTGCACCTATTCTTATCTAAATCAAGTAACTACTTGTAACCCTCCTTTTAAAAGTCCTTGTTGTGTATTCTTTGACTTCATTGGGATGGCCTGAGGGACACCCCAGCTAGAATAGTACTTCTCCGTCTGAAATGAGGGTCTTTCACACCCTCTGCTTAGTTCCTGCACCTCTTTCCTCCACTGTAGGAACAAGGAGCAGAGAACAAAACAGAACTTGTAAGTTGAATTTACTCAGTGAGGAGCAAAATTAACTAATTTCTTTTTTAATCATGGCTTTCTGTCTCAGGGTTGAACTAAAATACAGCTAACTTCATGTATCCTTAAACCCCTCCCAAAGCCCTAAATCCCCATTGCAGTACTTTCACTTCCTCCCAAGTCCCTTGCCCACCCAAGTTTGTTAAATCTCTGTGGTTTCTGTTGCACAAGCCTTAGACATTTCATAGCTTTAAGATTAGCTGTCACGTTTGTCTGAAGTTGGTCATACTGACTCACAAGTCTAATCCTAGACCTAGTCTAGGTCTGAGACAACTTACTTTACAATGAGCCTGAACAGATTTTCCTCAGCTTGAATTTCTTGGACAGCATAGAGGTCTTTAAGTGAAAACTCCATGAATGATCTTTGAAAAGTCTCATCATCAAAATTCTTTATTTTTTGTCCTTTACTGTTGCTGACAGAATTTGCCTCAATGTACAACAAGAACATACATTTGTCACTCTTATTTTTGGAAGCTCCTGTCAGAAAAATTGAGAAAGGATGATGAGGCATTTTTTTCTACCATTAAATACTCATATTATCTACAAATAGCACAGAGTAATTCAGAAATATCACGTACAGCCATACGCAAAATGTTTACGTTTAAGTACTGAACACCTGCATTTGGTAAAACTGAGGCAAAATAAATTTCTAATTACATTTGTTCTTTTAAGTTCCCTCTATGTATACAATAAAATACTTTGCTGAATTGGAGGGTATTTGTCTAGACAGAGAATTTTCTCCCAACGCTCAGATTAAGGGGGGCAGCTGTTGTTGTTCTTGTGTAATCACTAGAAAAAACCCCACCCCAGGAAAAAAGCATTCTCAGATGATGTATCTCACCTTCCTCAGTGCTTGACACCTTGACTATCCCTGTGATTGTGACCATATCTCCTGGGACACAGCTGTCCACGAGATCTTGAACCAGTTCACATTCGATGGTGCGAGGGATCCGTCCTGCTTCCCGTTGGTCATCCGACATGAGCTCCTGCACCCTGCAAGACACCAGGTCAGCTTACACACCCACTCCATTGCAGCATCCAAGACCTGCAGCTGGATGGACCCAGCCAATCCTTTCCAAACTGAAAAAGGAGACAGCAGAAATGCCCTGGTAAGTTCTAGAAACAGCAGTGCTGGAGAAACAGACTTTTTCAGTTCAGGCTTCAATAAACTGGTATAAATTAGGCATAAAACCCAGAAAGACAATAACGATGAACTCCAAGTTGAAATTCAGATTTTCCAGCACTGCTGAGCATGTTAATGTAGAAGTAAGTACAGTACATGAAATAAGGTGCACCTCATATACAAGAATTAAGAGTTCAGACATTATAAGCCCTCATAAATGCTTAATTGGTATTCTAACACTAGAAAAACAAAAAAAATTCTCAGACCATAACAAACACAGTAGTTCACTCTATACTTGTGAAAGGCTAGCAAAGTTCCAGTTCTGGCTCTGCACTTGGAGCTCTGATAGTTTACCTTGAAGCCAAGTCAAGCTTTACTTAAGAAGCTGTGAAAAACATCGCCCTCTAGAGCTGCTACATCAGCACGACTTCTTAAATGGATTTTTAAACTGCTTGTATTACAGAACATTAATAAAAAAACTTATTTAGATGTCATTTGTCACACTAAGGCTTTTGATACACAGCATGTGAATTTACAGAATCTGACTGCTAGAACTGGGAAAAAGTAAGCAGAGTCCTGTTTTTCCCAGGCTGTCACCCTTGCTGCTGTGAGCCAGTGGGACGAAGCAACATATCACACTCTTCTGAACAGGTATTATAGGGCAGTAGTAGGATGGCCATAGTGCTAATAGCACAGGGCAAGAATAAAGTGAGGAAAACCAGATCCATTTTTCTACTTTCCTACATTTTAACACTGTTAATTTCTGTAAATACAGTGAGTTGTTTCCTTGTTTTCCCACTGGTACCATGACAAAGCTCTCACACGTTTTGCTTGCTGATTAAACATAGAAAGTAGATGAATAGGCAGGTGTAGCACTATTTCTTTCTGCTGACTGAAGGACTGAGGGACACAATATCACTTCAAACTAAGATGTTTAACTGTCCCATTTGCTTTCAGTTCATTTACATCAACTGGCACAACTGACGGATATCATTTAATAGGTCTTTTCTAGCTGACTTATAGGTCATTCAAGGGAATCATTAAATCACAGATGCAATAAGAAACCATCAAGAAAAGCTGTGGAGAGCAGAATTGAACATTTCTCAGAGAAGTGGGAGGAATTTCCAGGAAGCTATTAAACTGGGTAGGTTACAAAGTATACCAGTGCTTGGCTAAAACACTTTGTGACAAATGTTGAAGAGTGCTTGCTGCAAAAAGAGTAAGATTATTAAAATTACAGAGTGCAGCATGGGCTGAGCCATCCTGTCACTTTCTGAGTATCCTGTGGCATTCCATTTTTGTGCAGAAGGGAAGACATGCTTACTTAACAGACTGCCAGTCCACTGTAGTGGTTAAAGGAGAGCTTCTGTCAGCTGTGAAGGATCGGCCACGGCACTCAGGAACAAGGCACTGCAACAACAGGAATTCTAATTCATTCTCAGCCTTTTTTAAAATCATAAGTTTAAATTGCCTTATTTGATTAAAAAAAAGAAGCAAAGCAATATGTTTCATTATCATTCCAAGAAAAAAAAGCTAGTTGAATTAGGGCTATAAATTAGGATGTACATGAAAAATGAAGAGTTACTAAGCACAGACACCTGAACTCTGACTCCTGGTTGTTAGAGCAAATACAGCTGAATTGTTTGATCACCTTGGTGAACTGGTTTGAGTTGGAGGAAGGCACTGGGGGGGAAGAGGAGGTGGTGGGTGGTCTTTCCTGGTTGTTTTGTTGAGCGGGATTTTTTGGTTGGTTGGTTTTGGTTTTTGGATTTGTTTTTAATACCCACAGACATTCCAAATGAGATGACTTTTTCCACTTGAACAGCATCAGATGACATAAAATAAGCAGGCAATGTCCTCTGTCTGGACTTTTTAAGTCCAAATAACAAACACAGAAATTAAAATAGAAAGTTCTAAACAAAACTCCCCAAACCCCCAGTGTAGGCTAGAAAACTACTGCAGCAAGGTGGAAGAGTCTTTTTAAACATAACTGGTGAAGTGGAAATTAAGAGTTAATATTTTTTCCTAGATTCCAGAGAGTTCCTACCTCTTGCTTGTCATATACCCTGTGACAAGGTATTTTTCCAATAGGATACATTTTTTCCAAGTAACAAGGGTCTGAAGTAATAAAAGTTGCACAGCATGGTTAATTTTTTCCAAGGTGTCATTTGTTTAACCTAGCTTTAAAGACTATTTTTTTCAATTTTGTTTCTTTTTTCACACCAGCAGTGCCTCTTTTCTCCAAATCACAACAGATAAGGGAAAAAAAAGTCTGAAGCTAAATTGTTTTAACTTACCTTAGTTGGAAGGGTGTACTTTCCATCAGGGAGAGGAACACCCTGAACATCTCCACACGTGGCACATACAAAAGCCAGCTTGGTGCACAGGGGTTTAATGTTACTGACACGCACGACGGTGCCGCGCAGGGCGATGTATTTGCCGTAGCAGTTGGCCCGGACGTTTTTCAGCTGAGTCAGTGGCTCATAGTTGTACACCCTGCTCAGAAGTTAAGCATTAATGTCTTGAAAGCTCAGCTGAATAAAAAGAAAACCCAAACCCACAAAAGCCATCCGAACACAAACAACAACAAATCCGACTCCCAATCACAACCAGTAATCCAAAATAAAAGTGTAAGAAATGTTTTGTCAGTGGACTCATGGCATAGTCTTTGTTGTTCTAGAAAGCAGCATAACATTTAATATTCTCCAAATGTATACATTTTCACAGCTGTACAGTTTGTTCATACAGTGACACCTCTCTCCTGTAAACAACTGAGACTGGCAATACAACAGAAACTACTTTATATAATCACCTAGAACTGTCTCTTCCCATTATTTCAGATAAACACTGGAGTTTAGACTTGCAACACAAAAAGGTCAAAATGTTCTTATGCCTATGTTCTGAAAGCAAGGGTGAATTTTAGTGTTTCAAGGACATAAAAACCTGTCATCAGGTACAACACTCTGCCCCTTTTTAAGGGCAACAAGGTATCTAGACAAATAAATCAGAATAAAACTGCAGACAGAGTTGTCTGTCATGGAGTGGACCTCATAAGTTTGTCTGGTCCAATCCTCCTGCTCAATCAGGGTCAGCCAGAGCAGGTTGCCCAGGTACATGTCCAGTTGAGTGATCCATGTATCCATGGATAGAGACTACACAAGCTCTCTCCCAGTAAAATAGCATTCACATGAAATTTTAAGTGTTTTAATTTGTACCCTCTGCCCCTTGTCCTGTCACTGGGCACCAATAGAAGTATGGCTCCCAAAATCCAGGGTTTTCCCTGCTCCTTCAACTTAGGACCCTGAACGTCACCATCACATGGAGCTGCAAAACTGTTTGAGAATCATGATCTATTATTGACTATGGAATGCTTCTCTCTATAGGATAATGGTCTGTAACTGTCTCTCAGAATTTGAGAGCTTGTATATACCTTTTCTGGACACAGGTTTCTCCTAAACATGTTCTACTGTGCGATTAAAAGAGTGCAGTTTATAATCAAAAAGTGCGAAAATTAAAAATATTTCACAGGGCAACAAACACCCAAACTAAACCCATCCCAAGCCACCAGCAGCAGGGAATTAAAAACAATAATGAAAAATAAAATATTTTTTAAAAAAAAGTAATTTAAACTCAGGTAGAGCTTATACTCTCAGATCCCCTCAAACTCTTGAAGTCTAACATGCCATTACTTCTGATAAGGGAAAAAACTGGGCTTGCTTCATTAAAAACTCAAAGGAAATCTCATTTTTATAATTATAACAGCAATTATGTTTCTTGCAAGAAACATTCAGAATTATTGTACCCTCAGCTTATTCAGAATTATTGTAACGTCAGCTTCTTAATTTCAAATTGAAGTTTATTTAGAATTAGTGTTCTTGACTGTCTACCAGTAATCATATAACAGACTCAAGCTAAAAAGAAGTAACACATCCTTATATGCCACTGTCAAAGCATTCATATAAGGAATAATAAATATTACCAGCTGCAGTTTATGTCCACACCCTCCAAATCAGGCTCCATCTTTAAAGATGTGCCTTTTGCTAACTTCTCCAGTAAACAGAAATTTAAATAGTTCCTAATAGTTTTTAACCAATACATCTTTATAGAATAGTTGTAATACTTGTAAATTACTTCTCTACTTCAGAGTTTTTCAAGTTACAAGCTGTTTGTTCAACTTGTAAGCAGGTTTCATGTCACTTTTTTCTTCACAGGGACAGTTCAGCCTTTGTCACAGCAAAGAAAAAAGCAAAATGTAGACTGTTCTTCTAGAAATAGCTTCACAGAGTTGTCTTTCCATGACTATGTAAGCCTTCAGCACCATGCATGGACACCGACAACCATCAGACAAGAAGCCAAGAGGTTTTGGTAAAAACCCAAATATTCAACACCCATTACCTTGCATGGATGAGAGGCACATTTATTATAGGTTCTCCATTGAGTGGCAATCCTTCCTGCACCTGCAGCTCTGCAGCATGTCTTTCAAGGTCCTTGGTCAGCACCTAGATGGAACAGAAAGGAGGACACAGCTGCAGTGTGCCATGCAACATGGATTCATGGATTTGGTATTGAGTTCAATTAGTACCTCTTGCATTCAGAACCTCCTACTGAAGTCTAATGACTGCCCAGTGACATCCCATTAAAAATGGCTTTCTGCTTCTGAACAGTTTTAAACTTAATATTAAATGGAATTTAAAATCAACACACTTGCTGTGTTTTGTTTGTTTGTTTTGTTAATTAAAAGAAGTATACATGAATCTTTTATGCTGGTGTCAAAAAGTGAAGTTTCATTTGACTAAAGCACCAACATCTGAACTTGCCTGTCAACAAGCACTGAAATGCTACTTTAAGAAACATTGAGCAGAGCCAGGAATTCTTGAATCTGCTCACCATTCACCCACCAGCCGTGGTTCTGCCGTGTGAGGTGGGACATGCAGCAAAAATAACCCACAATGTGTTTGGAAAACACCCCAGGAATTAGAGCTTCCAAGAGGGAGTAACACAGGTGCTAAAACTACATGGAGTCAACTGCTTTAATGATGAAAAAGCAAAATGGACCAAGACCAAAGCAGTTTCAAAGAGTTGTTTTGTGTGCTATACAGAAATGGGAGAGGTTAAAGGATCTGAGTTTTAAACAATAATTTCCCGTAAGACAAGAAAGCAGAGATTTGGGGTTTACAACATTTATAACATAACTTTTTTGATGTGAGGGTTATGCTTCTACGTATTAGAACATCATATTTACCTGATGAATTGCCAGACCCATACACTGCAGTATTTTCTGAGGCATATCCCTTAATTCTGTAGATATACTTGGGATGGATTTAGTCAATTCTCTGTCTTGTATTAGTTCCTTATAATCCACAAGAATACTTCCTTTTCTTTCTATTTCATCCTGTGAAACATTGTAAGTTATAAAATACCATTCCAGGTAGAAGCCCAACAGATCCAAATTACATCATGTCTATGATGGAGGTTATTTTTGATGGAAAAAATAGTCAAAATTTGTAATGTTCTTCTAGCAACAATAGGCTGTTGGGGTGGGATATGTTTTGGGTTGTTTTTACCTTATCATAAAGCTCAATGCGTTGCATGAAAAACTTTTCAAAGGCTTGAGTCTTCAGGACAAAAGGAGACTTGTCATTATAAGCTAATTAGAAAAATAACACATTAGTAACTGCCAGAAATAATTACCTCAGTTTCTCAGAATACATAAATTTTTCTTCCACTATTTTTCTGCATTCCAAAACTAAGAAAGATGACACATTTCTATAGTATCACAGTAATGTTCTACTATAAGACCTGTTACAAAACAGAACTTTGTCCAAGATGACATAGGACAAGCACAGATGATCAACAAAAGACCAGCAGAGTCTTTGATAGACTGCAGGTTTCATGTGCCTTATCGAACAGGTTTAAAAAAGATCATATTTTACACTATTAAGGATTCCTTTCCGAGGTTTGCAGCCCACAGAGATTACAGTATGCCACAAGACTGAAGTCTCCATTGTATTCATGGTTTTATATAACAAATACAAATTTCCTTTGCTTTCTGTTGAACTTATAACTCTATTAACACTATGTGTACCCAATCCTAGGAAAAAAAAAATTCAAATACTTGCTATGTATAATTTTGGTCTACAAATACCTTCAGAGAAATAAAGTTTCCAGCCCTTGTAGGGAATAAACTGGTCCAACGTAGATTGGACTAGTCGAGATTTTGCTAGGGGAGAGGGAAAGAAAAAAAGGTTAAAAAAAGATTAAAATTATGATTAAAAGAAAGTGAATAGTAAAACTTTGTGCTGATTCTCAGCGATTCTTTGGACAGCGGGCGACAAAACAGCCGTAATTGCCTAGCACAGCAGGTCAAAAGGAAAGCAGTGCTCTTCAGAAATAAGGTAGGAACACAGGAGCTGGCTCACCAGGTTCGGGTATCCTCCTGCTCTCTGCCTTCTGCCCCCGGCCTCGCCATCCTCCTCGCCATCCCCCTCGCCAGCCCTGACAGCCTCTCCCCCGGCCCCTCACATCCCTGCTCATCCCCCTCCGCCAGCAAAACCCCACCAGGGCACAACTCCAACCGGGGTGATTCCCCAGGGAGCGGGGCCGGGGGAGCGGGGCCTCCTCCCCTCCGTCCCCACAGGGAAGGCGCGGGGGGGCCGCGGCTGAGGGGTCGGAGCGACAAGCGCCGATATCCCGCAGCGACGGCCACCGTTTAATCAGGGGCTCGGCGGGCTTTCCCCCCCCCCCCTCGTCCGGACAGGACAGGACAGCGAGAAGAACAAGGAAAAGACAAGGAAATAACAAGGAAAGGACGAGAGCAGTGACAGAGCCCACTCCCCTCAGC
>JAWWEW010000112.1:14135219-14191360 GCA_035583185.1 Anabacerthia variegaticeps | reverse complement strand
GGGGCCGGCTCCGCCCTCCGCGCGCGCGCGCGCGCGACGCTCGCCCTGCCCATGCGCATGCGCGGGGCGCGCGCGCGCGCGGGTCGGCCGCCATGGCGGGCGCGCGCATCCGTGAGGGGGACTGCGCCGTGCTCAAGCGCGGCGATGTCTTCAAGGCCGTGCCCGTCCTGCGGCGGAGGTGAGAGCCCACCCCGCTGCTTCCCTCCCTTTCCCCCTGCCCCTGGGAGCCGGGGGTACCCGTGGTTATCCCGCCCCCCGGTGCCCCCGTGCCGCTCCCGGCCCGCGCCGGGCTGGGGAGGGTTGTAAGCGCTGCCTCGGGCCCTGTGACACAACACCCCCCCCCAAAAATAAACCACTAGGAGGTGTGGGTGCGTTCCTCGTAGGCATTTTAAAGAGGTTTTCAGGGTGGTTTTGCGGTGTTGTGGCGCTGGTGGAGGAGGAGAAGGAGGTGCGATGGCGACTCCCTTCCCCGGGCCGCCGCGGCACGGCCTTGTTAATTAGCGTCGTTAATTGCTCTCTGCCCGCCCGCAGGGGGGTGCTGGCGCTCGGCTCCGCGTAGGTGCTGCTCGGGGTGCCATGAAAGGTCTCCTATTTCTCTTTCCTAGGCCCACTGGCGTAGCGAGAAGCGCCGGCACCCCAGCAGGGAATGCTAAATCAATGGACACAGCCTGGGCTCTCCCCATTGCCAGCAGACAGTTTTGTAGACCGAGGTGTAGAAGTCAGTGTTGGGTAATGTGGCCAGACGCGTGATTCAGTAGGATGGAGATTTGAAGGTACTACGCTTGAATGAGAGTGGTTTAAAAGCGGTGTAGCCCCAGAGCCTCAGGAATTTGGGAGTTCTGGTTGTTGGCAGGCTCAGTGTGCACCTGGAGGATGTGGGAGCAGAACCAGGTAGGCTCTGTTAGCCCACGGAGCTCTGACAAGGTCTTGGTCACTGAGTCCCTCTTCAGGTTTTGTTTAAAGTCTCTGCCATAGAGTAAAAAAGCCAAAGAGTAAAGGTAGCCATAAGAAATCAAGCTCTTTTTGCATTAGTTTTTCTCTTCTGTTATCTTAGTAGGGACACTCCAGGAGCAGGTGACAATAGCTGTGGTCGGATGTTTTATTTAGAATGGTCATCAAAATGAAATTTGGTGATTTGCACACAATTTTCCATCTATTGAAGTTATTTTCCGTCGTTTCAACTCTTTTGTAGTAATTTATCAGTCTTTTAAAATCTGGGCTGGCAGGGATTAAGAGGCTTTAATTGGGCAGATATTATGTTATTTTTTAATGAGGAGGATTTGGTAATGCCTCTGATAAAACTTTATTATTACACTTTATTTTCATTCTGGATAATATTTGGGGATACAAGTAATATAATATGTAAATTATATGCTTAAATTGCATACTTCAGTCAGTAGAAAAGTGGAAATAACAAATCAACCTTTTTGTTTAGCTTCAGAATTAGTGATTACTATGACTTGCATAATAGCTCATACTGGCAAGATTTGATTTGAATGTGAGTGTGGCATAATATACTGCTACTTGTTTCATTTGACAAGGTTGGTATTTCTCTGGTTACCAAGGCAGCCTTTGTAGGCCAGCCTGAAAGTTGAAGGCTTTGTGGGTCCTGTTTTGTGGCAAGAAGGAGAAATGCAAATCTGCCTTAGTGAAATCAAAATGAAAGGGATAATACAATTTTTTAAATAAACATTTCTAGGATCACAAGGCACTCTCTGCTGTGTTTTCTTCATAGTCTTTTGGCAAATGTTATTTCAAAGGAACTCAGCAAAATACAGGTCCATGCTCATCTTCTTGCACTAATCTGCATGACCCAGCCTAAATTTAATCTAATTAATTTAATTCCTTGTCTTGTTCTTTTTCTGCCAAAAATGTTACTCTATAATTTGAGTGCCATAGCCTTGTGTTACCTGTCACCTTAAAATTCCTTGGAACTGAAATTTTTTTTTATTATTATATGCTCAATTTAAGTTCTTTGTTCTTTTCTTAACCAGTTTCAGTTTAATGTGGGGTTTGTGGTTAATTTCACTTTTTATGCTTTTCCTGGTTTTCTTCAAGGATATAGATAAAAATGTCATGTATAAAGCTATAGTTTAAATTCAACTGTTGTGGGTTTCAGACATAGTAAAAGTAATGCTTTTAGTATCGTTAATTTTCCTGTTATTTCAGAAAAATTATTTTTGAGAAGCAATGGTTCTACCTGGATAATGCCATTGGACATATTTATGGAACTACATTTGAAGTCACCAACGGGGGAAACCTCCAGCCAAAGCAAGAGGTGGAAGAGACCACCACAGGTATCACAGAGGAGTGACTGGTATTTGGAAAAACTAGTTCAAGTTAATTTCTCTTTGGTAATACCAAAGATAATGGAAAAGCTTTCTAGTAATCGTTTGTTACCTTAATATTACTTACATTCTTTCTGTCATAAAAGTGCATGGGTTTGTTTTGGTCTGTTGTTTCACTAGTCCTGTAACGAATAAGCTTTTAATATGGGAGAAGATTTGAACCTTAGTTTGGGTGAATATATATGCATTAAGGTTTATTTTACATATTATGTTTCATTGCTTAGGCTGTGCTTTGCAAGGCTGTGAAACGTGGGTTTAATCATGAGAAATCTGCTTTCTGTGAAACTAAAATCATGTGTTTCTCCAACTTACTTAGAGCTAGATTTTACAAATCTATATCCTTTTCCTTTAGAAACAAAAGAAGCAGGTACAGATAATCGTAACATAGTTGACGATGGGAAGTCTCAAAAACTGACTCATGATGACATAAAGGCTTTGAAGGACAAGGGTATTAAAGGACAGGTAAAAATAAGGTTTTGGTGTCATTTCTGTGCTACCTTGGTGGTTATATTTTAGTTTATGAAATAGGCTATTCTTTTTATCTGTGTATAGATTTCAGTACTTCTTTGTTCTTCTGGTCAAGTCATGTTTTTTGGTTTTACAAAAATGCTAAGGCTATTTTCAGAGAAAAATTCACGTAAAGTTAGCAACTCTGTCAGTGGAGAGTAAAATGTAAATTTTTATGGCATCAAATCATAGCAGATAAGTAAGTGCAGGTCACATAATCACCATTTAGTTTTGCTTGTGTCTAAGATTCAAAATTCTATTTCTGTATTACAGACCTTTTAAAATCATGCAGTAATTAAACTATCAAAGGTGTAGGGAAGGATTACGTATTGAGTAACCAAGTATTAAGAAATAACACTGTAACAAATATACCATCAGTGAGCCTGTAGGCAGCACCTACAAACATGTGTGATGCCTGTGCTTTCTCTGTGTCTGGAAAGCTAAGAATGTTCTCAAGAGATCAGTTCTGTTCTGACAGGAAAGGGACTGGTATTTAACCCTGCACCTTGTCATAAGGTGAGTGAGGCCATCTGAAATGTTAATGAAGCACTGCAGCCACTTCTGTTCTGCACATGCTGTCAGGCAAAATTCTCTCTTGTCTTTGGTTTACCCTTTCTAATAAAAAGAAGAAATTTCTCATGCTTACATCAGGTTCATCTCCTATCTGCATCTTGGTGTTTGCTGCTGCACTTTGGAGCAGCTTTTCTGCTTTTGCCTGCTTAATAATGGATGGGCCCAAGGAGTTTAGAATGGTGTTTCTTCTGTTTCCATGGTTGTGCTGCTAGTTGTGTTATCTCTTGGAGAAGAATGTACTAATTGGTCTGACAGCTTTGATGTTTTCTATTTGTTCTCATTATCCATGGCAGAAGATCATTCTGACTTTTCTGTATGTCCTCAGCATGTCTGTGCCATACATCCACCGTGCTTTCATTTTAGGTTATTAAAATACCCTACTTCAATAACTCTGGTTTCTGAACTGTAGCTGAATATTCAGTTTAGGTTATGTTAGCAGCAGTAGACATTATTCCTCCATCAATGTCTAGTAAGCTCTGAACTCCTGTTTGTGAATGGCATGTCTTTGTGCTGCAGGCTCAGTTTAGAGATGATTGTTATTTGAAAAAAAACTTCCGTGTTGTCTTGGCATCAACCAAGCCCCACATAGCCATTTGCTCACTCCCCCATCAGCAGGGCTGGGAGAGAGTTGTGAGAGGAAAAGCTGAAAAGCTCATGGGTTGAGATAAAAGACAGTTTCACAGGGAAAGCAAAGCGAAATAAGGAATTATTTCACAACTTCCCATGGGCAGGCATCTCCAGGAGACCAGTGCTCCATCATGTGCTATGGTTAATTGGGAAGAAAAACACCATCACTCCAAACATCTCCTTCCTTCTTCCTTCTTTCCCCTACTTTATATACTGAGCATGATGTCATATCTCATCCAAGGGTCTGGAACATCCCTTTGGTCAGTTTGGGTCACCTGTCCTGGCTGTGTCTCCTCCCAGCCTCCCATGCACCCCCAGCCCCTTTGCCAGCTTGGCACTGTGAAAAGCAGAAAAGGCCTTGGCTCTATGTAAGGCCTGCTCAGCAATAACAAAAACATCTCCATATTATCAAGCCTGTGTTCAGTACAAATCCAGAACACAACCTCTTACTAGCCACTGGGAAGAAAGTTAACTAACCAGCCAAAATCAGCACAAGTGTTGATGGGGCTTGATTTCCCATCCCTTCACAAATCCTTCTCAGTTCCTGAGGAACAGGTGTTAAGAGGAAGGTGTGAAGTGGCATGTACTCCCAGGGCATTGAATAGTGTTGTAGCTTTTACTTACCCTAGAGAAATACTGCTCAGTTTCCTCGCAGTAAATTTTACTGCAACACCCCCCTCACCCCCTCGCAAAACAACATAAACAACCCAGCCACTCTATTTAATTTTTACCAAGAATAAAGCAAAAAAGAAAGAGATGCTGTTTTACACCTTTGATACTACAAGTTAAGTGTCCTTTTGTCATTTTCCTCCGCCTCTGCCCCCCAATTCCCCTGAGCCCAGGTTATAATATTGCTCTTTCTGTATGTTTAATAGAAACCTACCATGTTAGCAGTTAAACTACTTTGGGCGTAGCAACCAAAATAGCCCTCTGCAGCATTTGTTCTTGTGTTACAGGCATGGAAACAGACCCTGAAAGTTCCATGAGTTTGGTTTGGTTTTGTTGGAGATATTAGTGATGCTCCCCCACCCAGCTGGAACCTGAAAGTATGAGGAAGGGTTGGATTGGCAAAGGGTGGAAATTAGAACAAGAAGACCAGGAAACCAAAACTGGAAGTCTGGGAAACCCTGGGAGCCAGAGAAGGAAGAAGCCAGGGGGAGTGTTGTAGGAAATAGTAAATACTGGGGAGCTTGACATTGTGCAAGGAGTGCGTACAGTAGTGTAACACAATTTGTGAGCCTGACAAAATGAAATGGGGTGAGAGAGTTGTCTGACCCTGCCAGAGGAAAGGGTAAGAATTAGCACAAGATGGGGAAAAAAGATACCCTCAGAGAAATCAGACAGAGACCCAAAGAGGGAATTGGATCAAACTAAATATTATGTATGTGTATGACATCTGGTTCCTTGTTTTATTTCTGTAAAATATTTTTGCCTGTATAGCTTCACACAGGGTTTAGGATACTGCAACCCCATTACTAGGAGGAATGTTAGGCTGACATTATTTGTTCATAATAATTGACCATAAACAACTCTGCCTCATTGTAAATACAGGATAATTCAAGGTAGCTGATCAGATAGAGAAAGTGATGTCTCACTGACATTCTGAATGGGGTAAATATTTAGTACTGAGGCTTCACAGTAAGGGCTGAAGTAATGACTTGCTGTTGCTGAAAGAAACTATCTTGCTTTTTCTTCATTTCTGGCCATACATGTTCACCCTCTCTCATGAGTTAATTCTGGCACCTACCAGACTCCTTTTCCACAAAATACCCTGTTTCCAGGAGTAGCATTTTCAGTTTTACCATTTTTATGCTGCCATTACATAGTTAAAGGACACTTAAAGACAAAACTATATGATTGAATTCCTATATATAGCCAGTGTAGTGCCTCAGTGGTCATGTTGATTAACAGAAATTTACTTTGCCATTAATGTCAGTAGAATCTAATGGTATAAATGCCTTTACTGGAAGAATATTTTCAGTGTTTGTTTAAAAAAGTACTATATATGAATGAGAAATAAATACTAGCTATAATAAAAATAAATTGTCTCTTCCAAGGAAATAGTGCAACAGTTAATAGAGAACAGTACAACATTCAGAGACAAAACAGAATTTGCTCAAGATAAATACATAAAGAAGAAGAAAAAAAAGTAAGTGTATTTTAAAATGTTGAAAATACTTAGTAATTCTCTAAGTTGTGGAGATTAAAATAAGACTATTACTATGTGTTCCTTACAGATATGAGGCAGTTATTACAATTGTGAAACCATCCACTCGCATTCTCTCAACCATGTATTATGCAAGGGAACCTGGGAAAATTAAGTAAGTTTCCATTTTTTCTTTTTTCAAATTATAATTGAATTATATACTGTAATTATACTTTAATTTTTTTGTATACTATACCAGATTATATACTACCTTTCTTCTTTTTTTTTTTTCCTGTGAATGGGAAGATTGCAAGTTAGTGAAAAAGTGAAAAATGATGTGATATAGAAAATGAATCAATATGCTATTGCAGCAAATAGGAAAGCTCTTTGGCATGCAGCAACAGCTTTTACCACTTCCCTATCACCACAGTCTTGCTAATTACCTTTGTTGACAGAGCTCTGTATTTTCAGAGGTATCTCATACCTGGGTTTGGTAGGCGGTGCATCGTCCCTGTTTTCTGGCTCAGTAATCAAAATAACAAACCACTTACCAGAATCAGGAATTTGTGTCCTTGATGTGCTAGGGATTCAAAATCTTCAGTCAGAAGTCTCCAGAATTTCAAGATGTGTGGTTAATGTTGGGGTTGGGAGTCAAAGGGAGCGATGACTGTTTGAAAGATGTGTTCTTACAGACAGTATTGAAGATGGACTGATACATTCTTTGCAATGTAGTAATGGCAGATCTAATGTGCTGAGATTTAAAATCCTCAAATATATGTTATTTAAGTCTTCTCAGACCTTTTTCCTTCTCCTTCCACTGTCTCTGTCACTTGGCTTTATTTTACTATTGAGGTGAGTTGTAATTTTGGTAGCTATCGCTGAGCCTCTTTCAGTGTGTGCACTGCAGGCAGCAGTGTTAGGTTTTGGTCCTGGATTGCAGGTGGTGTGTGCTGCTGCAAGGCAGGTGAAAATCACAGGGGATACACTATTGGATCAAGAAATGCATTCATACCTGTTGTTCTTTACAAAACTGATGTGTCAGAGAAAAAAAACTTTAAAAATTTAAAAAACTGGCACAGCACAAGATGTCCACTCTCATCACACTTCACATCCTTCTTTTGCTATTCATTGCTAATTTCTCGTTGGCTCCAGTTCTAGATCTTCTTTATTACCAGATGATTAATTTTAAGTTTCTGCATAGTGACTCAGAATCACTGACACTCTGTCTTGCAGCCACTTGAGGTACGACACCCTGGCTCAGATGCTGACCCTGGGAAACATCCGCGCTGGCAACAAGATGATTGTAATGGAAACATGTTCAGGCCTGGTGCTGGGAGCAGTGATGGAGCGAATGGGGGGTAAGTTACACAGTAGCTGTAGTAATGCACACACAGGGCTTATCTGAAACTTAAATACACAGCCCCCTGATGCTTTTAAAAGGCAGTAATTCAGAGTTTCTCAGTTTTTAAAATCTGGTTTTACTGCCTCCGGTATTCAAAGAGATACTTGTTTTCCATTGGAGAAAGCTACATTTTATATAATTACTTATATAATGAAATTTAATTATTGATATTGAAAAATTGATATTCCCATATATAGATCTGTTTTAGATCCTGTCTCAGCATGATGACATTGTGTTCAGAAAAAGCTATAAGGACCTTGGACGTAGATTCTTCCCAGACCCCTGGAAGTCCAGGACAGTGAATGGCAGAAAACAGGAATATCAGTACTGGAATTCAGACAGCCTACAGCACTGACAGTGTTGCCATTCCTCTTGTTCACTGCTCCAGATCTAATGTGTATTCTGCAAAATGTGTATTTTGAAAATGTGTGCCAATTTCTTGAGGAGTATTTTGACTTGTTTTTCAAACTCAGTTAATTAGTTTCATCATTCAAAGACACTGGACAGAGGTGACAGTTGTATTCCAGAAGCCCAGAAGGGTAGGTAGGAGGTGTGGTGTGATGTTGTGCACACAGATGTGCTCTGTTGGCTGGGAAGCACACGGGCAGTGGTACTGCAAAGTGGTTTTGTTGTAGCAACTTTTGGCCATATGGCTACTCTTGGAAATACAATTTCGGCACATTGAAAGTTATTTTTAGTGTGTTGAAACATCTTCCTTTAGAGCTGGATGTTGAAGAAAATCTTTGCCTATTAATGCTGTTTAAATTAGGTTTTGTATTTTATCAAAACAACTCCATAAGTAACAAAAACTGTAGAAATTTCGTCTTTTAATTGTTAATTAAATTAGCTTTTCTAGCAATTTGTCACTGCTTATGTATCCTGAGCTAATCATAAAGACATGTTTAAGACACAAATATTATGAGTTACCTTGTCCTTTTGAGTTGCAAAGTGTTGTCCTTTCATTAGAGATTTTCTACCTTGAGGCACACGTCCACGGCTTGTTAAATTTGATGGTTAGATTAAGAGCAGGAAATTTACTTCCCTGTTCTTAAATGAATATTTTATTTGAGCACTTTACAGATGTTGAAAACATAAGCAGTTTAAGAATTCTGGCTTTCCAATGTGTTTTGATTCTTTTGCTCTCACAGGCTATGGATCCATCATTCAGATGTACCCAGGAGGAGGACCTGTTAGAGCTGCTACCAGTTGTTTTGGATTTCCAAAACCTTTTTTTGATAATCTTCATGAATTTCCTCTCAGCAAAGTGCAGAGTCTCCTCTCTGGGACATTTTCTACAGAGACTCTGCCTTCAGACCCTGAAGATAATGCACTAGTGGAAGAAGAAAGCAATGGATTGACTGAGGAGAAACAGACTTCCCTACAGGACCCAGAAGAGGAACCTGCCACTGAAGCAACTATGGAGATCATCCAAACAGAAGAGCAGGAAACAATGGACATTAATGCTGAAGATGTAGAGTTTAAACAGAACAAAGAAAAAGAAAATAAAGAAAATGTAAGAACATTTATTGTGGCTATTCAAGTTTTACAGTGTCTGTATACCTAAAATCCTGCTGTCTGAACCAGACATGCTGAAATACAGCTTGTTCAGGTGTTAAAATGAAACTCTGGAACTTGTTTTTTGTCTTACACTAAGTCATCTGAGATGCAAAAAGTTAAAATTCAGTCCATGCAATAAGTGATCCGATATATAATTACCAGTTAAAGTGCAAACTATTTGTTTTGTTGTTCAAAGGTTCGGGAAAAGCAAATAAAACAATTTGAGAGAAGAAAAAAGCTAGTGGAAACTGCTGCTTTGTTGAGAGAGAAGAATGCTGATGGGTGAGTTTGTTTGTAGTTGTCTTTGTGGTTTAAGAATGTTATTCCCATTTTAGTGTTCCCACTGAATCACCCCAGACCACACACCACTCACTCCCTCACTCCCTGCCCTGCTTGCCCTTCCGGGGGATGGAGAGGAGAGTTTGAGGCACCAAAGGTAAAGATCACGGGTTGAGACAAGAGCAGTTTACTGAAAACAGCAATGGAATAGGAGGCCAAGTGTGTCTTGGGTCTTTTTTAGTTCTTACCTGGTGGAGTTTTTTTTCTGTTACTTAAATGGCTTGAAATTTCATGATCTAAAAGTCAGCTATTTATTAAATATTAAAATAAAAATGAAAATCTATCCAAAGAAAAATCTAATACAACATGACTGCCAAAGAAGTCCCAGGATTCTAACTGGCAAAGACAGCCTGAGGTTTTAAGTTTATTAAAGTGGAACTAAATTTGTTGGTTTGGTGTTTTGATGGGTTGGTTTGTTTTTAGAAACATCTTTCTTTTTTACACAGGAAAAAACCCATAATAACTTCCTTTTACCTGCTTTAGGCAGGATCACTTACTCCCAAGGAACAATTTAACATAAAGATTTAATATCATAAATTTAAAACAAATATGATATATTCCTAGAAACTCAGACCCACAAATAGTGTAGGAGCATTTGGTGCTTGTGACTTTTTCAATATATTCTTAGCAAATGCTGAAGTGATTTGAGTTAACCAAGTAACATTAATTTAGTTAATTTAATAACATTAATACTAATTTTTTCTCCGAAGAATATTGGTTCACTGGGAATAAAGCTTTTCTGCTCAGATAAATTTTAATGCACATTTATTGGTTATGTTTAAATGTTTGTGTATACTTTTTTATTATTATAAAATGGTTTTACTCATATCTTCATTCATATAGTTCATGTAGTGTATTTAACTGGTAGAATTAGCCTTTTTCATAAAGATGCAGAAACAGGTCATTCAGTGTTCTCTGAAGCAATAAAATGGTAAAGGAGGTGTTTGAAAAGCACTGACATCTGTTTGGCAACAGAGCAGCACCACTGGCAATGCCTGTGGATGTGGTCATTAAGCTGCCTAAATAATGGTACTGTTTTGGACTGGTTTTATAATTAATGTCTGTGCATGATCTGGCAAAGGGGAAAGTAATAGCTGAATTTATTTGATATTTCCTGTAGGATGAAACAATATATTCAGTTGTTGATTGAGTTCAAGGAAGCCTGTTTAGCATTTGTCTCTTGTTTATTTGTTTTCAATCACTTTTATACTTCTTTTGTCCTTTGTAGTGCATGAAAACTGTAACAAATTACACACCTGAAGGGATGAGTGATTCCTTGCTTTAGAAATTCCTCAGCATGACTGGGGGAGAGAGAAGTTTATGGTGCCTGAGGGCACTACCCCAGATGGCTCAGTCGTGATCACCTTTCTTTAGTCATCTGCCCACTGTTTATTTAGATCAAGAACCACAGAGTAACATAACAAAGTGCCAGGGAATAAACAAATGCTTCAAGCTAACAACAAGGCAGGGAAAGTATGGGTTTGGTTTGGTTTTCAGGAGAGAAATGGTGAAAGGGAAGGTAAAAAGCTGATTAACATTGAAGGTGAGGGGAAAGATTAGGACTTAGAGGCAGAGTAAAGAAAAACTGATTGTTAGGTAAAGTTGGGAGGAACTTTCCAACTTTAGGAAAATTAATCCTTGACGTCCTGAATTTAACAGGGTTTACTGTTTAATGTAGAAGAAACCATTTCAATAGGATTTCTATCTTCTGTGCTGTTGTGTGGTAAAACATTGCTTGTACTAGATCTACTTGTCCAATTCCATTCATGAGAGTTGAAGTCTGATGTAGATCATTGAGGGGGAAAAGGAAGATGTTCACTGGGTATTTGTAAAGATAGACTGTTAACATTTTTCTGATGCTATGAAAGCAGAAATTGGTTTGTAGACACTCCTTGTGGTCAGAATTAGACCACCTTCTTCCCTCTACCCTTCCCTGCCCTTCCTCTTCGTGCTCCCCCCTCACCCATGACATTAATTTTGTGAGTGGCCAGGCTACCTGCTGGCAGCAATATGTGCTGCCATATGAAAGAACAGAATTTGGTTTTCCTCGGTCTCTCATCTCTCACTTACCTTCCTGTTGTCTGGCAGAGCTCCTGGCAGTGTCAGGAGGCACAGTACAGTCTTTATGACCTGCTTGATTAATTACTGAGCACAATTCTTTTGAGGTTTGGATTTGAAGTAAATGGCCCACAAGGCCATGGATGGCAAAAAACCAAAACAGAAACAACTGCAAGAGAATTGTCTCATCGCTTTATCTCTGTTATATTTAGAAAATTGAACAACCATTTTTACCTCCCTTTTGCTGGACAAGTTTAGTGGTGTCTCCAGTGCTGCACATTCCCCTGGAGAACAAATGTTAATTGATGGGTCATCTCATAGATTAGACAAGAAGTTTAATTACCTCATGCTTTCTGCACAAGCACAACTTACTAATTTACTCGACCATTTCTTGCAATCTAGTTTAGCAGTGATTTTTTTGGATTAAAACTGGAGATAGCTGTAGAGAATCTCAGCCATCTGTATATCCAAGTTGTACTATGGTATTAAAATGAGGATGGAGAACAAAATAAGAAACCTTTAAATTGGCAAGGACATCATTTAGAACATTTGTAGCCATGTCAATTAGGGGATTGTTTTCTCTTTAAATATTCTTCTTACATAAAACTGTATTTAATGAAGACTACCCAGTCTAAAGAATCATGGCTGAAGTTATAGTCTGAGCAACAATTAGCAGTAACAGAATTTAAATTGTATTTGAAAAATGGGCTTGGGGCAGAGAAAGCATCATGCAAATTGTTTTGGAAGAATTATTGTGGAGCTCAACACAGCTGGATCGAGTGCTTCTGCAATGCATTTAATATTCTGCACCTTAGGGAACGAATGTTTTAGGCTCTTAATTATGCAAGTGGAAAATCATGATGTGTTTTTATATTTGGGGAGTTGTTAGTGACATGAAAACATGCTGATGAGCAACTTCTAAGCTATAATTGATTGCTGTACTAAGTAGGAGAAAATGTCACTTGATGAGTAGGTTTTAGAAGCAGAACACTAATGTGATGACATTTCTTTTGCAGCTTAATTGTAGCCAGCAAGTTTCATCCCACACCATTATTACTTTCCTTACTGGAATTTGTGGCTCCTTCGAGGCCTTTTGTTGTCTACTGCCAGTATAAAGAGGTAAACCATGTATGTTACTTTAGCTGTGACTGTTCAAGTTTGATACTATTCTGCTGTATAAAATGCTATTTTGTTTTTTTTTAAGCCATTATTAGAATGTTACACAAAGCTGAGAGAGAGAGGTGGTGTGATTAACCTAAAGCTGTCTGAAACCTGGCTACGAAACTACCAGGTAAGGATCACAGTAAGTGGCTGTCAAAACTGCATGAGTAGCAGGGAGCAAAACACTCTGAAAATGTTTTTTTGGACTGGCTGGAACTATGTATAAGCTCATGCATTTGTTTTACCCCAGAGTAGTAGGTATTCCGAAGAGTTCTAATGCTTCATTGTAACAGTTTCAAACGGAAATATTTTCTTCCCACAAAGCTTTTCACTTAAGCACTTGCTGAACTATTTGTAGCAAAGTGTTCTGCTTTAGTGGCTGGCCTACAGCATTGTCATGTAAGAGAGAGGGAGCAAAATATTAGAAGTGTTTATTCAATTCCAGCTGTTTTGACAGCTGGAAAAAAATGTGTAATATTAAGAATGGTGGTGACTTAGAAAGCCATCATCTTCAAATAACACGTTTCCTGGAACTCAAGTAACAAGTTCCTGGTCTAGGAACTGAACAATAAAAACAAGATGAGAGGGAAAAACATTTCCACAGTGAAAAATGTTAGTTTGACTGACTGTGTTTGAAAAAGGTGTTTGCAAGAAAATGAGTTGCTTCTTCATCTGCGAAGAAGCAGAAGCAGGTCTGAGGAGCAGAAGAGGTGCTCTCACTGACTTTCTCCTTGCCCAAGGGCTTCTGGAGTCCATAAGGAATTATTACTTAGGGGATGACTTAATTCAAGGGTGGTCATTGTTACTGACTGGGCAGCCAAATCGGGAATGGCCAGGACATTGGTAGCTGTTCACACAAGGTAGGCTTGGCCAGGGTTCCTGGATCCAGATCCAGTGAGGAGCAAATGTGAGTGTCCTGGACACAGGTCAGTGAGTTCAGACCTGCAGTGGAGATAACTGAAGAGAAAGCCTTTACAAGGAGTGTAACAGCTGGAAGTGATGCTTCATTGCATGAATTACCTGAAGCTCCATAAAGGTGATAGTGACAGAACTGGAAATTGCTGCTTTCCTTCATGCTGTTTGTTAGATCAGCTGTGGCTCCATATACACCACTTCTGATCACATGATGGGACTTCCATGCATCTCAAACCTTGACTGCACAATTTTGTTGGAAATAATCAGTAAGGCAGCAGCCTGTACTCTTGTGTATTTCTATAAGTGGATTCTCATCCGCAGATACTTTGCCCTTTAAGGATAAATACACTTTCCAAATGGCTGTTTGTTGTTGTGGCTGGAAAAAAAATATCCAGTACTGTAAGCTCAAATTACACAATGTTATGTGCAGATAAGGGTGAGTTTTTGCAGATGCTTCTTGTTGGGGTGGTTTTTGGGTGTGTTTAGTTGTTTGGTTTTTTTAAAGGTCCTACCAGATCGAAGCCATCCAAAACTGACAATGAGTGGAGGTGGAGGGTACCTTCTGTCTGGCATCACTGTTGTCTTGGATAAGGGCAAATCTGATTCCAGTAATTTAGAAGCACTGAAGATGGAGGAGCCATCACCTAAAAGATGCAAAGTTCAAGACCTTCATTGTTAACATTTGGAGAATCGATTTGGTTTTTTTTTTTAGATCTCAGGAGTCTTACTGTTAGTAAAATAACAAATATACTTTCAGTGCTCTTGACAGCACAGAGACTGTACCTGTCACATATCTGTCAGAAAAAGCAGCTGAACTGTGTGGTGGGAGAATTGTTTTGCTCCTTAGCAGTTTACGTGACCTGAATGTGAAGAAAAACCCTTGGAAGAAAACGTCACACTGAAATCACTTCAAAAAGAAGAGAAAATCAAGGAAGATAAAGCATCAGAGAAGGCATTCTGTTTGTTTGTTGCCAAATTTGAATATGATGTACTTTTTTAAAAGGTTGAGTCTGAATCAACACATCTAACTTAGCTTTCCATTTTCCCAAACAGCATCAGAGAATTCTCATCATCATTCTGTGTGGTGGATCTGCTCCCCCTTTGGACACAGAACCATGTTGAGTAATTTAAGAAAGTAGAATGAACAGAAAAAAAATCATACTCTTTTTATTCCAAAGGAACAATGAAAAGAGAAAACTAATATTGGAACATGACCCCGTGTTTACAGCATGACCCCATGTTTTCCTGAAATAAATTCAGAAGAGAAAGTGCATGTTCTTAAATTAAAATACTAAATATTTAAACAGAAGGTCTCTATTAGTATTGTCTGTCATTTTCATGAGAATTGTATGGTTTCAAGATATTACTGTTTTGAAAACTGCTATATGTATATATATTTATTCTACTATTTGATCTTTCAGAATGTCAGCTTTTTTTATTAATTTTTGTTAACTTTGCATTTGCCATTTCAAGTAAACTGCAGGGTGTTTTTCCTAATGAGATTTATCTTCTTTTTCTTACTTTTCCCTCCTGTTGAAGATCATAAGGTCTAGCATAGGCTTTAGGAGGAGCATTTGCTGTCTGCACCTCTGGTGGGGAGCTTTAGGTCCATGCGGGAGCTCGTAGGGCCAGCAGGACTTACTGACTGGACAGACTGTGGAGCTTTGGGATCAAGGAATTTGACTTTATAAAGCTGTAAAATTCTGTATTTTGGTATGAGTAATGCTCTTTCAGGACACTATTGGCTCAAAACGGGTTATATTTTATGTAAAGAAGCAGGTACACTGTGTCTTCAGGTTTTATCTACTGCTGGGATTTGCAAACTTTCCAGTGTTGTTTTTCTACTTTTATGGAAAATTTCTTCTCTTTCTCTTTTCTTCTCCTCCTTATATCAAAACCCCATCCATGGAGAGGATGTAGGTTTCACCATCTCCCCTGTTCCCCCAGCCAAACTGGCTGCATCTCACCAGCATTAACACAAACATGGCCTCAGTAGTGAATCCTGTCCCCCAGTTTTCAAAGGTGCCAAAATGATTGGACCAAGGGAAAACAACAAGGAAATAAGAGATAAATCACTGGTGATATTCCAAAATGTTGGAACATATTCTATGTGTAATAGTCAAAGAGCATGTCTTGAAATACCATTGTTCCTGTTTCAATTGAAACACATGAATATGGAGACAGCAGCACAGCAGAAGGGCTGTAAAAAACACATTTGGATAAGTGGTTAAATTGAACTCCAGATATTTGGAGTAATTGAAACTAATTATGGGATCATTTCCTTTACTACTTTGTAAGTGATGCAGATCATCCTGAAATAACCCAGCCAGTCCAGTAGGCAAGGAGAAAGTTTGGTCCAAGATCAATGGTTTTTATTATTGCAAACTCAGACAAAAAGAACACTAACACAAGTATTTTCAAAAGCCTCTTAAAAATACCTGCCCACATGAAAGGTTATAATACTAAAATTCATGCCATTCAGATCTCAGTAGCATAACAGCAAATTAAGGACGTTTTCAGCTGTATAAATCACTACACTATAGTGGACAGTAAAGAGGATTTCCTGGTTTTAGGGCAAACAACGATCCAGTGGCAGTGAGTTTACCACAGAACACGGGTGTTGGGGGCGCAGCTACACCGACCTCGGGAACGCCAGGCGCCTTCAGCCTCTCCTCAGGCTGTTCAGCTTCTCTGCTATACTCTGCAGCTCCAAATCCATTGCGGCCAGGTTTTCCAGCTCTTTTTCCTGGGAAAACATAAAGAGCGTTTTACTCAGCAAATGTTTTGTTCCACGGAAATGAGAGAAAAGGGCATTTCTAAGGCAGATGATCTGCTACTTAATGGTCCCTGAGCAGACTGCTGGGCTAAGAGGTGTTAACAGCAGAGCAGCACGTTCCTTCTGCAATTTCCTGCTTTCAACTGAATTAGGGCTGGGGAAAGTACAAACCCCTCATTCTGAGAGCTGATCCTAATTGCAGCCTAATCTTTTTTAGATTTAAAGCACCATTATCTAGTGGTGACATCCTGCTCTCTCACAGCTGCCACCCCCTGCAGCCCCTCCTGCCCAGGTGAAGGTCCTTTAGGAAGCTGCAGCCAGACAGTCACAGTGCTTTAGGCTTATGACACACAGCAAGCACAGCGTGCAACAAGAGGAACATCTCCGCAATAACAGAGAGTAGGAGAAGCTTATGCAGCAAATCCCTGTTTATTATGACTTGCCAACACAACATCTATAAAAATGAGTATCAAGCCTCCACTGCTCCCAGCACAGCAGCAGATACAGCGACATCTATGAGGACCATCCAGCTGATGGGTGTAGACTCTGTTTTCCTTGATGGTGAAGCAGAATCCAGCAAATAAAAGGATTCACATATGTGGGAGCTACACACACAGCTGGGCTTCCAAGTGCAAGTCAGGCTCTGCTCTGCAATGACAACTGGGAAGTCAATGGACAGCTGATTTCACTCCAAACACCAAACACACTTTCCAGCCATGTATTTTAAACCACCCGACAGGCCAAGTGGCCCTTGTCAGTTACCTCTCTGCTCCTGCTCCCACTGGCATCTTTGCCTCATCAGCCTGTGAGACCCTACAGGGAGAGGTGGGGCCCAGAGGAGAAGAAAATCTCCTTTCCCCTCCAGTCTTGCAGGAGGCAGAAGCTAATGTCCTTATTTTATGAACTGTGCCCTGGGGTAGTTCACCACATTCAAGTCCTACCATTCAAAGAAAGTAGATTTTTAACTCACTGAAGATCTGACTCTCCATGTGACTTAATCACGTTTGTGTTTTCCCATGCACAGTTTGCCTTGGGAATGAATCCGATTAGGGAGTGTGCATTTGAAGCCAGCTTCCCCCAGCTTTTCAGAGAAACACCTCTACACATACCTCCTCTTCCGTCAGAGGCCTCTGGCTCAGACTTCTGTCATTCCCAGTTACGTGACGCTTTTTCAGGTCTTCTCCAGAACTGTACAGCTCTGGGAATTCAGCTGATTTCTTCCTGTAATTCAGAAGTTGTGCAAGCTGATCCATCTTCTTGTATTGCCTTTCCACGTCATTTCTGCTAGTTTTGCCAGGATTCCTCTTCTCGGTGCGTTTGTGCTTCAGAGCACTCAGGATCTGCTTGTCCTCCCACCAGTCATAGTCATTGTATTCAGGGAGAAGACTCTTGTCCTTCAGGGCTGGCCTGCTTTCCCCTTTGCCCTCCAGAAGCTGCTCTCCTGTGCCATCCCTCTTCTCGAAGTGCCGGCTTTTCCACCACAGCAGTGGGTAGAAAGGGCTGTAGGATGCTGTGGTTCTCTTCTCATTCTCTGTGGGGAGATGGCTCCTGTACTCTTCCCTCTCTGCATATCTTTCCTCTTCTTCGTTTCCCACCTGATCACTGCTGCGATGCTTCTTTTCTACTTCCTCCTCCTCCTGCTCCCTGTAGCCGGGGTAGCGCTGCTGCTCCGTGCTGTAGTGCCTCCTGGCCTGCCCTCGGCGCTCCCGCCCAGATGTTTTCTGTGGCCCTTCCTCCTCATTGCTCCAGATGCCGTATCTCCCCCCAGCACCATGCTGCTCCTCCCTGCTGCCACCACTGAGGTACCTGCCCAGCTCTTCCTCCCTTCCATCTGCGAGGTACGTCCTTCCCTCAGAATGGTGCCTCCTCTCCTCACGTGACCCTTCGTGATGCCTCCTCTCCTCGCCCCATTTCTCGGTACTTTCTTCGCTGTGGTGAGACCTCTTGTTTTCTTCACTGCTCTCCTCGCTGCTCTCCTCACTGCTCTCCTCACTCTGCTGCCACCTGTCTCTGTACTTCTCACTTCTCTGGACTGAAAGCCTCTTGTCCTTCACCTCCTCAGACCCACGCCCCCCACGATACCCACTCTTCTCCTCACGCTGCTGCTCAGGCTCTTCACGGTGCTTCTGATGCTGGTTCCACTGCTCCCAGAGACCAGCCTCCTCCGTGTCTGATTCCTCAGCTGCTTCCTCTTTCTCACCACCACGGCCCCTCTTCTCTTCATAGGAGTCACCCACTCTGTGCTTCCCATGGGAACGTTTGGGTTTGTAGGGTTGCTTTTCCTCCTCTCTTTCTTCTCCCTCTTCAGATTCTTCACGCTCCTGCTGATGGGAGAAACCACGTTCCTTAGACTCATGGTGGTATTTTTCACTTCTTTCTTCCTCTGCCCCTCCCTCTTCACCTTCATGAATTTGTCTGTAAGGGCTCTGCATTCCCTCCTCCAAGTGCCAGCGGCCCACGGGGCGCTGACCGTTCCCGTCACGGAACTCGTCTGTGCTCGTGGCTCCAGAGTGGGACTTCTTGTTGAGAACAGCAGGTTCTACGTCTTCAGCACAGCACTGGCTCTCTTTGCTTTCTTCTTCACTGTGGTAATTCTTCTCCTCTCTTCCAGTTTCCTGATAGTGGGTTTTTTCTTCTGTGTGCAGTCTCTCCTCTTGAACAGGCGTGTGCTGTCCAGCCTCCTCCTCTGGGCTTTTACCTTCCTCCTGAGCAAGTTTCTCCTCATCACTTTCTTTCATGTACTTTTTGGATTCCTCCTCTGCCTCACTTTGGTCTTTCTCCATGCTCCCAGTATGATGTTTTTCAGTCTCTGCTGGGTCTTTGGAATGCCTCACTTCAAGTTGTTTGGTTTCACTTCTCTCTCTGTCATTTCTACCACCTGTAAGAACGAGAGCAGCATAATGGAGTGATCCAACCCTCCTCTGAGGTGTTATTTCAGTGCAAATACATAACTGGTTACACTGAGTAACAAGAAGATTTGGACAGAACTGATTTTTTAATTCTGCTTTTAAAACTAGTAGTTTGCTAATATTTTATACGCTTGCCTGGAAAAGGATTAACTAGCTTCCATTTAATTAAGCATTTTAAAAGTTCCCCTAGAATTTTCAGAATAAGTTTTCCTCTGGCTTTTTCTTTGTTTGTGATCACATTTTTAGTATTGAATTAAATTAGCTCTCATTCCCATTAAAAATCAATGGGATCTGGAGCTGAGTTCAGTTTTATGAGTGTCAGGCCTTACTCATCACACATGCTTATTCACAAAAAAGACAACCATCTATTTCAAGCTACTTGAAAATATTAGGGGGTTTTAGCAAATTTTAAAAGTTCTCAGTTGACTGAAAAAAGAAAGAAATCTGTTGCTTTGCAATAGTTATGTTTCACCAAATCATGTTCCTTCCACTATTTCCAGAATGCTAAATGAAAATCTGATTCTGACTGTGTATGTAACAACATACTTCTGTGAAGGTATTTCTGCCTCACTTGAGTCTCAGTACAATCAGAGTTAGATCACAAATCCTCAAAGTTTTCAGACAAGAGCTGCACAGATTTAGAAATAGCTCATTATTTCTGAAAAGTTTCTCATCATCTGATACCCCTGGATCCATCTAATGGCAAAAATAGGGTGCTTACCCTCTCTTTTTTAAAACATGATTAAACTGGGTTTTGATTTTCCAAAATATGACAAATATACAGGTTTGGGTTTGTTTTTTTCCCCCTGAAATTAACAATGTCTTAAACAAAACTCAATGGCATTCAGCATTTCCTAGGAATCTGGGGCTGAGTTAAATAAAATCCCAAGTACTCCCAAAGGCCAAACCCCACCCTCTTCTGATGACTGTGGGAGAGCCATGCATTATTCCCTCTATAAACAAGGAGCAGCAGGTGGGTTTCAGTGTTGCTTCTGGGTAGCTGGTAAGTTCAAGAGCCTTTTTACTGTTCTGTAATCAAAGAAATAGAACTGGGCAGAAAAGGGATGTGCATCCTGCAGTTTGGCAGTGTCAGTAAAGAGGTGTCAAACAGGCCTACACCTCCCCATGGAGGCAGCTCAGCACCAGGAATGGGCTCGCCCGAGCTGAGCACTCCCACAGGGAGCTTTCAGCACATCTCCAGACCTCTGGAATCAGCACCACGAGCTCGTTTCTGGGCTGGGCATGGGCTCAGTTGCCTTGTCGATTTAAGTGCTGATTTCATTTGGAGACAGTTCCTGCCCTCCGGAATACACTCAGCATGTGGTCCAAACATGGTCACATTTGTTGACTTCTCAGGCTACCTAAGGAGTCTACTGAGTTCTCTCAGGCTCTCCAGGTGGTTTAGGCAGAGAGCCACAAGTGTTAGCCAGGAATCCCTGACAATTACCAGGTCAGGCTGTTTGTTCGTTGATTAAGATGGACCAAACAGAAGGAAATCAGAATTTTGATGCTGAAATTTGGAGGCACCAGTTTCACACAGCCTGAAATAACAGTTCACCAGCTGTGACCAAGAGAGAAACCATCTAAATTCCTTTCACGAGTTCAGGTAACATTGTACTTACTCTTCTTCAGGATTTCTTTGCATTCAGGATTAATTGGTGGTGCATTTGGCTTAGACAGAGCATTGGACAGAACTTCCACTATGCACTGGGTTATCTAGAAGAGATAAAATAGGAGAAAAAATTATCCTGGCAAAACTGGAAATCTTTCTTCTGACCCAGCTGATGGAAAAGCTAGTTTAGGATGAAGCTGTACAATGCACAGTTTCAGAAATCCCACACTGACACAAGAATCAGCTTCCCTTCCCATCAAATGCACTGAAGTGCACACGGGTATCTTCTGACAGCTGAAGGGACTCTTGAGTTCCACATCAGCAATAACCTGTTAAGGGTTTACCCTTAGGAAATAAAGCACTGCCCTGAGAGTTTAAAGACAGAACATGAAGAAAACATCACTGATAGTTTTCTGGAATGTGCTTTGACATACAGCTACTCACCATTTCTTCAGTATGGTCTCTTTCCACTGGAAGTGCACTGACACCTAGAAGAGAAACAAATTATTACAGAATCATTAGTACTGGCAATAAGCATCACTGACAGGAGTTCTCAGTCAAACTGGTCTGATGAGATGGCTTGAGTTTCGGGTTGGCTGGTCAGTAAACTGGGCACATTACTCATTTAATCTTTCCTTATTTGGCTGAAAAGCAATGTAAAATTGCAGCATAGCATGAGAGAAGAGGCATGTTAACATTTCTAGCACTAAAAGAATATACACCACCAAAAAAAACCCAAACCACAAAAACCCCACAGAAAATGCAACACCAAAGAAAAGAACGCTCAAATTCCAAAATGGACCTTGACTTCAAATCAGGTCTTTGTGTAGTTGCATCTGTTTGGTGGAAAAAACCCAAACCCAACAACAAACAGGAAACAAGCAAGGCCTGTTTGCACCCCAAGAACCTTTTGGCTTCTGCAAGGGGCTGAAGGTGCACCCCCTGCCAACAGGAGACCATCCTTCAAGACTTTAAAGCATCTACTGTCCCAGTCCTGTCTCACTGGATAGAAGGCAGCTCCTGCAGGGAACTGAGCCAGAAGGCACCAGAAAATTTCCATTCACTGAGTGGTCCATTATTACTCCAAGAAATAAGCAAAAAAACCCAAATCCCTGTGGTAAGCTACTCCAGAAGGAAGCAGTACAACCCATCTCTGTGTCTCTCTTCATCCTGAGGACATGTGGGGTAACTAACATCTTGCACCACTTCTGTTCCAAAGTATTTGCTTTTGGAAAGGAGCTATTGCAAACAAAACCTCCATTCTGCCTTATTTTGCCATCCCTGCTGCAGTATGTCTCCAGCTGGTTAATAAGCTTGGCTGCTGTGTATTATTAATCAACTGTGTCATTTCTCATCCACCTTGAGATTTCCAGAAGTGAAGCTAAGCACGTTAGCCAGCCACACAGGAGTATGTAGGAGCAAGGCCTGTTCTACCATGGCTTCACAGGCTTCCCACAAGGTTTAGAAGCACAGTACACAAACACACAGCTTGGGGTGCAGTCCTGAAGTTCTTACACGAGTCAAGATACTCTTGGATAGGACCGTCACCCTCTCTGCAGTACTGCTTCTTTGGGAGAGTGAGAGATCTTCTGGAACAGATGAACACAAAGCACATGATGTAGTCAAAGGAGGTCACTTTACCTCAGAGCATCAGGAGAACCAGCACTGCCCCAAGGAAGCTTCCTGCAAAGCACACAGGAGCATGCAGCCCTGCACTATTTAAAGCAATAAAACCTCTATTTTCTGTGCTTGCAGAGGAAGCAGACATCCCCCTGAGCGCTGGCTCGGTGCGTAATAGCTGAACATAATACGGTATTAACTCTCTAGATATTTCTGTTGCCCTCTATTTTTGCTCCCCCAAACACATATGCAGGAACGAGCTTCTCCAGCCCCCATCTCTTCCCTGCGTATACAACTGCAACCAGAGAAGGGAACCCACACAAGGATAGCACAGAAGGGATTCCCCTAAAATAGCACTCCATCAATTCCCCAGAATGCCAGGTGGTGTGTGGGGGGAGATGGTGCTCAGAGCCAGCCCTCTCCCCCATCTTCTGTGTTCAGTGCTGACTGAGCCAGGCTTTAGGCTCCTTTCCTAACCCAGTATGCAAATAACTATCATCACACAGCACGGTGCTGACACTGCTGCAGTCTCACCTGCCTGCAGGATCCACCCCAGCATGGAGGATAAGGATGTGCAGCACAGGAGGCTGGCAGCAAATTCCCTTCTACTTAATAGAAGTGTTATCCACTAGAAGGACATTCTCTCAGTCCCACAGGTGTTGGAGATGCTGCTCCCATGGCATGAGCTGCTCACAGCCACCGCTTAGATGCAACCAAGTGAAATGACCTGCTTCAATGCCTCTTCTTGGGGGGGCTCCTCTGGTCCTCCAGCCCATGAGAAATCACAACAGGCACAAGGGCAAACTTCTGATTCTGTCCTTTGAGTGATGCAGCCACAGCGCACCTCCTGTGAGTTACAGCCAGGTGATGGGATAAAGCACAGAACAGATCAACTTCTGAGCATCTTTTGCTGCTACAGATGCCAACTTCAGGCTACCTCTCGAGCCACCAGCGGCACAGGAATATAAAGTCAGGTTGTGTTCACTGCCTTTGCCAGGTCATTCAATAGCTCACGTCTCAGCAAGCACTTGGTTAACAATGAAAGCTGACACGCACACAGAGGAAGCATCAGACTATCATAACAACGTCAGGAGAAGCAAATGGCATGGGATGTATGTCATATTAACCTGCCCAGAGAAACAAGATGAGTATCCAATCCATCTTAGAGCCTGAAATAACATATTGAGGCAGCTGCTCTGCCAGAGCTGAGATAGGAAGCCAGCAGGAAGCCAACATGCCCCACTTTACACCAGTGCTGGCAGTGCCAGCCCATGCCAGCTGGCAAGACCTCCCTTGGGGCCACCTGCTAGCTGAGGATGGCTGGCCAAGGCATCTGCCTTCCTCCCCACATGTGCTCAGGACAGGTGGAGCCATCACCCTGACACCAACGACAGAGTCAGGCAGCAGGGTGCCCACCCGCAGGGACACAGCAGAAGGTTCAACTGCAGGGCTTCACAGGAGAAACAAAGGCAGAGCATGTGCCAATAGGGAAACTTTCCCCTTGTCCACAGAGAAAAACCAGACCTCAGACACACAAAGGAAAGCAAAGCCCTGAGTCTGCTTTACCCTCCTGAACCAAGTCTGCCCAGGGAATTACGATCAGATTATTTGATTTTGCCTTAGTGCAGAGAGTTGATGAATATAATGAAAAATCATGAGAAATGAAGGACAAATTCACACAGGTTTTGTTTGCATCTCCAAGACTGAGACAGATCTTTGGGTGAGTCTCTGATGAAATCCCCACACGGCTTTGTTTCATTAATGCCGATGACTCAGTGCAGTGTCATTCCTCACCAAAACGTCAGCAATGTCTTCCTAGGAAGGATCACTAAACTTTGGTATATTGATTTGCAGGAGTACTAGAAAGTTCTTGACGTTAATATTTCACTGATTTGACATTTGAAAGCAAGATAGTCACAAAGGATATAAAGAATTACCTAAACTGTTTGATGGCATAAACAGGGGGAAAAATTAGGTAATAAATCCTCATAGATCTGTGGAATAAGTCTGGTGAGCTTCTCGTGAGTTGGGGTCTCTTCCCCCATCTCCCACCCTCCCCCTTTAATTTCAATAAAGGCACTCGAAAGGAGTCAACTTCCTTACAGTCTCTGTACAAGTCCCAGAAGTGTCTCTGTGTGGAGACTTCTGACAGACCAAATTACTCAACCCAGAACGCCACCGACTCTTTCAAGCAATGCTGTAGTATGCACAAAACACTATAAAGCCAAGCCATCGCCTCATTTTATTGTGTTCAGTGTTCATTTCACGGTGGGGTTTTAATATTTAACGCCACGTGCCAATAAATAAATAAACAAATCAATCAATCCCGTTAGTTAAAGCTGCATCCCTGCTACTTTACCACCAGCTCCCAGTACCAAGCGCTGACCGGCAAAAAACCTAGCGGCACCCTTGCAATAAAATCACATCAAGAAGTCTTTGTGGAAAGGTGCTGTGCTGGGATGCAAATAAAGGAGGAGCAGCCGAGGAGCCCCCGCGCAGCTCCATCCCCCGCACCCCGGGGAGCCGCAGGGCGGGCCGGGCGCGGTGTCACCGCTCCGGGTACCCCATCCGGAGGGGACCAATCCATCCCTGCACCCCGCGCCCGCTGGGGCTGCTCCCTCGCCTCCCCTCCGCCGGACCGCCCCGCTCCATCCATCCATTCATCCATCCATTCATCCATGCATCCCTCCCTCCCTCCATCCTCCCGCTCACCTGCCAGGGCGGCGGCGCCCAGGAGGGCGAGCAGCACCGGCGGCCCCATGCCCGGCTCGGCTCGGCTCAGCTCGGCTCGGCGCTGTTTAAAGGGGGCAGTGGGGGCGGAGGATTCGGGCGGGGGGCCCCGCCGGGAGCTGCGTCACTGCAAGCCCCCGGGGGCGGTGCCGCCGCCGCCCCCTCCCCTCCATCCTCAGCACGGGGCAAGTCCTGCACGGGCTGGGAAAGCCGGGATCGTTCTCCCTTTCTCGCCGGCTTCCAAGACCCCTTTACATCCCCCCGCGCCCCGCCGTTCCTCGGGGAAAGGGGAAAAGCGGGGCTTCCCTGCCTCTCCCTCCGGCTCAGAGGATGCAGTGTGGTCCTTAGGTCTTTCCCACGGTCAGAGGATGCCGACCCTCTACCTACAGGGAGGAGGTGCGGTAACCCATCCCTCCTGAACAGCTCTCACAAGGAATCACCGCTGCGTTCCCACATCCATTTCCGATCAAAGCCTCTTCAGGCGCTGCAAGCAGCCTTTTCTTCCTGAAAGGTTTTTGTCCTTTCCCCTCAAATCATTGTCCCCTCCTCTCACAGCCTCGCCCGACCCCCCACGCAGCAAACCCAGACCCAGAGAAGGACTGGAAAGTGATCCCGGCACTTCTGTCATCTGGTGAATGGATGACACGCGGTGTTCCTTAAGAGTTTACTGCGGAAATCACTGCTCTCAGCATCCATCTCCGCAGGCAAACCTCTTATTTACTGTGATGATGCTCTGGGGAGCCAGAGGAAACCTACAGAGATCAAGTTTTATGTAATTTTCTTTAACAGCCCCCACTGTCCCAATTAGTCCTTATGGCAGTTATGATAAGCTCTCCACAGAGCAAATCCGAACGCTCCACCCTGTTCCCTTCAGAGCCAGGCAAAGATCTGAATCTATTCTGGTTTCCTTTTCATTAACTCTCTGAGGCCCATCTCCAAATTACATGTATTTTTTCAGTTTTCTTTTTTGTTTGTCCTCAGAGCTAAGCAGATGGCTCTCTAATTGCCAGTGTTCACGGAGGACAATGGATCTATACATCAAAATGGCAATTACCTCTGTTATTGTTCTGTGACTATTCTATTAACAATGCCAGGCTGCTGTAACCATATAGCCTTTAAATATATAAACCAGGACACAGTAACAATACACAGCTAAACTCACATGCAGCTTCATTGGCGCATAAAGGAAGCAGGAACTTCAGCTCCATTTGAAGTCTGTTTCAGAAGACAGCCTTTAGCAGGGAGACAAAACCAGACACCTTGTTCACCTTGCATTCAGATTACGATTTCTGCTAAATAACAGAACCCAGTTACATGGCCACCATGGAAAACAAATCATCTGCAACATCTTCTCTCAACCTCCCCTTCCTGCGTGCTCTTCCTGCACTGCCCATGCACGGCCCATCTCTTCTTCTTTGGAAATCACCACCCTTGCCTTTGGGAAATCAAGAATCTGGTTCAAAAGACTATGATGAATTTCACTGGCTCCAAGGCCCCCATGTCCTCCACCGTCTGTGAGGATTCAGCCTGGCCTCAACATCCTCAGCTGCTCAGAAGAAAGAAATTTAAGTGAAACATTTACCTTTTAAATCTTCTTTGCTTCTTCAGGCATACAAACAGCACTGATTATCCTTGTGTAACTCCTCTGCTCCAGCATTTGCTTGGCTACACTTATTGTGGGCACTACAGTCAAAAGGGGCGAGTGACACAAAGATGCTGAATAAAAATAGCCAGCTATTTTAGTTTCTGTGAGGTACTCATACTAAGCACCTGTATTGCACAAGTCCTCTTGGTAGCCAGTACAAGCACCACTACAGGAGTCTTCCTGCTGCAGAACAGAGAGGTGAGATCAAGCAGTCCCACACCCCTGCCTCACATGGCTTCTAATCCATCCCCTGTACTGCAGCAGGAATCGCTGGGGCTTCACAGTTGTTTTCTCTGTGCTGGTTGGTTTATTTATACTTGACTTGTAGGATTTCTCTGACATGCTCCCTCATCTCAGCATTGTGTGGGCTGATCCTGAAGAATGGAGAAGTCCTTGAAGAGATAAGTATTTGCCCCTGGCAAGAGAGGATATTAAAGCACTGCCGGGCCATGTTTTGCCATCAGTTCCATCAGGGTCTACATGGGAGCACATGTTCACGCCTTCAGATTGGATCAGAATTGAGGTTACAAAGATTTGCAAGTTTTGCAGGAGGTCCATGACAGGTCCAGGGACAGAACTGGGTGGAGTGTATCTAATTCCATCTTCAGGGCAGGATTTCAAAGCATGACCCTGCAGACTTTTTTGCCAGCACTGGAAAACCAGAGCATCCCAGCATCTTGCCCACAGTTAATTACATCAGCCTCTGTTTTCAAAACCATGTGGCTTCACATGGACTCTTGCAGCCAGGTATCAGCTGGGACAAGTTTCCCCTCAGATTAGGAGGGAAATGTGACTGCATTAAACCAGGATTACTGCACGCAGTGACATATTCTACTTGCTCACTCATGAGTGGCACACCCCAACCCTCCTTCTCGGATGTGTCAGTACTTTGATTGCAGTGATATACATGCCTCATAATGTTGTGACAATCTATTGCTCTGTGAATAAACAGCATTTATCCTGCTGGATTCTCTAAAATACAAATCCTTTTAAAAAATTACACATTCAGCTCATGTTGGAAGCTAGAATTTCAAGGAATGACAAGCAAATTTCTGTGTCTGAACTCCTAAATTGAGAGGAGACTGCTTGGGGAATATGAGGACTGCTCTTCTAATTAGATGTGCTAGTGGCATTATCTTCATTCTTGGGTGCCAATTAATTTTCATGGAATTAAAACACTGCAGCCCATCTCATGAACAAACTCATCTCTTTCATTCAGAAGGTGCTAAGAGAATGGATCTGGAAAAAAAACAATTGAACTGGAAAAACCAGCACCTAAGGGACACACCATCTACCCAGTTTCAGTAATAGCAACAAAAATCCTTTGGGAGGTCTTATTGTATGCAATGGTCATTGCAACACAATGGATAATGGAGCTGCTCAGATGCTCACAGGAGATGAAATGATAATGACGCTAGATAAGCCAAAATGCTTCTAAGCACACCTTGGAGCAGCCTGTGTTTAGGCAAATGGGGCTGGCACAGATTACTACTTGCAATGCGTGGCAAATCTGCACATTTGGTTTAGTCTCTCTGTCATCTGTCATCCCAAACCCAATAGTGACAAAAATGCCCCCTCATAGCAGAATTCTGACTTTAGCGTCAAAGATTTTCTTCAAAGGAAATCTAAAGAATTTACAGAGTATTTCTGCTTCAGAACCAGGAGTTCAGTGCAACTCTTTTGGAATTGTCTTTCTCGGTCTTCTTTAAATAAAAAGCAGATTCTGCTCATTTGTAACCCTCTTCTCTTCTGTGCAGGATCCTTCTAGCTCCAGTTCTTCAGTGATATAGATATGCCACAGAAATGCCAAATATTATATGGACAAACTGAAAAGAGGTTTAAAATCTGGTTTAAAATCCGCCTACGAGACATGTCATAACTGTTAAGGATATGAAAAATACACACAGACCCTGCTATGGTCTTCTGGAAAAAGCCCTGTTCTAGCTGATATAAATCTTCAAGACCTCTGGATACACTCACAGGCTACTGAACCTGTAAATATATCATGAGATACAAAAAAACCAAAAACAAACCACCAAACACAAAAGGAAGCCAAACCCAAACCAAAGACGAGAGAGGGAAGGCCAAGTATAAAAAAAACATTTCCCCAATGTCCCAGGTTTTCCACATGAACATATTCACATATGCTGCTCACACACACCACAGTCATTCCTCCCTCATCGGTCAGCTCAGATGGCAAAAAACTAGATTATGCTGCCATACAAAAACAAGTCCATAAACAAAAAGAAACCTTTGGGGCCTAGGGAACAAAGGACAATTTTTCCATACTGCACAGTCAGCACAATTGCCACCAAAAAGCAGTGCCACTTCCAAGGTCCTTCCCTGATGGCAGCTCAATGACCTTGCTTGCTCCAGAGAGCAAATGCAACTTAGCTCTTGTAATTACACTGGTGATGCCTCCACAGGAAAAAATGACATTGATGGGAAACAACAGGCACATTTCCTCCTGTAAGAGAAAGTTGGAATTTGCCTAATACTGTTGCACCACTGGGATCTTTAGTTGCAAGTCTCTCCATTTTGTCTGTGCTGCCACTTCTCACCTGATTTGCTGTCAATAAATGATCTGCTGGAGTCCAGGTCAAAACCCACCACTCCAAATGAACCAATCATCGAGCTAAAATGCAGCTTTGGATCCGCAGGGGCTCAAGAAGCCCTTACCTGATTACTCATGGCTGTATAAATTTGGCTGTAAGTAAATCTTTTCCTAGTTTCAGCTGTAATGAAATTGCCTTGCTGACAACAGAAGTGACCTCCACAGCCCCAGGTGCCTCCTCCTCTACAAGGGGGGAAGTAAGGGCACCCCAACACCCTCCTCACCAGACACGAGTCCTGGATTATGAACAGTCCCCAAATGCTGCCAGCATGTCTCTCTGGCCCGGTTTTTGGATGCTTGGCACCTCTGCAGGACTGGAGTTCCTAGGAAGTTGAAGCCCAGAGAGCAGTCTGAGAGCATCTCCTCCTTGAGCCTCGGCACAGCTGAGCTGCACACCGAGGTCCTCCCCCAAAAACCTCCTCAACAAAACGACCCCTGCCCAAACCCCTCTGCATTATTTTTTTTAAAGTATGCAGTTAATCACACTGGTAACCTCATGGTGAAGTTTGGGGCTCATGCAGTAGAACGTAAAACAGGGAAAAAATTTCTTTCAGCAAGCAAAATGCTGACTTAAGCCTTTGTATTTTGAGTACTGCTTGTCATTAAGCAAAAATGACTTTAACAGTTGCCTTTGCACTGCAAATAATTTCATTTAGGCAATTAAATTGCCTCATTCAGTGTTTCTGCCTGCATTTTGTCAACTATATATGTTCCATTTAATATTTAAAGACTGGCGTGCTAGTCTGGCTTACTTAGTAATTAATTTCTTTAAATATTTATAGCACTTTGACTCTCAGCAAGGGTTCTGTTTTGTAAGAACAATATTGTTCTGTGGTTGATAGTGTCATGGAAATTTCAGAGGCAAATTTCCATTTTGTACGATAAAAATATATAGATTTCTGCAACAGGCTGTAATGATTCCAAAGTAAAGTTTTTATTACTGAACGATGTACGTACTGGAAAAAAAAATCCAATTATGGCCTTGCACATAATTCCAGATTGAAAACACAGTGTTCAGAGATGTATTTCATCACAGCAGCGCTCATACAGCAAAAGGAATGGCCAAAGAAATTTTCCATCACCTCTTTCTTAATCGCCACTGGCACTAAGAACAGAACCCCAGCTGCAAAAAGATCCTATGAAAGAGGGAGCAAAACTTACAAAATGCAAGAGGAGATTTTGCTAGGATCTCTTCCTCCTAGAATATCCTTTTTTTCTTTTGCATACTCTGATTTTAAGACTTTTAGGCTCTTTGTGTGAAATGGCGTGTGCTTATAAAAAAGGCTTAAGAGGCTTAAGCTTAAAGGCAGCCTTAGGAAATGAAAATATCTGGAAGACACTCCATCAGTGTAAATTTGTCTAGGAACTGTGAGGGTGGAAAGGTGATGCAAACATGAAAAGCAGAAAAAGAGACCTTGAAAGGGACTCTGCTACCCTGGATATGAGAAAGAGCAAGGTACAGTGGGTGGCTTTGCATACTGAGCCTGCAAAGTGTCGTGTCCTGGCTTTGGGAAGAAATAGTTTCTATGTCCCTCCTCCTCCAGGCAGACCCATGTTGGGTAGATGCCTCAGGGGGAAAATTTAGGCTCGAATGGGCCAAATGTGGCAAAATTACACTGGAAACAAAGTTAAAAGGATACCTCCTTTCAAGGTTAGCAGCACCCAAGGCTGACCAAGCAGTGTATACAGATGACTGTCCCACCCAGGCTGAGTAGCTCCAAGAACAATCAGGGCTGTCAAGGGTACCTGTTGCACTCAAATGCTGACACCTGGCCTTTCCCAGCTTCATTTCTCCTCGTGGCAGGCTGGGTGCTCACACCATCTCCTCTCACCAAGCACTAACACCCCATGGCAGTGGGAACAGGAGGAAGTGGCACAGAAATCAGCCTGACCCTTGTCCAGCACACTACTGCATTTTGAGTCTAATTCACTGCTGCCTTTGGAAAGACTCCCCCAGCCTTCAAAATAGCAGTCTGTGTCTCCTCATCCCAGAAGATGTGTTTTCTCAGTAATTCATGTGCACCAAGTCTATTCTTGAACACCAGACAGCCAGCATTAACACTTGCAGAGACAGAAATCCAGACATGGGACTTGTCTACACACACACACACGTTCCTCGTTGCTCCACATGGAACTCGACTGTGGGTGCCTCCTTCTACAGCACCAGCATCTCAAACCTAAGATCAACCTCTCCTTACCCAAGCAAGAGCTCAGATCACAAAAATCAGCCACCCCAAAATACAAAACCAAGCAACTCCCCTATATATCCAGCCATCCTGTGGAGGGAAGAAGTGTTTCAAGAACACATAAGCAGTTATCCCACGGCTGCCTCTGGCTGTTGTCCTCACTCCCTTAGCCCAGAGCTGTGATGCTCTCTCAGGGACCAGCCAGACCCAGGGAGGATGAGGAGACAAGGATGCAAACACAAGCTGGTCTCACAGAACGAGTTGCTTGTTAAACAAGCGGGCCTGGACCACAGACACAAAATCCCTCTTATTATTTCAGCCTCTAGTTGCAGACTTTTGAGGCGAGTGGCTGTTAGACAAGGATGTGGGTGTAAATGTCCTGCTTTCTCACTCTGAAGCTCTCAGATACCCACACCAAGCTGCTGGGAACTTAGAACAAACCAATTAGTGAAAGTCACATTGAAAATGTGCTGCAGGGCACAGCATCCCCACCTCAGTAACCTTAATCACAGAATCATCCTGCTTCTCTGGCCAGGAGGTACTGATTTTAGCACCCATTCAGCAGCATTCCTGGCTCAGGTACTGCATCCCACCCAGAAATGCAGATACTGCTGGATAGGGTCACCTGCCCTAAGGCTGATTGACATTTCCCATTACAAGAACCTACCTTCTAGCATGAGTGAAAGTTTGTTCAGCTTGAACTGAGGGTGAAATTTTCCATGACAGATGTTCTTTCATTACAAGACTTTCCCTCTCAATACACAGCACCTGCAAACAAATAGGCCATTGCAAAGGTGATTTAAATAAAGGTTTGACCTTTCAGCCACAAGTTTTCTGGCTTTGGTGAGCTTCAGCTACTGTTTTAATCACATCTTATTATTTCAAGCTCTGTGTGCTGTGTGCCAGATTTTACTTTTAAGGAAGAAATGCTGGCATATGTTGTTGCCTAATAGATGTGTGTGGGAAAATAGTCATTAGGGAAAGCCTACAGAATAAGGTATTTTTAAAATGAACTTCTGTGTTGTGAGAAAACATATGCCCCACACAAAACCACCAATGCTCAATAGACACATTTATACAGGATGTACACTGCCTGCTGTATACCCATTTTAACAACCATATGTCCCAAAATATCCAGGCATACCAAAACACCTTAAACTCCTGGGGGAAAATCCTCCACTGCTGCAAATGGCCCTGCCTCCATTTGCTTCACTGACACCTGCTGAGGACCTGCTTCGGCTCAGCTCTCTCCCTGCCTGCCTTTGGGCTCCACGACTGGTAGGTCGCTGGCATGAATCAGTACCTCCCACTGGCAGCTGTGTGGGAGGGCAAAATAAAATAAAAATGCTGTCAGACTAAGTATCAGAGAGGCCATTGATACCAACCACTCTGAGCCAAGGAAAGTGGGGAATGACTTTGAGCAGGACAATTTGTCAAGGATGTCAAAGGAGTTTGGGTCAGGAAATTATGCTCATTCTGGGAATAGAGGCAGCACTCACAGCCTGCCAGACCTAGTCCAAAGATGAGCCCCAGGGCAGCTCAGGCGTCTGGTGTGCATGGGCAGAGGGCTTTGTGCCTGCAGTATGAGTCACCTCTCTGAGACACTGAGGGACTGCTGGTCCAGCTCAGGTGGAAAATACCCAATCCAAAGCACATACATCTCTAACAGACCTTGGGTGGGATTTGGATCTGGGCTGTGCATCAGGGAAACCCCTGGGCTGCAGCTGTCAAGTCCTCATCGCGTCCTGCGCTCTTTCTACTTGGCAATGACAGATCAATTTTGGCCTTGCTTGTCATAACCTATGAGACTGATGCTATTTCCCATCTTTTACTTCACTTACACGTTTCACTTGAAGATATTGTGGGATTTTCTGGGATCTGGTACACCCACAGCCCTGAAGGATGGTGTAGGTTTTCAGGTGTTGTTCTAAGCCAGGCTCAGAGAGCTGCTCCTCTGCTGTAAGCCTTAAACAAGTAAAAGGACAAACCCATTGAATTTGTTCTGCAATGTAAGCCACAAATGCCTTTGCAAAAGCAGCCTCCACACACTACCAGGGCACACAGGGGGATGAACAGGGGTGACAGCAGCTGGCCTTGGCAGTGGAAGCAAGAGCCATCAGTGCTGAGGAGGTCAGCAAGCTGGGGAGGTAGGGTGAGTTCCCCATCTAGAGCACTGTCCAGTTTAAGTCCATCAGAGCCTCTTCCCTCAGGAGGATCACAAATGGAACAACATTCCCTGGAAGGAAAGCAAAGGAATCAAGAGTCCCTGCTCTGCCTTCTCTTGAGCCACAGCAGCACTGTTTAGGGAAAGGTGGGAAAATTCCCACCTACAGGTCTTGAACCAGGTGGGAAGCAGAGGGGCAGGAGGGCACTGGGAGTGCATGGGGCCACCCAGCTCTGTCTTAGGACCATGCAGCCAGTCCTGCTGAGCAGCAGGTTGTGCTTGGCTAGAGCAAGGGAAACACAACAACCCAGAGGGATGTTTTCTATGGCACAAAGGGGCAATTTCCAAGACACCTTGCCCAGTGTGCCCCCAACAGCTGGCAGGGAGGCTGTAAGTTCAGGTGCCTATTTTTGCCTGGCAGCTAAATGATGAGTGGTTACTGCAAAGTCTGCTTTTGAAAGCTGAACCAAAGCAGCCCAGCTGCCTGCTGAGCTCACAGTGGTGGGGCATGTTTGGGTACAACATGGTCCAGCATCACCTGGTTCCTTGCCTTCAGGAAAATAGGTCATTTCCTGCCTTATATACTGCAGTGGAGAAAAAAGTAAACTGATGGAGTGGGTCAGAGAAGCAAACAAAGGGAATGGAGAGAACCCAGTGGCAAAGGGCCTGTGAGATGATCCGTGCTTTGGTGGGTGCTGAAACCATAGAAGTGTCAACACAAAGTGCAAGCCAGGGAGGGAGGAAAGCACTTCACTCCTCAGAAAGAAATTCAGTTTCTCAGAGATTATTGCACAAGCTGGAGAGAAACAGAGAGAACATAGGACATTTCTGTGAAGGCTTCACACCACCCTTGGTACTTAACCTGCAAAAAGACTGTCTTTCACCTCGAAGAAGCCATGGGTGGTCATCCCTCCAGGCTACTCAAAGTGAGCAGTACATAGAAACCACAAACACTCCTGACTGTGAGGGGTGCAAACTTTTCAAAAGACTGCATACTTCAGTAGCACAGAGCTTAACATGTCCTCTGCAAGATGCCAGCCAAGATTTGTAGGTATGAGTCATAATCCAAATTTTTCAGCTGCATCCAGACTGTTCTGCCTACGTTGGTCTTTAAAATTGAACAGTTTCACGCTCTGCTCTGCTGGTATCTATCTTCATGCTCTTTCAGCAGCCACCTATTCTCTATTTTGTCATCGCTTGCATCTCATTACCTAAACGGTTCAAGAGTAATGAGTCCTCTTATCTCTTTTCTTGCTGCACCAGAAACTTCTAATGGGAAAACTGGGATGTTAAAGGCAGTGGCTGTGCAGCCCCGAGAGCCTGGAGGAGCTGAAGCAGAAGCACGAGCTCTCTGGAGGTGCCTTCCCTCCCCTCTGGCCCCTGGTGTGCAGAGAAGCAGCGTGATCTCCCCACAGATTAACTTCCTGCGTGGACACACATCTTCCAAACTAAGATTTCCATCATTTAAAAGACTTAATAACAGTTGAACAGCTACTCCCTTGAATGTTTTCTATATCTCATTCAAAAAAGCAGATAAAATGATGGCAGTTCAGGTTAATTAGGCCTCAGGAGCAGCACCCTGTGTACACCCCAAAGAGGGACTCCAGGCACACACCTCATCTTTGCCATGAGTGAGGAGAACCACGTCTGTCTCCAGGGCTAATCTGGGGTCAGACTACGGTCAATCAGGGCTTGTCTCTTCCATCAAAACCCAGCAGATATCTCTCAAACATCAGTAGCAGGACTCTCCTAAAGAAACAGGAACTTCATATTTTGCTGCAAGTTTTCTTTGTGGAAAATGCATGCCTTTGGCTTTTTAAAAAAAAAAAAAAAAAAAAATTGAGTAGGAGACCAGATGGTTTCAAAGCTAACCCAAAGCACAGCCCAATTCATCACCAAACCAAATAGAGCAACTAAAGGGATTCAGATGCAGACCTCTGATTTCTCAATCTCCCTCCTCCTGGGAGGTTATTTCCCTTAAAATGGCAGTTACAACGTTTTGCACAGCAACTAATTTAACTGTGTGGGACAGCATAAATGCTGAAAAAAATTAAAAGCAACACCATCTGAATCACACTGAAGACCTTCCTTCCTCCCTGCACATCCTTAGCAATAGCTCCCTCCATCTCTCAGTACTGATGCCCTTCCTGCTGTGACAGATCTGTGGTGGTCAAGTAGTGTGAGCTGGCAGGGAGAGGCCAGTAGAGTTACTGTAATTATGGACACTCAGGAGCATGTTTACTTTTTCCAGCTGCATCTATTGCTAAACTAGTTGGCATTACCTTTGCCAATAGTTTTTGCCTGCAGCGTGTTTTCATCTGGATTCTGGCACACCAGAAGACTTATTTGCTAACACAGAACTGATGCTGCATCTTCATCTCAACTCTATTTTTTCCCAAGCACCATTAACTTGAGTAACCAGGGGAGTGGCTGAGGACCTGCTCTAGTAGTTTGTGTGCCCTCTAGCACATGTATAACACCTCTGCCATAAAAGCAAGCAAGCAACACACCAAGCAGAACCAACAAGAAGGCTGATGTATCAGCTTCATGATAACTCAAGGACAGGAAAATAAACCCAGGCAGTTCCAATATGAATCTATTTGCAAAGAGAGATGGCAGCAAGTCTTAAGACCTTGGCCATAACTCGCAGCCAGCAGGGCCTCTTCCTGCTCTGATTAAAGTCAGCAGCTGAATTTCCATTGCCTTTGCTGGAAACACCTGCAGAGCACAGCTGCTGTGCCAATCTGCCCCGGGCAGCAAGGCAGGAATAGCAGCCCTGTCTGAAACTGAAGCAGGGAATCTGATGCACATGAACACCAAAACACATTCTGAGCTCTGGCTAGTGTGGAACGAGAACTGATGAGAGGATTCAGCAGCTGGGCTGGCAAGGTAAGAGCTGTCTCCAAACTGAAATGCTGAAGATCAAATACTAAAACTGGTGCAAGTAGTGTGGCTGTACTGGAGTAACCACATTAGCTGGGATCCTTGGTGTTGACCTCTGAGACCCCAGCTGTCCTTTCTTCCTTCTTTGCCCATCTGCTGTCACCTTAAGCACATGCCTCCCTCTTGCACTGTGCTTCCTTGATCACATCCCCACTGGAGAATGACCTCCTCAGTCAGCAAGCAACATCACTACAGCAAACCTCTCTTTTCAGTGGACAAGCCAGTGGGTGGAAAATAAGCACAAAGACATTTGTCTGCCAGGCAGAGGGAGTAAGGCAGCAAAGAAGCCACTGACCCAGAGGCCTCCAAGAGAGACCTCAAGTGGTTGTGTGTGGGTTCATTACCCTGTTGCTGACTGACATCAGCCTCTTTGGGCTCAGAGAGATCTGTTTCATTTTAAATGGAACATTCCTCCAGGGATCTCATTAGCACCATCATGAAAGAGAAAAAGGAACTGATGGTTGTTGGAAGGGGGATGGTAAAAAGGACAGAAGTGCTGTTGGAGAACATGCTCAGAACCTGTATTTACTCCTCATGCACACACAGGCTTTTTCTCTTGGAAAAGTTCACCTGCATTGCAATCATGATCTGTGGGATCACATGTCTGTAGGTAAACACACCAGCTAAGAAGCACCCTGAGGAGGCATACATGTGACAGTGTCAGCCAGGTACAGAACAAAATGTTAAGTTTCCCTCTCTAGGTCTTTCAGACAGTCTCTTATAAACAACAGCACTTGGACATCGATGCCTACACAGGGGCTGAATTTGGGCTGGGCCACCATTCAGCTGGGATAGGGATGGAGGTCTATTTAAAAGCCTGGTAGGCTTAAATTACCATGTTTGATGTCCCAGCAACAAGCACTGCACCACCCATCCTGAGAGGTCACACATCCCAAGCAGTTACACGGTGACCAGAGATGCTCCTTATGCAGTGCTGCCCTGCAGAGACCAAGGTGGAAAGGTCTGCTCCAGGTGAACCCCTCCACGGAGTATCTGGTGTTGAAGGTGGTGCTAGAAGAAGAGTTCTAAGAAAGTCACCTCTTTTTGGAGTGAAAGCAAAACTCCAGTGACAGAAACCAGCCAGTGCCTTGCTCACTTCTTGTGTGACACATCAGGGCTATGTCCTGCCTGTGTTTGTTTCAAGAGGAATTGCAGGATGTCATCTGACAGCCCAGGTGTTCTCCTTCTGTCTTCCAACAAGACTTCTCCTTCAGCTGGCTTTGAAAAACAAGCAGAAGGGGGGTAGTTTGGAAAGATCTTACACCCGTCCCTGTTCAAGACCAACTGTGCCATTTGCAGACAACGTGATGCATATTTTGTTCCATCCCGGTTTGCCAGCTCTGAGATCTTCTGTGACAGACAACGTGATGCAGCCTCGTAGGTCGGATCCGTCCCCCCTGGCTGTTTTGTGCAATACATTTTGTAGAAGTCATCAAGAGATTTCCTGATGCTGGGATCTCCCGCACTGTCACATTCACACATCCATGAGGGCACAGCATCGTGAGGTTCAGTGGGCTCGCACAGCCCTGCTCCTGGGTAACATCTCACGTTTGCTTTCTCAGAGCCTTCAGCAGAAAAGCCCGCAGGAACTGCAGATGATGGATTGCTCTCTCCTGCAAGCATATGATCAATGAAAATCATTAGTCACCAGGTCATCCCTGTGGCAAAATCTTTTTTTGTCCCCACCCCCCACCCCACACTGCAGTCTGGCAAACAGGCTCTTTGCACGATCGAGCCAAGTACTGCTCTAAACATGGCTGGACTGACAGAGAGGTTTGCTGCATGGATCCACATAGGACAGGCTGTATTTGGGGATCTCACACTCTGCAGTTGGTGGTACAGACCTCCTGGCTCCTCTCATTCATACTTCCAAAGAGGTGGAAATTGGCATCTGCTGCTGCTGGAGATGACAGGTGACCCATAGGGAAGTCTGGTTTGAAGCTGAAACAGTTCTACATCTCTTTCAGTTTTCTCCCCTCATCTCTGGGTCTAATCCTGTCCTTTTCATATTTTTCAATTTAACTCCTACAGCATAACATGCAGTCCTGTCCTCCAGCTTTCAGTCAGACCTCCAGCCTCCAAAGCAACACTGTTCTGGTGATCACATGGAGTTTTGGAATGGACACTGCGATGGCAGACCCTGTGCCTCCCCATGAAGTCCCACTTTTGCAGTCCTGCTGCACTAAATGCTCTCCCCACATCCTGAAGGAATTTTTATAGATAAAATTTATGTCAAGGCTGAGGAATCATTCTTTTCTAGCTCTTCTCCTCCTTCCTTGCTGACCCACATCTCTGGATAACAGTGAGGGCTGTGGTTTTCTTCTGCTTCAGTGCAAGCCAGAGGGACACACATAATTAATACAGCGTAACGGAGACAACACAGCAGAACAGAGACACTTGGCAATGGCAAGACCAGGATGATCAGCACACTTCTAGTAGGAAGAGCCTCCATCAAGAGGTTCTGAGCTGGGCTCTGGTGCCCAGGTAATGCCTCTAACGTCACTCTCCTCTCCGAGCCCTCTGTGCCAGACTGTCTGCCAAGCACCTGACTCACCGACGAGAAAATTTTCCAGGGCTCAGCCAGAGGTTGCACAGCCGTCATCTGCAAGTTACATAAGCAGGATGCAGGGAGTCAGAAAATAGATTGGTCTTTTCTAATTCTGTGAAATATGAAGCAGAGTGCAGTCCCTCATTTCAGTAAGAGACCATGTTCAAAGGAAATCTCAGTGTGGTGGCAGAGGCTGTTCTTTCCCTCCCGGTACATAAAGAGCTACCCTTCCCTTCCTGAGCAGAGATTCATTAAGATGAAATTAAGATGTCTGTGTAGCCATACTGTACATTGTCTCCTTCTTCCTCTCCCTACTTCCTATCTTTGATCTTTCTCTTCAATTTCACTTCATCTCTGTTTATGCAATTTTAAATAGAACTTCTCCTCTTGCAATGTGTCACTCCCAATGCAGCACAAAGGAAAGCTTAGTGGCCCTCTTTTGACAATGATATATGCCATCAGAATGGCAAATCAAAGAATAGGTCTATTTTTCCTCCATAATCTCCCAGCCTTGGTGCCTGTGTTAAGCTAGAACTGAAGCTTCCTGCATCTCTGATAATCGAATTAAGTGGCATTTGCACTCAGAGTACTGTGGCAATTGCAAACCCCTGTGCTGTGCTGTCTTCTTGCTATTTCTTGCTCACAGCCACAATTTGTTAAAGGGCAGCAGCTGCCTCCAGCTACAAATATCAAGCCTACATGACCCAGGGAAGAGAAAAATCCTGCTGGTTTCATGTTGTCAGGGGAGACCTTTGCAATGCTGCTCTGCCTCTCTCCTGGGATCCTAGTTTGAATATTAGGAAAAATTTCTTCACGGAAGGGGTTGTCAAACACTGGAACAGGCTGCCCAGGGAAGTGGTTGAGTCACCATCCCTGGAGGCATTGAAACAACGTGTAGATGTGGCACTTGGATACATGGTTTAGTGGTGGGCTTGGTAGTATGAGGTTTATGGTTGGACTCAATGACCTTAAAGGTCTTTCCAAACTCAAATGATTCTACTGTATTTTTTTTCTAAAGCCAGTACAGCCTATAAAGCAGGCACACTCTACTGAAGCACAGTTCACCAAAGAAGTGATCAGTAAGTACTTCAGGGATATATTTTGGGCTTTGATTAGTCAGAATGTACTCAATTACTATTATTGAGAGAACAGTTTTCTTTCAGTTACTGATTCAAATTGATGTATCTCTATTTTCCAACAGTAGGCTCTATTCTCTTAGTGGATTGCTTTTCCAGCAAAGCCTTCTTAAGGCAAGACATCCAACAGGGTTGGATGCCCCAACCCTGGCAGCGCTCAAAGCCAGACTGGATAAAGCCTTGAGCAAGCTGGTGTAGTGGGATGTGTCCCTGCACATGGCAGGGGGGTTGGGACTACACTGTCTTTAAGGTCCATGCCAACCCCTTAAGAGTCTATGATTCTGTGACATGAAAAGTTGGATGCAGAATTCCCAGAATGAACCTATACCTCACAAAGTTCCACATTTCCTCAGCTTTCCTGACAATTTCCCTATACATTCTCAAACTAGGTGCCAAGACTGACCTTTTTCTCCCTAAGATACATCAGTTAAGGTAGACATCCTTACTCAACACCCTCTAAAGAGCTGATACTGCTCTTGAAACGTGCAGATCTCCTGAATTATTTATAAAGCATGGAGAACAAGCATAGTAGCTGGGTGACTGCAGGGTCCACAAAAAGCTTCTCACCTGGGGCACATGTACAGCACACAAGCACACGTTGTAGGCCAGCAAACACACTGGCAAAGACAGCACACAACGAATCAATCCCTTTGCCTCTCCGTGCACCTGCACCCCTCAAGAAAACTGTGATTCCCTGAGAACACACAGCAGTGTTCCTTCAAAGCTTAGACCTCTCTGGTCAGCTCTCAGCAGCAGGAAAAATGTAGTTTTGTAAATTCTTTTGTAAAATCCTCCCATGGCAAACTTAACAACACAACTGTCACACACCCTCGTGCTGGCTTGGCCCAACACCTACAGAAGTCAATGCAAGGATGAGCAGGGCCCAAAACTCTCCCTCTGTTTGCCTGTAATAGAATTTAATCACCAGAGAATCTGCTCATTATTTTTAGCTATTTTCACACAACTATACTACCAAGCATTAAAGGGGGAAAAAAACAAACAGAAAAGCAAAAATAACCTGAAACAGGTCATTATTCATATCTCTATTTCATTTTCACATGACAGATAATCATCAGTAAGAATGTATATTATTTCATCTGCACCTCCACTCCACGCTAATTGAAGTTTACCATTTGCAGCTTATTAGTAAAAGACCTGGGGGTGGATAAAAGGATATTCTTGTGTTTATAAACCTGCTGATGAAAATTTAAAAGCTCCATCTGGTATAAGCCCATAACCCTACTGCCCGAAGCATAGAACCAAATCCTGCTTTGGACCTGGGCCACTTTCAGTAATGCAGCCATTCTGCAATATTATTATTTGCACTTACACAAAAGCAGCTCATGTAGCTGGTGGACAGGGATGGGGAGCAGAATGGACTCCTTTTAATGCTAGAGGAGGTAGTTAGTGACCTGCTGAGCTGCTCAGATGCTCACAAGTCTATGGGACTGGATGGGATCCATCCTAGGGTGCTGACGGTGCTGGTGGAAGAGCTCACTAAGCTGCATCAGTCCTGGGTAATTGAGGAGGTCCCAGACAACTGGAGGTCAACCAGCGTGATGCTCATTCACAAGAAGACAGAGAAGGAGGATCTGGCAGGCTGACCCCAGTGCCCAGCAAGGGTGTGGAACAGATTATCTTGGGTATGGCCATGAGCACATACAGGACAATGAGGGGATCAGGCCCAGCCAGCAGGGGCTTAGGAATGGCAGGTCCTGCTTGACCAACCTGATCTCCTTTTATGACCACATGACCTACCTAGTGGATGAGGGAAAGGCTGTGAATGCAGTCTACCTGGACTTCAGCAAAGCCTGGCCTGTATCAGGAATAGTATGGCCAGCAGGACTAGGGAGCCATCCTTCCCCTGTACTCAGCACTGGTGAGGCCACATCTTGAATCCTGTGTCTAATTCTGGGCCCCTCAGGAATGGCACTGAGGTGCTGGAGCGAGTCTGGAGAAGGTCAACGAAGCTGGGAAAGGTCTGGATCACCCTCAGCACCCTAGGAGGCCAGCTGCCCTGAGGATAACCAATCTTTGTGGTAAAGACTCAGGCAAAAAAAGGGATTAAGTACCTCAGCCTTTTCTTCATCTTTGGTGACTATATTCCCATGTCCAAAAAAATGGAGGTTTTCCTTGGCCCTCCTTACCAGTTTTGCCTCCAACTCTGGCATGCCACCCCTAAGCTCATCCCTAGCCAGTCTGGTCGCATCCCCTACGTTCTAGCTGGGGAGACAAACTCCAACTAGGGACTCTCATGTCAGAGCTTAAAACAGTCTTGCCCAAGGCACCACCATGATTTTGTGTCAAGCTCAAACCTGCAAGAGATCACAGATACAAACTTTCCATCAGAGAGGAAGACTGAAGACTGTCAGTCACAAAATCAGCCACTTCATGCCCTGGACACTGACACCTGTACCTCAGTGTGCTCCTTCTACCCATGAATCTTCTCCCCACTGTGATTTGTTAACAGTTAAAAGTCAACATATTCTCAGCATCCACGGGCAATGACACATGCAAGAGTCATACAAGGGCAAAAGTTACCCATTATTTTGATTGATGGTACCCATCCTTCTTTTAGAGGGCCATTCAGAAGTTCTCACTGATTCTATTATTTCCCTTTTCCATCAACCTGTCAGGATGTACCTGTGCTGACTGCATCATCCACAAATAAGAAAGGGTCCCTAATTTTGTTGCTGTTAGGAAGTGCCAAATCAAGTAAACACAGACACATTCCTGAGAATTGCTCCCGCCCTCTCACTACTCCTAGAAAATCCCTCCTTGCTTCTCCATCAGACATGTCCATATGGCATGGGAAGGCTCAAGCAGAGGGTGATACTACTTGGGCTTGAGCAGAGCTCCCAACTGATACCAAATCTGTGCCAAACTGCATGATTTCTGGGATGCATCTGCATGAGAGGCAAGAAGAGGGCCCATGTCGCAGCTGAACTCCCTACATGCCCATGCATCTCACAACCACGTGTTGAACACTTGAGACAGCCAATGCACAGAAAAGCATCTTTTTGTTTTCCTTTCCACCTGGCTGATTTCCAGTGGTAGTGCATGTACCATCACGGTAATGCAATTCCCCTCTGCTCAAGGCAGAAAGAAGAAATTTAGGGAGAATTTGGCAGGAGCTCATTCTCTCCCAGTCTCACACCGCCCTTTAGCCTGCCTGTTCTCTCACACCTGAGTACTCAGGCATTGCAAAGCTACACATTTTGGGATCAAATTTTATTGCCCTTGGATTAATAACATTTCCATTCATTGCCAACTGCTAAAAACCCATGCATGAACTGCTGATTACTTATGTGCACTGCAATACCTTTGCATTGTATGATTTCTGTTACCAACACTTAAATTGGAACAGCACCAAAAGACAAGAATGAAGAAAACAAGTCGCCTTCTGCGAGGTGCTGCACAAACAGCCAGCACTTTGAGTAAATGACAGATCCTAAGGCCTTTGTTGTACAAGACTGAAGAATTGGGGTAGAGATTACAATGTCTCTGCACACCTCCCTGCCTTGCAGAAAACAGCTGTTGACTTCCTGTGCAAAGGCAAAATGAAATTTGCAATGACATTATCATTCAAAACGACTGTTATAAGCAGAGAAAATCTGTCCCTTGAGGGTATTTAAATTGTGAACTGAAAGTGAAAATAAGAATATAATAAGCCTTGCTACTTTGCTGTCTCCCTGATGACACACGAACCAGCTTTCTCCTGTCACAATACACAGTAGGCTGCAGATCACAAGATCGTATCTGTGAGACTCTGCTTTACACATGCCATAACTTGTTATATTCTTCATCCACCAGCCCATGGGAGAGGCACATGTCACTGTGTCTCACTGCTGAGAGCGGGCCAGGAGCTCCTGGTCAGGGTGGGCAAAACACAGCAAGAAGGGAAGGAAGAGGCTGGAGGAACTTGGGGATTGGAGTAGAAAAGGGAGACAGTGACAGAGGTATAGTCCAGTACTGAGTCAGACTTATTGCTTTTTTAATTCTATCTGCTGCACATTTGTGGTGTGAAAAGTTGGGGGGGGAGACTTTAATTTGCATGGAATAAGACGTAAGCAGTTATTTTAGGGAAGTACAAAAACTCTTCCCTTTCAGTCTAACTCCCTTAGGAATTTGAAATTCGAGAAAAATAAAAAGGCTGGCAAATGGTACAAGTGCTTTTGAAATGCAATATGCAGGCATAGTGCATTCCCCTAGACACTCTTCCAAATGTCACACTTGGTATTAATCTCTGCCCTGCTCTGAGAGCTCACATCTGATGCCTGCTGTGCCACACTTTTCAGACAGCTGGAAAACTCAGCTAAATGAAAGCTTTCAGAGAAAGCACTAGTTAAACACCCTGGATTTAATAAACCACAGAGAAAGTCAGCTACCATATGAACTACAAATTAACACTCCTTGTTTGCTGAGAGCCCAGAGACAAACGCTGCTGCTGTCTCACAAATCTGTCTCTAAGCAACCAAGCCCCACAGTCCAGGGCAACAGGAATGGGCAGAAGCAGCAGCACCATAAACACCATCACTTACAGCTGTGCCCCAAGAGCCTGATGGTGATGTATCCCCAGACAGGCCTCAGAGCAATAGGCCCTGGATGTAACTGTGTGTGAACAGCTGCTCTAAGTGCAACAACATACAGGAACTTCTCTCTTTGCAAAGATCCCAGGTATCCTTGAAGAGATGGGCAGAAAGGTAACCAGGGTGCCTGAGATTTTATTTTTACAAGGTAAGTTCTTCCCTTCGAGCTCATAGTCATTCTAAAAATAGAAATACCAAGGTTAAGAGCTCTTCAAATAGTACATTTAGTGGTTTAATTTACATGACTCTGTAGCCAGCCAAAAAAAAACACCCTAAAGCACCCTATTTGTCTCAAATTGTGATCTTAAAAAAGTTGCTTAAGATCTAAGGTTAAAGATTCTATTACCAAGAGTAACCTTTCTCTGAAACATAAATAATAATTAAAAAAAAGTTTATGCAGCTTAAAATACTAACTGTCAATTAAAGTTATTAGCCAGCAGATGAGGGCACCAAGGGGCTTTATTAAACTGCAGCTGTCTGTGCTTTCCTATTACACACAGTCTTGGGAACTCAGCCAGACTCACCTTGTCTCTGTAACACTGAAGGCACCAGTTTCTGAAAGGAAACTCTGATAAGGCTTTTTGAGCTAATTGCTCAGCTTCTAATTAGGCATTAGGAGAGCACAGGGAAGTGACTGTAAGAACAGCATCATGCAAGTTCAGTGCAGTGCTAGACCACGCTCTCCTCAGCCACAGCCAAACGTCTCAATGGCTTTCAGTTTTTGAGACAGGATCCAACATGAGCATCCCCAAGCCAAGGCTCTGCCTTCTCTGTTGGTAAAAGTAAGAACAATCCACCCATGTTAAGTCTCTTACAACCACAGAATCGCTCTGCCCACAGGGAAGACTCACCACCTGAATCAGATTTGACCCCTGCCCTCCTGTGAGCAGGCAGAAGCCTTTTAATGAAATGAGTGATTTTTCCTTCTTTCAATCTGTAACTTCCAGTGTTGCTTTTTTATACGTGGAAGGCTCTTATTCAGCCCCCAGATCATTTGTCTTTAAGCTCATCCTATTTCAGAATAAAAGCAGAAGTCTGGTGCTTCAAACTGGGGAGAAACAATCCTGCCTGCCCCGATTTTCACTGTTTCAGATTTGCAAAGAATTTTATGGAGGAAATCTGTGTTCTCTGGTGCCTGAAGAAGCTTTCTTGCTTAATTGACACTGTGCAGCTGAAGCAAATGCTAGTTGTTTCTGTTTATACTTTTTCCTGCCTAAAATTTCTGAATTCCAGTCTTCTCTATTCTCTTTTTTTTTTCCCCAGATGATTATCTATAAAGAGTTAGCTCTTCATGAACTGTTAGCTCTCTAACACAAGAAGCATTTCCTAAGGAACCCTACTTAACTAAGAGGGATGAAATTTTCATTCAGCCCCTTGGTTTGGTCACTAGATAGTTAACTCCAGAAATTTGGAAAAGGATTCTCTATGACAACCTTGAGCCAAGAGCTGAGAAAGTCCCTTGGAAACCTGAGTCATCCAAAGAGACCTTTTGTAGAGAAGAAGAGGGACTGATGAAAGACAGTGTTCTTCATAGCTCTAAGGTAAAGGACAAGCAGGGAGAAATTGTTTCTGGCAAGACACACAAAGGTGAGATACTTCACTTTTGGACATTTTGCTGATGTGGCCATTCAGAACTGATGAAGTTGTGAGCCGAAATTAAAAACAGACTTGAAAATCTATCTGGATGAGAATTAGTGAACACAGACGAGTCTAGCAAAAAAAAAAAAATCTGGAAGTTAATAAATCCTGTTCTTTGGGGTTTTAATGAACCCTCTCCTAGAGGCAAGAATAGGACCCAACAGGCAGCACATTGTATGCTGCAAACACCCATTTTTGAGGATGGGGCTGAAATTAAGAGAGAGAAACCACCACTTACACTGAAATATTCAGCAGTGGCCACTGAAAACACCAGGAAGCAGCCCTGGATTACAAGTATTACTGAGTAGGACAATATCACTGTATTTGCAATTATTAAAAAAGAAAAGAAACTGCAAAGCAATATCCTTTCTTGATATATGAAATATTTTGTCTTTCATTCAGTTACACATTTTCAGAAATCAAGAAGACCAACAATCTGATGCCTTTGGCAAAGAAGGAATAAGCAGACAGCTCTCACTGGAGATCAATTGCTCAAGTCTCAACATCAGTTTACAAAAACTCTACCTTCTGCATCTCCTTGCAGAGTGACAGGCATGACAGTTTGCCTGCAGGGAAACAGAATATGATGCTATTCATACAGCTACAGAAGAGCCTGCCATGACAGTGTTTCACTAATGAGATGAACAGACTAGGAGACCAATGTATTATATAAAATTCAGCAAAATATTTGCTTTATTTAAATACTGTGTGAACTTGGAAAGGGAGATGGGGTGGGGTGTTGTTCAGTGCCATTATAGCACTTGAAAGTCCAATTCATTGCAATGTTAGCACCCACAAACATAAATATAGTTTGCATTGAAGAGATCCACAGGCATTTCAGTTCAGCTATGTACAGCTGTGGACACTCATGACATGAGAATCACAGGCAGAAATGCAGTTTTTGACCAAGAAAACACTCCAAAGCAAGGTATTTTTTAAGCATCCCTCTTTAATTGCAGGTAAAATTACACTACCTGTAAATACTTTTGAGAACAAAAGAGTTATGGCCTTTAACATTATCATTAGTCATCTTCATGGGAGGCCCTGCACTTGGACACCTAAATCCTGATGTGGAGCTGGTGTCTGGGTACCACAGATCACCTCTTGAAAAACAGCTCCTGTGGGGAAGAGAAAATGCTCAAAAACCTTTGGAGGTAGAAAACTGAGTCACATAAAGCAGAGGAAGGCGAAGGGGGACTTAAACACAACTTCCTCCCAATTCTTTACCCCCTCCAACCTGCAAACCTGTGTCTTAGTCAAATGCACCTGTGTGAGTTTGTTCAACTTCTTACCAACTTATTATTTAGGTTCAGATCCCAGACTGGTGGATTGGTTTGCAGGAGTGCTGAATACACAGATGCTCTTACCAAAATTTAAAAGAAGCCAGAGAGACTTTAGCTCTTTGGAAAACAATGTTATCTAAGCTTTAACTTTACTAATTCTTCAGCAGCAGATCACTATAGGTTATACAACAGAACAAATAGAGAGGTACCTCTTGGTTCTCAGATTTTAAGCTCCTGATCTTTCATTTTTGTCTAAGGCCAAAAGCATGGAAACACAAGAAATGTTTAGAGATGGACTGATTCTCTCTAGGTGGGACTGAAATAGCAGAATGTGTGCAGTCTGTACCTCCACAGATCAAAGGTCTTTACCTCCAGTCAGGACTGATCATTCATGAAGAAGAACACAGAAACACTTGCAGAGATAGTTTCCTGAATTTACTTGCAACAAGATGATTTTAAAGCCATGCCTCTTTTCTGTGTCATGCTCCTGAAAATATGCTGCATGTCAGACAAACACACAAAGGCTTGCTCTTCTTTTAGAAGCAGTGGAAAAAAACCACAAAAGCCACAAAGAAATAATCTTAAAAAGCACAGGCAAATAGTAGGTACAAAGGTAAAGGAAACTACTGATATTCTGGTGAACATCTGAAGGTAGTGAGGCATTTTCTCAGTTTCCCTGCAGGCCTGATGTGGCTGTGTGAATGGAACAGGCTGTGCAGAGCTGTGCCAGCCTGGAGTGCCTTGGCACAGAAAGAGCAGACCTGCATCTCTGTCCTGTCCGCAGCCCTGCCGTGTGGGCTGTGAGATCACACAGATAGGGGCTTTCTGATTCTGCACTACCAGGGCAGGCTTGTGCATCAGACACTGTTCAAAGAATGAAAAACCAGACTCAAATACAAGAATGGAAGCAAGATACCAATCTCCACCTATGAGCTTTCCACAGGCTAATAAATGAAACATCCTCATATTGAAGAAATCAGAGTCAGATGTATCAAATGGTCATCAAGGAAATTTTCAAGAGACAGAAAATGCAAATTGAACAGATTACAATGAAAAGCAACCAAAATATACAAGTTTAATAATGGGGAGATATTTGTTCATCACTAGACTGTGACATTGTGGCTTGTCACTTTAAAGGTACACTGAATAAAACATTTGAGGCATCTAGTTTTGCTGCAGTACTACTTTAAATGAAGTAATGAATAGAAAGATTATTGGACTAGAGCAATAGGCACATTTATAGACTATTCACAAATGCTGGAGGCTTGAGAATCACAAGGGCTTTTTCTTAATTACCTGTGTGCTGTTCTGGGAATCACAGAAATCTCTTCCATCAGAACTAGCTTGATAGAAAATTAAGTTTTGAACAGAAGTGTTTTGCCATTTGATCAGTCAGCTTTCTGCAGAAATTGTCTATTGCTATTAAGCCAAGCACCTGAAAACTCAAATTGGAAATGGTTATAATGTAAGAAATGCACTGGGAGCGAATCCTCAGGTCCTTAAGGGGCTGCACTCACCAACCAAACTTTTCTTAGGTAGTGTCATGGCTATGGTACTTTATATGTCTCTGAATGGACTAAGAAAACCTGAAGTGCAGAGCAGAAGGGAGAAAGTCCTTAAAAAGCAGTATGACTTTAAAAGCTAAAAAGAAGAAAAACCACTGAGCAAGCAACTGGAGCAGTCTCCATTCCTATCTCCTCACTTTGTCCTCTCAGCCAGTCACGAGAAAGGCTTGGCAATGCAGGCATTTCCCTGCTGTAATTCAGCTCTGTCCTCCAAGGCCACACAGTAAAAGGTTTCAGCCATTCCAGATTTGTTTGCATCCCTTTAACTGGCTGTATAGTCTATTAAGAAAACTCCTTAGCCATGAGCAGATCTGGGTGCACTCAAACCTCTCAGTTCTGCCCCAGATCAAATATTTCACCTGAATTAGTTACGGACACAACCCTGGGTAAGCTATGAAGATAAGCGGGAGCCCAAATCCTGTTTATAAAGCAAAACAAAACAAAACTTCATGTTGCCCATCCCATATTATTATCCCACAGAAATTCTGCCCCAGGATTGCTCCCTTGAAGGGTGCACAGCCTTTATCAGGGAAGAGCCTGGTGCTGTGTGTGAAGCACTTGCTGGGAGTGTTTTAGCAACACCTTCGACTAGTGACGAACTGTGGTTAGTGATAGTTACTGCAGCCACCCAAGTGTTCACCACACTTCTATGACACAGATGGTTTTAAGCCATGCAGGAGATACCAAGATCCTGCATCACCACACATAGTTTGAAAACATCTTGTAATGTTCACAAATACTTGTGACCAGAAACATTAATTCACGCCTGCAAAATAAGGTGAATAGAAGGACAGATAAACCACAGCAAGTTAGAGCAATTCAAATGTTCCTTTATTAAGGGAAACACTTTTCACCCACCTTAGGCCATAAGATTGACTAAGTGCAAATTACTTCATTCAACAATAAGCACACAAGTAGAAGGGCAGGGAAAGAGACTAAACTTTTAAATTAAAACACAACCCATCTGATATTTGCAGGTATAAATATTTGTACCATTTACAAATAGTAAAGAACAACTCCCCAAGTATTTTTCAAGATGATGTGAGAGTGTTTGTATGACCTTTAACAGAGTAGTGATTAATTATGCTCATGTTTGTTTAGAATTTGTTCTCTGAGTTATTTGAAAAGAGAATGTTTTGGAATGAGTGGAATAATAGAAGGCATAAATTAAACCCGTCAGGGTGGTACTGAGTTACTTTCAGTTCTCAGAGAGCCAGTTAGCTAGCCAAGGTGAAAAAGCCATTAGAAAGGGGAACGTCTCACTGAAACAAGGGGCAAAATGGTTACAGAAGCCTAAAAAATTGGTTTAATTAACAAAGTAGCTTCAAATCCATGTAACTCACAATTCCTATTTAAGCAGCATCAGTCCTGGTCCTGTAATTGTTCAGGGAATATCTGGAAGCAGGTGGGTTTTCCAGACCCTTGTGCAGAGCCTGAAATGCTGGACCACTTCTCCATGATGGAGAAAGAAACATGAACATCACCCGAAAAATTGACATGACAGGGCTGTGAAAATTCTGCTGGACCATTTCAGATTTTGCATCTTGTAGTCAAATTATAATGTGGATAAAATTAATACAAAAAATTGAAGATGTGAATGTGAAAATGCATTATATAAAACAGACCCTTACCAGTGACAACAGATTCAATTTTTCAAATCAAATGGAAAGTTTAGCACAGGTGAGTTCCCTGTATCTAAACTGGAGATAATCCTGATAGCTGTGTTCCAGTACAAGCTAAAATCTTCTGCCTCTTATTTGAGATTGCTTGGTGGGTTAGATTTGACAGTCCAGACAATTTAGCAGATAATTCATTGGGGTAATTTTCTTTTAACTTTTTTAATCCCAAAAATTTATGATCAACTCAAGAATTTTGTTTTAAAAGACCTAAAGAAAACATAATTCAAACAGATTCAACTCTATGACTGTAGTAAATACTTCTGTTTTATTTATAAATAAAGCAGGGAATTCTGAAACACAGGCTTCAGTGAACAATTTCAGCTCAAGTTTTGGGATTGGTCTTCAAAGGCTACATAACAGGGTTATTTTTAGATCAAATGTGGACAGCATGAGGATGTAAGTAGTTAATTTGTATTCCCCTGCCTTGACAACCTGCTTCCTTAATCTCTTTCATTTTCTCAAAGCCATCTGCAAAGCCTCAGTGCCTTTGCTACAGAGGACACTCTGCACAGTGTGTAGTCACTTGAGCCCCTTAAGGAAGGTGTAGCTATGCAAACAAGAGTGTACCAGAAAAGGCTCATGTCCAAAGACGACTTGAATATTATTAACTTGCAAAAAAGGTGGCTATGTGCATTTCCCATTAATGAAATTCAGTCAGGAACAGCTGTCAGAAAATAAAACCAACATTCAGGAGATCCCTCAGCTCTGAGGCTTTAAAAATGCTACAGTCATAGCACAAAAGTTTTTTTTACTTCCTCCACTCTACAAACAAATCCACTTTCCACTTTCACATTCTTCCCTTGGTCACATTCACTGCTGAAGGTTAATCGTGACTCTTAAGACAGCAGGAGATAAATCTGACACTTCCTTCAGTTGGAAAAATGTTTAATGCATTAAGGGCACAAAAAATGCTGGTGCCCTTGAGTAAGCAACTGAATGAAGATAAAATAAAGGTCATGGAGAATTAAAACAAAACAAATATCTGTCTGTCTGTGCAGAGGCTTAGTGCCCCCTCTGTAGCTACTGTCACTCATTCTTTATAATAAAGAAGTAGGAGGTCAGTCTGCTGCAGCACAGCCTTGGAACAATTCAGGGATTAAGGTATTCAAACAGAGGGGGAGACAAAAGGTATATTTCAGTGACAGCAGCACTTGTGGTCTAATGCCAACATATAAGCACAAGCAGAGCACAAAGAGCAAAGTGAAACCATCCTGAAGAAAGCATGCAAGGTTAGCCATGGGGTGTGACCTTGTTACTTCCTTTTAAACCCAAGCATGTCATGTACTAGAGAGTTTAAAAGACATTATGGTTTTTTGGGGGTTTGGGTGGCTTTTTTTTAAACTTTCACCTCAGCAATAAAGGCTTATTCATGCTCCTGCCAAACCATGAGGAAAAGGAGGCATGGGAAAAGTTATTTAAATCTGCTCACGGTCAAGTCAACCAAAACACCACAGGCAGCACAGAGTCAATTTGAAGACAGCAAAGGAGTGGTCTGTCCTGGTGGAGCAGGGATGACTGTGCAAAGCAGGAACAAAGGCATGTTTGCCACCTTGCAGAGATTTGGCAGAAGTGATGTCATCAGCCTGTGCTGCTCCCTTTCCAAGTGACACTGTCTGTGGCAGTATTCACACTGCGAGCTCAGTGGTGTGATGAGTGTTCCCCTGGTTAAACCAGCACATGCACGTGAGGTGTGATGCTTGCCTGGTCCAGGATCCAAGGGAGCCTTTAGAGCAGAAAAGAGTTGCACCACATCACCATTCCTGTGCTCCCTGGCAGCCTTGACCCTGCAAAAAATGCGGGTTCTGCTGCTCTGGGCCATGAGCACACTTTCCAGTCTGCCACTTATACCCTGCCCATTGAATTGCAGTGTGGAGGGGTGGGATTTATCCCCCCCTGAACCCCCACAGTGACACTGGGCCATACCGGTGGACTTGGCAAATCACACTGAGTAAAATCTCCCTTGGAAATCCCACAGGGGAAGTGTGGTGGAATTTCAGATGTGCTTCTAGGAATTAGGTGGCACTGCCAGTAGCTGCTTTCTAACATGCACTGCCCCTCTCAGTGAGGTCCTCTCTCCCTGCCAGCACTTACCCAGTCACACATGTCACTGTGTTTGAGAGATCCACCTCCCAACACAGATTTTCATAGATTACAACTAAGGGAGTGGCAGTGTTTATTTTCTCAATTACATTACAGGATTTTTTTTTCTCATGTTGCAGAAAATTAGTGTGGAGAAAATTTGAAATAAATGCAAATAATGACATTTGTTATGTTTGTACAAAAAGCCCCAAGCATTTTAAATGCAATTTGCAATGAAAGGAGACAAAATGATTTTGAACTCTTTAGTAAAAAACCATCTCAAATTAAAGAGGTGATTGAAAAGAAATTACATCCTGGCTACAGGTAAATTATATTATAGACAGCTAGCTGTCCTACAGGAACACTTTGGACTGTGATACACATCAAAACAAATCTAATTACCCCTAAAAATCAGAGAATCTGTAAGTTTACCTAAAAAACCAGGAAATGAGCTTTTAATTGTTTCCACCACAGACACAAAAGAAAGACACTGATTAACTTACTGGGCTCAAGAGAGGTAATTATTTTGCAGCAGATGCATCTGTAAGAGCAATTCTGTGACAGCTCCAGATTTAATCTGCCTTTGTTTTATGAAGGCCATCTGCACAAATTACTTTTTTTTTCCTCAGATTTTAGGTTTTGAGATGAACTCTGCTCAGACAGAATGCAAAACTCAATTACAGCCCAGTATCAGGACCTCCTGATGTCAAAGACACAGAGAACAAGTCTAATGAAAGGCCTCCAGCTGAAAACAGTTTAATTTCCTTTAGAAAAACCCCAAAACACTCTCCAGCTTTGTAAAAATATTAAAAATATTATGAAAACAGATGAACAGATTACAACAGATTACTGAGCACATATGAAAGGGAGAATATTTGAAAAGTATTTTTGCCAGGAAACAAGCTAGGAAGGATTTTATTAAAATACTTTCTTACAGCTAGTGTGCTGTTTCATTCTGCAATATTACCCCAAGAGCAGAACATCTAGGTAACAATATTCTGTAATACTCTAATTCCACAGACTTGAGAAAGTGTTTAGCAAGAGATGCCAACATATCCCCATATTAACTTTCCCAGTGCTGTTTCCCAGACCACTGCTGACCTGAGCAAGGCTTGAAATCTCTTCCAAGCATCCACCCCATGGCCCTCCACCAGCTCTCATCTGCACTGCATTTAGTGTCTGGAGCTCTACACAGATATAAAGAGGGCAGTAGGTTTAATTTACTCAAATTAACCCACTGAATGAACTATACCATCCACACCAAGTGGATGGGCACTGAGCAATATGATTCCAGGAGGCATCCACAGAGTAAGACATCACATGAAATGAAGCAATCAGCACTCACTTCCACGCTCTCCTTTGCACGCACACACCCTCCAGGATGTCACCTGCTGTATGTCACCCAGCCCCAAGAGAGCTCCTTGTATCAACGTAGGTCTGAGGTACAACGGGTGGTTTATTGCATTTCCTTTGTCTTAGTTTTTTGCCTTTAAGCAGGACTTGACGTGCACCAAAGCACACTTTGGACAGTGGCATGTTTTAAAGACTGAACTGAGCTTTAGGGCATATTCACATGAATGTTGAGACCAGAGATGGTCCCACAAACAGTCACAGAGGAAAAACAAAGATGGTTTTGGCTGAAGTGTTATAGAAAAAGACAAAGCAAGAGCTGCATCAGCATAGTCACGTAGATGATGTTCTAACAGATGCAGAGCTGAAAGCATCAACCTCTTCTCCAGGTTAACTAACAGCAGCAAGAAGAGGCAGTGACAACTATATTAAAATGCTACTGACTTATCAACAACCAGATATACTTCCAGATACCATTTAAGGCCCATAAATAGTTTAGCTCTTGCCTGATTAGTTACATTCTGTGACATTACACACTAATGGCAACAACCTATCTGGCAAGACCAAGCATCACTGAGATCCATCATCATGATTCAACTATGAAGAGAGGAAACAAAAACCAAAAAGTGCTACTTAGCACACCATGTCTTTATCCATTTTGGTTCCTCTCACTGTTGCAACCTTCCTATCAAAGAAAACTACCACACATAAGGGGAAATAAACCCCAGAGGAACACATTAGTTCCTCAGAGACAAAACAATTCTTCTCAGATTGGCAATAAACAGCATTTTGCTAAAGGAAAACCCCAGACACGTAACCAGATTTAACAGCCTCCAAAACAGCAGTGAAGCCTGATTATTATTCATGCAATGATCAAATGAGGGACCAGATTCCTGCAACAAGCAAATAACTGGCTGGCTGAGAAAAGCTATGGAGGTCTGTTTGAGAGGTGAGGAGAAAGGGAGAGCACAGCACTGCCTGGCAGGGCTTCAAGAAGCTTGGAAGGTTCAGACTAAACACCTTCACCAAAGCTGCTGAACCAAAGCAAGCCCCCTGTCTTCTCTCAAATTTGTCCACCCCACTGTTTTGGGATCACTCTGGTCTTAATATCTGCTCCAAGATCCCACAGAAACTGGGATGAGCAGGATCTTGTGGCATGTATGTGCTGGTTTAAAGGTAAACCAGCAGGAAAAATGGACCCACCACAAGAGTTTATAAGTCAGAGTTACAACTTAACAAAGATATTACAATAAATATACTGACACAAAGAGAAAACTACTTTCAACTCACCAAAACCCAGCAGTATAACCCAGTGTCCTGGGGCACAAGCCCAAAGGGGTTTGTTAGCCCTTGTGCTGAGACCCACGTGGTTCCCCCGAGTCCAAAGCAAAAGGAAGTGAAGAACCTGTTGGTGCAGATGATGGCTGTGGTCTGGTCGAGAG
>JAWWEW010000112.1:14087740-14127184 GCA_035583185.1 Anabacerthia variegaticeps | reverse complement strand
CTCAGCAAAATAAGGATCTCTAACCTCTGTCTCCCTGCCTGTAACAAGCCAGAGGATCATGTCGTGGCACTCCAGACCCCACTGCTTGCAGCATTCCGTACAGCCCTTGCAGCCATACACAGAAAAATGGAAGAGCACCAGCACCAGTGTGTGAAACTGGTATCATGGGCATCTGTGCATTTTGGAATCAAGACCTTGAAGGACTAGACATGGAATGATATTCACCTGCTGAAATATTGTCCTAGGCCACAGCTTCCAGGCTGGATGCTGCATTCCCAGATGCCACACAGACCTGTTAACACAGTCTTTCCCTTAAAGTTCTGGAGCCAAACTAAACACAATTTACAAACACATTTCTGATGAGAGTTCAGTGTAGTGAAGGCAGCCACTGCAAGGGAAACTTTGTTTTACAGGGGACTATTCAGTAAGCACTCTGCTGCCTCCAGAAGCATCCAGTTGCTTCAGGAGAGATCCATCTTCCCTGATGACTTCTGAGGGCAAGGAACAAAGCTCATGTTTTTGGAAAAGCTGAGCAGGAATACAGAAGAAGCTTCAAGCACAGAAAAGAACTTTGCACTATGTATGTGATAAAAAAATACTTATGGAATGGGGAAGCCCAGGGAAGCACCCATTGAGGAGGAACCCAAGAAAGGATCAGCATTTCAGCCATATCTGCATTGTATTTTGCAGCTTTGCTGTACCAGCAGCATCTGCCTACCCAAAGACACCCCCATCCCAGTCTGCATCTTGGTCAATAAGAACTCCTGAGGTTTTCTTGTACTACCCAAGAAATTGTTCTTTGCTCCCATGATACTTAATGGCATCGTGGTGGTTACAAATGATGGCTGAAAGTCACAGGCTTCAGAGGGTCTAAATTTGTTTATTATTCCCCTGTAAAACACATACTTTCATGGCTTTTGTTCTCAGTCTATAATTTTCCATCTCAAAGACCTTCACATCTGCACTTCAGAAGATAGAAAATGATTCATAAAGAACTCAACAAACTCTTGCCCATTCTTATCCACTGAACAAACTCTTAACATTTATTTACAAGATTTAATTTCTTATTTAAATGGTTAATGCTCACTGGTAAGATACAACAGCACTGGCAAAAGCATGTGCAAAACTGCCTCACAGCTACCTTAGGAACAATTGCCATAATGATATTGCCACAGTCTGAATTAAAGTCAGTCACAACAATGGACAAACACTGATGGCTATGATGAGAGAACTAAAAACTTGGGCTGGAATGGTACTTTAGGCTAAGGTAAGGAAGAAATGGCCCATAGGGATTCTTACGTCACAGTCGCAGGGCAAGGTGAGATTGAAAGACCCCAGTCCCACCAGTGGGCAGACACTGCCCCAGGTACCCAACAGGCCCCACTGCCTGGCACTGATGGAGTGGTGGTTTGACCCAGGCTGGATGCCCGATGGCCCTCCAAAGCCACACTCCCCCCCACAAATGGACAGGAGTGAGAAAACATAATGGAAGGTTCATGAGTTGAAATAAGGACAGGGAGAGATCACTCACCGATTACTGGCATGGGCAAAACAGATTCAGCTTGGGGAAATTAGCTGAATCCACTACCAATGAAAATCAGAGCAATAATGAGAGATAAACTTAATGAGAAGTAAAATAAATTCTAAAAACACTTTCTCCCCACCCCTCTCTCCTTCTCAGGTTCTACCTCCTCCTCCCACAGCAGTGCAGGGAGACGGGGAATGGAGGTTACAGAAAGTCAGTTCATCAAATGTTTCCACCATTGCCTCCTCCTCAGTGAGGAGTCCTTCCCCTGCTCCAGCACAGGGTCCCTACCACGTGAGACAGTCCTCCACAAACTTCTCCAGCATGAGTCTTTCCCACAGGCTACAGTTCTTCATGAACTGCTCTACTGTGGGTCCCTTTCCACAGGGTCAGCCCTTCAGGCATAGGCTGCTCCAGTGTGGGTCCCCCATGGGGTCTCAACCAGGAAACCTGCTCCAGCGTGGGCTCCTCTCCCCACAAGACTATAAGTCCTGCAAGAAGCCTGTTACAGCATGGGCTTCCCACAGGGTCACAGTCATCTCTTGGGCATCCACCTGCTCTGGTGTGGGGCTCCTCCATGGGCTGCAGGGGGGTCTCTGCTCCACCATGGATATCCACGGGCTGCAGGGGCACAGCTGCCTCACCATGGTGTGCATCACAGTCTGCAAGGGAATCCTCAGCTCTAGCACCTGGAGAACTTGGGTGAGGTGGTCTAGACCAAGCTCCCTGCAATGAGCAGGGACATTTTCAGCCGGATCAGGTTGTCCAGAGCCTCATCCAATCCAAACTTGTATGTTTCCAGGGATGGGGCATCCATCATCTCTCTGGGCAACCTGTTCCATCGTTTGACCACCTTCATGGTAAACACAAACCCTATATCTCATCTAAATTTACACTCCTTCCATTCAAAACTATTACCCCTTGTCCTATTGCAACAGGCCCTGCTAAAAAGTTTGTCCCCTTCTTTCTAACAGGCCCCCTTCAGGGACTGAAGTATCACTGTTACCTGCTGAAGACAAGTTACCACATAGGAATCTTCACTCTGACCTACTTTGGGTCTTCTCATACTACCCTGTCATGCATTTTCTTCTGTGGAGATGCTTCCTCTTCTATTGCATGTCAATTGGAACTGACAAAACTCCTTAAATCCAAAGATAATGTGAGTCAGGCCTTGTCAATCACTTTGACACCTCATGTCTCCTGGCAAGGTGGCTCAGTATTTGCAAATGAGGAAGCTGAAACATTTACTAGAAGTTTCCACAAAGTGAATCGTGTCTGAACAAATAAAATAATCTGACTCACTTTTGCACACAGGAAAACAAAACCCCACTAAAAACCTTTCAGCAGTGTTAGGGATGCAGCAGCATACATTCAGCTAGTAAGTCTTCCAATGTATAACCACATGTTGGCAACTCTGTATCATATATAGATATATGATATATAACTCTATACTCCAAGCTCTATATTACACATTGCACCACAGCAACTCTGAATCTTCTCAATACAGGGACTTTACCTTTAAAATGGAAAATAACCTAAAGAGTTATGTGCTACCTCAGAGAGACATCTTGTTCTCAGTGGTGAATGGGACAACTGTAGACAGTTCAGGAGTGCAGTCACTCAGCTCTCTGCAGGGCTGTGTTTTACAGACCCAAGCCAGTATTCATGTGCATCAGGATTGAGCTCTGGATCTGTCCCTACCTGTGAAAGTCACCGTGCAGTACTAGAAACACAATCTCCACCTCTGCCACGCTTCTTAGAGCTGGAGAAGCATTAAATCCAGCTCTACAAACATCTGCATACATATATCATCAAAACGAACCCCCAAACCAGTACACCCCCTTCTCCCCCCATTACCTTCCACAGATACTTAGTCTGTTGCATTCATTAACAAAAGGTGACTGGTTAAGCAATGGTAATTTGTTACAGGTCACACCCACTCCTAAAGCTACCATTGGGATGAGCCACTAGCTCCTGGCTCTACTGTCATCATGCAGGAGTTAACAGTAAAGGCTACAGCATCCAGTTATAAATTTGATAGGCAACCGCTTAGGACTGGCTTTAGGGAAGAAGCAAAGCTCCTGCCAACATTTAGGACCACTTGGACTATTTAAAACAATTTAGAAACCACTTCAGTTTAAAGTTTGACGGCAACATCTCAAACTGGAAATCAACCCATTCTGTTTCCACCTCTACATAGAGAGGTTGGCAAAGGTTTAATTAAGAAGTGTATGCTCACATAAAAACAGTGAATGAAAGGAAACAACAGTGATGGTCCCTCAAAGTCACCCTCAAAGACTCAAATTCCAAGTTCTGTATTGTGCCAGCACTCCTTAAAGACTTGGGGACAACATTAAGAACATTTATTATGCTCCTTTCCATGTTGAAAGGTTTGGAAATTAGACTGGTGAATGCAGCTCATGCCTAACATGAGTGAACCTACCAAATCCAAACCCTCTTTTTCTGGGGAAAGAACATGAGCTGTGTAGCACAAGAAAAGTCATCCTGAGCAGAAGGCACAACTTTAAACAAGACAAGTCAAAACCACAGACTACAGCACACAGTTGTGCTGCACAGTTGTTTCCCAGCACCTCCAAGAGACAAACTTCCAAGCACCAAACTTCCTTTATGCAGAGAGCTGTGGAATCCAATCAGACAAATTCAGTGCATAAGCACAACTCCTTGTCTTTTTTACTGAAGCCTTTCCTCTGTAGTTGATTTGTAATTATGAATGGTTAACACAAACTGTTCACTTTCACAGAACACAGAGGTACTCTGAAACATTACAGTCTAAAAGGCAAGTCATGTCTCAGTTTTTTCCCTTACTAATGTATGCATAGTGCTCTAGCTCTCCTAAAATAGGGGTAGTTTTCTTCCTCCAACTGTGAAGAATAAAGCACTGCCTTTTTCTCTTGTAGGATTTATTTTTGGCTGGATACTTTATTTAACGTTTTACAAAAGATGTAAGACCTTCAGTGACCCAGCGGTGCCAAGTGCTTTATTTTGTGTGCCGTGCAGTTTCCCTGTACTCCTTTCATGTGAAGCAGCACAAATTCCACCTTGCAGCTGCATTCAATACTCAACACAACCACGCCACAAAGAGATGCTTGGAGAGTTCATCACCAGAGCCATGTAGTTATCTGACCAAAGAGCCTGCCTGCAACTTCTCTGGAGCTACATAAATTCAAGCCCACTGCCCCACTGGATCATGCCATGTATACAAAATTATTAGCATTTGAAACATTTCACCTTCCTTTTTTCTCTTGACAAGACTGGAGTCTACAAAAAATCTAGTATTTTCATCCTACTTGAGCGTGTACTAGATTAAAAATCATCAATTAAAGAACCAAAACAAATACATCCACTTGAAAATAGGTGCTTCTTTGTTTTTGATAAGCTAAACAAATAATCTGCTCTGACAAATAACTGCATGTTTATACCAATATCAGTGATAAAAGAGATGAATGCAAAATCCAGAACTTCCAGACAGACTAAAAAAATGACAGTTGCACCCAAAAAAAGCACAATATAATTCATATTTAAAGACTCTTCATTTCCATAGCAAAATTATATCCCAGCACAGCTGCAATTGTGACAGATAGAAGTATTACTTGGCTACTGCCAGATAAAACCAAATATTTCACCAACAAGCATCATTAGCAATCCAAGACCTTTCGGCAAACAATGAGCAGCCAGCACTCCTCAGGATTACTCCCACGTCAGCCCTGGGGGTCGTTTAGCATCATTTCTCAACAGCAGCACCCTGACACGGCTCTGAGCTCCACACAGAGATATACACCCCCATCACCAGCTGAAAAAAACCCCCAAACCCCAGCCCTCTCAGCAGGGAACCAGAAATGGGTAACATTGAGCACTAGAGGGCAGCAGGAAACAAACCAAAGCCAATACAAATGCACTAATTCCCAAAATAGGGACGGTGTTCTCCATCAAGGAAGGGAACTCCTCACAAAGCACTTTTGTACAGCACCCTCCCCTTCAAAAGATTCTCAGTGTGATCTATAACTTTTTGGTAAAGGGGAACTATCAAATTTCAGCCAAGAGCGCAAGTAAGAGCCTTTTTTAACTCAGTTTAGGTTCAATCTAAAAGTGATTTAAGTTATCACACATGTTTTGGACTTACACAGACCTCTTAAAGAAACTATATGTAAAGGTCTTTAGCCTTCAGATTGTCAGCAGCATGGCCAGGCAAAAAGTAATTTAGAAAATTTTGGAACTTCTGGTAGCTCAGATGGCCAAGCTATAATTTCTACACCAAGTAATGAACAGTTCTGGATTGAATTGAACCTCCAAGCACCCATCCAGTGCCAAGCTTTGGAAAGGTTGCTGCTGACGTGACAAAGTCCACTCCTTTCATTTTCTCCCTCTACGTCAGCACTTGCGAACTCATGAACTCTCATAACAGAAAAAGCACAAGCCACGCCAGACTTCTTCAGTAAACACAACCCACTTCTGAAAAACAGATTAAGCAACTCTTGACAGGCCAGTGGACATGGTAAACAGGACAGAGCACTTAAGGACAAGGCAGAACACATGCACCAACATTAGCACCACTCCCCAGTTGCTAATAAAAGACACATCAACCCACTGTAAAACCAGGCCTGTAAGTTCACTAGGTTTGTGTAGCACTTTTTTCAGAGGAATTCCAATTGTCTTTAGAACTGGCAGCTGTGTTAAGAGGTTGAAAATCTCTGGTTTGTTTTTACATAGAAGCTTGGTTGACTGAAAACCCCAAAAGCAAACAGAACAGTCAAAAAATCATGATGCCTTCTACTTTTAAACTGGGGTAACCTTGTGATCAGATGTCCTCTTGATTTGAGTGGCAGTTCCAGTAGCAGTGCCATGGACCAGGCTCACTGATTTGCCTGAAGCCACCGAGTCTCCAGTGAAATGGTCTGTTCCATTTTCCCCAAGCTCTCACAACTTATTCCAAATGAACTATTTTTGAACAAAGTCTACAAAACCCCACAACTGACCAGAAAGAACTTACAGCCTGGCTACCCAATGGGAAAAGTGATTAATACTCATCTTTTTTTCAGAAACCACCATTCTGCAAAGACATGTGCTAGACAGGACACGTTGCAGACACTGTACCTTGGCTGTACCTGTGCTGCTTCCTGAAAGAGGAGCTGTCCCCATCTCACCCACACAAATATTCACGTGGCTGCCCAAAAAGCTGGACCAATTCCCTGAGCTGACTTCTCCTGCGGCCACCTGCGTACCAGCCCTAGGGATTCACTAGGAATAATATAAGCATTGTCAGGGGCAGCCTGGGATTTTCACTGCATTACAGAGGTCAGGAACGTCCACGAAAAATAACCAAAGGTAAGCCTGGGCTCAGACTTGAAGCAAACTACAGGAACAGAAGTAGTACTTTTGGAGAAGCAACTAAAGGTTGAACATCTCTATCATCCCAAGTTAGCTTTAATTAATTTTGCTTTTCTAAAAAAAGTTAGCCACCTTTTAGACAATTGCAGGTCTCTTCAAGCCCACAGTAAGCTCTGTATTCCTTCCCTACCACGTCTCTCCAGCATCATCCTTCCTTTCCTACTGTCAACCCTCTTTTATTTTCTGTTCCTGTGACACCTTGTTTTCTTCCACTGGGTGACCCTGTCCACCCACCCGTTTTCCTAAGGACACAGCTTTTTAGTTACTTTTCATTACAAAGCAAAAGGCAGAAGCTACAGGGCAAACAATGCTTCCCAAGATCCCCAGTCTTAGGGAAGGGCCATGAAGGCAGATGGGGCTGAGCTTAGTGCACGTGCAGAGCCCAGAACCCTGCCTGAACCAACTTGTAGAGTACATCTGTCATCTATTCCCTAAGGCTTTTTCAGGTTGCAATTTTTCCAGGTAAATATTATGTTTCCACTGTCCCTGGTACTCTCTGTTTGTGTCCTACATGAAAAGTTACATTGTCAGTGATTTATTTCTTTGGCAACAACCTTTATTAGCTTCCTTTGAAATACTAATCCAAACATTTTAAGGCTTTCCCACACACACACCTGAGCACTGCCTGCCAAGTAAGAACTTTTGCTGGGAACTTTTCTTAATCCAGAAGAAGTAGTAAGGTGTTCATGCTGTAATGTGCAACTGAGTGATGCAGATTAGAAAAATGATAAACAAATAGTTTTAAAAAATTATTTTTCAGTATGGGGTAAAAAAAGATGAAGCATACTGAAAGGTTCACTGATTCAATTCCATTTTCTCAGTCTGTCACCACTCACACACCTGAAGTTACTATGATAACAAGCTAAAGGTAGACATCCTTGTTGCACGAGCAGAACCCTCATTCCCACACAAATCATGAAACTACTCATTTATACATAACTATTCCTACAGGACTACAGTTTTCTTGCCCAGGGATGCCTGCTGCCAGAAAGCCCTGTTTCCATGGCTAATGGGTACTATCTTCTATTACCAGTGATGGAGCCTCTTTAGATGAATAGGACCTATTAGTGACTCAGTTACTGGCAATACTCCCATAACCACTTCCCTCACCTGAGGCACTGATGGCACGGTATCTTAGTCAGTCTCAGTCCAGTTCACATGACAGATGTCAAAAACACAGCCTGTCCTGTCAGTCTGTTTCTTTCCCAAGGAACCTGTCACATTCCCAGAGGAAATGCTTTTGAATCATTAAGGAAGATCCTCACTCCTAACAAAAGCCTTTCAAGTTCGATGGGAAGACTCACCATCCATCCTGCCCAAGCCCCAGGATGCAATCTTCTGGTCATATAACCTATAGCCACTCCTGCTCTCCTAACTTATACTGTGTCACAGCAGCAGTTCTCAGTGTCTCACAAGAAAACAAACAAGCAAAGGAGCTTCCTTTCCCAAGATACATTTGTCAGAACTTCTGACACAGGCAGATTGTTTTTAAAAACCTCCTCCTGCTTCTTTTGCCACACTGACCAAACTCAGCGGCTTAGAAAGCTGAAGTTGCATCAAAAGGGAGTTTAAATCAGTATGTGTATCAGTTTGATGCTGTTATAAGGAGAAATGAACCAAGATGTTCAGAGCATGAACTGGTTATGTTGTGATACTTGGTTATTTTACTCCCAGGAGCACAGGATAAGGAACCATTGTACACCATGCATCCCACAGTTACTGCCAAGTGGTTTCAGCTGTGAGTGGTCTCTACAACAAGCACCAAAGGAGAGGGTTCATGGGCCTAATCTGCCCTGCTCAGCACATCTGGAATCCACACTGACATCAGGGACTGCTAGAGACAGCTAAGAGGCAGGATCTGGCCTGTCAGCATACCTTGGTACTGAGCTTCAGCTACATATTCCACACATACAACCTAAATTACTTGCCCAGTGCTGTCATTTCCATGTATGTCACTTCCACTAAGCCTCAGACACTCTGAGGACTGCCAAGTGGTCATGCAGTTCTTCCCTGCACCCCATTCAACAGACCAATCAAGTCCAATTGCCCTGAGCCACACCAAATGGTGTTTGAGCAACAGGCTGCAGAAACTGCCTCAGAGCTCCCAGAAATTTCTTCATACCTGCGACACAGGGCTTGTGAAATCTGAGTCAACAAATGCCTTCGAGCCTTTCTCACTATCAGAGGAACTTCTCCATCCTCCTCTCCCGCAACAGCGGAAAAGGCTTGCTCAGGACATTTCTTGTAGTGGTGATCACTACACTTATGCACAAGAAATAAAGCAAAACCTCAAACCAGACACACCATTCCTCTAATGCAACGTGGATCCTGGAATGTGATGTGTATCATGGTTTAAAGTAGAGGCTAACAGCAGCAGATTTCTGTCATTATTAACACAGGACGTGAATTCCTGGTCTGCAGAGCAAAACCAAAACAAGGCTTGGTATCTGCTCTTTGCAGATTTCATTACAGCTCTAGATGTCCCACACCTAGTGGTGAAGTAGTCAACATCAACAGAGCTAATTAGTTGGTAGATCCCACTGCTTACCTGTTTAGCATGCAAAACAGTGGAATTCCTGCTGAAAAAACTTACCTGTCAAATTCCAAGCTAGCTTCTTGGAAGCAGGCCAAAGAAAAGCACCCAATGTCAGAGTAAAAAGGACACTTACTTTTACACTACTTAAGATTTTAAAGCAAAAAGAAATGTCATCAGTGATGTTTCTCTTGCTCAGGTGTCTTGACAATTCCTCTCCACCCATTATTTGCAGACCAGAATTTATTTCCCTCCCCAATATTAAAAATAATTACTACAACCTTCATCCCAGACAGCACGAATATATGGCAAGAAGTGCCACTGGGACAGAGCATTTTGATTTCACATTTCTTGCCATGTATTCACACTGACTGGCCTGAGGCGTAGTATTGAGCATGTGTCAGCTACCCCTTATCCTCTCAGATACACCATTACTCCATTACTGACTTAAAATGCTGTTTCTGCAGGAATTAGCCCTCTTTTGAGCAAGGAAACTGCTATCTCCCAGGAGCTGGACTGAAGCAGTTCTCACCACACTCATGTCATTAGCACAGGCAAACACTCAGTTATCATTTTAAAGTAATGGACCACAAATACATGATGAGCACATGAAGAACAGAAGGAAAAGTTTAAAAACACTTCTCACTGACTATGGTAATTTGAGACAGTATTTCCTACTGATGTCTGAAGGACTGCTCTGTGGGTTAGTTGAAGTAACTCTCTCTTTCTGAGAACACATCAAACATGAAGAAAGAGTGTTGTCAAAATGCTAGCAGGTGAGAGTATCCTCTGAACTCCTCTCCCATGTCTCATTAACCCACATTTCATACTGTAACTGTGGAGCTGGAACAGACTGTAGTTCTGCTAAAGTGTGTTTTAAGACAGGCAGATGCACCACCATCAGACTGCAGTTACCTAGTCAAATGACACACTGCCTAAACAGATAATGCACTGGCTAAAGAAACAGCATGTGGAGAAGCAGAAGTTTGTTACCTGTGGGCAGAGAGGGAAAAATATCCACAGAATGACAAAGCTCCTCAGTGTTTTCTGCATGGCGTGGGGGCAGAAAAACCTCTGCCAGGTCACAAACAGAGGGTAGGTCCAACACGCTGCTCTCCTCCGAGTTGTGACTTGGTGACATCTCCTTTCCTTCCATGGTGCCACTGCAGAGATAAATGCAACTGAGATGGGTTTTTAGAGCGTGAAAATCCCAGTAGAAGTCAACACAAATGATTTGGCATTTTTGTACGACTTTACGAGCTGTGAAAAGCTATTTTAGCAAAATCATATTTCATTTATGAAAGAAGAGCAAATTTAAAGATGTGAAGAAAGAACAATGGCAAATTCCACAGACAACAGCCCTCAGCCCTAAGCAGGACAGCTAGGAGCCCACAATAAATCTGGCTTTCCTAGAGGCTTCCCAGAAGTACAGATGCAAGCCCCAAAACTAGGAGGCCATGGAGTATGTTCCCTCCAGGGTATGTTGTGTGTGGAATTTAAAAGGAAACATGTTCTGCAGGCTCCATTTCCACTGATGCTTCTAGAAGTCTCAGGTTAAACTCACCCCTCTTGGCTATGTTCACTAGCAGAAAGGAGCATCTTAAAATTTGGTAGTCTCAGTCTCACTGGGATGGCAAACACCTCCTGGTGTGGAGACACTAGGGCAGCTACGTTGTATACCCTGTATACAACACTTTGGAAAGCTTTAGTTGAAGCATCCCAACATCCCGCTGTCAAGTCCACCACCACAGGGGGCAAGAACACACAGCTGAGTGGAGAAGCAGGACAGGGCTGGTGCCACTCAGCTCCACATCAATGGCCACAGTGGATGGGCAACTCTTTTGGAGAGGGTGAAACTAAAGAGTTCCAGTCCAGCAGCTACAAGCACAGTCACACAAGTGTCTAGGGCAGGGAGTGAAATGCAAAAACTTGGTGGGGCAAGAACTCCTTCTATTTCAGTAGAGAGTGAGAGGACAGAGGAACTAGATCCAGTGGTCAGGAAACAGCCCGTGACCCAGCAGGCTCACATTTATCTTCTCTCCTCTAAAACCAAGAGGACAACAAATTCTTGTCTCAGGGGTATTATCAGTACGGAATGTTATGGCCACAGTAGGCAAAGAAATCCCCAGAAGGGATTAGTACTGAAAAATAAATTAAATACCCCCATAAAGATTTAAAAAAATAAAAATACACCATTCCTCAGGTGCTTCTGTGTTGAATAAGCTTTTATCTAAGATGCACTTCTGACCTTTGCAAAATGCTGACCAACTAGCTAATGAAGAGAGCAGAGATGTTGGCTGTGATGCCAGAAAAGAGCAGCTGCCTTGCCTTGGATGGACAAGGTCCATGCATTCACAGAAAGTTTCCAGGAAAAAGGGAGTGGAAGGTTAAAAACAAAGCAAAGTACACAACCCTCTTCCCCACAACAGTCACTGCAGAAGGAAGCTTCTCCTCCATTGCTCTTCAAGTCCCAAAACATAAACAATCCATGTGTAAGGGACATAGAGAAGGAGAAACTTTCCTCAAATATTGTGTTTGAGATGTGTGCTACTTTTTACAGACAAACGTATTTTAGAGAACAAAACTGACCGTTTCAGTCCTTGGTCTAGTAAAAAAAACCAAAAATTCACACCAAAACCCCAAAGAATTCTATTCCTCCAAGGACAAGTAGCAGATTACATCAATATGAGCTACTGGTGTGAACCAGAGCAGCTTAAAGCTGTCATTGATGGGGCTGCAGTGGTCCTGGCTCTCTTTGCCAGTTGCCTGTGCTGGCCTCCTTCCTTGTCTTGCCACAACAGGACTAACAACATATGCATCCATGTTTTGATCAGGTTTATATAAAACAAATCAGCTGTAAAAGGAAATTTTAAAATAATTATTTTTCCCCTGAATCAGTTCCCTCTAGTCCTCCCAAGTCAAGTACACAGCAGTCCTACCTCAAAACTGATGGTGAAACCTGCTTGTGAGAATAAGCTCAGCCCTGGGCCTTCAGGCATATGAAAGGGAGGCACTATTACTTCTGTGCCATACCTGGTAACAGCACTGGTGTGCAAACAGTCCTCTTGGGCAGAGTCCATGAGCAAATAGCTTGGGACTGCTTCAGGATTCCCTCATTCTTCCTTTATGGTTTGTCAATCCCAGCTTGCTGGAATGAAACAAACAGGTCAGTCAGATGCTTTGCACCAGCTGGTTTGGCTGAGGGACAGTGTGACCTTTCAAAGTACCCTATGCCAGCCAATGTCAACAGTCAGTCACCACGTACAGCCTGCTTGTTGGGTCTGGTACAGAGGAAAAGCTTTTTCTAGGAATCAGAAACAGCACGTGTAATAATGCCCTTGGATGCCTTTGACAGCACTGGAGACCTCCTGGAAAGGAGTTGGTACATTCTAGAAATGAAGTCAAGATTTTCTTTACAAGAAGCTGCCAGATGGGCTGCGTATTGAAAACCCATGAAGCAGAGAAGCAAATTACAGCTGGCAACCTTCCCTCCCTCCTATGGAGAGCAGGTATTTCCCCAACAGGTTTATCTAGAGGTGCCCTGATGTCAACAAATAGCTTGTGTTGAATCTCAACCAGGAAATGTGCTTTAAGGGTGCCACATAATCCACCCTGTAGAGTAAACCACAGATTCACAAAACCAAATCCTGTTTCCCACCTTCTGCCACTACCGCAATGATTCTCAGCGAGCAACCGGGACAAACACGGGAGGAAACCTGATCTTCCTCCAGGCCACCCTAAGCCAGCAGCACTGCAGTGCTACCAGGCACCTCCCATTCATGTTGGTCCCCAAGAACTACCCGTCCCTCTGGGGGAGTTCTGTCACCTGGAAGGCAGTACTTCAGCACTTTGTTTCCATGCAGGGAGTGGGGCTGAGCTGTGGAATGCAAAACATCACCAGATCTGCTTTACTTAGCTATGGGAGCACACTCAGCATTACAGCATCCAGAAATCAGCCATCTCTGTGACTTCACCCCACTAAATCATGCCAAATTTCTGCTATTAGAAAAGCTCTGGCAGTGGGGAACACCACTGGGTCGTGCAAAAGCAAGGAGCTCCAGCAAGCAGAACTGACAAGGAAGTCATATTGCTTATTAATGAACATCTACAGTTTAGCAGTTTCTATTTGTCATATTAGGTGGACAGCTAAATCTTTGAACTTACTTCATTTCCCTCCTCTCCCTCACTAGAATGAAGAGGTCCTGCACCTTCTGAGAGAGCAGTGCACTTCTCTGAACCACCCCCTGCCACTGTAATCTACACTCTTTACCTTTATTCCTTATGAACTGCATTATCAGCAAAAAGATTAAGCTTGCCTACAGTATTTAGGGCAAGTCTCTACGTGCATACTACACTCTTTTTTATCAGTGTGTTAATGTTAGCACATGATAAAACTACACCAGCAGTCATGGCTGAATTAGGTTAAAGCAGAAGCTATGTGAGAGCCAGAAAATGCAGAATTAAATCCCACGTTTGACATTTACCAAAGATCAAAATACTGAGAAGTCACACATGGGGAAAAGGAAATACACTTTCTGATTATTGCAGCTCTGTCGCAATGGGAGTGCTCAGTGTGTTGACAGCCTCGGGGCCAGGCTCAAGCTGTACAATTTCATGTCATTGAAGCTAGTGTAGCTGCCAGCTTATCATCTTAAATACTTAACACTGAGAAAGAAGGCCTGTCTTCATGAACAGCAGAACTTGCAAGTTCATGTCTTTTCAGGCCTTTCCACTGTCACACCATAGGGAAGCAACTCTACTTCTTTCTTTCACAATAGCTAGAAGTTAATTTAATACATGAAAACAGAATAAAAGCTGAAGAGAAGCTAATCCAGGCAGTGGGCTGAAGGAGACATGAACAAGATTGATTTTCTCATTGCTGAATTTAAAAATTGTTGATTAAAAGAAACGATTAAACCAAAGTTTCTAGTCTATACTTCAGTGTTTTGTATTCACTTCCCACAAAGAACTGTCCTTTTTTCCCAAAACAGAAAGCAAGAAAGAATATCAGTATATTTAAATCTATTATTTGTATGCATTTTACTTCTCAGCTCTAAACACTGTTACTAAAACAGATGGAGGACTAGGCTGTACTGGACTGCCATTCTGAAGTTCTCCCAAAGCATTGCAGACAGTGCTTTAGTGGCCTTTGCTCTGGAAAAGCCTCTTGTGGTTTCCCCAGGAATGAGTGTTTATAGGCTTCAGGCAAGCCACTCTGAGAAACAGCTCTTCAAACCCTTGAGATGAGAAACAGCAACTCATCTCCCCTCCTTCCAGACCAATGATGTTTGCTGGTGACACTGCAAATAGCAAAATGTAGAGGAAGGCTGGAAGTAAAGCTCTTTTCCATGACTCTGCTATCCCATAAAAGGCAAAACCCCTGGCATTCTCAAGGGACTTTTTGAATGATCATCATTCCTTCACCTATAGCTGTGCCCTTTGTGTGCACACCATAGCACAGCATGGAAAGTGAAGCTCAGCTGCAGAGGCAAAAGACATAAAAGCTGTGTTATTCACCCTGATTCCCACCAAGGCCAGACCCAGGCATACTTGGAGGAATATACTTGCTTACCTGGGGAAAAAACCCCCAAACCATACCTGTGTACACCTCAAAAAAAATAAAAAAAGGTTGGTTATCTTAAAACTCACTGAGCTGTGTTAGCTGATCAGATGAATAGTGTTATGGGCCCTCCAAATTTGTCAAAGTTAAGTTTTCAGGACCACATCAGAAAACATTGTGTGTTTCATGTTCTACCACATCAAAGGCAATCACATTAAAACCAGCAAACCTCCCTCTAAAGGGTCAGTTGCACTTAAATACCCCTCCTTGTCATTACTATCTCCAAACAGCAATGACTGCAGGGCTAATGCCTTGCAGAATTTGCACTGAGCTATGACAGAGAACTTACTGCTGATTCAGGTTCCTGGTTAATACCAAGGTCAACATATAAGCTATCCTACTTGTCTTTCTCATGCATAGTCAAGTAGACACCTACCAAGTTTCTCCAACCCCATGAACTGTGTTCTGGTAACTGTACTTTTCAAGACAGGTGATGTCAATGAGCAGCAAACGGTCACCTGCATTACAAAAAGTGTGTCAGCCAGGCATCCAAAAACATTCTTGGCCTTCTCTTCCCTGGCCATAAGACAAGTAATGCTTTTTTCTTCCTCCTTCAGTAACGAGGAGTTTAAACCTTTTGCTTGCTGCAGTCAACAGGCTGAGGTACAGGAAGTTTTGAAGACGAAATGTTATTTTCTGCTGTACCACATGCCAAGAAATTGACTGCTTTTTTTTTTTTTAATGAATCTCTTGCTGTGGCCTGCCAGCAGTATCTGACTTTTTAAGGTGTCACTTCTAAACTAAAAATGAAATCATGACAGCCAGTTCATGTACTAATACTACGTCTTGGAATTTTGTCATTTCAGGAGAAACTCGCTTCCTCTTCAAAACTAGGTTTCTGTGGCAAAGGCTTCACAATGTGAATGTTGGGGATATTCCAGTACAAGCAGGAGCCAATATTTTTTTCTTACAATCCTGTACCAAATCCCCTCTCTCTCCTTTGAGAGCCTCAGCTGGAGTGTGTGCAGCAGCATTCCTTCTAGCGCTCTGATTGATGTTACCTCAGTTCTTTTTTGGGCTACCTACTTTGCATCTGCTGCTGCTTGAATGAAAGCTTTTTAGGACACTAACACTATTATTCTTGTTCTGCCTAAGCTTTTAGCACAGTGGATGCAGACATAGGGCTCTGTGGGGCCTCATTTCCTCCCTACAAAGAGCCCTTCTGCATCACAATTCCCTAAAAATAAAACGGGCATTATGCGACTCAAGGATACACACGAAGCACCCTGTAACTGAGCTCTCATCATGCACCGAAGCACAACTTCAGTCTGTCTTAACTTGCATCGTATTTCCTGCTGCCAGGCTTCTCCTCTTGCACTGCATTTCTATGTAAGTCTCCACACCCACACCCTTGCATTCCTGCTGCCCAGTGATTTTGTCCATCCTGATGGCTCTGCCTGTGCTCTGATGCAGCTGCTGCCCCATGGCAATCCTGCACTTCGCAGTGGTGATGAAGGAAGCACATAGAGCAGAGACATCTGGTCTAAGAGGACAGGTCTTATGCAGGCTCATGTCTCAGTCTCTCTTTGGGGCAAAATAACCCTTTAACCACTGGTTTATCCTCTGCTGTTTGTCCCCTTTCATTCTTATTTCTGCACTACCAAGCGAGTGGCCAAGAGTCTCTTCAGCTTCTTAGTCACCGTACACACCAGCCAGCAACCAGACTCCTTTCATTCTGGCAGGGAGTTCTCTGAGTTTCCAGTTCACATACTCCTGGGATCTGGATGGAAATTGTTACAGCTGGGCCTAAATACATCTATACACACAAAAATATCCACCAAGGATATGTCGTGTTCTCATGCTGTTGGACCTTTAGGGAATTTCCAAAAGATGCTTTCAGTCTCACTTAATGTAAATAAGTCCCAGAAGAAAAGGAAATAGTCTGGCTTCTTGTCTGAATCTTTCACTGATATAGTACAGAGGTCCAACAAGAAGTGTCAATTGCAGTAATTATGCACTTTTCTCCATTAGAAGTGCTTAAGAGTGCTTCTCCATTCTCCAGTGCCTAAGAGCTGAGATATTCTCTCCACTGTATCCCCTCAGGGAGCTTCTAACTAGTTTTTGCAGTTGTGGGCATATAATTTTACATTAATTGAGTTCTCACTCATAAGGCATAGACTTGACAATGGCTTTGGTATTAATTTTGCACACCAGTTCTAGGAGAGCATCTTTGTAACTTAAAATGGAGGCTCCATTCTGATCCTGTTTGGTGCTTTTCCATTTGAGAGGGCAATCTTACTCCCATACATTATGGTGGGCTACATTGGGGCTTTTGGGGTTCTTTTGGAGTAGTTACCCATTTTCCCATAGTTTCTAGATGAAGTCTGGCCCTCTGTAAGGTTCACTGAAGAAATGTCTACTTCAAATCCCTGCATTCTGTCTGAGTCACAGCTAAAGACTAAAGACGGCCAAAAGCCAGGCATGTATCAGTGCTCCTATATAAGAGGGATACTGTTGAGCTGTGACTCTCTGCAGAGACATGCTGCTGATGGAAAGTGGCAAGAAAATGCTCACTTGGTTTCCAGCTAGTCTCCAATAGTCCACCTGGGCAGGGCAGGGCTTTTTCCTGAGCTGTGAAATGCTCACAAAGTCCTGCTGGTTTCCTTGGGAGGCCTAGCAGTTATACCAGAACAAAAGGAAAGGTTTGTCTTCACTGCTACCTTTTTGCTTTGGGCTATTCAGCAGTGAGAGAGTGGGTCTGAGCCTTCCTTTTCTGAGCTGTCAGCAGAGCAATGGAAATTGTCCTCCAGCCTGGAGATCAAGAGGGAAGCCAAGCTAAACCTGGCAGAGTGATATATTAATGCATTAACTGATCTTCCCCTCAATCTGTGTCAGTCATCAGATTTCTGGCAGGTATTTACATGAGCTGCCCTAATCCAGTGTCACCAACACTGAGAACATACTATTGTGCCATAAATCTACATGACCAGCTCAGAAGGAACACCAAACTATCATTCTTGCCTCCCACTTCAATCCTCACAGCTCCAAAAGCCCCCACTACTACTGAAAGACTTAAGCCAACACTGTTTTGTTTAAATAGATTGGAGCCTTGTTGCTGTCTTTAGGTTAGTGTCTCTGGTGTCCTTCTGGGTGTGTTCATCCATGACCTCCCACTAGTCTAGAGTCCATCCTGTAGTAACTTTATGAGTAGGAAGAGCCATGCAGCTCCCAGGGCTGGGACATACCCACTGCTGCTCAGCCTGCTTTCCATTCCCAGGAATACAAAAGCCTTGGACTGGGGCTGAGGCAGGAGAACCCCATAAGACCTCTGACCTGCTGGAGCATGAGTTCATACACTGTGTTCCTGAGTCAGCTGAAGATGACCTTGAATTCCCTGGATAAAAGCACGAGACTGAGACTGCCCAAGGCTCTGCGCGCGAGCAGATACAGAAGAGACCCTGCCCTCCAGCCTAAGGCTTATTTATTGCCTCAAGGCAAATATACTTTGCAGACAGAACACTGTTCTTAGTCTCCAGATGTAAGCTCCTTAACCACTTTTCTGGAGAGCTCCCTCCCTAATCTTTTATTTTTAGATTAGCTATTTTTAAGAGATTGCTTGCTGCCTACTTACTTAGTTTTTGATGCTCACATTTCTCAGTACTGAACACTGGTTTTTTTTTGCAGTTACATTGCACTGCTTATCTGTCTACTGACTGGATCACAGAATTTGGCCTTGGCAGGCATGGGAACAGAGACCTCTGATTAAAAAACCCAAGTTATTAAAAAACAGAAAAAAGAGAATTCAAAGCTGCAGTGACTCAGTCACTGGTTCACATTACTCTGAGAATAGAGCAGATCCCCAGGGTGGAGACTTCTTTTCCAAGGGTGATGCAATCTGCAAGTTTTGGCCTCTCAGCACTTTTAAAACCAGGGGGAAATAAATAGAATTGGCAATGTATTTCAGGACTATGTTATGCTTGCCGATATTCCTCTTGTATTTTCAATTGTAACTTCAAACTTTCAACTTTTCCCCAAAAAACAGGGGGGAGGGGGGGAGCAGAGAGACCCCTGTATTCCCTTAGAAAAAAATCTGAGTTTGCTGATGGACATTTACCAACTGCAGTGACTTGCTGGGCCAGCATCACCAGCTCCCCGTGTCAGTCACCTCTTCTCAGCATCACCCAAGCCACTTGCACTGACTTTGCCTCCTGTCGTTGCTGCCAATTTCTCATCAGCCCCAGCTCAGATGGATGGCCCTGCAAGACTTGAAAGGAGCTCCCCAGCTCCATATAGCCTTGCCTCTGCAAGGGCAGTTCTTCTGCAATCTGGTCAAGCTCAGGCAGCAAAGACTTGGATGAAGGAATGGCTAAACGTAGTGCTTGGCTCCTCAGCCTGAGGAATTTCTGTACCCCTTTCTTTATACCGAAAAGGAAAGAGAAGTGTGACTAGACATGGATACCACTGTGGTTTCAGTGAGGGATTACCTGATTGGGAATGCAGAAGTTTGCCACCCTTTTTTTGCCCGGGAGGGCACCTCAAGTGCTCTGTAGCACAGGCTTGTGTTTTGCTGAAGGTTTCTATCAGCTGTCATCAAGTCCCTGATCCCAAGACAGCAACAGGCTGAATGTTTGTTAACTTGTCACCGCTTCTTTTGTATTTTCATTTTCTACCCCAGTCTTGGAGGAAAAAACACCAGAGCCATGAGCAGAGCCTGAAACCTGAGAAGCCTAAGCTGGCTGTGTCTCTCTGCCTTCATCAGGCCTTCAAACCAAGGGATGGCAGGTCCAGGACCTGTCAGGCCACGACCCCTCTCCAACAATGAGCAGAGGGTCTGGGGTGTTTGTGTTTGGAGGCATCAGAAAAAGCTGGGAAGGAGGACATGCCGGTCTGCTACTCAGCTACCTGAGCAAAGGAAATCCCTGTGTGTTCATGTAGTACTCTCTTGGCTAGCTACGAGCCCACAAAAGCCTGTCAGGCTCTTACTATCAATTTTTCCTCCTAATGGAGGCAATCCTGAGATTAGCTCAGTTGGTTAGAGCCATGGTGCTACTAACACCAAGGTTATGGGTTTGTTCCCCCTATGGACCATGCACTGGCGAGTCCCTTCCAACTCAGAATATTCTGTGATTCTGTGAACTGTGCTGGACCCCAAGCGCTCAGATTCACTCACATATCCTTTCTGGGTGGAGAAGACAGCAGCCTTCTGCCTATTCTGCACCACAGCTCTGTCTGGAAGTTACACAGAGGCCAAACCACACTGACAGTCACTGAGGCTTTGCACAGCAAGGCTTTCACACCCAAAGCCAGAAGATCAAAGTCAAATGTTTCCAAATCACATGATGACTGAACTGAGAAGAAATACTGAATTTCTGGAATGCAGACAATTTGGAGGAAAGTTTGCCTCTTTTCAAGTGACTATTGGAGTAGATGAACTTCTCTATATAAGTCATACATGTATTCAACCTGACAAAGGTAAGTTTATCAACTTTTTGCTAATCTTCTCTAGGAAACAATACACAAGTAGGGCTTCTGATGCATGATCATGGCATCAATAATGAGGCTCTGTAAAAAAACCCAAAACTATTCCCCAACTAAACCAAAGAGAAAACTAAAAAGGCTTGATTACACCCCAAAAGCTCCAGCTGGTCCTGTTCTTCTGACACAAGTTACTCAGTGCCCAGTATTACAGGGCAGATGCCTTTAGAAATTTTTCCTACAACTCTGCAAGATTCAAGCCAAGAGTACATTCCAAATAGAAGCATCAGTACTGACAAGCAAGCCAAGAGATTTGTAATGTATTTTTGAAGACCAGTGAGGAACTAAGCAGTAACTGCACTTAGTCCTCCAAATCACTGCTGAAGCTTGTATGTAAAGAGCATAGGGGTTTCATATTTTTAATGTAAAAAGCAAGGACTGGAATGGTTTCTATACAGTATCCATTTTTACTTTTGTACTGTGTTTTTTTTTCTTACTAGAGCTCCTGTAACTTTCTTTCTTCATTTATCACATGGTGGGAAGCACTTGTGTGCTTCTCCAGCTGGAGTTTTCATACATACACAGCAGCTCCAGTCACTTGAAGCTGAGAGAGGTCGACCAGTTCCTGCTTTGGCCACATGGAACTCTGTGACTTTCTGTCCAGTGTCACAATGCTGTTTAGAGAGCAAGTCAGTCTCTCACCCTAATGCATTAAGAGGTTGTGCCTACTATGGCAAAACTGTCACAGCCAAACCATGCATGTCTGTAGCTTAGAAGTACCAAGTAGGTATTTTTACCTCCATCTGACCTTTTAAATCAGCAATTAGAACAACGGTATATTTAACATTTTAGTGGGATCTGTCACTGAATCTAAAGAACAGCTGCTCTCTCACCATCAGGGGAACCTGGAGTTACTAAATAACAGCAGCTTCCCATAGATCAGAAAAAAATCTTGTCATTTTAGAACACAGCATGTTGCATATTGCTGAAATTAAAACAGCTACATGATTCTTGCAAGACCATTGTTCTGGCAATAGATGTTATAGATGTTCTGGCAATAGATCCTCCCTCAACAGTAGATCCTGCCTTCCTCCATTTCCTCCTCCTTTGGGTTTACTTCCCTCATAAACACCATGTCTCATGGTGCTTCCCTCCCACTCTGAAATCTGCATTGGCATTTGCTTAGCAGTCCCCTGGCACTACTACAAGTTTCCATAGCAAAGGATGTTAAATGAGACCGTAATCACAAACCCAAGGAACTACTGGGGACTGAAAGGCAACTAAACCAGACATGAAGCAGCACAAAAATGCAAAATATCTGTGGAATATCCCTGCTGGGAACTCCCTGAGAGTTGATGGGAAAAATGTTCCCTTTAGAAATCCTGTCCTGAGAAGAGAAGAGAGGGTCTGTGAGACAGCTAGAAATGCCAGCCTAGATTTGACATCCAAAACTGAACTGTCACAGGTAGAGCAGGGAAGAGACCACAGGCAAATCTGCCCCTTCTGCCCTAAAATGGCCAGGGGTGAAACAGCACAAAGAGGGCCAAAACAGGGCAACCTGCTCCTGCTGACTGGCAGTGCTGTTGGCTCCAGAAGCTGTAGAGGCAGCTGGATTGTGACAAGAAGTAAGGAAAGGATGGATTTCCACAGTCAATCAACTCCAGCAAACAGCCAGCAAACTTCCTGCACTGAAGGCTGTCAATTGATACCAGTAGCACCCAAATTTACCCTTCCTACCTCAGGTACAATCAGAGAGACAAAAACTCACCATGCAGAGATTGCTCCTTGTTCCTGTTGTCTAGAGCTATCTCTCAGCAGGAAAAATATTACCTCATTCAGGACAAGCACGGACACTAACTCATTAATTTGAGACTTTTTAGTGCTAATGGTACATTTAGGTGCCCCTAAATCATGCTGAGTGCAGTGGGGTTTTACATTAGCACTAATAACAGTTACCCATCCAGTTCCCAAGATGCATGATTCATCTGAATTTTCCCCTTGAAAATACTTTTTTTGCGTGTGTTATGCAAGCCTTTAAAATTACAGATAAGGTTCAATCTTTCCAAACCAAAGACCAGCAAACAACTGCCTCCTTTGTAACATGCTGCTTCCGCAGTGCTCCAATTTCTTCCTCAAAGGCCTAGCATCAAATTACATCTTCCCTGCCCCTTCCCCTCCCAAAAAAAAGAGTTAAATGAGATGTTGTTTACATGGTCTCTTGCTCGTTTAGCTTTTAGGTTGCACATGCTGTCTTATTTCAAATATGACCCAAGACAGTCTTTACTTCCCTGCCAAGAAATAACTGACCACTGATTCATTACACTGAATGCCAAGGAGACTAGCAGTCATAGTGATGTATTAGCTATTTTTATAAATGCATTTAATTTTTGGACAAAATTATGCCCAGAATAGTCTCTAAATTATGTGCTACATACATCCAGAGATGGTATTCCTTTTCTGGAGGTAAATACAGCCTCTCAATTATTCCAGTAATTAGCTTTGAGCAGTTATGGAAGTTAATATGGTATGTGTCAGCACAAACTTTAAGCAGGTACACATGCTGGACAGACTTGAGGAAGATATGGACAGGGAGCATATGATGGGTTTTAACCAACACTTGGACTTTTAAAATTGGTTTTTAACTAGCACAGAAAGTCAGGTTCACTGGCCATGGTGCTCTTTAGCTCTTTCCTCCCCCTGTTCCCCACAACATGCAAATACCCGATCTGTCTGCTTGTAGCTTCACTGCCTGCCATGCTGCAGGGAGTGTGTTCAAACCACAGAACTGTCCTTGCCCCTGCCCCGTGTCTAGAGAAAGGCCAGAGGGGTTGCTTGTTGGTGGAGCAGCATGGGAGCTGTCTGGGAGCCAGCTGGTAATCTGCTGCCATTTGGGTTCTTCCTTCTTCCCACTACCCAGCCAGACTTGTGGTTACAAATCCACAGGCTCTGCCCTAGATATTCCCACAGCACATGCCAACAGGCGAGATTGTCATCCTATGAATATTTCGTCAGAAGTGACCTTTGGAAGTCTCTCTCTATTCCAACTTCCTGCTAAGAAGAGGATGATTGCCAGTTTTAAATCAGGTCTGCTGTGGCTTTGTCTAGCAGAAACTTGTACCTGCTCCAAGGATGCAGGTTCCCCAACCCCTTTGGTGGTCTGCCCCAGGGCTGCACATCTTCATCATGATGAAGTTTTTTTCCCCAGCATCCAACTTAGACCTCCCAGGCCACAATTTGTGACCTTTGCTTCTGGTTACACCATCTGCCACCGCCAAGAAGAGTTTGGCTCTGTCATCTTTTCAACTGCCCTTCAAGAGGCTGGTGGATACTATTACATTGCCCTTTTGCCTCCAGGTCATGCCAGTACTTTGTTGCTGGCACTAACAATGGGACATTTTTCACAAAGAAGGTCACCAACAATATCCTGTTGGATGGCTGAGAGCATTTGGCACCTTTCAGCTGAAGTTCCTGTATTTGCAAACAAGCCACGTAGCATCCACGAAAGTGGGTGTGTTACACAATCACGTGCCTTGAGTCAGGGTGCCAAGGGCAAGATTCTCTGCCAGGAATCTCTTAGCAGCTGCTCTTTCAGTTTCTCTGCATCCTTCATGGAGAGGAGGAATGGGAGATAGTATTCCTCTGAGCTCAGAGGTTTATCAAGCATCATCATGTAAATAAAAAATACAGAACCTGTAATACAGACAAGAAGCATCACTGAAGGATGTTTCTTTCCAGGATAAGGTTAACTCATCCATTTTCAGAGAAATATGGTGCAGAGGAGACTGCTGTGGAGCTAAGTCCAAACAAGCATAATAAGACAAAGGTCCAGTGTTCAGGAAGTGCCCATATGAACATGATCACCATCATTCACTGGTTTTAGTGACAGAGCTCATGGGATGCCCTTCTCAAGGGGGTAGAAGTGTGTAAGGTGTGCAGCCAGGAACCAAGAGGAGAGATGGGGTGTGCAAGATAGGACATCAGCAGCCCCACGAAGAAGAGGTCTCAGCTGCATGCTCACCTACCTAGCAGGTGAGAGGTGCCCTGTTTTGAGGATGTTGCCACAGCAAAATCTCCCTCTCGAAGTGAAGGTGCCCAACAAGACCATGTCTTCATTTCCTTCATATATCAACTCCTTGGGGGCAACCAACAGCTATCAGAATAACTAGTACTGCTGTACAGACATGGCTGGGGCATGCTGACCCACAGCACTTCCACTCCATCTTAGTGTGCACAACCACAGTGACAAGAGATCTGCTGGGGCCTACAAAAGGCCATGCCCTTTTCTCCTGTGCAACCAGAGCCCAGAGAGAAGTAACTGATGGAAATCAAACATGCCCCAAGAGATGAAAGACAGGGTTCTTGCAGCACACCAGAGCACAGGCAGGAAGCTGCTTGCACCAAGGTTACGCAGTACACCTTTGGTCTTCAGTCACCTCCATAGCAGAAGGGTGAAGGGGGCCAGAAGAAGGCAGTAGGAGCATCTCAATTCAAGGAAGAAATATGGGAAAACTAGATAAAATGGTAGAATATTCAATACAGAAGGGGAAAGGGAACAGCAGAAATACTTAAAAATAAGAACAAAATAGGTAACAGAAGGTGGGCAGTCTAGCTTCCCTACAACCCAGGACTCAGCACCTAAGTCCTTTAGGCTCTTCTTTGAAAGTCATTCGTCCCTTATTTAGGACAAAATCCCAGCAGCAAGAACCTAAAGCCTCCCCCACATCCAATGCTATATATAAACACTGATCAACTCCTTAAGATAGCTGTACCTGAGTCCCCCTTCTCTCCACAACCCAAATCAGGTCCTAAAGACAAGGCCACGACTCACTATCCAGCCCTGAAGTTCTCTGAATGTCTCATTTACACGTTCCTGCAGAAAAAATGAAAAAATAGGTATTTGCTGTCTCCTTGACCAAAGGAGATTTTAATGGAATTCAGAGAGGTTTAAACATATTCCCCACCTAGGACTGAGCTGTGATTTGCAGAGGAGGAATTTTATGTTTTCTTTTGTGAAGTGACCTAGAAAAGGCTGTGAGGCTCCACCAGCAGAGTGTTTAAGCCACCACTTATCTATGGATACCTAAACAAGGAAGTGATGCTCCACTGCCAGATAATAGTTTGCTTCAGTGATTCAAAGAGAGCTGCTTGATTTGTGAGTCAGCATTTCACAACATTTGGGTACAGGATCTGACTCCCAACCACTCTGATGAAGTTGTTTATGAAAAGGAAGAGATTCTTACAAGACTGTAGCTCACCTGAATTTTAGAATTATATCTTTCTGTGACCTTCTCACTGCAATAATCCTAACTGCACCTTGCCAGCTGAGAGGAAGACTATGTAATGCTGAGGCATGGGCAAAGGATTGGGATGGTTTGCCTCCACTACTGTGACTTTGGTAAATTATTGTCATGTCCTTGTGCCTCAGATTCCTGCTTGTGAAATTGGAGGGAACTAAAACCTCATTTCTTCCACAATGTGGTTATTCTGCCCATTCAGATGGTAACTTCTCAAGACAAGGCAATGCAAAGCAAAACACCGCCCATGAAGAATAATAAAGCAATGATCAATATCCTGCGTGCATTGGCATCAGCTTGCAAAAGTGATTTGGTGGTTATAAATTGCTGTGGGCCCAAGGCAAGAATCACAGAGAGCCCTGGTTTCCAGAGATAAGGAAAAAATCTGCTTTTATATGACAAATTTAGAGATGATCAGTAAGTTAAATCATCTTTTATTTCCCAATGAAACAAAAACATTAAATAAGATCCTGAAGTGTTTATTTTAAGTAATGGGGAAATAAATAAATGCAAAAGTTGGAAATTACTTATTTCTTGTGTGTTCACTAAATTCTTCTAGGTTGCTAATTTAAGTGCTGTGGATCACGTGGGAAGACTCGTTATATGACCGGTAATGTGGGTGTTAAAAGATCCATAACTGGTTGATGTCAACTTCCTCCTAATTTCCACTCAGGCAACACTTTAAACTAGGTCAGAGCAATAATTAACTTTTGTATGAAATCTCTCCTCAGCCCATCCAGCCTCCCATTGGCTAGTTAATTAAAATCATCACCAATCTTAGGCTGCTACTTCGCAGCAAAAGAAAAAAAAACAACTGCTAGTAATTATCCTTTGGGGGAATAAATTAATTAGGTTACTATGTGTTAATGCTTAGCTGCTCTCTTGTAGCTAGAAACCAGAATCCTCTCGATCTTGCTTGGGGTTCTGGAAGGTAAGTGGGTCACAGGAACATGTGCCTTGGCTTCACCCTGTTCTGTACTTCAGCTTGACAAATATTTGTTGCAGATAATCTCCTTAAAATAGAGGCTAGTTTCTTCCAGCTTTCTTGCTGGAAACTGGCTCCCTGAGCACCTTACAGGACACAGCTGACCTTAGAAAAGTTTGAGTCCATGCTGCCAATGAGCTGGGCTTTGCATTCATGGAGCACCTTCCAGAAACCAAGGCGCAGTTTGTCTGGAGGATTACTGGCCACCCACTGCAGGTTCCTCCACAGGTGTGCTCCAGATGCCTATCACTCACAAGGAGTATCACACCAGGTTAACACCCATCTGACCTTGCCAGTGTTGAGCTAGCAACTTCTATACAGCAAAACTTAGGCAAGAATCTGATTCCTGCTTTGGGATAGATCTGTGCCGCTCAACTGGCAAAAAAAGTGCCGATGCTCACTAGTTCTTTAAAAGTGTGCCATTAAAGTGTGACTTATATTCTGACTGTGAAAGTGCTATTTCTTGCTTTGGATGTATGAGGAAGAACTGAAGAGATCAGACAAGATAATTGCCGGGGTAGGAAATTCAGAAAGACCATGGTAAGCAGATAGGCTGAACTAGGGATTAAAAAGACAGAGGTCGTCCCCTAGCTGGCCATCAGAACAGTTTCCCTGCAACTGAAGGAACTTGCCAGTGTTGCACCAGAAAACCCCTGGCAGTTGAAGCTGTGCATTTTGTGCTGACAATACACCTGAGTCCTAAAACCAAGCATCATTTTCTCAGTTCTTCATGTGTACCTGTTACTCGTAGTATCCAAAGGAAAATGCCTTTGTGCAGCACCTCTGGGACTGACTGCCACAAACTTGCAATCAAATCCTACATTTTTGCCTTTGCTAAGCCTTTTCCATTGGTAACTGAAGTCCTAATGCTAATATTCATTCTTCCTCCTCTGTAAAGAAAATTGCTGACAGTTTTTTAACAGGTTGTATAAATACAATCTCCTTAAGTGGAAAGAAGCTTGTATTTCTAAACCACATTTTAAAAGAGCAGTCCCTTAGGAAAATCCATGGCATTGCTGCAGAGCAGAGACCACCTTGGGGTGAAATAGTGCTCAGCACTGGGAGTTAAACCCACCTGGGCCATTAGGTAGTGCTAAGTCTTCACAGAGGCTGTCTGTAAGTCTCTGTGAAACAATGGAGACACCCATCACTCTGCCCGTCACATCATGGGAGACATCACTGCCTACAACTCATAGCCTCCTTGCTTCTCCTAAGCCCACAGAGCACACTGGCCAGGATACTATTCTCCAGTCAGCCTTCATATCCCATGCTTCCTTTGCTGTCCTTACCCAAGATACTGTTAGAAGTGCAAAATGCAATGTGGTATTTTGCCTGGGAGAATAATAAAGTCATGTCTGTTCTTTGCAATATGACTACGATTGAAGACAAATATGGCTCCTTCCAAACTCTCAGCTCTCACCAACTCTTCACCTGATTCTGAACTTTCAGATTTGTCTTACAGATAGACCTTATCTATCTAACGCTTATTGCCCTTGTGCAAGATGCGATCACATCATGAGAAATAGGACACACAACGATTAGACATTTTAGAAGGAAGAAAACACAGCTATAAAACACTGATTATCCTAGGACTTGTCCTCTTAACACAAGAGTTGCAAGGTAATGTGTGATGTAAACAATGATAATGACTTCCTCTTGCAGTAAAAGCGGTACTTTACTGTTTGTAAGGCAGTTCATATTTATCTCTTTGCACATTGACATATGAAGCCCCAAAGACCTCAAAAGGAATGTATTGTTTCTATTTTCTAGATTAATCATTAGTAACATGGTTTATGTTAGTGTTATGCTGCTACACACAGCCATTTCTTGCATCCTTCTTGTGTCCTGGAAAAGACATGGCCATTTAATTCTACCTGCTTTTCCAGATGCAGCCAATCCTTGTGGTCTCTGAGCCTCATTCAGAAATTAACTTCTCTACCTTTGCCATAAGATATTAATCTTGAATTAATTCTGCTGTCTCCTCAGAATCCGTACCACCAAGTCACTGCATAAAAGATTGGAGCTGGTGGGGCAGAGCTCCACTCCATGTTTCCTGCATGTTCTTACTTCCTAAACACATTCCCCGATGGTATTGTGAGCACAGATGGGAAAAAACCTGCTTCTCTGACTTAATGAACCAGCTGGGAGTTTTCTTCTGCACAAGGAAATCTGCACCAGTCGACTGAGATCACACACCCACAGAGGGACAGAGGTGAGAACAGACCTCTGGAGGGCATCTGGGCCAAGTCCCTGCCCAAGCAGGGCCACCTAGAACTGATGGCTCAGGACATTGTCCAGCCATTGCCCAGGACAGGTGGAGAATGGCTGCTTTAACCTGTGAAAACCTTGAAGAGAGCTCAGTGTGCCAAATAATCTGGCACAGATTCACAGTTCAGCCTGATTACCTTAGCTTCTTCTCTCTTTTTCCACGTCTTCCCTGGTCAAGCTGCTCTCCACTTGGGTGGGGTTGGCTCCCAGTGAGGTGTGTAGCACAGCACAGACAAAAACAGATACCCTGTGGGGGAGAGGAGAAAGAAATGGGTAGCATGATGCAGAGGTGACAGAGACGAAGGCTTTGCCTCCAGTGTGTGGGATTTATTGATGTGATTATCAGTGTGGCGCTCAAGGGAAGGATTTGTATTTTGTCATTGTGGCAGGTCACCCCTGGTTGCTGCCGAGCAAGTCTGATGCAGTTGGGAGGCTTTGTCTGAAGCTGGTGATGGGAAGGCGCTGTAACCCTCAGCATTCAGTGGTTTTGCAAACTCCAGCATCAAAGGAATACATTCACCTGACACTTCTGCACTTCACCCTGGCATTATGTGACACCAGCCCTCTGCAGTATTGATCAAACTGTTTGAAACTGCCGATGGAAAAGCTGCAACCTCGCTCCTTAAATTGCTTCCCGGGGAAAGGATCCTTTATGAGGCCAGGCTTTCTGCCAGGTAACTTAGTCACCCATGGCAGGATTCCTCTGGAGAAGAGAGCTGCAGGACCCACCCCAGCACTCCTCCAGAAATAACACTGGAAAGCAGACAATTAGCTCCATGTTTTTATGTCCCACATGTCATTACATGGGCCAGGAGGTAATAAGTGTGACATCCCTGAAAACTGCTACCACTTAGGAATGAAGGTCTGGATTCAACAAAACACTAGGAACATGCTAAATTTGAAGAGCATATGCAATTACACTGGCCTTGAAGGTCTTGCTGACCTGGGAAGAGGACTGGTTCCTTTCTCCCATGACAGCTGTGGGTACCATATCTATGATGTTCCCAAGCCTTGTCCTCCATTAAAGAGACATTCAATGTGGGGTTACTACGAGGTAACAGAGGATGAGAGACCACAGTGTTAAAGCCTAAACTAAAGCATACTGAAGTCAACATGTGCTTATGGATGGATACAGATGCTGGATCAGGCCTTTAGCAAATAGCTAATTGCTTCTTGAGTTGGGCACAGCTGAGTGGAGTACTTGTAGGGGACTTGTACACATGCTTTCCAGCTAATAATTTATTCACATGAATAATCTTCCACTGTGCCAACAGTCCTACTGAACCAAGGATTACAATACAATTAAGGGCTGGAGGATGAAACCCTGAAATAAGATGCAGAGTAAATAAAGTATGATATTAGAGCTATTGAGTCATGTTTACAAATAGGCAGATAATGAAGTCAGGACAGCTATGAATCACAAGGCTTCACTGCTTCCTGAGCTTATAAGCAAAACTGTTCCCAGTGCAAAGCCATGGTGCTATTTTTAAACATAGCTACTGTCCGTAAGCTGAGGTTGTAACCTATCTGTGACTGGGAAAATAAAGGTGACAATGTCACCCAGGGCATAAAGTTTGGCAGGAGCTCAGTGTTATTCTGTGCAAGTCACTCTCCCTGCTATCTTCTCAGCTGGTGACAATTTTGCTTTTTATTTTTTAACATGCTTGATTCCTTCTGCTCAGTACTCTGAGAAAAATCAAGGTTTACTTGGCTAGGCAGTGTGTTTATATTTTCCTACTTTCTGAATCCACACACTGGATTTGGACTATATTGATGAAGTGGCAAGGGTCTTTGGGATCTGCGTTGGGACCCTCAGAGAAGACATTTTATTTGAGAAGTTAGTGACCATGAACAGTTTTCAGTGCCAGCCTGTGGTGTGCACTAGTGGGAGTTCTGACAGAGGTATCAGTCCAGGCTGTCAGGAGAAAATTTTTGGTTTTGTTTATTACACAGACTGAAAGGCACCATGGAAGGCAGAGCCTTTTCATGGAAAAGATCTGCATAGGAGGCCATGGGAAAGCCCATCTGGAGTCTGTCCCATGCTGTTTGCAAGCCACATTCCCAGCACCTGAAGGGATGCAGGATTTACTGGCTATCTGTGTTCCTATTTTTATTCTACTGTATTAAAATATCTATTTTATTATGCCACTTGTTCTTGGGATTTTCCTATCGGGATCCGGAAAAGCTGTGCACCATCTCACCCTCTTACTCTCCCAGTGGAGCAGAACAAGATCTTGATGACCTAGGACACAAAGTACATGCTCAGGTCAGGAGAGGCACAGCTCATGTACCACTTCTGAGGGAAAGCCTGCAGCCAAGATCAGTCTTTAAAACACATAAGGGAGAAAGAGATGCTGACAGTCAAACTTTTTCAACTCCATAGTCTGTAATAGTTAACTTTAAAAAAGGTTTTTTTAAAAATTCTGTAACTCAGTTAAAAAATATAAAACCATCTCTAAGCAGTGCAGTCATTTTGTGCAAGTGCATGATTAGGAAAAACAAGAAACAAGATATCTTTGTTTTGTCCTTGCAGTAGTTTGACAAATGTTTTCCTTATCGAAACAAAAAGGATTTTCTGAATATGAAACATCTGCTGTGTGTGAAGTTATTTGACAAAACAAACCATAACTCTTCATTTAAATTAGAAAATGTTAAAGGTTTGGAGCATGTTGCAAAACAAAGCAAACAGAAATAAACAGGAAATAAGTGACTGTGTAGTCATAACATATTAAGGTCAGTTCCCCTTGCTTTGGATTTAAACTATAACCTTTCCCAATGTGTATTTTTTCAAGGAATTTTTCTCTCTCTTTTTTTTTCCTCCTGTGACTGCTGCTTTTCCTTTCCTGCTTTAGTTGAATATTTCCCTTAGACCTCTAGAAAGTTCAAAATAAATAAACTTTACTTCACAGCTGGGGGTGATAATCCCTATGCACAAGTCAAAAATTGCATTTCCGAATATGTCAAACCCTGGTTCATTTACTGGCTTTTCAAGTACTTTGACTTAAATCAGCCTGATCTTTGGCTTGGTTCAGGATCCTTTACAGAAGATCCACGGGATAAAGGTATTAGAAAACTAACATACCAGTTTGTTGAGGCAAGGCAGTCTGCTGTCTCAGAATCAGCCTACTCTGTTCAAAATCCTCCCAGTAACTCCATCCGTGGGCAGAAAGAAAAAGATTTTGCAGGTACTTTTAACACCCACTCCCTAGAAGACTCCTTGTTTCAGTCAGCATGTAAGAATCTTCACAGATTTTGACTGCATGCACACAGTCCTGAGAAAGACAAACCCACTGAGTGATCATATTTATTTCTGTTGTTTGATTCTCAGCATAATCTAAAAGACCTTATTGTGGCCTTTCAATAGTTAAAGGGGGCTTATTAAAAACATGGAGAGACCTTTTACCAGGGCCTGAGAGGGTACAGACTAATGGTTTTAAACTCAAAGAGGGTAGATTCAGATTGGACATAAAGAAAAAAACTTTTTACGATGAAGGTAGTGAGGCACTGGCCCAAGCTGCCCAAAAAAGCTGTGGATGCCCCATCCCTGGAAGTGTTCAAGACCAAATTGGATGGGGCTCCGAGTGACCTGGTCTAGCAGAAGGTGACCCTGCCCATGGCAGGACTAGATGATCCTCAAAGGTCCTTTCCAACAGAAACCATGCCATGATTCTGTGTTTTTTAAAGCTTCTTTCTAACCCAAAGCATTCTGTAATTCTAATTCCAGTGAACAAAGGTGAATGTTTAGTCTCCAAAAAAAGTCTTTTGAGTTTCATATCACCCTTTAACACAGCTCATGTTCTGAACACCCAGGATACTAGAACTCTGGCTTGTTTTAATTATGTTAAAAACTGGTTCAATTCTTAAGGGCTGTAACTATTTGTGGAACAATACTTTGAAGGAAAACAGCAGAAATAATTATAGTTGCATCTTGCTCTGGAAGAGAGCAGGGAAACACCACAGGTTTGCCTTTAACACTAAGGGATCATTCCCCTGCTCTCTCTTTACTCCTCATGCTACACATTTATTTGTACTTGAAAAATATGAAAGTTCTGTAATACAGTGCATAACAGGCCATAATTCAATACTATCAGAATTTAAGGGCAAATATTTTTTCACCTTGGGATTTGGTGGGTGCTGTTTATGGAGCAGCACACTTGTCTGCAACACAGTCTAAGCCCAAGGCAATTGTTAACGAAATTGGTAGGTGCCTCAGGTTATCTCCCTGCAAATCAGAGGGACTTTTTGCACCCCAGAGAAATGCAAGGGGCAACAAAAAGATACTTTCTGCCCTGATGGTCTTCTAGAGTAACTCACGTAACTAACATCTTCAAGTGACTTATGATAGCACCTCAAAACAGTGCCCCCTTTCCTGCCAGGAGCACCCAGAGGGAAAATGCTGCAGTTTGTGGAGTTCAGGATGACCAAACTCAGCCTGGGACAGCAGCACAGCTCTTCCTCATTGGGAGCCATCCCCATGGGTTTTTAATCACTATTTCCTCTGACTTCTCAGCAGGGTCAGCTCCCTAGAGGAAGAGTTGCAATGGAGCCACAGAGGTTTTGCCCTTCTGTGGTTCTTCCAGCAACCAGCAGTTTCCCTAGACTGGGAATAGCAGCTGAGCTTCTGGCTGCAATCTCGCTGGCAGAGCTGCCAGACCAACAAAACAGACCCTCACACACTTTAGTTCATCAGTCATCTCTCTGTCTGCAGCTTTACCTGCACTGGCCTGGCACACGGGCTGGGGATCAGGCCAGTGCTCCAGCACACCTTGACATCTTCTGGGCTCATGGCTGAGAGCAGCTGGGGAAGATTTTCAGTGCTATTGTGTGATTCACAAAAAAGAGCATTCCCATCAGCAAATAAGCAGCTAACTTATGAGTTCTCACTACCTCACACCAATTACAGCCTATGCAGCTTTTATTTTGCTATTAGTCCTAGTACCTTTTTGTTTGTGAGAAATCCAGCCAGTGCTCCAATAGATTTTGTACTGTTTCAAAACTTTATCTATACATGCCTTTCGTGAACCTGATAAACCAGTTTCTGCTGCTGTTACACAAATGTTACACATTGTTCAGCCGTGCAGCCTGTCATTTTTATCACTGATCTTGCATTTTCATGGTGGTTGCTCTTAAGTTTTAAGGCTTTGACTAAAATGTGAATGGCAAACTTGTGAACAGCTTCACACAGAGACAACCACTGAGAAGAGCTGTCAGACTCAGCAAAGGATGTTGTCATCTTTGAAGTTACATATACCCATATCTATCTTCAGAAGTTTGGAAATGTGAGTTCTTTCTTCCTCCCAACATGGAGAGCAAGAGTCAGAATTGCTCCAAAGGCTTTCTTGGTTTGTATCTTGTTAGCATTAAAATAAATAAATAAAGTATCTTTTTTTGATATTTCCAATGCTGCAGGCAGAATAGGCACACTTTGCTTACAAGAGGTATTAGCTGAGCATGACAGAGAGAGACAAGAATACAAGCATACAGAGTAGATGTGAAGTAAGTGACATCTTCTCCCATTTTCCCTCAGAAGCCCACTTTGAGGTCACTCACCGTCCCTGTTTTAAACCTCAAGTGATAAATCTGCTTGAGCTGCTCTTTCTACAGCTCCATTATCACAGCAAGCACTTCCCTGGCAGTTAAGGAGAGCTCAACTTGTAGCTGCTGATGTCCCCACTTAGTACTAAGACAGCTCTAACATCCATCCAGCCTGAATTTGAATTGTTTCAGCCCACTGACCCAAGACAAGACTAACCTAATTAAAAACAAACAGAAAACCAGCAACAAAACAAAACCCCAGATAAACCAAACCTCCACACTTTCTGACACAGAGCTATTCTAGCTCAATGAAGGTTTAGACAAGGCCCAGAGGGAGTACAGAGGGCAGGTAGGAGTGCAAGAGCAGGTGTGGTAGAGTGCAAATGCTGTAGCCAGATGTTAGACTGGCTTAAGGCAGGGACACCCTCAACTTCTCCTCAGGCTGAGCTTTGCTCACAGGAAAGAAACTGTGTCTCTGGGTTATGGCTGCATTGCCAGGAACAACAGTGCAGTAAATCTGGGATTACTGCATGGGAATTGATACCTACCTAATAAACAGGAGGAAGTATCAGTCACAGTCTGTACTTTTAGAAAATTTGATGTCAATAACTGAAACTTGAACATATTTCTCTGTCACTAGGAGCATGTGGGGCAAATGGAGGAGAAATTAAAGTGAGAGGACAGAAAAAGCCAACTTTTTCCCCACTGGATTTGTCCCACTTCCTTTCTCCATATCAGTATATTCAGTACAGGCACACTTCAAGAAATGTTGAATCTGGAAGTACAGAGATTTAATGGACAATAAGTAGCATATTTCTTCCCCTGTGGGGCCTTTACTGTTCACATGGGTGACTGGGAACACCACTGTCCTTCCCCCCTGCAAAACCTTGGGCACCCCCGCACCACAACCCCAAATCACCTATCACTAGCCCTGACCTGCAGAGTCCAAAGGAAGCACTTGCATCACTACCATTGTTATCTGGCAGAAAATAAAATTCAGACTCACATTTCATTTAAAGCACAAACATGACCTTTGAAAAGGGATTTTAAACCACACCAGAGTCAAATCTTCCTGCTATCATAGGAAACCCTGCCTTCTCCTTATCTAAGGGCAAGTGTTCCTCCTTATCATTGAGATGAAAAAACAAACAAACAAACAAAAACCAAAACCAGACAGATATAAACACCACCAAAAAAACCCCATAGAAAACGAAAAAAACATTATCTGTGTCATATTCCACAACTGGTGTTCTTCATTTGCAGAACACCCTTGTCTCTTACACAGTGAAATGGGTGCTGCTGGCAAAAGTAGCATAGAAAGCCTGGAGTACAATTTCAGAGACAACAAGATGGAGATAGTAACACAAGAAGATTTTCTACAAGTACAGAAGAGAACAGCTTGTAATTGGCATGTTGACAGAGCTAGGAGTTCACAGAATACCACGTATACATTCCTACATACAAAAATAAAACAAAAATGTTATGCATATAACCTACTATATAAACTAAGTTTATATATATATATCCACACACACACACAAAATGGTCTATAGAACTTATTCTAGTTATATTACAAAAAAATAAACAAGTTTCCTATTTGTGATTGACTTCAGCCAGTTCAAATGTGGTGCTTTGGTTGTCTGTACTTGAGTTCTTGAAGTATTTCACAAACAAACAAAACCACCACCACCAACCCCAAAACCAAACCAAACAAAAAATCCACAAACCCCAAAAAATCAAAATGATAAATGTTTCATTTCAGAAACTGTTAACCAGCTTAGATCAAGAAGTAAATCATGCTGACACTCTCCAGACTAGGTATGTCTCATTTCTAATCCAAATCCAATTTCTGCAATATTGTGTTAACACCTGGGGTTTTGTAGGGTTTTTTTCTGAAAGTTTTCTGTTGTAACATTGTATACTACTGATGCCAGATCATACATGAAAATAAATATTGTTTGAAAATTACTGAATTTCCTACAGAAGAAAGTGAAATATCTTTAACTGTTCCTTTTCATGTTATAAATTTGACAACTGTTAATAGTAGCAACATGAGGGTTTAATTTTATATTTATGATCTTACATTTTTATGTATTTATTTTTAACAATTAGTGATGCTTCTGTAGTCCACCTTGCAAAGCTCTATAGAACATGATGTAAGTATTAATTCTTACAGAAGAATGTAATATTAAATTAGCTTTCCCTTCCTCATAAAAGTTGGAAACAGGAGGAGGGGAACGAAGACAGAAAAGAGGAATCAAAATTGGGGAAAAAAAACCCCTCAGTCCATAAATCAAGTGTCACAGAATGGTTTTAGTCTTGAGCCCTTCCAGGGACAGGGTATCCACAACTTCCCTGAGCATCCAGCGTCTTGCTAATCTCTGAGCAAAGAATTCCCTCCTAATCTCTAGTCTAAATCTCCCCTCCTTCAGTTTAAAACCATTCCCCTATCAGTAGCCCTCTCCAGCTCCCTTGTAGCCCCTTTAGGTATTGGAAGTGACTGCAAAGTCTCCTTGGAAACTTCTCTTCTCTAAGCTGAATAACTCCAGCTTTCACATCCTGTCTCCACAGCAGAGGTTCTCCAGCCTTCTGAGCATCATTGTAGCCTTCTCTGCACTTGTTCCAACAAGAGCTTCTTCCTTCTTATGCTGGAGACCCCAGAGCTGGATGCAGCACTCCAAGTGGGATCTGACCAGAGCAGAAGGACACAACCCCCTCTCTAGACCTGCTGCCCACACTGGTTTTGATGCAGCCCAGGATACCTTTGGCCCTCTGGGCTGCAGGTGCACATTGCCAGGTCACGTCAAGCTTCTCATCCACCAGTCCCCCCAAGTCCTTCTCCTCAGGGCTTCTCTAAATCCATTCTCTACGCAGCCTGTACTTGTGCTCGGGATTTCCCTGACCCAGGGGCAGGATCTTTCACTGGGCCTTGCTGAACTTGATGAGGTTTTGCCAACCTCTCCAGGTCCCTCTGGATGACAACCCATCCCTCCAGAGTGTCAACCCATGACACATGCTGTCACATTCACTATCAGCACACCTGGTCCTTGTACTAGACAATAATCTTCCCTAGTCAGAGAATTCTGAGCTATGGCAAATCTAGAGCAGCATTCCTCCTTTCCCTCCACACCTTCTAGGCTTCCCCACTGTAGGCATTTAAAAAGTTTTAAACACAACCTTATCTCAATTGCTCAGTTCTTATCACCCACTTCTCTGATGTGTTCCTATGTGCTCTGACAAACTGCTAACTCATCCACAGAGAAAATATATTCTACTGTGTTACAATATATACATTACAAAAAAAATGCCATTGCACAACAGGCCTTTTTCTAATAATCCTTTCTCATCGTTCACCATGAGACTGAGAGGCTTTTGCCACATTAACAGCATGGTTCAAACTGTCTTGCAATTTTTATTCTTGCTTGATGCTTTCCAGTCTCTTAGCATCACTTTTCTTTAGTGCCTATAAATTGTTCAGATTTCACATTAGGTGATGATACAGCAATATTCTCAGCAGCAAAGGAAAGGTCAGAAGCGCATTTTCAAGTTCAAGTGATTCTACAAAAAGCTGAAAAAACATCAATGTGACACTGCATGCCTAATGCTATGCCTTCAATTGCATCATTTTATGAGCTATTTTCACTCCCAATAACCCACCAGACTGAAAACAACTGCAGAAAAATCAAGTGCAGTAAAATAGGGAGAGCAATTTATCTAAATATGCAGCTTTCATCAGCTGCAAGCCCTGCTGTCAGTAAAACCAGATCACTGGAACTGATAATGCATACTATGAAAGAGGAAGAAGCCCAGCTGTAATTTGACGTTCACAAGCTTTATAACTACTTGGAATATCAATGAAGCTTGATTATAGGCTGAATCTATAATTGTGGCAGCTGAAGAAGATATTACATTGGCTACAGAAGTGGACAGAAAACCTTGAAGGCATTTCCTAGTGCCTTTTTAGTATAGATTTGCTAGTGTATTGCTTACATTAGCCTCAACCACTTATTTTCTGCACTTGGGCAAGTATTCATCTTATTATTTAAAAAATGCAGGCTGCAAAAGTCCCATTGGACTTTATGTCTCAACTAGTACAGCCTCAGTGCTGCTTTGATATTCTACCTATGGCACACAACTCCTCCAACCCCCTTCATGGCTGGGAGCAAGATCCAGTTATAAGGCAGCTTCCACAGTGTTTCCACCTTTTAGCATGCATCTTTTAGCTCTTTCACTCCTGCTCAGAGACTTCATCACAACAGTATCTTTGTCAGAACAAAGACAAAACATTTTGCCAGACACTACTGGTTAAGTACCAGCAATTCTTATTAAGCTTATTAATTCTTACTGAAGAAGAAAATAAGCTTTAATAGAGCTTGTGTTTGCACATTTGAAGCAGATCTTGTAACCTTGTCTTTCTGGATCTCTTCGGGACTTTTGCAAACACCACCTCAATTCAATGCAGATTTTATGATCTAAACCCCCCATTTCCTTTGTTTTGATTTTGGTTGGGTTTCTTTATTTTTTAAAAATGTAAACAAGAAAAGCAGACCACCAATGTAAACTTTTTGGACAGATATTTAAGAAGAGTTCTATAAACTCATCTATGTGCTCTAATGACTGTAGAGTTCTAGATCATCTTAAGGAGTAGCTGAGACTTGCCTGCTTTGTCATGGTGAAGTCTGACCTTATCTCATCCAGCCATATTGAAGCAACTCCTTGAGAAGGAGGAGATAAACAAGTATGCTGGCAGGCTTCATTAATGTAGACCTTTTTCAGGTTAAGTAAGCTAACACAGAACACTATTTTTCATCCCACCCTTTCCCTACTTGCTCTACACTGAGCTCAAGCTTAATCTATGTTCCT
>JAWWEW010000112.1:13979551-14087640 GCA_035583185.1 Anabacerthia variegaticeps | reverse complement strand
GTTATCTTTAAAGAGCAAATTGGTCCTTGAAAGTTGCCATGACAAATCATGCCATTCAGAATCAGCTGTTTCCTCTTTATGCAGCACAGAAATTCCTATTAATGTTCTTTCCAAATGAATAAATACATCCTAGTCTATCCCAGCTTTATGTCAAATTCCTTGAAGTAATAAATCATAAAAACAGGGAAGAGAAAACAAACAGACAACTGCTTTTCTAAAAACTATTTTCCCTGAAGTTTCTTCATCCTCTTCAGTTCACTGCTGAATACACCTGTAGAAATGATGACTCCTAATGTTTACTCAAATATGAAGGGTTTGTAAGTAGAGTAATTCATACCCATGTTTAACAAGATCCTCACTTTCCAACAAGCACTTTCTACCAACCCTCCCTCCTCCTTACCCAGAGGAATTTCTCTTATCTTTTTCACTTCAAAATAAACTGCTTTCAGCTATCATTTCCTTTTACTGCATAACTTCCCCTACCTTTCTTTCCTTTAAGCAGAGTGCTCTGATCTTGCAATGCTCACATACAGACCTCAGCAATTCAGAGGCATTACATACTTTTCTGATATAGAACATCCGACATTAACATTCCTTTTCCCTGCAACATCCAGGGCTGTGTCACAAATTACTTCTAAACATGGCTAGATTTGCAGGGGATGAATGAATGGAAAATAGCCCTCTATTTAAGTGACAGATGGAAGGCCAACATAGAGCAGCATTCTTGTAATGCCACTAACTTCCAGTGCAAGGCAAGATAAATGGTTTCTCTGCATACTCAAAAGACAGTTTCTTTGCCAGCCAACACAAGTTGTATAAAGCAGAAACAAGTTGCTTACTAAACTCTTTATGCAGGCTTATTATTACAGTGACAGAACTGGTGAAATTATTACAACTTCATAGGTCAGGTACAAAACACAGCACAAGGTCCCCCCAAAATGCAGAGGAAAACAGCTTCCCTTCAGTTGCCAACACTTTGTTGGGTGAATTCAAGTGGGCTTTCCTTATTGCCATAAAATCAGGTCTCAGGAAGGCCACTAGGTTTGAGCCCCAAACACAACACTACCTTTTAGTGCAGCAAGTCTCCCCAGGGTCTCCACCCGACGGTCTCATCTACCCTGAAACAAGGTAAATATCACAATTAAACTTGACCTGTGGCTTCAGAACTCCAGCAAGGGCATTCCCACAATGGTTTGACTTGGCACCGGTGCTGTGAAGGCAGGTGTTTAGCTGTGCTGTGAAGGACAGCCCTTTTGTTTGTGTGATTGGGCATGTGGGCAGCCAGATGTGCGTGCAGAGAGAGGTAGAGCCTGAAGGACAGCAGGGGTGCTCCTGGGAGCCCCAGGACCAAGGTGTGATCCTGAGATCAGCTCAGCTGGTTAAAATTTGGTGCTAGCAACACCAAGGCCACAGGTTCAACCCCCTGTATGGGCCATTCACTTAAGGGCTGTACTCGATGATCCCTGTGGGTCCCTTCCCACACAGAATGTGCCGTGAGGGGAAGGGTGACACCACATTTTGGTGGGTGATGGAGGCTGCAGCTGGCTGGCAGGGCTGGGGCACCTGCACGGGGCAAAACCACACACAGACGGCCACTACCAAACCCACACACATCAAAGAGCTTGAAGGAAGGGTGTCCTTCAAGGAAGAGTGACTGCCACAAAGGAGCCACGGTGCCCCTTGTGAGAAAAATCTCTTCAATTCAGAGAAGACACAAATATCTGTGAGATAAAGAAGTTTAGCAGAAAAGGAAAGTTTCTATTTCAGCACCTGCTGGATGCTCAGGCCACAAAGGTCCAAAAAGCACACCCACACCCCAAAAATCCTGCTTTTTATGTGTCCCAAGGGTCCCGCCTCGTTAGCATAATGAGAGGAGTGGGTCTCTTCTCCCGGCTGGGCTTGGTGTGCCCCCTGTGCGGGGAGAGGGGTCTCCTGGCCAGAATGACCCCTTTGCTCTGCACACAAAGGACCTGCCACGTGGTGGGGGCTTGTTTGGGCCATACCTTTATCTGCTGTCATAATTCCCTATTCCCAAATGCAAATTGTCCCTGGCAACCTCACAACTTCCACGGTGCGCCTAAAGAAAGTAATTCCTGAGTTAATGAGCTATCTGCTTGTAATAAACCCATGTTTTTTTATTTCTCACACCCTCATGCCACAGGCGAGGCGCTGAGGGCCCAGAAATGGCAGCAGAGCCTTCCCTCGCCTCGGCAAGGCCACAGCACAGCCCTGGGCCCATCCCGGCCCCACAGAGCCCACAGCCCCCTGCACTGAGGGCACAACAGCCCCGCCCTTCCCTTGCTCCTTCCACCTTCCCTTCCCTAGCTCCCTTCCCTCCCTCAGCTCCCTTCTCTTCTCTTCCCCTCCTTCCCTTCCCTAGCTCCCTCAGCTCCGTTCCCTCCTTAGCTCCTTTTTCCGCCCTTCCCTTCCCTTCCCTTCCCTCCCTCAGCTCCCAACCTTTCCAGGGACCGCCCCCCCCCTCCCTGCTCGCTCCTGATTGGCCGGGGCGCGGAGGGGGCGTGGCCACCGTGCCGGGAGTGACGCGCGGGCCGGGGCGGGTCACGTGGGTGCCGCGGCCCGCCCGGGGCAGCTGGAACCGGTCCGCGGCCCCGCCACCACGGACACCGCCACAGCCACCACAGACACCGCCGGCACCGCCACCGGCAGCCCGGGCAGCGCTCCTGCGCCTGCTGCGGCTGGGCTGGCTGCTCCCCAGCCCCGCACGCCGCTCGGGACAGGTCAGTCCGCGCCGCCGGCCCGCGACGAGGGGCTGCGTGGTGGCAAGGGGCGGCCGAGTGCCCGCCGCAGGGGGAGGCCCTGGGGGCCGGGGGAGGTCGGTCCGCGCTGCTGGGCGGGGCGGTGCCGCTCGCTCTTGAGGAAGGTACCCATGGTAGGGGTGGGGTGGGGGGCGTGTGGGGCGGGGAAGGGGCGGATGGTGCGGGGAACCACTTGGCCATGGGGGAAGGTGGGGTGGGCAGGGCAAGGCAGGGCTCTGCCCCCCGGCCCCGTGCGCAGCCGGCCGCAGCCGCCTCCCTCACGCCCTCCCTGCCCCGCGGAGCCTCCCCCGGCCCCGCGCACTCACCGCGCCGCCGAGGACACGCCCCCTCCGCCTTGGCCCCGCCCCCGCCGTCGAGGAACAGGCGCGGTGTTCCGCGCGCTCCCATTGGCTGGAGCGGGAAAGGCTGACGCGCCCGCGCGGGGGGCGAAGGTCACGTGGTCTGTCCCTGCCCCGCCCGCTCGGACCGGGGGGCGGCTGGAACTGGCTGGGGCCGCCCCCTGCCCTGCCCTGCCCTGCCCTGCCCATCCCTATCGCCCCCTGCCCTGCTCATCCCTGCCGCCCCATCCCCTGTCCGTCCGTCCCTGCCCTGCCCATCCCCTGTCCAACCCTGTCGCCCATCCCTGTGGCCCCCTGTCTTCCGCCCCCTGCCCCGCTCTCCCCATCGCCTGCCCTGCCCATCCCTTTCCCTGCCCATCCCCTTCCCTGCCCTCTCCTGCCCGTCCCTCCCCTCCGCCGGCGGCCCCGGGAGGAGTTGCCGGGGGTCCGTCCCTGCGCCGTCCGCAGCCCCGCACCGAGGCACCCCCAGGTCAGCGGGTGCCGTGCCGTGCCGCCCCCCGAGGGGCACCGGGGTGGGCAGGACCCGTGGGGACAGCACGGCCATCCCCGGGCTGTCCCCGGTGGGCGCGGCGGGGCCCGCGGCTCTGTGGTTATTTACGGCCCCGCCGCATTATGTAAGGGCTGGGGCGGGGCCGCCTCCCTCCCTCCTTCCCTCCCCTCCGCGGTGGGTTTGGGGAGCCCCCGGTCAGTGTCCGTCTGTCCGTCCGTGCGTGCGGACAGCCAGGTGCGGGCTGGGCTGGGCTGGGCTGGGCTCGGGGGCTGCTCTTTGTCTCTGCCTCGGACTGAAGGAACGCACCGCTCATGCTTGTGGTTTGATGCTGGTGGTATCGTAGGCTCTGGTGAGGCGGCTCCAGATTAATCCAGGCTTGGAAAGTTAATCTGGATTTGGTTACCTGCGTCCCGGCGAGGGGCAGAACCGTTCTGCTCTCTTTTTCCTCTTTTCCTCCTTCCCTCCTTTTCCTCCTTCCCTCCTTTTCCTCCTTCCCTCCTCTTTCCCTCCTCTTTCCCTCCTCTCTTCCTCCCCTCTTCCTCCCCTCTTTCAGTCAATAGGTCATCTTGCAGGGTGTTAATGTTGTAATTTATTAAAGCATGTAACGTTAGATGGAGATTAGCCTTCAAAATATTTTGCGTGATAATAACAGAGTGAAATAGTAAATAATTAAAATTATATTTTATCATGGGTATTTCTATTCCAGCATTGCTTCCTGTGAAATAACTACAGAAGATGTTTAAAAAAACACAGAATGCTGTTGGTCTTGAATAGATACTGTTAGTTGAAACTGCCACGTAATTAATCTTTCAGTAGAGCATGCTGCTCCCCAAGAACACGGATACAGGCTTTGGAAACCCGTTCAAAAAAGTGGTTTGTTGAGAGCTGTTTGGGAGCATTATATATGTTATTTGTCTATGTCATTCCTAAGTGAGGAATGTTAGTGTGATCACAAAGAGCTAAATTGCTAGGATCTTGTCAGCCATACGTTAATAATGGCACTTCAACAAAGAGAAATCAAACTGATGCTGTTCCGTTTTAGTTGCAAATATGCCCCAGCTGTTTCATGTCTGTCTCAAGAACTTTACAAAACTGCTGTGGCATAGTTAGGAGGGAAGAGTCTGATACATGGACAGGTATTTGCAAAATGCTGAAAACAATTAACTTACTGTTACTTAAAGTGGATGCATTATAACTGAACAAGGTGTCCTTATGTTTCATTATGAGGGCTGGCTTGGCCCTGCAGATGGCTGGTTAATTTGAAACTGAAAGGATACTTCTCTCTATTGCAATATATTAACATGTAGCACTTGGGCTTCGTTGCTCATTAAATGTCAGTATAAGCCTTTGAATCAGAACAGCGTGTCCAGATCTTGTGTGCAAGTTTGTGGTCTGTTCAGTGTTAGTGCTGCAATGCAGAATGAGAGAGCTGCTGACTTTCTGGTTGTCCTTTCTCATGCAGTCAAAGTGCGGAGGGAGGAAGGAGGGGGCAGGAAGAACCTTCTAGTTGTTTGGGTGAAAACGAAGGAGTTGATACTGTAATGCTGTTTCTAAAAATTTTCCTGCAGTTGTTGGAGTGAATGCTCTGACAAGTATACCCTCTGACCTTGTTCTAAAATCCAGGTGTTGTCAACTACTACATAATTTCCTTACATGCCTGATTTGCTACTTTAGATGTATTCCATGATATTCTGATACCTTGTTTGGACAGACCACAAGCAACAAAATCTCTTCTTCATGCTACAAGATTAATCAGATTTCACTTGTAACCATTGAAATATTGTAGTCTGAAGTTGCACGAGTTGATATTTTTCTGCTCAAGAGTCTAAGGCTGTGAGTAAAAATGACGAAACTGTGTCTTAGTTAGTCTCGTGTCTCTTCTTTGTTCAGCATAGCAGCAGATCTGATGCTGGGTGGGTTTTCTATTGCTGCGTGTGGTGGAGCTTTTAAGAAGGTGAAATCCAAGTGCAGCACCTTTGTCTGGCAGTGCTTGGCAGTGTTCAAATGTGTGGGTCACCAGGAAGGCAGCAAGGGGCTGTGGTGCCCTGTATCAGTGTGTGTGTGCCCCCAGCTGTCAAATGACTTGGCTGGGACTGTGAGACCTTTTGCCTGCTTCAGGCTGGAGTTGGACCTCTCCTGAGTCTACTCCCTTAAGGTAGGGAAGGTCTGCTTGAAATGAAAGAAATAAAGGCAAAAATACTGCAGCCTTCTAGTTTTTGCCCCTTTGATCTTTATATGCAGAAAAATGGAGAGATATTTTGAAATAATTGAGCATATATTTACTTTGTGCAGTACCAGGATTGTGTGCCGTGGTCTGTGATGAAATGTGTGTTAACATTATGAAAGAGCCTGTTTGTGCGTAGATGGTGGTGGGTTGACCCTGGCTGGACACCAGTTGCCCACCAAGCACCTCTATCATTCCTCTCTTCAGTGGGTCGGATAGAGGGAGAAAATAATGTGGGAAACCGTCATGGGTCAAGGCAGGAGGCAGTTTAATGAAGCAAAGGTCATGCATGTGGAAGCAAGGGAAAACAGAGGATTTTATTCTCTACTTCTCATCAGCAAGTGATGTCCAGCCACTTCCTGGGAAGGAGGGCTTCAGTATTTTTATTTTTTGTCCCTGAGCAGACATCATATGATATGGCATGTCCCTTTGGTCAGTTTGGGTCAGCTGTCCTGGCTATGTCTCCTCCCAAGATCTTGCCCACCCCCAGCTTACTGGTGGTGACAGTGAGGAATGTTGGAGAGACAGCAGTGATGCTGTGTGAGCACTGCTCAGCAGTAGCCAAAACTCTGCTGTGTTATCAACACCTTTCTAGCTACCAGTACAAAGCACAGCACTATGAGGGCTGCTGCTGGGAAAATTAACTCTGTCTGAGCCAGACCCGATACAATGGTCTTAATTCTTCTGCAGCTAACTAAGCAAATTCAGTCATGCAGCAATTAAAACAATTCTTATGTTAGAAATCAGATGTTTGAAAGCATTCCCAGAATTTTCTGGCACCTAGGTAGCTAGCTGTCTAATTACCTTGAAGTACCTATAGACATTTATTTACTCAGATGTCTTAAAAAAATAATCTCCCATTAATAAGATCCTTTGTAAGCTGTATTTTTATCTTGATGATTCAAACATTGCCTGCTAGAATCACAGCCTCACAAACTATTGCTATTAAAAATATCACTTGTATTGAAAGAGAGCGTGTAATCTGGCTTCGTGACTGCTATGAATTTTTATGACACTAAAATTTGTTCAGTGTTTGTAAGTGAGGCTGTTATTTAGTCTAGGATTTTCCCAGATCACTTTGTATGCATTTAGCTAAACCTGAAAAACTGTGTGTAAGGTATGGGGGAGCAAACAACCAATGCCTCTTAAAAGATACTGGAAAGGTTAAGGAAATTACAGGTGGGGCAGAATAATCCACTAAAGCTGAAGGGTGGTGAAGGGTTTTGAGGTATCGCCAGACCTGTAAGACAGAAGGTTCAAGTGAACTTCAAGCTTAGAATTTATAAATTAGGTCCATGCCCTGGTATATTTTTGACTACAACCAAAAAATATCTTGGTCTTCCTCATCCGTGATGACTGTACTACCTCATTTTAGAGGAAATCTATGCTACTCTGTGACTCATTAATAATTGATTGTGTTATGTCATCTTTTCTCTTCTTCCTTACCTGCATCTTCTAGTTCCCTTCTAGAATCTGGGAAGGCAGAACTTGGGTTCCCTATTATTTAGGGAAGTGTATTTACTGCTGTCACTCTGGTACTCCCTCAGGAGCCCATAATGGAGGAGAAAGGAAAACTTCACTGGCAATATTAGAACAAAGAGTGCTTTTTCTTTCTCTTCTATTTAGCCTGCAGGGATACTATGCTTAAAATCTTTATTGCTTTTCTTTTGGTTATAGGAAGGCAAGTGAAAATTGAAAATGAAATAGCAAGATTACCAGTTGCTTTACACTCTGTATAAGACCATAAGGAGTATTTTCTGTTGTGTCAGGGGAACCAAGACTGCAGATGGTCCTGCCTGCTGGGCTGGTGGTCTTGCTCTGGAAGTCTTGCAGAGGTGTGGAGGCCTTGCAGACAGCCTGTTTTATACAGTGAGCTTGGTTGAAGTGGAGTTACATGAATCCAGCCTTTGAAGGCAGGTCAGTCCATCCCCAGGCCTCAGGGTGATGCTGCTGTGGAGTCACCGTCTTCTTGGGGAAACCTTCGGAGCTTGTGTAAGATTGGGGTTTGCTTTGCAGAAGGAGAAGGGTGTGAGAGAGACTGAACTGAGGTGCTGGGGGAAATAACAGGTTTCTGTTGTAAAAGCAAGGATCTGTAGGTAGAGGAACAATTTAAATTTATTCTCTTAGTGAAATACTGAAGAATATCTGCCTGGGTGATCTCAGTCTGCTCAATTGCCTATGTTAATATTTGCTGGTTGGAAAGTGTTTATCATTTCTAAAGTAACTGTTAGCATTTGTTTCAGTTCCTCTAAGCAGACAGACAGGTCACAACCCCTCTGAGCTGAGGATTCTTTGCATTCTCCTAAAAACCCATCTTTAGAGATGTGGGGAACAGAGAGGCTTTTGTTACTGTTTGTCAGCGTCTTTGGTTAGGCAGTGCTGAAAATCTGAAGGAAGAAGCATTGGGTTTAAAAGGTGCTTGACATGTAGCACTTATGTGGTCAGAGGATTTGATTGTGTAAGGTTTCTTGCCATTCCCCTTTGGGAATTAAATTACTCCTTCTTCTCAGGAACCATCCCTGGCTAGACAGCTAACTTACACTTTTTTCCCCTCTAAGTAAAATATTTTTGTATCATGTTTTGAAAGTTCCGAATGCTGTTATAAGTGCATGATAATATACAATATAGGCTTGATTCCTTAACAAAAAGCAGATGTGTTTTTTCCTTGCTCTGTGTTTACATACAGTGCTCTGCTGGAAAAGATGTTTCATCAAAACGAGGGGTAGTGCTTTGACCTTAAATGTGAATGTAAGTGCCTGTAGCTGCAGTTCTGCTAGAAAACTCTTGCCTGTGCTTGGTAATACAGAATTTTAATTCTCCTGATGTGCATCCCTGGGGTAGGTTCAGTAGGCATTTGAGAGAAAATACCCTTTTAGTAGAATTTTGACCATTTTGCGAAGTCGATATATCAAAATCTCTATATGATTGACTACTGCTGTATAGAAAAGTAATACTGTTTTGCTAATAGTTTAGAAGAGTCTGCAGTTGTCTTGCAGGTAGGTACATAGAATTTTTACAAGATTGGCTAGAAGCTTTATGGGCTTTAGAGGATTTTAGAGTTTTCTCTAGGAATGGGTGGTTAGTTAGTTAATTTGCAGCAGAACAGACCAGCTAGTTTTTGTGAAGTTTAATTTTGAGTCCTGTTGCACCGGCTTTGGAAACAGCAGGTTTTTCACAAGGCAAAAGCATATTCTTGCTTTGGGGAACTAGGTACAGGCTTCAGCTTTCACTTACCTGCTTTATAGACTTTTGAAAGGCATTTTTGCCTACTTCATTTCCCCCTTGGTTCCTCCTCAGTTAAAGGTTGTCCAAGCAAGGACAGTCGGTGAACACAATCAAGGCTTTAACCATTCAGTGTCATCATAAATGCACACTAGTAATTTGTATTCTCTGCATTAAACTGAGATTTTTGTCATACCAGACCAGTTTCCTGAGTCCAGTCTCAGTTTCAGCACTGAAATATACTGTGCTTCTCCATCTAGAAATAACTGCTAAAAATAAATGCTAGAATGTGTCACTTAACATACAGGCCACCTAATGCCATACATGTAACAAAGCTCATAAGGGGTGCCCCTTCATGGAATTCCTGTTTACCAAGTGTGCTTATTTCTAGCTCCAGTAGTCTGGGATTTTGTCATTTACAGAAATGTTACTTCTAAAAGGCTACATGCAGAATTGCAATATGTGACCAGAAACAGCTAAATTACTACTGTTTTCTTGCTCTCATTTACCACTGAGGAGTCATCTTCCTTGACACAGAGAGGGAAATAAGGGAGGGGAAAAAAGGAATGTAAAGTAAAGGCAACCATAGTTAGAGGAGGAGTAGGAGAGGATCCAGACGCAACATTTAAGGTCTGAAGTTTAAACATCTATAATAACTTTGATTGCCCAAGGAATGAGGTTTGATTATGAGCTTTTTTTTTTCCCCCTACTATTTGGTCTCTGACTTCCTTTATCTGTTAAGCTGTCCTGTGCCCTTTGAAGGCAAGGGCTTATATTAGAGATAATTAGAGGCAGATTTTTCTCTAGTGTTGTTAGTTCTTCTTGATGTTATTGTTAAAGCTCTTACTAAAGAATTGCTGACCAACGCTGTACTGAAATAAAGTGCCTTTTGTCATGTTAAAAAATGGCAATAAAAATGTTCTACTTAGTTTGTTTAAAGAAAAAGCCAAACCCAGAGGAAAAAAAAAAAAGCCCTCCCACAGTCATGTAAAGAAATGGATTAATTGAGAACATTGCAAAGTTAATTCTGTATATAATTAGTATAATTGTTTTGTAGCCCTTGTCTAAATGAATTTACTTGGGTTGTCACAGTCTAGCAACATCCATACTTGGATTATGCTAGGATATGTTACACCACTTGTGTTTCTGCTGTAATGGTTAGAGTGGGATTCTGCCAGAGCTTTTTCCATCGAGTTGTTTTGTGTTGGAGGAGAAAATTGAAGCTGGGACAATCCTCTCACTACTGTCCTGGCTGCAGGGGCTGTGGGCCTGAGGTCTCTTCCTCCTGTGGTGTTTTGAAGTCTCTTTGGTGCTTCTCGTTGCTGGTGCTTCCTGTGAAGGGCTGAAAGTGGGGGAGCAGAGTCCCCAGTGATGACAAGTAACTGTAGTGCTTCTCTCTGAAAGCTTTCTTGCCTTTTGAAGAGGATGCTGAAGAATAGCATGGATGAGACAGAACTTACTGTTTGCCGGAGATCGTAATATTAAATGTCTTCTAACTTCCAGTGGCCTGTTTGGGGGCAAAATTAGTCCAAAAGTGTTTTGAAGAATCTCAGCTGAAGACTGATGAATGCTGTGTGATACTGATACTTGCATATGGTATTTGATTTAGTAGTCTTTTTCTTGTGCCAGCATTGCAACAGTGTCTTCTGCAGCTGGATGCTGTTTTCTGGGTCAGCTGCTGGTTTTAAAGAGCTTTCTCTTTTGACTGCTCGCTCAAACAGTGATATCACTAGTTGCTTGTTTCCGTGGAAGTGGTGGAATTTATGTTTCTTCTTACTTAGAACAGCAACAGATGTAATGATTGTTCCTGAAATGCAGTATCTTTTTCCTCCCGCTACAGGAGATTTCAACTATCCTAAGACAAAAGCTCTGCAGATATGACCTCTTCTCAAGTCACTTTTGAAGTAAAAGGAACAGCAGAACCAGGTACTCAAATCATGCTTTCTCTTTTATGTATGGTTTACCTAGAAGACAACTTAATAGAAGAGCGTTCAAAGCCCTCAGAGGTAAAAGAACATATCCATTCAAATATCAAAAGGATAAATAATTGTAAAGTGCATTAATTAAGGCATTTCACATAGGAATTTGAAAATGAAAACTGGGAACTAATTTTTACTTTTTTTCTCTCAAGAATTTCATAATGTGCTAGAGATTTTGATGCCAACTGAAATGGTTATGATTGGTTTGAAATCTTCTGTCTCTAGTATCTTGTTATTCCATGGAAAGGGACATTTGTATCCTGAACCATGAGAGTTAGGCATTCATTGATGTGTCTGTTGTGGTTTTTATTCTCTGAATCCCTGTTGAAAGTTCTCACAAGATGTGACTTCTACTAGGAGTTAAGGACAGAAAGAATATGCAGCTTAATTCAGTATACTGTCTATGCAAAAACGTATAAAATGGAAATGAGGAATGCAAGGTATCAGATCAAGAGATTTAGTGTTTACAAACTGTGCTTATTACCTTGAACTCTATCTTTAGGAAGTTGGAAGGAAGGTGTTGTGGTTTAGCTGCAGCTGGTAACTAAGCTCCACGTCTGCTCACTCACTTCCCCCCTGTGAGATGGGGGTGGAGAATCTAAAGAGTAAAAGTGAAACTCAGGGGTTGAGATCAAGGCAGTTTAATAAGTAAAACAAGAGCTGTGCATGCAAGCAGATCAGAATAAGGAACTCACTTGTTACTTCCCATGGGCAGGCAAGTGTTCAGCCATCCCTAGGGAAGTAGGGCTCCATCACTCCAAGGAAAGTTACTTGGGAAGACAAACACTGTCACTCCAAATGTCCCTGTCTTTGGTCAGCTGGGGTCAGCTGTCCCACCTGTGTTCCTTCCCAGCTTCTTGTGTACCCCCAGCTTCCTTTCTGGTGGGATGAGATGAGAAACAGAAAACCCCTTGATGCTGTAAGCACTGCTCAGCAATAACTAAAATATCCCTCTGTTACCAACACTGTTTCTGGGATAAATTCAAAACATAGTCCATACTGGTCACTATGAAGAAAATTAACTCCACTGCAGCCAAAACCAGCACAGAAGTTCACCAAAACTGTAATGGATGGTTGCCTCACAGGAGCAGATGAATGTGGGAACATGTGCAGATTGGCAAAATTCCTGTGACAGGCAAATACCAGATGGCATAAGTAGACGGCAGAAGTGTCTACTGTAGTTGGTAGGGAAGCAAATGATAAAAACATTGTACAAGTTTTGACATCTGCCCTGGCTTTCTCCCTTGTGATTCAGCATTTGGGAACTGAAAACTGACACACGATAGGGACATAAAGCCTTTAGTAATGTTTTTATAGCATTCTGGAGAAAACTTTAAGATTAATTAGAGTATAATGATCTTAGATCAAATGAGTCTATAAAGCACTGGTGTAGCTATGGAGTGGAGTATTGCAGGCTATGCTCTATTTGTCCTGTTTACCCTGTTGCTTCCACAGTCATGATGGCACAGTCACTTACAGAGCTGACTTGGGATGGGTAACTTTTTCTTGTGCTTATAATACCTGCAGCAGGAAGTAGGATTAGATCCCACCTCAGCAACTGTTTACAAAGAATTATCTAGAAATACTTACCACATGTATAGCATAAAGAGGTGACACAAAAAGTTGCTTCTCCTTATGCCGGTATTGATATTGGTGGTTTTGACCTGGGGGAAGAACTTTGAGAGGCAGCAGTGGCAAAATGCAGTCTTGTGAAAGAAGAGAGGTAAGTTTTCAGAGCTATCAGCAGCTGTGCAAACAGCAAAATTTCCAGTTTATTTAGAAATGTCACGTACTAATTTTGTCAGATCACTATGGTGAGTGCTTGGTGAGATAAAAAGCCTCACTTTGAGCACTACCCAATGTCTGTCCCTTCCTGTTGATGTCAAAGGGGCTAACAGGATAAAAAGGCAGCACCAGCATAGGAATGATGCTCTGACTCACTCTCTGTACCCAAACCACTTCTGGAGTCAACATGAAGCTCAACACATTGATGCAGGCTTTTGTATATTTGTGTGGCATGGAGTTCTTTTAGCCTCATTTTAGCAGAAGGAAGAGGGTCACTGGTTACTGGCTTGTGACTCCTTTAGCTCTTCATCAGGACACAGTCCCGTATCAAGAGATGACTTGGTGGCCAAAGATCAGCTGTTATGAAGTAAGTAAGGGAGCTTCTAGTCCCCAGCTAAACACAGAGGTGGCCCAAGCAGGCAAATAGCAACATCAGTGGGGCTGTTGCAAGCTTTGGGACTGAGCAGAAGGCTCAGAGCAGCTTCCTTTCTGTAGTGAAGGAGCTCTGCCAGTAGCAGCCTTGGAGGGGAGAAGTTTAGGACCCTGGAGCTTAAAACACTAAATCAAAACAAACCCCACTGTGTTCAGAGTTGCCTCTGAAAAGGAAGCTTATCAAGCATTTCTCTTGTGCCTTTACTGAGATAATTTAAGCAGTGTTTTACAGATCCTGATTGAGCCTCAATTTGTAATTCTTGAAGGGAGTTTAGGGGTGACTGTGCATCATATTAAAATGTTGCCTTTGTGTATTGTGCCTTACTGTGTGAGAAGTAGTTACTTAATGTTTGTTTAAAATAGAAGGCTGGAAAGCTATTCTATTAAAAGGAATTAAAAGGAATATAATTTAAATGACACTTCAAAGGCTGGCTGGTGTGTATGCTAAGATGTATTAAGTACTGCAATTTTAAAGGGATATTAAAAGAATTTTAGCTGATTTTTAATATCTCCAGTGAGAAATTCTATGTGTGTGGTATTCAGGTGGTCTTCCCTCCCCCCTTTATCTCCTCCCTGCAAAACCAAACCATCATGTACCTCAGTACAGGGTGGAAAGGGGAAAGCACCTGACAGGCAATTGTGTGCAGTGAATTGCATAATAAGAATACTCATAATGCAGATTTTTGTCTCCATTTACATGCTTCCAGTGAGCATCCAGAAAGCTTGGGCTTCTTTTTTTCCCCTCATTCTGCAACAGATTTTTTTTTTTTTCTTATGTTTAAAATTCTTGTTGAAACCCTGTGAAAGCAAAATAGAAATTTGTCCTTTCCATTAGTATGTTACGGTCAGATTCATACAGGTTTTGTATTAGAAAAATAAAGAAGGGTAAATTGCAATGTTAACTTTACCTTTGGGATATGTCAGAATCAAACACACTATTGTAATCTTTTGGATTCAGTATGTTTATATGTATGTATGCATTAAGACAGACATAGTGTGACAATTTCATGTGGGTTTTTTTTTGTGTAACAGTATTATGCTTTTATGTCCAATAAAAGCTGAAAGCATAGCACTAAAATTAACTTTATTTCTCTTGGGAATGAAATTAATTGGGTGTGTTGCCTTGGGAATAATGCTAGCAGCCTCCTGTGTGTGCTTTCTAAATTGTTGGTGTGAATTGGAGAGAATTGTGTTTTTAGATGGGTAGGTTACTTAGTACTGTGTGTGTATCAAAAATACAGAGTATCCAGGAAAAAACTGTTGTCTGACTGTGAAACATCTTACAGTGAAAATCTGCCTGCTTCATTTCTAGAGATTTTTGAACAGTATTAGTTCAGAACCATTTGGAAACCAACCCTTTTAAGGGCTGGGGTTGTCAGTAGCCCCCCTCTCTGAGTTCCTTACGGTGCTGAAGAAAATGCTGTTGTAGTTTTGGGTGAGGGAAGATTCCTTTCTGAACTCAAAAGAGGGATTTTAAAAGGGCGATTCTGACATATACGTTTCAAATCCTTGAAGGTTTGACCACGTGGGCTGTACTTATTAATGCCCTATAGAGTGGAGTAATGGTAATTGTGGGTTCTTTTCTGTTTGGGGTTTTTTTTAGGAGAGGTTTTTGCAATATGTGGGAGCTGCAGTGCTTTGGGCAATTGGAATCCACAAGTGGCCGTGGTCCTCCAAACTACTGATCGGTAAGTTGTGTATTTTTCCTTTATTTATTTTTTTTGCCTTTATTTCTATTTGTTCTGTCTGAGGTAGCTCGAGTTGTGGAGCAACAAATTTATTCTGACTTTGTGTTTGTAAAATGTTTAGTTACTTGTACTGTTGGTAAAACTCCAGACTTTCTTGTGTTGCCCTTGAGCATTTTGAAGGCTTAGGGATATGTTTAAGAAAACTTTTAACTTGGGTGTGCTTTTCTAGTTACAGGTGTTGCTTCTACTGTTGTGGTTGCATTCCAGTAGTTTAGCTGTATAAGAAACTGCTATGGGGTAATTCTCAGTCCTGTAACTGTACAGCAAGTTCCAGGAGATTAAAAAGAAAGGAAACACTATAAGCAAGTTATTATTATGGCTATAAAGTGATGGGGAGAAGATTACTTAAAATGAGAGTTGCATTAAAACTTCTAAAAGGGGGGATGTATGTATACACAAGGAAGGTTTAAAGGCAGTGGAGGAATCCAGTGTTTTCTTAGAATGGTGCTACCTTATTGCAGTTCTTAAGATGCAGGAAAATGGGGCTTTCAGGAGGTATTTATAATTCTGTCAGTGACTTGCTGTGTGATCTTGGATGAGTGAATTATTTCATCATGTTTTGCCCATCTGTTAAATGAGGATGAAAATTCTTGCTCGCTTAGCACACTTCAGATCTGTAAAATAAAAAGTTCGGTTTTAATTCTAAGTGTTTGTTTTGTTCGTGTTGGGCAAAGTTACTGTGTCATAAAATTTAATCTATTGCTGCAAGAAAAGTTATCACTTAGACATATGTCTGAGGTGGCTTTTAGACTGTATTTTGAAACTTTTTGTTTGGTGTTTGTTTGTTCTTTTCTCTGCAGTCAATCATGGAAAGTTACTGTAGAGCTTCCTAGAGGAGTTCCTGTTCAGTATCGATATTTCAAAGGATACTTCCTAGAACCCAAGGTATGTACAACCTTTTCCATTTTAAGTTGGCTCATCCCTAGTAAAACTTCCCTTATTTGAAATAAAAAGGAGTTCCTGAGTTAAACATGAGGGTTTTTTTTAGAAATAACTCTTAAATTGCAACATATGAAACGTTAAAACAGTTGTGGAAATACATAACCACGTGCTCTTAACTTTAATTATTTTTGTTAAAGTGGCTTCTCTCTTTTAGCAGTGTTAGTGTTTTAAAAAAATTGGTGATAAAGAAATACTATTATTATTCTAAAGCTTAAATGATATGGTGAGGTTCTCATAGTTAGAACTGAATATGGACTTCAGCAGGGCAAGAATTTCTAGCATGGAAACAGGGGAAAAATGGCTAGTGTAGGAGAAGTATTTAACTTTGCCTAATTACCACAGTTTTTAAATTCACTGCAGATTTTTGGTGAAGCAGGAGAAGTATTAACTGGCTTTTGTGCTGCATGATTTAACATGTTAATGTCTTGGAGTGAAAAGGTGAAAGAAGGAACAGGGCATCTCCCAGTGTTTTCTATATGTTTGTATATAGGTATGTGCATGACTTGGAGGGAAAGAAAAACCAAAATGCAGACACAGATGTGTTTTTATAGGTATTGATGTAAAAGTTGCATGTGACTTGAATGTATGTGAATTAGAGTTGAATGTATGTGACAATATCCTGGTCTGTAAAAATCACACTAAGGTAGGGGAAAGTTTTTCAGATGGGATGAGACTGCATCCAGAAAAACATTTGACTTAGCTGGGAAAATAAGCAGCTGTTCTCAAACTGTTTTTCTTAATAACAGATAATAACTAAGAAATTTAAAGCTACCTTTGCTGTCTTTCTTATTCTATTAGTATCCTGTAGCTGTTCACTCTGGGCTGTAGTTCTTCATTGAAATTGGGATTGTGCAGGCTGTAGCTAAATGTGCAAAGGAGTTACAGAATCATCTCTTGTGTATATTTTAAATATTTCAAATCATTGTCAAGAGCATGTAAGTTTTGGTCAGCTGGACTAGCCTGTTTTTCACTGAAAAAGTACTTGACAGAAGTGTAATTTCAGTGAAGGATACTAATGTCAAATGAAACACAATTCTGTTTTTCCTTATAGCATATGAAATAGTCTAATCTGAAGCTTATAGTTAAATTGGTACTTTGAGGCAAAAGAAGGGCAGGCCAGTAATAGATTTCTTTTCCTGAGGCCAAAAGTAGATTATTTCTTACAGTTTAGCAGCTCTGATGAGACTTTTATATTTTTTTTTCCAAATGGTCCTAATTTTAAAATGTAAGCTATAGCACAGTAGGAGAAAGCACAGTAAGTGAGAAGAGATTGGCAGAAAATGTGCTCATAGACAATACAATTTCTGTTTTATCATTTGAAAAAGTTTACAATATGTATTGGTGAGTGTGTTTCTTTAAGTAGGTGCTCTGTATCGTGCACACTTTATGTACCGTGTGATGCAGAGTCTGCCAAGGTAAGTATAAATTTTATGGAATACCAGCATAAAGAGCTACTGTATATAAAAGGCAAAAAAAAAAAAAGAAAAGAAAAAAGAAAACCACCCTACAAAGCAAAGTATGTGAATTGCCAGGGTACAGGGTTATCCATTTAGCTTGTACCTGTTAAGTGCACAGGACTTTATTTCTTATAAAGTCTTTGGAGGAAGAGAAATCCAAATACAATGTTAACTTCCACTCTTTGTAAATTTTTGAAGAATGATGAAAAAGTAGGATTTGCTCTTAACAGGAATATCATGCACCATATAGTGCAATTGAGACAGTATATGGAGAACTTTAGCAGATCTGATAAGGAAAAGACACTTTTAAGTTAAATTATTCTGCATATTTTTATTTCACTGATTTTTTTTTTTTCTTTTATTAAGCATTGCATGTGATTCATCTCCTAAATTTGACAGGCTTGCAATTTGTGATGTCTCAGACAATGTTAACTTTTTATATCAGCATATTGCTGTGTGTCGTGGTCTGTAGTAGAGGAACAGATACATCAGGAATCTTTACCATACACTTAAATCTGAATTTGGCATCACATAATTGAGTAAATCATGCTGAAGACAGGTCCAGCTGCAGTTGGGGTTCCCTTCTGTGCCAAAAAAACATGTGATACATGTTTGCACAGAGAACTTACAGTTCCCATATTACCCATAACATTGCTGCAGACTAGGTGTGAAAATAGGTAGAATAACTGATATTTTATTTAAAAAAAACAAACAGGAGAGTGTTTTTCTCACTTCCCTCTGAAAAAAAAAAAGGCCATCATTTGATCTCTGTAAATTATTTTACTTGAAGGATAGTATGATGTAATGGGGAGTTTGGTTTGCACTGAAGCATGTTGGTGTTAACATAATTGTGGTTATGTAAGTGGGGCAGTTATAAAAAAAAATATATATTGAAATTCATAGGATTTTTGCATGAATACAAATAATATGTATACAAAGACTATTTTACTGTAAAATTGGTGCCAGGTCTTGACTCCTGCATGTTGAGGGATTTTATTATGTTGTAAATATTTTGATTATAGCATAATCATTTTAAGCATTTAGAAAGAAAAACACATACACTTGATAAAATAAGACAGTGACTAACTATTTTGCTCAAGGTTTATTCTTTCCTTAAACATAGTCTGGTACCAGTTAGCTCACTGTGAGGGTTTCCTGTGTTTTTTTTACTGCTGTGGTTTGTTGTGGGGGCAGAAATAAGGGGCTATGGATGTGTGTCTGTGTGTGAGACACACCCCAAAACACCCTTGTTTGGAATTTCTCTTTATATCTTATGGCTTAGGAGAATAATTTTACATGCAGCATTTACATGATGCATATTTGAAAATCTTAGTAAGGAACCTTACCTTGTTGTGTTAAATTATGTTCTGTGTTTGGGGTTATTTCTTTCAATGCAAATGTGAAATAACTAAGCTAACTGTGCTTCTAGCAGGACTCTTAAAACTGCATTGGGGAATATTTTTCACACTTGTGAGAATGCTGCTTAATTATATATGTTTCAAATGAGATAACTCTCGTTTAACAATTTACTTTTTAAAAATGTAAATAAATTTAGTGCCTGGGCTATAGTTATAAAGGTGAAACTTAGACCTAGACTCAGTAATTTCTTTAATATGAGAATGCCTTAGAAATGCTTTTCCCAGATGAATAAGCCCTGATTATCCTGATAATAACAAAGGAACACCTCTGCCATGACTCTGCTGAGGTAGCAGATTGTGTGTTAAACTCTTACAGAGTATGAGAGTTAAAAAAAATCTCTATTTAGCTCAGGACTTCCTGGCAGGTAACTTGTATGTCTTGTTGCCTTGCAAGTTAGTTATGATGGCTGACTGGCTTTGTTAATTGTTTGGTTCTGTGCTTAATTATTGTCTCTTACATGATACAGAAATCCAGAGAGATCTTTGTCAGAAATGCTGCATTAGCAGTTAAGTCTAATTTAGCTGTTTCATACTATGGAAGTGGATTATTATTCTTGGAACATAGTGTTAATTAGTAAAGTGCAGTTGGAGAAATGTGTTTTTGTGGTGGTGTTAAGGTATGCTTTTAATTCTTTTCCCCCATAATGCCTACTGTGTTGTGTTGCCTTGAATCAGGAACTTTGAAACTGGACTCCTAAATTATCTTTTAAACATCCATGGGAGTGTTTTCATTTTTGAATTGTACTGAGCACCCAAGCACTTCATGCAGATTGTACATCAGATTGCTTTGAATCTCTGCAACATTGTGCTAGATAAACATTTTACCATTAGTTTCAAAAGTGTCTAATGACTACTGGGGTGGCCCTGACTTCTCCTAATGTAAGAGGGCTTGATTTTTAAAGCAAAGTCCTTAATGTCATTTCAGAGCTTTAAAATTGCATCAGATGTTCATCTCATCAAAATCAAGCAACATAAATGTTTGTGTTCTCTTTAAAAAAGTTAAATATGTCTGTATTAGTATAGAAGGGTCCATGCCATACAGTGCCACTTAGTATAATCTCAGTGTCTGCCCACTGGGATGCTTGATGTGACATTTGGATAAGTGCCCTTTTAAAGCTGCCCTAGCAAAGAATCTCTTTTTTTGTAACATTACCATGCTATGAGTATTGATGACACATCATTTTCTCCTCCTACTGAACTGGGCTGCTTTTCAAATGTGGTCTGAATATGCCGCTGAAATTACATCAGTGTTTTAACCTCAGTGTAACAATGGCTTCTATTACATGTAATTAAAACATTATTTTAATGCCTATAAACACAGACATGGTCTGAGCAGGAATTGAGAGGGTTCTTGGTCATGTCTTTGCCTGTTCTCTAATCCATTGCCCTTTTTTTCCAGGTAGCTTTGCTTGGCTCTTCTTAGTTGAGGGTTCCTGGGATTAAATGCACAATCAGTCCACTGTTTTCCTTTCAGGAGATGAAATTTTGCTGAGTGTGTCCAGCATGGTTTGCTTATTGTTGGGATAATGTTATTCAAATTCTCATTCATCATTTTAGAACCTAAAATTAAAACAGTTACAGTAGTGTAAGAAATAGACTGGTATTGGTATTTCATACCATATGTTGGGATTTTTTACAAAGAAGAAAACAGCTTAATGCATGTTAGGACTGACTGGAATTGCCCAGGTTCACAAAGTACAGGTTCTGTGTGTGCTCATGGGAATTACTATTGGAGAGCTTGCATGCCTGTGTGGTGTTGGTAAATGGCATCCTCCCTGCTGGCAAACATGGTTTTCAGCTTTGGAAACTGGGATTGTGATGTGCACAATGTGAAGGTGCTGTGAAAGAAGGGGAAAGAAACTTCTCATGATTTACTTTTCTAGAAATCCTCAGGGTCATCATTGGGGCATCTGTGAGAAAATGGGAACTAAAACTGGCCTGCAATAGGAATAAACTGAAAGCAGTAGTATCATATTATGTTTTATAGGCAGAATGCATGTAAATATAAATAAAATAAGCATATGTATTATATTCTGACATGACTCATAAGTATGGGATACCTCTGAACTCATTAGGAAAATTGCTAAGACTCTGAGGAAACCTGTCTTACTGAGCACTACTTAGATATTTGGCATTTGCTCATCTAAAAGCATGGTACATTAAATGTGTTCAATATATGTCAAGAAATCCTCTCTGCTTGTAGAGGATTTATTAGGTGAGCTGTAAGATAGCAAAGCATTATGGTGCTGTGTAATTACACTGCTGAGTTTGAAGCTTGTCTGGATGTCCCTGTGGAACTGAAATCCTTTTAAACAAGAACCTGAACTACTGAGACAAGTTGACTTGGAAGCTTCCACGACTTTGTCACTAGAAGCAAGTCTTTTTGGAAATAAGAGTTACTTGGGCCCAAAACCAAAATGACAAGCTGCAGCTGTCTGTCTGACAGTGGTTTTTACACCTCATGCTGGACAACCACGCCGTGCTAAGGGAAACTTGGCTTAGAGGGACTGAGCTGGGAATCAGGAATGTTATTTCTGCTGCTAAGTGGCTGTTACCTGAAAATTTTAATCTAGGAAGCTATTTCAGTCTTAAATTATTCTGAAAGAAGAGGTTGGTGTTACTGTTCTGGTTATTTTTCTGACTCTTGGCTGTGTTTGTCAACAAATGTGTCCTTTGGTGGACAGTAATTTTTTAAATGAAAGCATCTTAATTTATATTGCTCCAATTGGAATAGACTACAGGGGCTTCATTGCTGGTGATTGGATCAAGTATTTATGTTTTAATTAGATGGTAAATGATTTGCTTTTCTGTACCACAACTGAAATGACTGTATCTTGTATCTTATATAGACTTTGAATGAGTCAGGCAAATTTTGAAGGAAACCCCACCCCTGCAACTGCTACCTGCATGAGTAGATGCTGAGTGCTGTTTGGAATTAAAGAAGTGGGATTCTGTTTTTTCCTAAACTGCTGCTGTAGTATCCTCAGAAAAAAAGCACACACTCCTAATGAGTTCAGAGACACTCAAGTAGTCCAGGGGAGGAGCTCTAAGCAGTAAAGTTTTAATAATTTCATGTAACTTCTCCACCGTGTCAGAGCCTGTCACAAGTTTTCTCCTATGTAAATGGAACACATCAGGTAGTGCCATCAGCAGTTGCAGGGGTAAGAAGCCTGGTCTGTTTTCCTTCTTTCTCCTTCATTCTCTCTCTCTGTTCCCCTCTCTTTCTTCTTTTCCTTCTATAAATCTCTAAGCTGAGTTCACGACCATCCCAAACAGCTTCATGGGTAGAAAATCAGATATAACAAAAAAAAGAAATAAAAAATTATTGCAGACATTTAACTTTTAAATTACAGACTATCGATGGTCCCTGCGAAGTCATAGTTCACACGTGGGAGACTCATCTGCAACCACGATCAATTACCCCTTTAGGTATGGGCATCAACTGCATCTGTTTGAGGCATATCCATAAGATTGCTAATATGCTGCACACTGGTTTAAAGGGATTGATAACTATAGTGTTAAAATATTTCTATTTATTAATGTGTGGGAGGTATAGACTTTTTCTTTGCACAACATGGGCCTTACTCTCAAAATATTTGTGTACATAAGTGGCTTAAAAATGGAGTGGATGTGAAATTCTTTGCTGTCACCCTTAAGATTACGTGGGTTGGGGTTTTTTTTTATTAATTTGGAATTGTAATAATTTTCTGTAAGTTTAATTCTTTGAGACTAAGGATCCATATGATGTTTTTTAGAGAAAATGTGGGGGAGGGTGTGAAGTCACTGCTGTTTTTGTTTAAGTACTATTTAATTAGTAAAAATTTAAATAAAATTTTTAATTAGGCTTCTTTTAGTAAATGGATTAATGTGAATAGAAACGTGAATGGACTTATTTACCTGGCAATGTAGCAGAAATGTGTTTTGCTGGAAGAAAAGGTGGCATGCAGACTTGCATACAAGTTACTAATGCTTTTGTGAGCAGGGAAAAGATTGGGGTTTGAAGAGTGACTGAAATAACCTTTGAATGTAGCGTGTAGCTTAGATCTCTCATGCTGCTGTGGGATGGCATGTTTTATGCACTGTCTTTTCTAGGATATGAAAAGTATTACTGCCTCCACATTTAGGAGTTCACATCTATTAAAAACCTAGAGATTTCAGAAAATGTCTTTTAGAAAGAAGGTGGTATCAAAGAAACTGTTAGTCATGAATAATACCATGATCACGCTCCTCCCCCTGCCCCTTTCTTTGTTTTTTTTTCTTTCAGTTGAATTAGTTGTGTTTCTACTCCTGTAAGATTGTTTCTGTATTTGTCAGTAACTGACAAGGGAAGCACCCTGTCCTCTGCTAGGGTCTAGATTGTACCTCTAAGTTTAGATAATCTCATTCCAAAAAGTTAGGATCACTTTTTCCCCCCAAGTAATACTCCATGCTTCGTAAGCAGTCTTTAAGAAAATGCAGCAAACCCAGTATGTTAGTGTTGGGTCATTATGATCCTAAATTGTGATTATTAAAAAATGAGGTCAGGCTCATGATTCTTCTTAGGAAAAATCCAAAAAAAAAGGATTAATTACTAGAGAGGCAAAATTTTGTGAAGATTTATGTTTTGAGAAATGTTTGTTCAGACTACTGCAGTTCTCTTAATGCTGGTGAATTTACTTAGTGCCTTAAGAGTTCAGGTATTAAAGCTTTGGAAAGGGTAAGGATAAAAGTAAGTGTGACCTGAGTGTTTTGAATATTTCATGCTAGTTTGGTTTCTGTCATGTGGGCAGAGTAAGCATTTTAATTGTGACTAACTTGAGCTATAAACGTGCAGGAGGATAACTTTCTTGTATGCTTGCAAGAAACTTTAATGCCTCTGACATTACTTTGACAAAGCCTCTTAGATACTAGTAGGATGTAGATGGCAGCAAAATACTGCAGCAAACCACGAAATTATGCAACCTTCTTGCTCTTCTCAGTTCAGATTACTTTAGGTAAAATGTGGCATTTGGTGTGTTTTATTGTTTTTTCTTGCAGAAACTAAGAAAAAGCATAAATTGGGATAAATCTTTATAGAAGGCTGCAAAAAACATGCTGCTTTGTCTGTTTCAGTTTTCCTGCCTTTTTTAGATACACTTTTTAGAAGTGAAGTGGAAAAGTAGAATTAATTTAACTTGGCAATGATTTTTTTAAATGAATACTAATTAGTTTTCTTTTATTCTTTTCCCCTCCTTTTAATTCTAGAAGATGAAATTGCTGTTGACGATGGTTTCTTTGGAATCCATAGTAAGTGAGACATCTTGACCTTTACTCTTTACCATAAATTTAATTTAAACAAGATTAAGTCTTGTAATTGAAAAATATTTTAAATTGTAAGTTTTAAGAATTGCCTGTGATTATTTTCTCTGCTTGTACAGTTATTTTTGTATCCAGCATTTTGGGAGCTCACACACAGGCTGTAATCCCTTCTAATGTTAATAAAAGGCTTCCAGGAGGAGTTGGAATGTTGTCACTCTGATGGTGTTAAATTTGCAAATTTTAAATCATGAGTGTGTATTTTTGGAAATAGAGAATAGACTTAGATTTCTCTTAATACTTAGCTTAGAAAAACCCTTCATGGAAAGACATTATCATTATCACTTGCACTAAAAGTGCACAATCTGCCTCTTCAGTTAGACATGTAACTACCAAAATGCTCTCAACCCAGCCCAAAAGCCCAAACCTCCTGTCTTGTGTGTGCTGGCAGTTCTGACCCACCTCTCACTCAACACTCAATCCTGTGACACTTCTGGTAGCTCTTTATCATATCTAATACATCTTGTCTTAGAGCTTTTGGATGAGCTTATCCTCATCCAAGGATAGGGTTAGCTAGGAACTCCTCAGAACCATGGGGTCTGCTGCAGCACTTGGTCTGGTGGCTTGTGCTTGCTGGTCATGCTGCTTGTAGGCTTTCCTTGTCCTCATGGTGAGGTTGAGGGTTCTCTGCCATGCTTTGTTTCCCCATCCAAACTGTTGCTGTACCCTGTGCTTCAGACCTACACAGCTTTGCTGGCATTGATTATGTTGAGCTAATTTGACACCTGTATCTCAAGAGAAACAGGGAGCTTCTGATTGCTTATGAATCTTCAGAGTTCCAGTGTTACTCCATGTATTGAGAGATCCCAGGACAAAGGAATGTTATGTTTGCCTTTGGAGGCTTAACTTAGCCCTTGATACCGTGTATAAAATTAACACTGGAATACTTAGACAGTTTACACTTGATCATTATTCCTATTTAACACCCATAAAAATGCAGTATCTGTTGCCTGTTCAGAAAGACTGGTCAAAGGCTGCAGTCAACAGTTGCTCTTGAAATACTACAAGATAAGGCTAGTGATAAGGGGGATTGTCTGGAAGATGGTGTCAGAGGAGCTATATTTATATTGTTGCATATTAAACTGTCTAGATCTCACTAAAACAAGTGACTAAAGTGTCTTCTGCTTTTGTTATATTTTTGATAGATGGTATTGAAACTGTGGATGCTGGGTGGCTGACGTGTCAAACAGAAATAAGATTACGGCTGCATTATTCTGAGAAACCACCTGTGCTGATATCCAAGAAGAAATTTAAAACATCAAGGTTTAGGTAAGAGCCTGCTCATCTCAGTATGCAATTTACCTGATGTTCATTGTCAATACTACTGATTCTTCTTTATTTAATTAATGTAGCCTTAAAATTAATTTTGGGTTACTGATAGGGGTGTGCTATTGGGCCACTTGCAAAGTATTTAAGCACAAATACTTACTCCATGCTTGTCTTTGTGTTCCTTGCTCTTTGGCTGGAACTGCAGTGTGCCTGTATAGTTCTCTGCTGTTAATTTCAAGGAGGTTTCTTTTTTCTTTTTTCTTTTTTTTTTTTTTTAACTTGAAAAAAGCAGAATAGAAGTGGAAGTTGGGGGAAAGGAAAGGAAAGGAAGAAGGCTTCCAAATTGTTTTGTTGCATACTAGTTTTTCACCTTACCAGAGTAAACAGCTCTATATTGTTATATATATAGTTAATTTTCTGCTTACATTATGGATTTCCAGTCAACGTGGATGGTTGAGATAATAGAATTCTTTAGTCATTTTTGTTGTTTCTTAAATCAGTTTGATGCTTTTATCTGTAGGCATTACTACAACTGATAATTATAATTATTGTACAGCCGATTGGCAGAAGTGGGTATCTTAATCCTGGTATTTAGGGTACTGCACTATTGCCCAAGTGTTTGAGTTCTTTCCCATCTTGAATTTCTGAGATGCAGGACTTGCTCTCTCAGTGATTTACAGATCACTCAGTTACAACCTGGGAGTTACCTATGTACTGTGTATCTCACTTCCTTAGTCTGGCTTTGGCAGTCCAGTGAAGTTCCCACTGACAGGAAAAAACTGTAACTCACCTTTTTAAAAAGGAGTACCTGGGAACTATAGGCTGGTCATTCTCACCTCTGGGCCTGGCAGGATCACAGAGCAAGTTTCTTTCTGGAAACTATACCAAGGCATGTAGAAAATAAGCTGGTGGTTGATAACAGCCAGTGTGGCTTTGCTGAGGGTGAATCATGCCTGGCAAATTCAGTGGCCTTCAGTGTAGGTGGATGAGGGAAGAGTGACTAACATCGTCTGCGTGGACTTGTGCAAAGCATTTGACACTGTTCTGCACAGCATCCTTGTCTCTAAACTGGACAGGCGTGGATTTCATGGCTGCACCACTCAGTGGATAAGGAATTGATTGGCTGGATGGTCACTGAGTGCTGCAGTCAACATTTTGATGTCCACGTGCAGCCCGGTGATGAGTGATGTTCCTCAGGGGTCAGTGTAGGCACCGGTGCTGTTTGACACCCTTGCTGGTGACATGGACAGTGGTGAGGCACTGGCATGGGTCATCCAGAGAAGCTGTAGATGCTGAATCCCTGGAAGTGGCCATCAAGGCCATGTGGGATGGGGCTTGGAGGAACCTGGTTTAGTGGAAGGTGTCCCTGCCTATGGCAGCGGGGTTGGAACTAGGTGACCTTTAAGGTCCCCTCCAACCCAGACCATTTTATGATTCTGTGATACTTGATTTCTTTTTTCTTTTTTTTTTTTCCAATTTTCTTTTCCCCTCCCACCAATTCCAGCTTCTGATGAGGGAAGTTTATTTAACATGACACTCTTCAGTGAGAATTAATACTTACATTTTGTTCTCTAAAGCTCTGTCTTTTTTCCTGGCTTGTTACAGCTTACATCACTGACAAACTTCACTTTGTGTGGGAGGTTTGCTCTGTATAATAAAGAATTCTGACTCATACAGAGAGGCTTATTCCTCTCAGTCCACGATATATCAGAAATTGCATTCAGTTTAAATGATCATTTAGTATTTCTCAAAGGACTTAATTGCTTTGGGCTATATTAGTTATGTTTAATAGGGTGTACTTTCCTGCCTTATTGCTGTTCGTAGAGACCTAAAGTTGTGTGTTTGCTTAGCAGGAGCCTCCAGTGTTCAGGTCTTGCTCTTGGTTATTACTGCTGTTTTCAGGGCTTTTCATTAGCCTTTTGGCACTCTGGGTACCAGTCTGTGGAGGAAGGCTGTCTGTTTGGCAGCCCAAATAGTTAGTTTGATGGAATGCTGCTTCTCAGAGCACTTAGTAAGATTTTCATGTTTACCCATGTCCAAGTTTTAATACTGACCTGAGCACTGAAATCTGACTAAAATATGATTTAGGCAATGGCTACAAACTCCTGAGTCTTGTGAGGGCCCACTGCATGCAAAGCTGTCCTGCAGGTGGTGGTGTTGAGAAGAGTTCTTGTGTTGTATGAGCTTCTCCTCAAGCTTCTTTCTAATTCTTTATCGCTTTCAAAGAAACTCCTCTGACTTAACCATTTGTTTTGTATTTCTGGTTGAGTAGAGTAAAATTGACCCTAGAAGGCCTAGAGGAAGATGAGGATGATGAAGAAGGCCAAGAGAAAACCACCCCTACTGTACCTCAGAAAATGGCAAACACTGTGGAGTTCTCCTTAATAAGTAATAATGACTATAAATGTCGACACACTCAACCAGACTGTGGTTATGCTCTGCAGCCAGACCGGTGGATAGAGTACACAATACAAACCATGGAGCCTGATAACTTGGAATTAATCTTTGATTTTTTTGAGGTATGTCTCTTCACCCCTAAGAAGCAGCTCCAGTCTGCCTTTGGGAGTTAGATTCAATTACTGTGAAGATTTCACTGTTGAAACAGGGCCACTGCCTGATATTCTTGGGTGTTCTGGATTTGTTTACACAAGCATGAGACTGTTGGCTCCCAGCCCGTTTTGCAGAAAGGTTTTCTGAGTCTTCTTGATGGGGAACACGAAGTTTTTTCATTTCTGCTTATTTAGAAGTCAGTACAAATTAGGCTCAAATCTCTCTGTGTGTGGTATTTTATGTAGTTGGGTTGGCTTGATATTTATCCTTTACCAGAGCTAAGTTTCATATCTCCTGCTTGAACCTGAACAATGTGTATATAAACTGGTTATATCACAATTATTTAATCTAAATTTTCATGTTACAAGCAAAAGAGATTTCTCTGAACTAACCAGTGCAAATTAAAACTGGATTCTCACTACTATATCTGTTATTTTGCACTCTGTTTTTCCTGCTGAAAGATCTTAATATTCAAAGTCCTTTTTAAAAGAAAACAACTTTTCATCTCTTCATACTCTGTATGCAGAAGAAAGCTCTAGGCACTCTCTCTTTGCTCTGAAAATGCCCTTAAGATCACTTACACTCATAATTGTAGTGTCTATGTAGTTCCTTGACTATGGTCAAGTGCACATTCTGCATATTAGTTGCCTTCCTCCTTCCCTGCAGATGAACACAAAGCTATTTTAATTGTGTATATTATTCCAGTTAATTTTTGTTCTAAATATGACTTGGCCTTTTTAGAAGACAGGCTATTTCATGTGTGCAGTTTTGATCCGAAAAGCTTGTCATATCTAAATTTTCAAACACAGTTTTGAGTTGTTTAGATTTCCATCAAGAGTTTCATGTTCCTGATAGCAATTTGCCACACACATTGAACAATTTCAGCCTGAAATGATTGTTCTGTGTAGTGCACAAGGAACTCGTTACATCAGTGCCTGTTTGTGTCTTCCTGAGGAGCAAGGAAGAAGAATTTGTTTAGCATTCTCACCTGCATATACCAGTAAGTGTTCTGGTTTTTTCATTTTTAGGAAAATTTGGGTGAGAAGGTGGTCCAAGGTGATGCCCTCCCAGGTCATGTAGGGTCTGCCTGCCTCTTGTCATCCACCATTGAAGAACTTGGGAAGAGTGCTGGAATTATTACACTCGCTATTATGAGCAGAAATCCAAGGAAGACAATTGGGAAAGTTAGAGGTACAGCTGAAGCAAACAACAGAGGTAGATAACTTTATTTAAAGTCATCTGCTCTCCACTGACGTGTGAAGTATTGATGTTTTTCTTGTAGTGGACTACATAGTTATTAAACCAATCCAGGGATACGCTTGTGATATGAAAGCTTCATATGCAAAATACTGGAAACCAAGAACAACTCTAGACGTTGGACACAGGGGAGCAGGAAACTCTACAACAACAGCTAAGTAAGTGTGTTTGCATTTTAAGCTGGGGTGATTATGTTTTGTTTCACTGACATCAGGAAGTGGGCAGTTTAAAAAGCTGCAACCCACGGTCATTCAAGTCACTTCAGTATCAAATGTGGGTGTTCTCCAAAACAAAACCTTCTGATTTGTGTTTCTGTTGTTTCAAAGGACTTCTGTGCAGTACTGCATCTAACAACCCCTTTTTCTGTGCTGTTATTTTAGACTTGCTAAAGTTCAAGAGAATACAATTGCCTCTCTGAGGAATGCTGCCAGTCACGTATGTACACACATTTTCACACATGTAGTACCTCTATATTTTAAACTAGGCTGGCTTGTTTGCTTGATTTCTGTGATTCAGTACAGTGAATGGTAATTGCACTGATAGAAAATGTTATCAAATCACTGTGGAAGTTCTCTGAGTAGTGGGAAGTAATAGCTAGATTAGACTGTTACTCTCAAGTTCATAAAAAAAATATCAAAGCTTCCATTTAATGCCTTCTGGTGGTGTTCTCATACAGGGAGAATTTTAATCTTGACCCTGTAGACACATAGGGTTGGAAGAAGTTTGAACAAATGAATAAAATTTTGGCACTGCTAGAGTGTGTCAGCACACTGTGTAACAAAACTCAGTGTCCAAAAATGTGACCTAGGAGCTGAGCTGGTAGAAGAAAGCAATCCTTTGTTTTGGTGCTTGCTACAGTGAAGACTTGGAATCCTAAGGCAGGGCTTTCAGTTTGGGAGATGCTGGCTGCACATGCCTAAACTCTGTGATTGAGGTCATCATCACTTTTGTTCCTTCCAGTGATCCTTGGTCACTGCAGTGATCTGTGATAAGACTGATCTAGATGATCCAGTGAGACACTGCAGCAGAGTAGCTGGAGGCAGAAGGAGGTTCAGAGGTTCTTGGTCTGGCTCTTGTTTTCAGTCACGTGCTGCTATGAGATCACCTGCTGCTTAACTTATGGTTCCTAAGCCTTTATACCTTAGTGGTATTTCTTCACTAATGCAGATGCTTGCAAAACACCATTTGAAGTCCTTAAAGGCATGGGAGCAGCATCTGGAACTGGCTACTGATTCTGAAGTGCTTTAGTCCCCAAGAGTCAAAGCTGGAAGCTGTCTCTTCTTTTGAAGTCAGTGTATAATTTGAACAGAGTGACTGGGACATGCACTGACTGCAGAGCAAAAGAAAACTGTAGCTACTAAATGACTCTTTGGAACAGTGGTCCTTAATCTCTGGGTGGGACACTACAGGTTTATAGACAGCTTTTATAAAGCCTACAAGAAATATGCATCGAGGCAGAAATTTACTATGAAGTCAGCAGCAGAAGCACCAGAAAGGTGCTTTCAACTATTTATGGATTGAAAAGGCTGAAAGCTACATATCTAAAAATATTTCTGCTGAGAAAAGGGCTTAAAAAAGCCTGTCCTATTTTCTCTCTGTGTTGAGTGAAAAACTGTAAGTGAGTCAGGATGGTAATTTGGTGATTGGTATTCTTGGAGGCCTTTCAAAGGAATGATTTGCAGACAGTCAAAATAAGTAAAAACCCCAGACCTATTACTGTGTGTTTCTGTTTCTTTCTGGCCCTCCCTCTTTTCAAAAAGATTGTACTTAGAGCTCTTGAATCCTTCTTCCCTTTTTTTTAAGCTCAAGAGAAAATAACATGCAGCTGAAAAGAAAGGAGAATAATGGATGGAGCTGTTTCTGCTCTTGCACATGTAGCACACTATTGCTGTGTTACTCACTAGTGACCCCAGAAGCTCATTGATAGATGGAATGTCTCCCTAAAGCTTTGCAATATGCAGCCATCCCTTGTCCCTTGGTGGGGTGGTGGAGTGGAGGGAGGAAGGACACTCCAAAGGCATGTGTGTTTTATACATCTGTATTTGAAAATGTCATCTTAGCCTTGCTCTGAAATCAGGTTTACAATACTATATATATATATAAAAGCTGCATTATGGTAATTAAGATACCTTCCCATATGATTTTTTTTTGCCATTATTTGTCTATTACTGAGTATAATTTAAGTGGTAACAACCAGTTGAATTCAACTTCGGCATGATGTCCAGGACCTGTAAATACTTGACAACTTGTGTGCAGTTCTGTAGTCTTTGTGCATAAGTAGTTAATGTTGTTTTGTTGTGTTCTGTGTGTTTTTCAATTTTCTATAGGGAGCAGCATATGTGGAATTTGATGTACACCTTTCCAAAGATCATGTGCCTATTGTATACCATGATCTCACATGTTGCATGGCCATGAAAAAGGTAAAGAAGATAATATCTGTATTTTACTTATAAGTATGACCATTCCAGAAACTAAAATGCCACGCTCTTACAGAAATCATTCTGGGGCCTCAAAGGAAGGAATGGAAATAAATATACAGCATTACTCTGTGTGTGAAGTGGTGCAGGGAAGTTGAGTTTTTCCTTTTGATGTCATAGCAACAGCTTTTCAGGTGCACTCTTTGTTTGGCACTCTTCAAGCCAACCTTGTAGTTATTTAGCTTTTTTTTAAATTTAAGATTTGGGTGAAAAAATCAGGCAACTCCACTATATTCGGTAGTGCCCGTGGGATTGTTTTAGGCTGCCAGAGCAGTCTAAAACAACTTCTCCTTGTTTCTCTTTTGCAGGAGAGTTAGTGTGATTCTCAGCATGACTTCTCACTCCTGCTGATACTTAAATGTATACAGTTATGTACTTAGGAGAGCTCTTTAAGTCAAACCAAGGTCTGCTTTGTTTGCATCCCAGTAGATGGAAAGCAGGCAAATGGAAGAAACAAGGATCTGCTTTATTTAAGGAGTTTGATTAGCCAAAAATGGCCTTCCGTTGGTTTTTTTAACTTTCTTTAACCCTTTTTTTCTTCAGCATTTTGCTCTGTTCCTTTAACTATGAGGTAAACACTGTACTTCATGTCTCATACCTAAGAGAAGCTGAGGAACTCTTGGATTGCTTAGTGGAACTTTGGAAGGGAGCTAAGACCAAGGTTCTAGAAGCAGGAAAGTGGCTTTTGAAAGCAAGTGTCCTGTTCCTTTCTGTGCTTTACCTCTTGAGGTTAGGGTTGGGATTGGGGTTTTAACCAAAAACTCTTTTCTGCTGCTTCTGGAAGCATCAAGAATACTACAACATGAGCAGTACTGGACTGTACTGTCACTTGTATGTCCAGTTAAGCATTCCTTAAGAGATGCTCTGAACAGTCTATCACCATATCTCTTAAATACCCCAGTTTTATGAAGCATAACAATTGAATGTTTTCAGAAGGTGACATTTCACTCCTTAACAGCAAGAGAAGCAGAGGCATTAGGCCTGGTGACTCCAAAAAAACCCCACTGAAGTGCTTTTCTTGTGTGATCTGTTGTGTGTTCTCCACCAAGGCCCGAATTCTGGCATTCAGCAGCAGAGCAAAGAGGTTGGACTCTGTGCTGTGCTAGTTACCTTCCTTCCTAGCTCTGCAGGGAAACCAGAGATGGATGGCATGGCAGAGCACACTGCCCTGTCTTCTTGGCACTAAGTTTGTGTCATCAAACTCTCACACCCTTTGCAGTATTGCAGTTTATAAGAAGCCTGGCTTTGAACAGCTGTGGAAATGCATATTCAGTGTGTCTCCACTCAGTACTGTCTTGCTCAGTAACAGTTTCTGTAGGTGAAGAGGGGAAGTGAGAATTTTTTTGAAACCAAACCTTTATTTTGGGAGCAGAGTGTGAGGGTCTCAATTTTACCCCAGGACATTTGTCTTTTTGAATTAGTTTCTGAAACATTGGATAGACGGTAATAAACTGAACTGCCTTGGAGTATTTTTTACTGCATTGCTTTACTTGCAAACTTTTTTCTGAGTACATTAGCCAATCAAGTTTTTATAGAATGATTATACTAATTTTTGTGAAGAAAGAACTTTAAAGCCTCTGACTTGCATGAAAACACAAATCCTGTTGGTTTTTTTTCAAACTGACACCTGTTCTATGCTTTTAAGTGACTGTGTTATCTCCTGAAAACTGGTTGTCTTATTATTAAAATATAACTGCTATCTTTATCAATAAAAGAGAAAAAATGAGTTGCCTTTAATATTACCATACTAAAAGCATGTAGACTTTTTTGTAGTTTTCAGTGATGCTTATTTATATATTGTTTCTCTTCAAAGAAACTGGATACAGAGCCTTTGGAACTGTTTGAGATTGCTGTCAAAGAACTCACATTTGATCAGCTGCAGTTATTGAAGGTATTGTTGTTACTTTGGCTAGTATGGTATGCTATGTGTAAAACTTCAAATTGTGTATAAAGCTTCGAGTTTTGGGGAGTAACTAGAGACTGCTCTATTTGCACAATTTTTTAAACTGTGCTCTCCCAAACTGTTAGTTAATTCCAAGAAAAATAACTTTTGCACCATTGTTAAAACTTGAATTAATTTGCATCTTCTGGAAAGGTGGTCTGACAGCTTGTGTAGATCCATATCAGTATGCTAACATTGATAGTTTTGAAAAAATAAGGGAGGTTGAAAGTGAAGGTAGGGTGCATTGAAAGCCAATGCTTTGGAGTCTTTGTTGAAGAAAAACGTGCCATGAAGTCTGTCTAATTTCCAAATGTTAAAGGGATTGCATTGAACTGCTCTACCTTCCAAACAGAAGTGCCCTGTCTACCTAAAAGGAGTCAGGGGATGAGACTGGGCCACTAAAGACCCCCCCTTCCTTCAGTCAGGGAAGCACCTGGCTGGTTGAGGAACTGTGTGATTCTTTTTACTTCAAATTACTTGGTCTGCTCCTTTTTGTGGAGAGGGAATTTAAATAGAGCGAGGGAGTTTGCCCTTTGTCTGGCCTGATTCTATCTCACTATGTGACTACATTACAAGGCCAGTCAGCCCTCTGCACTGGATTAAACACAGAGGAGAGATTGATGTTCAGACTTCTTCACACCTTGATGTTGAATTTATGTGTGTTTTTACCCTTGAACTTGTTTTTTGAATTTTCAGTGGGCGTGTTTTCAGTTTGGTTTTATGAGCTTTCCTTGAAATCCTTAAAACAAACTTGGAAATAAAACTGTGATGTGTACTAGGATGTCCTTTATTGTTTTACAAATGACTGAAACTGTGTCTGTAAGGGACCTTTAAACCTAAAAACAATTTATAAGGAAAATTAGCTACATTTTGTATGTAGGAAGATCTCTGTGGGTAGAGTGTTTGCTAATGTTACTCTTATGCTCTTACTCTTCAGCTGGCCCACGTGACTGCCCTGAAAGTAAAAGATCAGAATGGTATGTACTGGTTTGGAAGAGTCTTGAGATTGATTTATTACCATGAACATTTCTAAATGCTTATGGAGTGAATTTTGTGCATGCTGTTGAGTTCTTTGCTGGGAACTAAATACCTGAACAGAAGTTACTCCCTTGGGAAGAGGGGACAGGACAGTAGAGGGTGACTGCATAGGTCAATATATATTTAGGAAGAATCATAAGAAAATTGCCATTAATGTTTCCATCTTAGGCTTCTCTTACTCTATCTTCTGCCCTTCAGATTTGCCAGCAAGAACTTTGGTAACTGCTGTAGGGTGTCTTAGTGGGGCTGTAAATTGTTGGCCTTAATTCATCCCCTTTATAGGGACAGCAAATTGGCAGAGTGTCTCACACACCCTCCCTGTCTAGGAAAAGATAAAATAAATAAGCCTTGCTAGGCAAGGCTGCTTCTCCTGGATGTTACTCAGTGAGTGAAGTAGTGAGGGATGGAAGAAGCCATTTCTGATCGATATTCTGGTGAGTTTTTAAATGGTTATCAAAGAATTTTCCCACTGGCAAAACAGGAATTGCCAACACCATCGTTGGAGTAAGTCAGTGTTAGAGGGAAGGTGTAGGTAATCCAAAGGTAGGCTTGATTTCATTCTTCCTTCCTAAAGGCCTTGTGATTCTGAGCCAGCCTTTTCTTCCTGAGCTTACTGGGATTAAGCTGTTTATTTTGATACAATATTTTGTATTTTTTTCCAGCATCTTTTCAAGAGGAAGAAAACTCTGCTTTTGAGACCCAGCCATTTCCTTCCCTGCAAAGAGTAAGTAGAGAATATAGAGCAATGATGATTGTGAAACACGAAAATGTATTTTACTTTCAGCTTTGCACATGTAGCAAGGGATATTAATTTTTCATTTAGTCCTCTTATACCAATGCAGGAACTGAGAACATGGGCTTTTATTGTTGGCCACTGGAGGCTTTTCAGTGCTTAAAAGTAATAGTTTGCATATATTTCAGGCTTCTTAATTCATGAACCCGAGTTGTATAGCTCAGGGTACACAGAGGCATTGCATTTTAGTGCATTTACAATTGTTTCTAATTTTGAAAAAACCCCACCTGGCCTTAGGCAGTTCAGCACATAGTATTGGCCATCTAGCAGGGCCAGACACAGAAATATTAAGTGAATTTCTGGTATGTTCCCATTCCCAAAGGTGAATTGACTTGCATTTGTACCTTGTCAAAATCTTGTCCTTAAGATTTTATCCATTTTTATGTATTTATTAAGTCAAAATTGGAGTACAAATGGCTGTATATATATCTTGTGTTAAATGTTAAAACTCTGGGGTTTTAATTCTACTGTTAGGCACAATTGGCATTAAATTCCAATGTATTCACCCAGTAATTGCCTCCACAGTGCTTTGTTGTCCTCCTTTCTTGTGGGATCTCTTCCTCATGAATTTTCTTTCAGGTCCTGGAGTCTGTTTCTGAAGATGTTGGGTTCAACATTGAAATAAAATGGATCTCTCAGCAAAGGGTAAATAAACATGCATGTGATTTACTTCAATTCTTTGACAGCTAAAGCTTATCATTTGAAATGGTGCAGTAATACAAGCAACTGTTTCCTTTTAGTCAGCAGTGCTGCAGACTCAGCTGGATTGTTTAGTCTCAGTCCAGAAAGAAATGGGGAAGGAAACCAAGGAGAGTTACAGGTGCAAGTCCCTAAGCCTGGAGACATGCTAATAGTACTCTGAGAGACAGGTCAGCTGCAGGAAGACTGGCACCTGCTGTTCTCAGAGGATATCTCATTTCTGCAAATCTCACCACTGGATTTGTACATTCAACAGAATCTCAGAATGGGTCAGGTTGGAAGGGACTGCAGTGGATAATCTGGCTCAGGCTCCCTGCTCAAGCATTGCACAGGATTGTGTTTATTTAGGAATAACTGTAGAGAACATCTGCTGTAGTTTTTGATGATCTTGGAGGGAATTCCTTGGCATTTTCAAAATTAGAATAGGCTTTTTAGAAATGCTTTCCTTGTGTGGGGAGACAGAGAACTTTTCAGTGAATCTCAGTGCTGTGAGAATTCAGCTACACCTCACTGTGAGTCCTCTAGAGCTGTAACCAGCATTTAGCAGACTAAAGAGTTGGTTTCTGTATCTAGGCTGGCAAAGTGAATCCTCATTTTGTCCAGGTAGAATGATGGGTAAAATGATTTTAGTAAGCCTTAATTTAAATGGCTAAAACTTGTTCTTTCTTCTTCTAGGATGGACAGTGGGATGGCAACTTGTCAACTTACTTTGATATGAACCTTTTTCTAGATATCATTCTAAAAACTGTTTTAATGAATGCTGGAAGAAGAAGAATTGTATTTTCTTCTTTTCATGCAGATGTTTGTACAATGTAAGTTAAGAAGAGAGAATTTTTTTTTTATTTGTTAAAATTAACTTGAACTAAGAATAGCCAGCAGGAAACAAGTAAGACATGTTTTGCCTAGACATAAACTCTGGGTGCCAGAATAGCTGGGAAATAAAACAAGACCACTTTACCATCAGAAAGGAGCCCAAAATAAAATAGGAGATCACAGTCAAGTGCCTTCCTGAATGTTTTAGTCTTTCCTGACATAGCAAAAATAGTCAAGGTTTCTTCTGGTATCCCAAAGCTTTTTTACAGTCCTTCTCTAGGGTTATGCAAGCCCAACTTAAATAATCTTGTTACAATTTTTCACCATATCTACATTTTTAAAAGGACAGAAAGCGAAAAAACTTTGTTACCCACTTTTGTTTTGGGTTTTCTTCTTGATTTTTATTCAGTGGTTTACTTTGCTTTGTTTAATGCCATATTGAAGGTATTGGGCATAGAAAAATCATAGGGGTTGAACTGGTGAACAAATAGTTGGGAGACACATGAACTAAAAATGTTCTACAGTGCTTGGTAACCAGAAGGGCTGTCAATGGAAGCTTCATTTGCTGCTGCACTGATGAAATACCATTGGGCAAGACAAAACCAAATCAAAGGACTGATAAAAGAGTTGAGAAGCGAGTGTAAGAACATGCCAATCTCAAAATTTTGCTGCCATCTGCTGTCATTTCATACCACCATACTGGTATCCAAGTGGAAAAATAAATTAGTAAGGTTGGGTTCTGTATGTTAACCGTGTTTAGAAATTCTTGTCATGATTCTTCATATTGCTCTAACGTGCATTTAAGAAGGAAATGACAGAATTAAAAAGCCTTCAAGGGTTTTACATAAACATTTTGAGGATGTGGGTCTGAGTTCAACATGAAGGTTAGCTTCCCTTAAACTGTGTAACTCTAATAGTGTTAGTCTCTAATAGTGGCAAAAGGAATAATTGGAGCAGTTTGTCATACAGATGGATGCTAAACTGTAGTGCCATCTCGTTGCACCAGCTAGGAACTAGAAGAACATGCAGTAAAGAGAGGAATTCCCCTCAAGACAGTAAGATCCAATTCCTCTGCTTTTTATGTTTTAAGTTTTGTTTCTTCATTTGCTGATTGTGAACCTTTTCTCGACCAGGATTCGGCACAAGCAGAACAAGTATCCTGTGTTATTCCTCACCCAAGGAGAATCCAAACTCTATCCAGAGCTTATGGATCTCCGATCTCGCACAACTCCAATTGCCATTACTTTTGCACAGTTTGAAAACTTGCTGGTAAGCTGAGAGGTGCTGTGGTAAAACGAAGCTAAATTATCACTGCTTGTTCTAAATCTATCATTTTTGACATAAATGCTTAAAATTACAACTAACCTCATAAAAGAAATACACTGACGTTGAGTCGCTGGCAAAATAATGTCCATTGTTTCAAATGTCTAATTAATAACAGTGTTTTAAAAATAGTGCTATCAATGAACTCTCTAATAATTGTATTAAATTATTTTTTATTATTATGGATGAAATTGTAAGGAGCTGCAAGTGTCAAGAGCTTAAAGAAGCTGATGTGTTTCAGAAACATGGATTTTAATTGGGGTGTTATGTATTTCAGGGAATTAACGTGCATTCTGAAGATCTGCTGAGGAATCCATCGTTTATTAAACGAGCCATATCCGAAGGTCTGGTTATTTTTTCATGGGGTGATGATGCAAATGACCCAGATAACAGGAAGAAGTTGAGAGAATATGGTGTTCATGGGCTAATATATGACAGGTACTTAATTACACCTTCTTTAAATAATCAGAAACTGTTGTATCTGGATTCTAGTGAAAAGTCACATTGCTTCTTGGTGGACTGGGGACCAAATTTCTTCCTTCTTGTACTGGAAGTGCATGAAGCCCATAAACCCAGATCCTGATCAAGTCTAACACTAATTCCCACTTTTGCAGCTGTACATGTAAAGCAAAATAACTTGTTTTCTCCTAAGATTAACATAAATGTAATTTGATTCTTTAAAGAAATAGTGCATGGCATACACTTTTCAGATGCTACTGATATTCCTGATAGTGATTTTTAAGTTATGTACGTGATATGGTGAGGACAATGTTAAACTCTTTGACTGAAAGCTCCACCTTTCTACATTAAGCTGTGGAAATGGTTAACACAGCTTAAGTGAACGATTTTAACGTAATTTTGCCAACATTCTGTTATGTGTCAAAGCTGTGAATTCACCATTTTTCCTATTAAAATTACCTTGGAGTGACTCCAGAGCAAACTGCCAAATTAGTCACTTCAGAAGGTAACTACTATATCCAGACAATGCAGGTCTGGTAAATATTTGAACAAAAGTGTTGTTGGGTTATTTAGCTCCTCTCAAAATCGAGTCTGTTTGCTCTTAGAATTGTGGGCTCTCATGGTGGGTTCACTATTTCTGTGGTTTGCCAGAGTTCTCATTTCCTGTAGTGTATGGAATGTCTCCTCCTGTTCACTGTCAGTAAGAAAGAATAACTAGATTTTTACCTTGGGGATCAGCTTCAGGCTGAAGACATTGAAACATAAGTCCTCTTTCCTGCCACAGCAGTGCTGCCTGTTGTATCTCTTCTGCAACTCATGACTGAGGGCCCCTTTAGTTCATGAAAAATATCGCTGGAGGAGAATGCAGAAATTCTTGACTCTTCAGTGTACAATCCTGGAGGGATGAGATTGGATCCTTTGATGTGCATAACTTAAAGTCATACATTATTGGTCCGTGAATAGGTGGGGTGTTTTAAAACCAAATCCTGCTGTATGAAGTGTTCTTAAGGTGTCTGTTCATCTGATGTCTACTAATCCAGCCTTCCAGAGCTGCTAATTACTCCTTGTGCAGCAGATACTCACTACTATGGTAAAACAGTAAAGCAGGTCACAGCCTCGTTTCTGACTTGGTGTTGCTTTTATTACTTAATATAATCAACTCTAATTAAATGCTGTTGCATTTCTGTCCAGGCTCAAGTCTGCTACACGTCATCTTATGGTCCCTTTTGTACTGCTTAGTGTGTTTTAAGCTGTAGTAGGATAGCAAAACACCTTTTATCTCACCTTTTGATGACTAGCTGATTTTTTTTTGGAAGGCTGAATTCCCTTATGGATTTAACTGGAGAAAAAATTCTGAACTTTCCCACTTTTCCTGGAGTGTTCATCTCTCCTCTCACTGCCTGCCCCCTGTATCACTTCCACTTTGTAGCATCTTTCCATTTTATTAAGAGGAACCCCAAAATTAGTAGCAACTCCAAAGCTGTTCAAAAACAATAGTTCAGTACTGAATTTTTTCTCTGTTTTTCAAGTTACAAACTGTAATTTGAGTAGCAAAGAATTACCTTGTTTCAGTGTAATTGTTGCAGGGAAGTGCTACTTCCCTTTTTTATCTGTAGAATGTTCCTTTGCATTCTTAATTATTTTTCAAAATGGACTAATTGTCTAGATAAAATTAAATTCAACCTTAATATAGGTCACTTTAGATGAAATGTGGCACTTTCTAAAAGTTGCATCAGAAATCTCAAGCTGGACACTTGAAATGCAGGTGGTACCTGCAGGGCCTGGACAGAACATCAAAATGTAAAACCTGGCAGCAAGTGTTTCCACTCCCAGTTGGAGCTGCTGGGTAAAAAGGCAGTCTTTCAGATCATTTGAGACTGTGAAGTCAATAGTAAGAGTTTAAATAGGTATAGTGAAAAGATCCATATTCTGTGCTGTGTGAAGTTTACAAATAATTGAATTTAAAACTATTGTGAAGCAGAACTCAAGTGAGATGTACATGCCTGTTCCAAGGCCTGGAAATAAGTAGGGGACTACAGTAATCTGTTTATTAGTGTAAAGCCAGTTAATGCTCTTTTTGTGTCTTCAAATTCCAGAATGTTTCCAGGGCTGAATAAAGATGTGCTTCTTCTGTGGTTTCTGCAGAATTTTTGTTCTCTGGATTTATGGCTCAGTCCAGATATTTGTCAAAAGTCGCTGTGCCTGGTGTTTTGTGTTGCTGTTGACTAGACCTTTACTCATCCCATGTTAAATGCTGGTTATCTGAATAAGCTAGGAAGGGAATAGAGGAATTTTAGTGTATTTTAGGTTGCTTGCATGTGGCCCTGAGTTACTGTGTGCAGTAGTTTTTTCTGAGCTTATGAACTGTCTGCATAGAGATAATTTCTGTAAGCTATTTTTTTCCACACTTTAATCATCCATGTAGAATTGGCCAAAACAATGTAGCCAATTGTGAAGATGGCAGAAACACTATGTCCTGAACACCAAAAGTTGATGATACCAAGCCCTGGGCAAAAAAAAAATGCAGGTAGGGGGTCTGACTTTGCTTTGCATGGAGAAAAGCTGCAAGACTCAATCTGGGAAGCTTACAAATGCCAGCAGTGTTAAAGGAATGACCTCACTGGGGCAGAGGAAAGAGCACACACAGACCTCTCCCCCCATCCAGTCCTTTCTCCACTTGGGCTGCAGGTTATTAGATACACCCAAAGCCATTAGACCAGAGGGCTGTTCTGGCACAGTTGTTGGGATGACACTCTGCTATTTTCCTGTATTTAACTAGCATTCATCCCAGTGTTTAAAGTAACCAAATTACTTGCATTAAAAGGTGCCACCTCTGCCTTCAGGCTTTTATTTGGGCCCTTATACAGAAGAATACTTTATGTGCATAACTGGATATCTTCCTTAAAAGGCTTTATTAGTCTGACGTTGAGACTTTAATTAGAGAAGAAACTTTTAACTTCTTGTAGGGAAATTCTCTGGTTTGGCAGAAAATGATCAATTTTAAAGCAGAATTTGTGGGGTGATTTATCTGGTATTTTTCTCCTGGGTAAGCTTTGGAAACAGTCCAGGAAATATTTCTATATTTGAATGTATTTAACTCAGTAAGAAAAATGCAGTCTTATGTTTTCACACCTGTTGGCTCTATATTAAATACCAATGTGGAGAGGGGGTGGGTGCTAACTCACACTTGTGTTATCTTTTTTCATTCACTTTATGTGGTCTGAATTTGTGTTTTTAAATAATATACACAACTACATAAAAATACTAAATGGTAATTTTTATGCTGAAAGCTTTTCCATGGGAACTTTCTTATGGTGCATGTTGCATTTGCAGATTCCAGACAAAAGCTCTGTGTTTGATTGGTATTAGTAACTGCCCAAAATTTGACACAAATTTAGCTGGCAGTCAAGGCAAAAGCATTCCAAACACTTCTCAAAAGCAGAAGACTGTCTAAATCTGTGCTGTCCTGCTTGCCTGAAACTGCATGTTACTTAAATTACAGCATGGAGATATGTAGGAAGTGGACCGGTATTAGTTGATTTATAATTTAATCTACTTGGTGATTGAATTAAGATGTTATGCAATGGCAGTCTAAGTCTTCCCTACTTTGTGAATGACAAATTAAACTCAAATTTACCTTGAGATGTAAAGAAAAATGACAAGTTTGAGTCAAAAGCTTCAGTAAACTGTTTTAGCCTGAAAACAGTATTTCAGTGCTGCTGACTCTTGCCTGGTGTGTTTTCAGAGGTTGCAAAAACACCTGACAGGAGCTGAAGACACAAGTTTTACATCCACTGCATAACCCTGCAGTGTCCTGCAAGTCTTTTGTAGAAAGTGCTTATTTTGAAAAGTCATATTTAAGGGAATTCCTAGTCTTCAGAAGGGCTTGCTCATTGATAGGAAGTCGAGTGGAGGAACTTTGGTGCATAGCTGCTTACAAATAATTATCCTGCTGAAGGATGAAGGTTAGTGAGATGGTGATGTTGGAAATAATTAAAGGAAGTCCTGGAACTATGTTCTGGTCTTGCAAACTGGTGGCTTTCTTCCATGGACCCAAAAGGAAAGTGGGGACAAGAAATTCTGAAACACAACTGTAGCTGTGCTTCAGATTGTCTTCTCTGTTCGGGTTTAGAAGGAACACTGTATACTCATTGGAGCAGACTGGCTCTAGTGGCCAGGTTCAAAGCAGCTTGTAGAGTTTGAATCAAAGTCTCAATGGAAAAGAATTTAATATGCAGCAAGAATTACAGAATTTATGCTTATTGTCGTCTAATAAAATACCTGCCAGAAGCTGCTTAGAAATATGCTTAGCCATGGTCTGGGATCCAGGGGCTTAGAAATGTGCCTTTGCTCTCCTGCTGTGTGACTGATGGGGAGGACTTGAGGTTCTTTGTCCCTCAAGTGTGCTGCTATGTAGAAAACTATCTTCTACTTTCAGTGGTTTGTCTTGAAAGCGTAAGAAATTCATGATGTGTAAGCTAATTTTACTGGGGAATGCACAGGTCTTACCTGCATCCTGGAAGGAAGGAAGGAAGCACCTTTATTTTGTAGGGAGCTTCCATTAAGCAATTTTGGGTCATATCTTAGGCCTGTGTGGGATTATTGGTGCTGTGTCAGTAATTTAATTGCTATGCCTTCTATTCAAAGCTCATAAAAACAGACAGCATTTATCCTCATTTCGAGGAGTTTCTGCACCAGAATTGTCCTTGATCATACTGTAGAGAATGTGATCCATAGCAGTATTTCCTGTAGAAGTGTTTCTGTCTTTGAATCCTGGTATTAGATCAGTCTTTGAGCTGCATGTTGTTTTGGATGTCTCGGAGTTACCAGCAGTTCACAAGTTGTCTTGTTGGGGTAAAAAGGCACCTTGCACTCTTATCATACAGCACTCTGTCATTTGACAGTGGCATTGCATTGCTTTGGGATGTATCTTGGAAATGTGTGAAGGACAAAGGGTGATGAAATAAAAGCAAACTAATTTCTTGAAGAAATAATAAGTGGAACTATGAATATTCAGAAACCATGGTAACTTCTTCCAAAAGTTTTCATTTGAAGGAAATAAACCTGGAGACCTGCAATACCTTAAACTGTATATGTACAACTAGCTGCCCCGATTAAAATTTCTGATATAAATAACATGCTGATGTTAGAAATTACTGTTAGAAATAAAGCTTTTGCTTTATAATGAACTACACCAAAATAGTATTTGAGTTAGGCTCAGTGTTCACGCTGTCAGACTCAAAATGTGTTTTGGATTTGGACAATCTTGGGTGATGCTGACATTTTAAATCCTGCAGGTTTGTTTATGTGGGTGAAAATAAGAAAGGGAAACGAGGGTAGACTGTTTAAAATGTGTAGATAATTAATTTGCACGAGATGTGAAGAAAGATCAGGTTTTCTGCTTTTCATTCTTGAGCTGATATTGTCATGGTAATTTCAAAAAGGTGGTTCTGAACCGGGGGCAGGTGAAATACTTCTCGAAACAGTAAGTATATCACAGTCTGTTCAAATAATCTCAGGGCTCTGAAACTTCTTCTACTTTCAAGTTTGAAGCCTGGAACATGGCTCTTACTTCACTGTTTTGTGCCACCTGTAAAATCACATTTTTCAGGAGACCAAGTGAGTAAATGTCAGTGGGTAGCTTTTTAGTACATGCAATGAAATATTAATCAGTCTGTATAAAAGGAATACCATTTTTATGTTGCAAGATGAGCAGCAAAACGTAGGGTAGTGACCTCAAGCAAACAGTCTTTATAGACTTGCCAGTACCTAGTTTTACTCTGTTGGGGAAGAAAAACCTCAGTTGCTTTATCTAGTGTACATTTCTGTGAACTGTCAGCTTATACTGACCAATGTTTTTTCTTTTCTCATTTATTCAGGATATATGACTCAAATCCTGAGCAACCAAATATATTCCAGGTGGAGCAGCTGGAACGTCTCAAGAGAGAATTGCCAGAGTTGAAAAGCTGTGTGTGTCCCACAGTTAGCCACTTCAAATCCATAGTCCCATGTAAATGTCATAATAGTTACCTGGAAGAGAAAGCTGTAGATAACTTGAAGAGTGTTCAAATGCAAAAAGACTGATTTTAGGCAGAATGCTGGTTTGTATCTAGCAGATTTTCACCATTGGAACAGTTCTGTCTATGCTTTCAGGTTGGTTTATTTTATTTCTAAGTCTCCAAATAGCAATAACTGTGTTCCTCCTTCTTAACAGTACTTACTGAAATTTCAAACAACGTTAAAATATTCAGCCAGTTATTGTTCCCATTTACGTGTACAGTTTTAACTTTCCCCTATAATCATGTCAAATCTTGAAAAAGAATATTTACACTAGTGCTTTTTAAAAACAAATTAATTAAGTGGTATCAGTAGTGAAAGCTCAGAAACTAAATTGTAAGGAAATTACAATGAATACAAATTACAGTGTTGAATATGCTGAAAAATTGTTTCGACTTTGATTTTACTTACAGGCTGACAAGCTGTAGAGTTTCTCTGACAACAGGAAATTAGGAGAGTGATTGTAAGATACATATAAATAGATCTGGCCTATAAAAAGACCTGAATGAATTGGTACCTCATGTATATGTATTTTGCACTGATAGATCCACCTGTACAAAGCTTCGTGCCATTTGAAAATATTTATATATTTTTTAGTAAACTGCAATCATTTTTTCCCATTTCACTGGACATTCAGGCTGCTGCCTTTGTTGTCTCATCTGTCAGTTTGTACTGTGCCTGTGTAGAGCAGTTAGGGCTGAACCACAAATATGACTTTTCTTTGTCTTGATCGCACACAGGCCTGCAAAACTTCAGAAATGTTGCTAATAATTTTAATGTAACAATTACAGAAACATCTTCAGTGGTTGAGAATCTCTTTTTGCACAGTAACCTTAATGGACAGAATATGTACCATGCACAAACTCTACAAAATGCATGCTTTATCTATTAAGCATGAAATTTAGGTGTTTGCTGAGGTCCTCGCATCTTTATGGTGCTAGTTATGTGTGAAAGATGCAAGGACCAACTCAACAACTTAATCTTTTTTTCTTTGCCTAAAAAACCACAAGCCTATCGTTCACAAACATTTGAAGAAAAGGCTGTACCATAAGTGGTTTGTCTTATTTACATAATGCAAGCTACTAGCTTTTGTATTTTGCAGGATTTTTGGCTTTTACCTTGGAGCAGGAATCACAAATGTACCGAATTCAGATAATTGGTATCCTCTTGCTATCTCTCCTCTGTAATTTATTACAAAGTCATAGTTTAGAGTTCTTAATAGATAAGTATGCATGTCCTTTTTTCCTCCTGACGTCGCAGGTCATGCCAACACAACAGCTGTAACTTTCTACTGAAGTGTTAATGTATAATAAGAATGGAAAATATTTATTTTTTTCTCTTGTAAATTGACAATGAAAACAATAGTATGTACTATATTCTTTATATACAGTCATCGCTACATAGAACTGATTGTACAAAGAGCAAAGCCATTGCAAATAAGTGCTTGAGCCTGCACTGCTGAGCAGTTTGAAACAGCTTGTTTTGACTTGTGTATTTTAGTATTTAAAGTTTGTTTGTCCTGCACAAACAGCACAATAATGATGAGGTATCTGGAAGCCGCCTTTTAATAAAAAACAGACAAAACCCCAAAACCTAAACAAAAGTTGGAAGTGTGTGAGCTGTGTTTTTGGGAAGGGGAGGGGGGAGGCTGAACCAGAGTCAGTGGAGGGGTGGAAATAGATAACACCCCCTGTGATGATTTTACAAGGTAGTTTTAAGCGGGGTTGCAATGGTGATTTGTTGCTGCCTCCCTTATTTACAAGTAAGTTGCCAGCAACTTCCTCCCACCCTGACTGGCTCTAATAGGCTCTTCTGCTGTTGTCAGTTCTTGGGCTGGGCCACTGAGCAGCTCTTCTGCCACAGCCAGTGGCAGAAATGCTGGGATGTTGGGGAACCAAAGAGCAGGGTTGTGGGAACTGGCAGGGGAACCTGCCACCTTTTGCTTTGGAATGCTTGTTGGGAGACCAGGGTGGTCTGGAGCAGAGACAGCTTTGCTCCAGCTGAGGGATTGTTGCAGATGTTTAATCCAGAGATGTGTGAGCTGTAGTTGGTAAGACAGAATTTTACTCTTGGTTTTGGAACATTTCCTTTTGGCCCACCCAAAGAATGGATTTTGTGTCTAACACTGGTAGCTGAATGACACTGGCACTGTATGCCATACCTGCCATGGACATGAGGATGGACTGCTCCAGATACACCAGCTGGGAGCTCCTGATGCAGCTGGCAACCTCCTGACAGCACACCAGCCTTCCTGCCCTGGAAGACATCTAGGACAGACAGAACCCACAGTCATGGATTAATTGAACTCAACAGCCATCGTGGAGGGACAGCCATGGGCTGTGGAAATGAGGACCTTCTGCTGCCCATGGTCCCTCCAGGATTCTGGTGTCGTGTGGCAGCTCTGCCAGGAGCTGATGGAGGGGAGAAGGAAGAGTTAAGGAAAGGAGGAGTTGAGGAAATCCCATGGCCATATCCAAGGTAAACCTCACAGGTCCTGTGGTCCCAGGAAGCAGCAGGGAGCACAGGGACCTGCTCCCTTCCTCAGTCCTCAGTCCTGTGCTAGCCTGGCATAAGGATGAAGGCAATCCCCCATTGTTGTGGTTTAGGAATAGTGTTCCTACTGAACCATTCCTAACCATGAGTGTGCTCACTACCCTCCCACTCCCCTGTGGGACTTGGTTCCCTGGTCCACTGGCCCTTGGGGCCATGACTTTGGAGTCATTGTCTTGGCTCAGCTCCCAGGTCTGCTGGCCCTCTGGGTCATGGTCCGGACTCAACCCCTGCAGTCACTTGTCCTGCAGGGCCATGTCCCCATGGTCATGGTCTGTGCTCATCTCCTGGGTCCACTGGCCCTTGGGGGCCTTGGCAAAGAAAGCACATAGCCCAGGTTTTGGTGTGCAGGTTATAATACACTGCCCAGATGAGGTAAAGGCCAGCAACAACCTTCTGTCCTGGCACCTTTCGTGTGGGAGCAACCACTGAGCGTTTTCAATTTGGGATATGCACGTCAATGGGTTTGAAGTGGCAGAGTGCATTCGGTGTTTTTGCAAGTACCCATCGCCATCTGGTGGAGATGTTGAAAGATGACGCTGGGAGGGTGAAAGCCAAGAACAGTATTTGGCCTGATGACTTTTTTGTTCAGTTTTTGGAGATGTTCAGTTTGGGATCTTGGCTGTGCCACGGTGAAACTACATATACCCGAGAAGGAAAGTGAATAGCTCTAGTGTTGGTGGTGCACCTTTATAGGCATTTACTGTGTGCCAAAGAAAGGAAAGTTCAGCTTGGGCTCTTTCTTTTGGGGCTGGAATCTGTGAGAGTGAGAGAATGTGATGGTACATAGAGCTGAGAGGGGAAGCACAAGGCACCTTTGTTTTGGGAAGGCAAGCACCTAATGCCAGTTTAGGTGGTTCAAATAACGCAGCTTTATGTCCTATCATGCCTTTTGTGAGAGCAATCCCTGGATGCACTCCAATTTTGAGATAGAATTCCAGTTTCAAAGTTGGACTACTGAAAATTATGACAGTACTTTAGTTTTGATGTGGGAAGCACCAAGTGCCTGTGTTGGTGGTGCAGATGACAGCATGTCCAGTGGAGGTGAAGGCCAGGAACAGCTTTATCTCCTGGCACCTTTTGGGTGGGAGCAATCTCTGGGTGTATTTAGTTTTGGAGCCCAGGTCAAATTACAGAGCTGTTTCTCTTGAAGTGTATGGCAATGCATTTGTTTTGGCAAGACAAGTAGATATCCCCAGTGCTGTCAAGAGGAGGTAAATGTCAGGAAGAACTTTCTGACTTGGCAGCTTTTGTGTTGGAGCAATCTCTGAATGTGTTCAATGTTGGAAATACTGGCCACGTTTTGTAGGTGTGGTCCCGAAAATCAACGAGAGTGCCTTTCCTTGGGAAGGAAAGCACCAAGCACCAGTTTGGGTCATCCTACAGATAAGCTGCCTGGGGGAGGTAAAGCCCAGCAATCTTGTATCTAAACCAAAAATATCCAGCAAGAGTCTTGGTCACAATAGGTGCCAGCTGAGAAAGCTCTTGCTGGCTCTGCATTTGTCCCACACTCCTTGAATTCCAGCACATATCCTGGAGCTTTGCATTTCCCTTCTCAGCTGCACGTGCCATCACATCCTCTCTGTCTCACAGAGCTCCACTTAAAAACTTAAAATATCTATCAACAGCTCTCACAAGAAAGGTCATGTTGCAGAAAAGGCATCACCTTCCCCTGCAGCCTTTAAGCTGCACAACACAACTGTTGGTGTCATGCTTCTTTCTTTCCTGCTATGTGGACCCTCCCATTTTTGCAAAATGTGTTAGGAGAGGAAGGTTACTGGGTTTCACATTCACATCAAAGGATAGCAACTGCACCACACACAGCGAGGCGATGAACTGAACTTCTCAACTGTGTGTCCTATCACATTCTTTCACACTCCCAGAGATGCTGGACCTAAACTGAAAGCATCCAGCAAAAAAGAATCTCAGTCACAACAGATGTCAGCTGAGAAAGCTCTTGCTGGCTCAACCTTTAACTCGTACCCTTTGAATTACACCACACACTCTGGAGCTGTGGGCTTTCCTTCCCACCTGCCTGTGCCATCATATTCTTTCAGTCTTGCAGAGCTCTGCTTCCAGACTTAAACCAGCCAGCACCTGCTTCCATACAGAAGATCTTAGAACAAGAAGTCAGCATTGGCCTTCACCTCCCCCTTGCAGCCCATAAACTGCACCACATTCTTTGCTCTCTCAGCTGTAGGCACCCTCAGCTTCTTTCACTCTCACAGAATAGCTCTAGTGTTCTATATCCAACTCTAAAAAAATTCAGGAGCTGCTCCCACAGAAAAGGTCCTAGAAGAAAGAGCCAGTGCTGGACCACTCTTCTCTTTTGTAACCTATAACGTGCACCACTGTCAACACTGAGACCATTTGCTTTTCTTTATTTTACTCTCACAGAGTCAGGATCCAAAACTGAAGCCCTCCACAAAATGCTCCCACACTTAAGGTGCCTGGACAAGGAGATGTTGGTTTTACCTTCCCACTGAGGTTTTTACCTTCCCACTGTCACCATTCAGAACTGCATCATGTGGTGCTGTGTACTTGCTGGACAATTAAATGTGTACCATGACACTATCCAAGAAAACCAGTGTGCAGATCAGAGGTTGAAAATTTATAGACAATACTGGCAAACAAAATGTTTGCCAGGACAAAATGAAATACACTTATTTTGGCAGGCAAGCAGCTATCCCCAGTGTTTGTGGTGCAGACAACAGGCTGCCCAGGGGAGGTAAAGGCCAGCAACAGCTTTCTTTCATAGCACTTTTTCTCTGGGAGCAATCCACTGTCAGGAGCCCAGCACCAAAATTTGGATACTGCCTCCAGTATTGAATATGTCCACCAGGGACTGCTCTAACACAGAAGTTGTGAGGAAAGAAAGCTGTTGCTGGTTTTTACCAACCTGGGCAGCAAATTGTCTGCACCACCACCAAGAAGTGTGGATGCTTTCCTTAACAAATGAAGGCACTTTATTATTTTATTCATCCTCTTTCTGAGCCCACTTCCAATATTTGATACCAATTCCAGAACCGTGTATGTTTAGGGATCTCTGTCAGGGAAAACTTTCCAGGACAGAAAGCTCTTACTGGCTATACCTCCCTAAGAAACACTGTCATCTGCACCACCAGCACTCTTTTCTTCCTCAGGAGAGGTAACGTTATCCTTTCTTTTCTTTTTAGGTGGCTGACTCCAAAATTTCAGTGCTTGGCTCCTGAAGGAAGACGACAGGGCTTTAACGTGGGAATGAAAAGCACCTTGCTCCAGTGTTCCAGATGCAGATGACAGGCTGAGCAGGGGAGGTAAATGCCAGCTAGAGCTTTCTCTCCTGGCACCTTTAGCATTCAAGCAATCCCTGGAAATCCCACTTTCTGATCTTGGCTCCTCTACAGGGGAGGACATGAAACAAGCCAGGATAAGGCATGTTTCAGGGACTGAAAGGACCTTTTGTACCAAGTTAGTCAGAGAAACCCACCTGATGAGTCACGAGGGTTAGAAGGGCTTTATAGGTGTAAAGGTGCCTTTATAAAACTTGGCTGCTTTACTTAAATGATGATAATAAAGATTAGATAAAAACGTAAAGAGATCTAAATGCAAAATGGGCAAAAAGACAAAAGGATTTAATCAGAATTATTCGTTACACAGTAAAATCACTAATATAGTGCACTGCTTATTAAATCAGTAACATCAGAGCTAGCTTAACTACTGTGAAACAAAAACTGATGTTACTCACCCACACCACTGACTGTGGGCACATCTCTTTCACTCAGGACTCACTGAGGAACGTCCCCACCCAAGGGAAGGACCTTCCTGTACCCAAGGGAGGTTCCCTGGAAATCCCTGCTGATGAAAAAGTGGGGTTGGTCTTATAGTATGAAGTGATTGACTGTGAGTCCTACAGCTTCTGGATTCTGTGTTGTCCTTCCTGCTCAGCAGAATTCTTTGGGTTTGAATGTCACCAGCTCTTAGGTTTCTTCTGCTCAAAACTTCTGTCTCTCACTTCCCTGCCAGGGTCTTACATGTCCCTGTTGATGCCCAGCTTAGGTTGGGACAAACACCCTCGTGATGGGTCTAACTCAAGAGAGTTTGGTCAAGCTGGTCTCAGCACTCCTCAACGCCAAAAACTGTGTTACTAAAACCCCTTAATCCATCCGTGATACTTTGTAAATAAGACAAAGAATGGGTTCCTCAAGGCTTACTCATCCCCCCTGAACTGAACAGCACTGGTGCCCCTGCCTCTCAACACGGTTGCTCAATCCTCAGGCACAGCAGTCCTGTGCTCCCAGGAACAGGAGAGCTTTGTAGCTTCATCCCTGCCCCTTGCAGAGACAGCTCGAGCCCCTCTGGAGTTGTCTCTGTGCAGCTCTGCATCCTGCACTGCCACTGCTTTCTGCTCTCCCTGTTTGCTGGCTGGTTTTTAGGTCTGTCTCATATGTAAGTTTTTATACATATGTATACCTATGGCATCTTATGGCACATGGAATCTCACTAGAGAAGCAGAAAAACACACAGATGCAGCAAAAACTCTCCCATTTTTGAAGAAGTCATGAAGGTTAGCATGGACTCTGCACTTGGGTGAGAAAAGGTCTCCAGAGGCAAAGAAACATGGAATTGCCCACTTAAAGGTTCCTGCTTTAATGGGCTACTTTGGGGGAGGGGGGGGAGTGGAGAGGTCAAGGTCTGGATAAGAGGTGTCCATCACACCCCTTCACTGCCCCACCAGCACTGTGCCTGCTCTACCACCTAACCCTCACCCTGGTCCGAGCTCAGGTCCAAAACATACACCCACCAGTGGGGTTCCCACAGAGAAGTGGTGAGGAATGAAAGCTGTTGGTGGCCCTCACCTTCCCTTGGCAGCCCCTTCACACTCACACCAACACTGGGGCTCTGCTCTTGGTCTGCCACCCAATCCTCCCCACCCCCAGACCTCTTGGAGCACACCTGAAGCCTGTCTGGCACATCCTCCAAAGGCTGCCCAGACACTTTGCTCATTGCTCTTGCAAGGCCTACAGCAAGACCTAGTGATGATTATTTTTCAGACACTTTTGGTACTCCAAACCACTTGGGCTCAGGCATATCGCAGAGGATCCTTCTTTTTCTGGTCCTGTACCTATGCATGTTGTATAAAATAAGGTGGGTGCCCACACTAAAGGGTAGGTACCACCCCCCTTGCTTAATTGCTTATTAAAAGCATTTGTCCAATTTTTCTGATTTTGCAGTCTCCCCATCTGCCCCACTGCTTTCTCTAAGGGAAAGTTTTCACACTCTCTTCCTTTCTTGCAATTTCTCTCCCCCACCTCTCTGTGACCCTTGGATTCAGGGCAGGTATTCATTCCCTTCCTGCCTGCAGGTCTCTTCCCATTTCCTCCTGACTCTGTGTCTGCTGCAGAATGAACCCAACGTGCTCCCCGACAGAAGGATCTGCAGATGCCACAATTATTCCAGCATAGCTCCTGCAGTCAGAGAGCAAAGCAAGAGAGACTGAATGTGCCCCTACTGGAAGGTCTGGGCCACAGCTGACAGTGGTGGCTACCAGAGCTGCCCATCCCAGGAATGTGGGGTTGGCAGCAGGACATTCCTCCTGCTCCAGACTCTGCACCAGAGCCTTGTGCATGGCAGCATCTGTGGAAGGGCAAGCACTTTACACTGGGCCTGGCTGAGAGGGGCCCCCTTTCTTCCAGGGGTCACTGGTCCACAGCAACATGCACTGAATACTTTGCTCTTTTTCCTGGTGTTTCACATTTTGGACTTGGCTTCTGGAGTTGTGTGGTAGTGCTGGGTATCCAAGTGAGTGTGTTACAAAGGAGTAAACATTCCGTATTAAGGAGAAGGGGAATTACTTGTTCCCACGGACTACAGATTAAAAAGAAAAAAAAAATCCAAATGGCTTGGGAAATCTTCATTTTTTAGGCCATTTGTGTTACTCTGGCATATCCAATCTCCTTCTGAGATGGTGGAAGTGGTTCACCCTGCAGTTTGGCTGTCCTTGTCTTGGCATGCACCTCTGCCTGTGAGGCATTTCTTGGCCCCACTGTTTCCTGCAGCTGTCATGTCCTTGTGCCGTGGCCAGCTCTCCTGCCTGGGGACAACCTGACTGACCGTGCAAATAGAAGGGGACCAGGTGTGTGGGTACAAACCTTCCCCATTGCCCTCAGACATCACCCAGTGCCACCCACCAGCGCCCAGGGACTTGCCTTGCACGCTCAGCTTCTGGAGAGGCACCTCTGCTCAAAAAGCCTCAGGGCTGCCCCCATCTCCTGCAAACCCGCCATGTGACTCCTGTCAGCCCTGGTCACAGGGCTGGGCCACACCTGTGCCACTCACAGCGGTCTTCACCTGTCAGCAGGAAGCAGGGGGAAAAGAGGAGAGAGCAGGAAGGAGAAGACAGAAGGGAGAGAGGCGAGGAGGCTGCATTTGGAAGCGAGAACCAGAGCGCCCGGGAATCACCTTGCAATGTCCTCAGCAGCTTCCACCAGCTCTTTGCCGAGTGGCCTGGCGGTCCTGACGACCTTCCCAGATGTGCTGTTCATTCCTGAGTTCGTGAGTGCTGGCTTTGCTCCGGGGGAGGGCAGGGGCTGCTCGTGGGGCACCCGGCACACGTCGTGCTGCAGGGGTCTGAGGGATGGGGCTGGACCCATAGCTGTGGGTCAGGAGCCACGCCAGGTCCCTGAGCCACCGGGGGCTGGGGACAGCTCCGATGTCTAGTTCGCCTTCAGAGAAAACCCCAAGGCCTGAGCCAGGGCTCTGAAGCTCTCCTGCAGTCTGCAACAGGATTTTCCCGGCGCATCCGAAAACCTTTTGCAATTTCCTGCCTCAAAGAAGTCGAAGGGGTTGCTGGTGGCTTTAAACCAGGTTGAAAGATTGAGCCAATTAATTAGTTAGAAGACGATTTCAGCAGATAATACAGGCAGAGCACAAACTGCTTGCTTAAAGCAGGGGATTAAGGCTAGCTGGGGTAATAGTTTGCAGCAGCAAAGAGCCAGGTGTGCCCAAGCCATGCTGCTCAGCTGAGAATTTCCTGAGCCGGAGGTGCTGAGTGCTGGGCCTGGGTGTGTGGGTGGGCCAAGGGTGAGCAAACACCTTGTAACTTCTTTCCATCTTGTAATTTCATTGAGAAGGAGAAGATCATAATCTTAATGGTTTTGGCACAGGTGATCAAAAGCAGGTGCTGTGACCACTGGCTAAAAGATGGAAAGTTTCAAACAGCACCTTTTTTTGTTATGTCCTCTGCCCCACTCGTGAAACCTTCTCTTCTCACAAGAGTTTGAGAGGCTTTTTCCAAAGCCTGAGCACTTTCATCCAGCACTGAAAGCTATGGCTGAGTATTGTAGGATGGCATTTGGATTATTTAATGCTAAAAACTTCAGCTTTGCCGTCTGGGATCAAATCTTCTCCTGTCACACAACTTGGCCCAGACTTCTGGGATTTACAGCATTTACTTCATTTTCCCAGTGACAGCAATCCAGCAAAGAGGATGTGGAGAAAGGCTTTGCTTCAGCTCTTTCATTTGTGCTCTGGAGACTTGGCCTATGTGCCTGGGCTCTGAGAGCAAGGTCCAGGTTTCCTGCAGCTACATGAAGGAGGGTGTTAACTCCCTGTGGAGCTTTTGGCTGGGCAGACACTTGCCAGCCACCCCTGCTCCTGAGCTGTGTTAGTCCTGGTACTGTGCTTGCTGTTGGTTATTCCCCTGGAACTGTTTGTTTGTAATTCCTATCTCCAGGGGATCTGGCAAGGCAGTTTGCTTAAATAAGCACCCTATCCTTTGGTTTGGGTAAGATCTGGAAATGTGCATCCTAAAGGCTCAGGAACCACCCGAGAAGGAGGAATGCTGCATAACTGGATTTCTCCATCCCCTGGACATGTTGGACTCCGTGCTATGCAGCTGTATGATCTCTGCTGTGTACAAAGGAGGTGGCTGCCCTGAATCACAGCATTCAGAAGGATAAAGAGTTTCTCATTCCTTAGTGGAAGCTCAGCTTGCCTACAATGGGTTAATATGGTAACTATGAAACAAAACAAAAGGAAAATAAAAAACCTGGTGTTTCAAATGCTAAGACAGTTGTGAAATTTCCAGAAGATCCTGCCTGCAGTTCAAATGATTGCCACATCTGTGCGTGCTGATTTAGAACTACCATCTTTATTCTGTGAGGCTCACTTTAATTCTTGTAGTCTGTCTTATCTGAAGAACTTTCTGCATATATGGATAGCTAGACCTATGTGGAAAAGCTGAAACAAGGTGAAAACAGAAATGTTTGCTTTGTAAAAGGGTATTTAAATGCTAGGATTTTTCTTAGATTGCTGTCCCCCGGCCTGTTGTGGGTTATTATTGGAAGCCTTTCCATTTTTGTTTGCTGAGCAGCACCATAAAACCAACGTAAGTAATCAAACCATGTCAAACATAGTTGCCTGAGTGAGTAAACACATTCCTGCAGCAAGGGCAGATGGTGAGTGGTAGGAAGTAAGACATGATACTTCTTCCCCAAACTTCATTATCTCACCTCAGTTTGTGTTTGATTTTAATGGAGTGAATATAAGGTTTTCCCTGGGAACTTCAGATGCAACACACTCATTGGGACTGGACTAGTGTTCAAGTGTCAGTCTTTGGTTGTTACAAGAGGCACCGAAACAGCAGCACTTTGGCAGACCTATTTTCACTCAGGTGTTTGCAAGACCTCAACCACAGAATTGATTTCATGTATCAATTTGCATAATGGAACAATGAACTTTCCTGCATATGTGGGGCGACATAAATGGTGCAACGTTTTCTGAGTATCATAAATCAGAAATTTTCCTTCCACTTACAAAATGCCTCCAAGGAAACGGAAATGCCACATTTGGATGCTGACAAAGGCTGGCCTGGGATACACTGGTGATCAGAATGACCTTGGAGTCAGCAAGGCTCTCCTGCCTCTGGAGATTTGCCTGCAAATCCAAGACAATTGGTGATGAGGGAGGTCCCTACAGCAGCACCGCTCCTCACAGTGTGGGTTCAGCTGAGGAGCTCCTCACCTCAGGATGCTGCATAGATTAAATTTTGCACAGGTTCAAGGAACAACTGGGATGCTCTGTAGGACAGAAAAGTTACGGAGTGCATTTTAATGCAAAGGTACCACTTGCAGTCCAGATGTTCCACAACACTGAACATCACACACTCATCCTCTTGTGTAGGAGTCTGCTGGTGGCGAAAGGATGGAACACAGACACAGCTGCCCTTGTGTTCCCCACCCCACCAGAAAACCCATGGCAAACTCCCAAGGCTAGCTGAGAAGGATGGGGTCCCACCTGCTCCCACCTCAGCCCTGGTACCTTGCACAGCTCTGGTGCAGTCAACAAAGGATGACCCAAACAGCTGGAGCAGCAATATAAGCTCCCCCCTCAAGCTTATTTCCCCTACCTCAGAGAGTAAGACTGGCCATATTATCTCTCTTAAACATGATATCTCTTCATTCAGGGCAATATTTGCACTTGGCCTTCATTAATGTCTGTAGCCTTCGTGAGGGCCACATGTGTGTGTGCTGTTTGTGCAGGTGAACTGGGCTTGTCACTGCTCCTGTCAGGGGTCTGACACACTGGGTGTGAAGCAAACATGCCTTTCTGTAACCAGCCTCTTTGTTAAAACCCACCTGTCTGTTAAAACCAGCCTTCAGAAGTGCCTGAACCAGCCCTCTGAGGTGGTGCTGCAGGGAGGGTGTGAATGGCAGTGACACCAGGAGGCAGAGCTACAGAGAGGATTTTGTGGGTCAAGATCAATGGCAGATGCTCCCAGCTAAATACCCAGTTTCAAGCAGGGGCTGGGAAGAACTCATGGGCTATTGCCATGTGCAGTGCTAGTACCAGAGGCATGCGTGGCCCTGGGCTCTGCTCTGGATAAGTAATTTTATCCCATGCTTACCCTGTCTCCCACTTTCACTTGCAGGTCTTTGGAGGCCTTGTCTGGATCCTGGTGGCATCCTCCAGGGTCCCGGCACCTATGCTGCAAGGCTGGGTGATGTTTGTCTCTGTGTTCTGCTTCGTCATGTCCACCACCCTCCTGTTCCTCTACATCTGCGGGGCCCATGGGGGCAGCAGCTCCTGGGTCACCTTGGTGAGTGGGTGTGACAAACCTTGGGGTTTTTCCCTCCCTGAGAGACAATTATCTCCTGCAAAGGAGAGTGCTGCTACTGCAACCCAAATCTCAGGCTGGAGCTTGCTTGCATGGGTTCCCTTTTTAAACCCTTTGCATTGTAATCCCTCCTTGGAAATGACCATGTGACCCTTGTTTTTTAGGATGTCATCTACCATGAGACAGCATCTCTGTTCTACCTCAGTGCTGCTGTGTTGGAAGCCTACGTGACTTACACCGCTGCCTACTTGCCCCCAGAGTACTCTGAGATATACAGAGAGAATATTGCTGCTGTGGTGAGTGCCTGCCAAGCAGGGGAGGGAAGGTCAGGAGATGACTGTGGAGTGGCCTCAAGTGCAGATCTTTATTTGCACCAACCATGCAGGGAGCGGGGAGAGAAACCAGCCACAGTTCTGCTAGGCATGAATGTCTCCAAACATGCAAGAGACAGTAGAAATATAAGGCATCCTGAGGTGTTGGCTCAGTGCTGAAACTCATGCCATGTAACAGGAAATTAACTGGCTGATGTGTTTTCCTGTCACAGGTATTTGCATTCTTAGCTACCCTGGTTTATGTGATCCACAAGGTGGGCTCGCTGCTGCGATGGAAATCATCCTGAGAACCTCCCCTTGCAAGTGTGCCTTGTGGTCACCTCAAGAACAACAACTGCAGCTTCCAGGCAGGGTTTGGGTTTGGGTTTTTTTAATGTAAATACTATGAACAAGTGGCTTTTTATGTGGGTTCTTGGTACTGAAGACAAGGAGCCTGCCAGAGATAGGTATATCCTGGCACAATCTGTTTCCCTTCAGTCTCTTCTGGGCTGGGTACAGTCTGGTGCTGGTAAATGGGGCCCAAACCAAACATCCAGCTTTAGAAAACATGGCATAGTTGGATTCAAAGTGCTAAAATCTCCCTGAACTGTACCTTTATGGCTTCAGGTTGTTACTGCAATCAGAGGAAACCTTGACAATCAGCACTAAGGAGCATGAGTACGAAACCATGTCATTTTCAATGCTGCCTGTCCATTTAAGTCTGTTTCCTTCCCTAAACCTGATGTACCAAATGGAATATTTTCATGCAGTTCCTGAACACGCCTTCTCTGACTTGTGATGAGAAATGGGGACAATATTTAAGTTGCCACAAGAGCAATATGAATTGTTGCAACCCCTGAAGGATACTGCTGAATTTTGAGGAATTGGGTAATATTGAATAATTGAAATAATAATCAAAATAATGCCAGGAATCGCCACTGTATTTGATCCCCCTACAAAATACTACTTGGAAAGTGTGCACTAGGCTGTAGGAGAATTGTATGGATGATTAGAATGACAACTTGAATAAGCAATCAACTCTTGTCTTTGGTGAATGGCTACTCTTTCTTACAGTAGCATTATGTTGCTAATAAAGGTGGGTTTGCTGTGACCTTGAAAATAGATGAGTCATTCCTGCTATTTCCCCGTTTGCTGCACACAGGTACAAAGCCCTGTGCAGCCTCAGGAGCACTGCACTGTAGCAGGGCAATGCCTGGAGGCACAAACTTGGACATGAAAGAGAGGGGTTTTCTGGCAAGGGGAGCCTGCGGGGCCCAGGTTAACCTCAGTGAGTGTTAACTCGAGTGTGCTGGTTTGGGCTGGGATGTTTGTCTTCAGCACAGGGCTGTGTTTTGCATTTGTGCTGGAAACAGTGTTGATAAACCAGGGGTGTTTTTGTTATTGCTGAGCAGCGCTCACAGTGTTAAGGCCCTTTCTGCTTCTCACCCCACCAGCGAGTAGGCTGGGAGTGCACAATGAGTTGGGACGGGACACAGCTGGGACAGCTGACCCCAAGTGACCAAAGGGATATTCCATGCCATATGGAATCATGCCCTATATATAAAGCCCTGCTTTCCTGGAGATGGTTGAATGCATGGCCTGCTCATGGGAGGTGGTGAATCAATTCCTTGTTTTGCTTTGCTTTATTTACTAAACTGTATTTACCTTTATCCATGAGTTTTCTCACTTTTACCCTGACAATTCTCTCCCCCATCCCACCACAGGGAATGAGCGAGTGGCTGGTGTTAAACCATGACAAAGAATTAATTTCAGTGGGATTTAGATCCAAAAAGGGATGTTTTCACATGTAAGAGGTTCCTAATAAGCAGTGCTACCAAATTATCCCTTCCAGTTTGTGGAGCATTTTGAGGCTGAATTTCCTGAACAACAAGGACTGGAGAACAAAAAGGAAATAAAAGTTGACTTGGAGGCACCTCTGTTGCTTCAGATCTGGGGGAACCTTTGACCTGTGACTACAGGTTTGGGTTGAAGCTTTTTAACGGCAATGTAAGGAAAACATTTGGTTGTGGGTTGTTTTTTTTTCTTGCTGAAAACCAGCCTGACTTGTTTTGCCTGTGTTACTGTGACAACAGCATGCTCATTGCAACAGCGGCAGAAAAAGGAAACCCTTTTTCAGAGTAGGGAGGAACTCACAGCCGCTTCGGACAATGGCACACGGTTCTGAAGTTAAACACCCACCTTTTGAAACTGGTTTCAACCTCACATCATCATTGGGTGTGTGAGGGGGTGTTGGTGCCCAGGTTTGCCCTGGTTCTATCAGTGCCCCTGAATTTAATGTTGAAACACAGATGATTCAGTCTTTCTGCCTGGGTCTGTTTACAAAGGCAGACATTTGCAGTCATACCCTGGGATCAGGTATCTCTGTCTTCCTTCTGCACCCAGGTGTGGCCAGCACCTCAGCACCAAGCAGTGCTGCCTGTTCCCTCACATCCATGTCCCTTGTGGCCATCACATTTACAGCCCATGTCTTGGCAGCGTTCCCATCTCTGCTCGTCATTCCTGGCTTCTCCCTTTCCTGCCACACACCAGCTCACACCAGTTCACACCAGTCTGCACTAGTTCATCTGCTGATCCACCGTTTCCTTCTCTCCCCACCCAGTTTGCTGAGAGACCTCCCCCATAGCATTAGCCTAACCTTGCTGGAAACCAGCACCGGGAAAGGACAGCCCTGTGCAGCTGGCAATGGGAGTGTTCATCAGCTGAGTGCTCCTCAGGAGGAGCTGTGGAGGCATCACAGGGAGGGAGGGAGGCTCTGTGACCCCAGTGTGACCTGAGCCACATTTCATCCTGGGGAGGGCTGGGCAGATAGAAGGGCCAGCACCACAGGGTCAAGAATGAGCTGCTACAAAGACGTACTGAAAGTTCAAAACCCTCCCGGGTGTGACCCCAGCTTCAAAGCCTTCATGCAGCTAAAAGCCTTGCAGGGTGAATGAGTGTCCCTGTTTGGCACAGGGCTGCTGTGCCCCAGCATAGGACAGTGACACAGTGAGGTGTGGCTTTGTTGCATCAGGCTGCTGAGTGGCACCTGTCAGGTACCAGAGGAATTGCAGAAATATGAATGTTCCCTGCATGGTGGAAAGAAGAGAAAATAGAAAAAGGAAAAAAAAAAGGGTCCACTGCCCATCCTGCCTGGCTTTCCTATCATCTCAGCGGGGCCATGAAGATTACCATGCCCTGGGAGCTGGGCAGCACAAGGTAGCTGTTTGGAAAGTGGAACACCTCAATGCTTCTGGAAGGGAAAAATGCTGTCTGGGGCACAGAGAACCTTCCAGGACCTACAGACCACCTACTACACGTGCAGCACATTTCTTGGCCACAGAGAGCCCCGAGGACAGCCTTGGCAGGAGAATTTGCTGTTGCTCCACTGGAAACATTGGGCATGCTGAACACTGCAGGCTAGCCAGCCTTTTCCCTTGGAGATACTTCCATGGGGTCAAATGCATATTGGCATGGCTCCCCAGGATGTGAGATGGCCGGCCCTTGCAGTTTGTTGATCCCAGGCACTGGCATTCCTTGCCTGCCCCAATAAATGTGGCTGCTCCATCCCATGTTCTGTGTTTGCTTAGGCACTGCCAGATCCCCCCAGACTGGCACCTCATCTTCAAAAACATCCTCCCCATCCCTGGGATTTTGTTGCACATGTAGCTAGATGGAGCAGCCCATTTAAAAAGCCACAAATCAGCCTTTTTTTCCAGAGCATTTACGAGTCCCATTCACACTGCTAAAACAGTGGGCCTATTGTGAACTCACAGTCACCACCAGGTTTCAGCTGGTCCTGGAATTGGAGTTTCCCTCTCTGCTTTTCTCCAGCTTCCTCAGCATGACAAAGAGGTCTTGCAGGCACCTAGTCTAGAGAGCAGGCAATTACATGCTAGTTAAAACAATCTATCCACTTGAAGGCAGGCAAAACCCTGGTTCCTGTTAAAAACAAATTACAGACATATTCATTAACTATGCCCAGATTGCAATCTTGGTCGCTCTTGCTTAACTGAGTGGCTTGACCGCAATGTTAACTGCTTCCCAAATATTTGTACATTGGATACTTGGCCTCCAGCAATGCAATGAAGTAGAAGAACTTCCATCTTCCCCTGAATTGCAGGAGAGGAATTTGATTTTCCTGAAAGCAAAGAAACTTAATAGAAACTTATGACCAGCTCCATGGAAAAAGCAGGAGTTTCTCATTTTAGAGCCAGCTTTATCTGTGAGCAATGAGCGATCTGTACGCTGGGTAAAACATCTATACAAACATCTACATTAATATGAACAAACTTATGAAAATAGTAAACCCACAGATTACTTCTGTGTAGGGAACATCGTGATTCATTGCCAGCTCAGTCAGCCTCTCCCTCTCCTGACTCAGTTATGGTTCATTTCCCACCTCTGGTCTTTGCACGGAGGTCCCGGCCCTCCTGCTCCCTGGTCTCCCTTATGCCAACAGGATCAAGCATTATTCCTGACTCCAGGAAGTGCTCAAACATGAATTACTGTCCTGTGTGTCTGAGAAGAACTCTAAATCTCCTTCAGAGAGCAGAGACAAGGCAGCAGAGTCCTGAAGACCCTCATGGGATCAGATGCAAGTACAACTAGCGTGCAGACCTTGAGGAAAAAGGGAGATTTGGGATTCCTATATTACCATAAGTTCTGAAAAGGAAAATGGCATTCATCCTACCATTTCCTTATCTTACAGCTCATATTTACTAGCCCACCAGGTGACTTGCAAGTCTTGTGTGGATTCTCTTGGAGGCACCAACTATAAATCAGTCAGACATCTCCAAGTGCTTTGGCTGATGAAGAAAAGATCCACTGGGAACCATGTGTTGCTTTCCCTGCATAAGTAGCAAGAACAGAAATTACTGAGTGACCAAGAAGGGTTCAAGGGAGATGTCTGTTTGCCAACCTCTACACACAAAAGACATGCTGGAACCCTTGTGCCAAGTGACAGCCCGTGTGCCTCACAAGCTGGGAAAATGGGGTGTGAGGTCTCAGTTTGGGTTGCACAAGGAACAGTGGTCAGGCCCACATTGGCTGGGGAGAGCTGGACTTTACAACTTGCACTGCATTAGGTGCTGCTATGTAGGGACATGTCCTACAGCTTGTCTTTCTTCATCCCTTCCCAAGATGACACAAGAACCTGCCCAATGCTGCCACCTCATCTCACTAGGCAGATGGGGCAGTGCTGGAGACACTGGCATCACCTACATCCCCAGTTTTTGTGCAGCAGTGGCATTATATGATGAATAGAGGGAGCTCCTCCATATCTGTTGGGTGAAGAAATGTAGGAACAGAGGGCAAGGAAGCAGCAGGACATCTCCAAACCTGCATGCAATCACCTGCTACTGACACACAACTGATTTCTGATTTTGAGAAGAGATAAAATGCTGGCATGATCCATCTCTCACTGCAGGGAAGCAAATGACAAAGAGCTCATCCTGTCAGTCATTTTAGACTCACCGTTCAACCTGAGGTTGCTTTGGGTCAGCAGCAGAGCCAACTCACTCCAGCTCCCTGTTTCTGCAAGGACAGAGGCAAACTGAAGGTCATCTAAATGCAGCAAGATTCGATTCCTTTAGCCTGGTTTTTTAATCTTTGATTTTGCTCAACAGTAAGATGCAAGCTAAATGTGAGCATGCATTCTCAAGCAGTAGCTTGATAGGCTGCTTACAAGAAAGTTTGCACTTGGCAATCCTACTGGAGGTGTATTTAGATTTTGCTGACAAGCAGGCATAAAGCCTTCAGCCAACTGCTCAGCAGGCATGGCCTTTGAATTAGAATTTTCATTACAAGAATGAGGTAAAATTCAAATTCACTCTGCCTGTTTGTATATACACAATTGCTGTCTTTAGAAACCTACACTGAAATCAATGTAAAATATTGCTCCTAAATGGCTTTAACATCAGAACTTCAAATGTAAATTCCCAGGTTGATCTTGAAGGATTTCTAAGGTATTTTCTCCTGTGCTAACAAAAGGGGTGGTACAAGCATCTTTTGGCATACAGGGAAATGCCATGACAAGCACTCACAGACTGGGAGGCACAGAATTTAATCCCTAACTTGTTTTATAGCTTGGATTGCTTCAATACTTTGTGAGAAGACATTGTTTGGGCTTGGCTCTACTGTTTCTTTTGAGATGCCCAAGACAAAAACATGGAGTTGTCAGGTAGAGCATTGTGTGCTGCAACATGGATGCAGAGTCTATTTATCTTATGGTGTGACTTGAGTGATGGATCCTGTTGGGGAAGAAAATCAGGTATTAATAGATGGAGACCTGAAGGGATTGTCCAGCAAGCCCTGGGCAACAAATATTGAGAGGGGTTCCTCCCTTCAATAGGACAGGAGCCTGCCATGAGAGGATACCTTGAGGATTAAGACTGTTTTCAGTTATCTATGTGGATTAGCCCTGTCTCCCCTTTAAAGATACTGAAGGACCTTTCAAGATGTGGCAAGGTATCTAGAAACCTTTTGTTCCCCCCTCCCCAGGTGGTCCTGGAGAAATGCTTACCCTATGATGAAATACAGTGACTGAATTTTCTAAGCCCTAGTTAACATAACTTGTCCCCCTTATTAACATGTCCTACCTCCTCATTAACATACCCTGCTTCTCAGTTCTATATATAGTAGCATGAGTGTTCAATAAATGTCTCACTTTCTACCCCCAAACTGGGAATGTCTAGTTTATTGACCAACCAACAGGATCCCCTCCAGCCAGTGAGCTAATCTAACACCTAGTAATTACCTGTGTGCTGCAGTTGGAGGTCTGCTGTGTGAAGGGGTTTATTCCATCTCTAGTCAGAGGCTGGTCTGTATCATGGACTTCTTCCTCCTTTAATCCTCTGACAGCTGCAGTACTGAGTTCTGGGGAGGGTCCAAGACTCTACTGTGCTCACTACCAAATTGGCAGAAAATGAACGACATGTTGCAGAGGAGAATGCCATAAGAAAGGCTGGATTGCAGTTTTGGACTGGACCTCCAAAGCCAGTCAAAATATCACAATATTCCAGAGAAGACTGGGGTGGTGGCTGTCCTTAGATATTTGGGCTCTGCTTCCTTTGAATTCCACTTGTATGAATAGTGTTGGCACAACTACAGCCATTGCCCACCATCACCCTGCCTCCCTTCCCCACCACCAGAAGGCATGCAACTTCCAGTTTCTGATTTCCCAGTTCCCCTACCACAATGAGTGAGCTCAGGGAGTGAGATGAGAGGGTGCACACATTAATTCCCACTACTGCTGCTTGCTTCAAGATCTCCCAAACATTAACATTTTGCAAAAAAAAGAGACCCCAACAAACCCACACCAAACCCACTCTGATGATTCTTTATTGCTTTCACAATCTCATATTTTCAAAAGTTTCCCAAGAGCTTGTGAAAGAAACATGGGAGCTCCTGATTAAAAATCGCCTTCTGGAATCAAGTAAATACATGCTTGAAGACAAAGACTGTTTCCATCTGAACATCCCCAGTTGAACAGTGGTCAGAAAAATTGTGGGAAAGCAAACTGTTACTGAATGGCCAGATGGCAGCAGCAATATGAATGGCATGAGAGCTACTGCTGCCCTCCTCTGAAACATAAGCCAAGACACCGTGTCCGTTTGAGCTGGGCTTTCCCAGCTGCATCTCCGAGCTGAAGAGACAGAGGGACTGAAGCTTTTAACATGCTGCCCGTCTGACATTTGCCCAGGGAGATTTCTTCATTCCCTGAGCTTCTTTCACCTCACTCCACTCCAGCTTTGTGTCTGGGACCTCATCTTCGGGCTCAGGATCCTCACGGACAGGCCCCTCCGGCAGCGCCACGACGATGGGCAGAGGGCCCTGCTCCTCACGGAACTCCACTACATAGAGACCCTTCTGGTTTGCCAGCTGCTGGTGAGTCTCCTGGGGTTAGGGGAGAGGAAAGAGAACCAAAGTAATGATGCACAATGAAGGTTTACTTCAGGTCAAACTCTACCTGGTATATAGGGTAGGGGGAAAAAAAGAGAACTTACTAATAAACAGTTTAAAACTGTGAATTAAATGACTTGTCAGGCTCACCTTCATGGGCAAAACTTCAGATAGCTAGACTGCAGACATACTAACTAGCACTACAAGGTCATCCTAGAGGAACTTGCTTGTGGAAAGGATCTGGCCAGAAAATATCCTGCTAATAAGCATGCAGGTTGGCATGTTAGTAAAGTGCTGGAATGTTCTTATGTCTTTATATGCATATAAATTTTGCTTTGACAACAGCAAAGTGCTTATTACTGCCCTCACAGGTAATATTAGCTAATATAATTATATGAATTTAACATTATTTTCAACTACACTTCTTCCTCACATTCAAGGTGTTTGTTAACACTCAGATTTTACAGAATAAATGTGTATGGGTAATAGGGCTTTCTTCCCATTCAGGGTGGTCAAGAAAATATATCAAGTGCATATCTCTCAAATAATCTATACAGTAGGCCCTTCTTCTATTCTTCTCTTCATTCTGTGGAAGACTTCTCAGAGACAATGCACTGAAAATACAGGCCAGACTTGCTCAAGTCTGATTAACCTCAGATATTGCTAAGCTATGAGATCTGTAACTATCCCATTAGGCAAAGAGGATCAAAACCCCCTCACCTTCTGAGGCTAAACTGATAAAGCTGGCTAGGACAGGGTGGCAGATTTGACAACTAGGGGCTATACTTAGAATGCAGCTAAATTTTGGCAGCTATCAAAACTATGAACAAATGAGATAACCAGGAATTTCCAAAGGACTGACTCATTCTAAGGCTGATGTTCAAAGGAAGTCAGATGAAATGCTGCATGTTGGATCTTTTCCACCAACTACAGGCAGCTGGCTCAGACAGAGGTATCTCCATTATGAGCACTTAGAGGAAATGACACCACCTCCCTGACTTATTTCAGAGGTCTTAATTATACCAGGAATAGAAGCTGTGACATTCACCCCTTGGGCAATGAATACTTAGAAACAAACAGGCAGCAGCAACCACAGCTGGTCCACAACTTCCTCTGCCCATGATTTTTCAAATGTCACCAAAACCACAACAAATGAAAGCCCAGAAATTCAGATATCCCCTGCAGGCACTTGGCTGTGGAACAGGCAGTTACATACATCTGTTTCTGACTGGAAAATTTCATAAAACTGCTGAGGAATTATACCCTTGCTGATTTCGTTTGCTTTTAGGAAAATCACTTCATTTTAAGCCTAGAATATAGACAGTTTGACCACAAACTATTACAATATCCATCCCCTTCTGTTCCCTGACAGATAGAATGGATAGAACCACTGAGAGTGCACCTACCTGTTCGGTCAAGCCTTTAAAGAAAGCTCTGGTAATATTAATCAGGTTTTTGGATCCAGTAACCTTGGCATACATGTCTTTAATGCCAATCAGTTTGCACATGGTGATAATAGCTCGGTGGCAACGAAGACCATGCCCTGGGGAAAAAGACATGTAAATTAGCATTATGTGATTATCTATAAGCATACAACTTACTAAGAAGGAAGATGAGAGCACTAAGACCTCTGCTCTGTTATTTTTGTTACCTAGCACATCAGAAAATATTATATGTTAAAAATGGCAAAACCATTCTGGGAAGACCATTCTTGCCAGTCTTTGCAGCCACACCAACTCAAAGCTTGTGGGGTTTTTTTACACCAAATACACCTTACTTAAACTATTGCAAAACCAGATCAAAATGTCGCCACCTATAAACTCAAAACTTAAACCCATTAAAAATGCAACCTGAAGAGAGGATATAAATGTAACTGGATCCTGATGAAGACTGTTCTAAAAAGCAATACCTACATAAACTTCAAAACCAATTCCTTTGTAATTTCCAGTGAGCAACCACTGAAAAACAGCTTCAGTAACTCCTGATGATGGTAAATCTGACTTTTTAGTCCTGGTTCACATAACATGATGGAGGGATTTAAACTGCTTTGGGATTCCTTCCAGAAGGACCCTGCAGTAGAAGCCATGTCAGTATCTCTCATTCCCAGGGAGACTGCTGCTGGATGAGAGGCCCACAGTGCCTTCCTAAAGCCTGAGATTGTGCTCAAGATCTCTATCAGACACAGAGCTGGCAGAGAACTTGAGGAAGGAAGGAGAAGGGAAGACCATGTCAGTCTGTGGGCAGTAATGCTGCAACAGAAAAGTCTGGTCTAAAACCAGAGCTGCTGGGAAAGAGGGTGAATGCCAGCTGATACTGGTGGTTCTGCTGCTCACAGCCTTTTGGTAGCCAAATGAAAACAACCACATTATTATTTTATTTGTTGCTTGTTGAGCAAAGCTTTGAGCAATGAAAGTGGGACTGACGCTGCCTGCACACTGAGGAAGGCACCACTGCAACCATTTATACCAACACTTTGCAGTTGATCTCCAAAATTTACTTTCCTCCTGACTCAACAACAGCAATGCACCAACTTCACAGTCTGTGCAAAATACAACAGCCACTAGCCAGAAGCCACAAAAAGGTGATACTTTTCCCTTTCAGCTGACAAAAACTAACAGAATTCCATGAACTGTCAAGAGAGTAAGACAGCACAGATTGTCAAGGTACTTGATAATCACTTCCCTTTTCCTGGCCCAGCAACTGGCATCAATTACACTTTGTTATATTCGTGGCACAAAGTGAAGGAGAGACAAACATATTTCAAAATCCACAAACACAACAGAGGTGTGCATGTCATCTGCACCCACCTCCATGACAGAGATGAAGATTATATGAACTCCAATGTGTAGTTGTAGTACACTGGCTTGAACTGCAAATGGTTTCCTTACACTTGCCAGATTTTAATGGACGAGTTATTTTTTTGAGGAGCCTAATTTTGCTCCCTTGTTCCCCAGAGCCATTGTTGTACATGGCCTAGCACTAGTAATCTTTAAAAACTGATTTGTGATAGTTTTAATGGATCTTACTTAAAAGGTGAAAAGCTCTGCAGGATAGTCTTGCTGCTGAGTAAAGGAGGCAAAAAAAATCTATTCCAGTGTTGCATGTTTTATTGTGTCACTGTAGCCCTTTTTCTTTGAACCTATAATCAGAAAAGAAATTATAACCATCCAAAGCTATTTGTTCTGCCCTTTGAGACAATACTGTTTCCTGTGCTACAAAGCAAGTCAAGCTTTAGACACAATTACACATGAATTACCTCTGAAAGGCTGTGAGAGCTTTATTTTCACTGACTGAAAGCATTTAATTTCTGGCATTTTTATTGCTGCTTTTCTCCCATCTTATCTCCATGAAGTTTCTGCAGATTATTAATACATGAAACTCAGAAGCCAGCAGACTAATCCATTAGTCTCTGAGCAAAATTCATTCCAAACACAAAAGCAAAGGATTCCAGCTGTGCAGAAAAAGTTGGGCTCAGCCATGTTTAACCTGCTGAACTCCAGTTTAACTCAATGACCCCAGCATGAAAGATACAGGGTGTCCCTCAGATGTAACACTTTTCCTCACACTAAAAACAATACGAAGGGAAGCAAAAGAAGTATTTAAAATGTATCCTTCCTATAAACTAACAGAGCCTGTTACAGCCAATCTACAACAGATTTTCTGAGTAATAACTAAGGAGAGTCTGGAAAACAGGACATCCACTTTAAATCCACACTATGGAACTACTCTGAGTGATGTTCACATTCACATATTCACATCACATTATTTTTCAATTTGGATTTTCACTTGCCTGTATGATGGGGGAGCACAACTTCCTGGTGCAGGTATTGGACAAAGCACCCAGAGGTGAGGCATTACTGGACCTGGTCCTCACCAGTGTGGATGAGCTGATTCCAGGGATTTAGGTGGGGACAGCCTGGGCTGTAGTGACCATGCACTGGGGGAGTGAGTGACCTCAAAGAGCATGGGCCTGGTGTGGAGCAAAGTGAGGACCCTGAACTTTGGAAGAGTGATCTTCCAGATGTTTAAGGAGTTGATGAATGAGATCTCCCAGGAAACTGTCCTTAGGGACAAAGGAGCTAACCAGAACTGGCAGCAATTTAAGGTTACTTTTCTTAGAGTGCAAGAGCTCTCCATCCCAGTGTACAAGAAATCAGGCAAGGCAGGGTGGAAAATGGCACAGATGAGCAAAGATCTGCTTCTGAAACTGAGGAGTAAGAAGGAAATGCATGGCCAGTGGAAGCAGGGGCATGTGACCTGGGGAGACTACAGGGCTAGGAAAGCCAAGGCACAGATGGAATAGGACTTAGAAAGGGATGTGAAGAATAACAAGAAGGGATTCTTTAAGTACACAGGTCAGAAGAGAAAGGCCCAGGAAAGAGTATCCCCTGTGATAAACAACAAGGGAGAGCTGGAGACAAAGGACATGGAGAAAGCTGAGGTACTCAATGAGGTACTTTGTCTCAGCCTTCCCTTCCATGAGGGCACCCGTGGTACTGCCAGGGACAAGGTGGAGAGCATCAAAAGTGACTACAGAGCTCTGGGGGTGACAGTCAGGATGTGGGGGCCCAGGCAGTGTTCTCCTCAACTGTGCCAAGAAAGGGAAAGTGCCTAAGGAGGAGGGCAATGATAATGCAGGTCAACAACAGTTGTGAAGTTGGCGCCAGCAACAGAGGTCTTTTTTCTATGACAATTGGACCTTGCTGAGGATCAGTGTGTGCTTGGGAGAGATGGGAGCTACCTTGCTAAGCAGGACAAGGGTATCTTTGCCAGTAGGGTGGCTGATCTGGTAAGGACTGAGAAGGGAGGGAGAGTTACCAGCAGCTCTCTGAGGGTGTGACAAACAGCACTGATGAACAAAAGGTCTGGAGTGATGAGAGCAAAAGGGAAAGCAAAAATCACCAGAAGGGCTTTGAGTAGGGTCACTGTCAGCATTTGGACATAAACAAGAACATTTGGACGTACACACTGCCAAGGTAGTGTTATGGAAAAGTGCTTTCTGGGAAACCAGCATGTTAAGGGGCCTCTGCACACTAATGCATGGAGCACTGAGAATAAACATGCTCTGGGAATGGATGATCCCAGCTGAGAGCTTATGGGTGAGCGTATGGTGAAAAAACAGACCAATATGGGTGACATTGTAGGGCAGGTCAGATTGCTAAAGGATACCTGACCAGGAAGAACAAGTGGATGAAGCCTTCTACAGACACAGGGGCATCACGTTCACAGGCCCTGATTTTCATGGGGGACTTCAATCACCCAAACAGGTGCTGGGGAAACAATATAGAAGGGCGTATGAAAGCCAGGAAATACCTAGCATGCATTGATGACAACTTCCTCCTTCCTACAACTGTAAGGACAGTCAGCCTCACCTAGATACATCTTCATAAATGATCTCAGTGGTGGGGCACAGTGTAACCTTGGCAAGTTTGCTAATGATACAACACTGGGAGGGGTGGAGATACACCAGAAGGTCTTGTGCTGCCACCCAGAGGGACTTGGACAGGCTGGAGAAATGGGCTGACAGGAATCCCAACAAGGGTGAGTGCGAAGCCCTGCATCCGAGGAGGAACCACATGCACCAACACATCTTGGGGGCTGAACATCTGGAAGGCAACGTGGCACAAAAGGGCCTGGGGGATCCTGGTGGCCACCAAGTTGACCATGAGCTAGCAAGGTGTCCTTGCACCAAAAAAGGCCAACAGTATCCTGGGTGTGTTAGGACTATTGCCAGTGGGCTGAGGGAGGTGATGCTTCCCCTCTGCTTAGCAAAAGGGAGACACACCTGGAGCACTCTGTCCAATTCTGGACTCCCCACTGCAAGAGAGATGTTGACATATTGGGTAGAGTCAATTGCTAGGAAGATGATTAAGGGACTAGAGCATTTGTTGTATCAGGAAAGGCTGACAGTACCATGGAGGACTGAAAGCATTTTTAATTGCAACTACTTCCAATGGACTGTCAGCCGTAAGGGTATGTCAAATGACAGTGAAGAAGAAGGGACACAAACATGACCAACAAATGGTAAGGAAGTGATAAGAACCAAACCTGGTAAGCCACACGAGCTGATTAGAGTGTATCAGTGTCAGAATGTTTATTCTAGTGAGGTTATCTGATTGGAGATTGTGTCAATTAGGAAACTGAGGAAAAAAGGGGAAACTAGAAACAAAACATAGAGAGACACAGATTTAAAAAAAACAAAGAGGCAATGACAAGAAACAAACATCACTGCTAACTGGTGAGCTATCAAGAAACTACAGGTGCCACTTCCAAGAAGATCAACTCAGACTTTGCAACCACCAAGACTGTAAACCAAGGGACATCTGGACTGGGAGGGGTGTGAGAATTGATAACACTATACAAACCCACCAGTGGCTGCAGCAGCAGCAGCACAAGTCACAGCCTGTCTGCCTGGTGGTGGCTGCTGGAGAAGGGGCTGAGCATCTGTATCTTCTCCAGTCCTGGTATGTGTGAGGTGTGCATGTGTCCCCACAAGTCAGACTGGACATCTAGCCCAGGGTATCAGGGGGGCAAGGGGTCCGTGCTCGTACACTCAGGGTGGCTTGTGAGTGTGGAGTGCATGGGGGACAACTGTCTGAGTGCATGTGTTGGCTGGTGATTAGACTTTTCTACATCTAGTTAATTTAAAACCAAAGGAACTACACTTAAAAAGTGAAAGAAAACCACAAATAGAGTTCCCATCAGTGTAAGAGGAACAAACTATGATTCATTCACAATAGCAAAACCATATGTCATCTACAGTAGGTATTTCTAATGAAAAACAACTGATTATTTTCAACATTTAAAACAAGGTAGACTAGACACTGCACAAGTTTAACTTCATCAAATAAATACTAGTCAGTAATTAATAAAACTTCAAAATTTGCTGGCAGCTTTAATTACCTTTGTTTTGCTTCTTCATGCGGATGTTCGTGGTTTTAAATTTCGCTGTAATGTCATGGTAAACTGGAGAGGGAGAAAAAAAGGCATTACAGCTAAATTCTTCCTTCTAGAAAAGCTTTAACTAGTACCTTTATTCTTCTCAACTGTGAATGGCAAGTTGGTTTTACTCTTCTCTGATGCCTTTAAAGAGAAGGGTTCACCTAGGTAAATTCCTGGAATAGATTATGAATGTAGACATATCTGTGAATAGTATGTTCCCAGTGTATACAAAACCACTTGGAAAATAGGTCTGTATACCTCCAGGGACCCTCATTTAGTTTTGAAGGGAGCTCACATGATAGAAGCTAACCTTCCTCATACTCAGATTTTTCAATAATTCAGCTTTTAACCTAAGATTTTCTCATAGGCATCACCACTCTTGGATTTTCTGTACAGAATATTTACCCTTCTAGTCTTCCTGCTTTTCTCTGCTTCAAAAGGAACCCCAAACTTGGGTGGCTGTTACATACATCTACTTCAGTGACTGCATAGTGGATTCTAGCACTGCAGTCAAGATGGCACAGAGAGGACCTCTGTGTTAAGTAGAATGGAAAGCATGGGAGAAATACCACCAGCTTTTAATCAAATCTCTAATCTGTTAGTGTGAAATAATAATGCTCAAGGAATAAACTCATGAAGAAAAGTAGAGTTCTGTATTTAAAGTAGAAGTTCTTTTATACTGAATATTTATCTACACTTACCTTGGTTAAATGCTCATATGCTCTGTAAGGTACTATCTTTCAAACTTTTTCTGAAATATAACTGAATATTTGGTATACTGGTACCATGTCTGACATCAGAGATGACTTGTATGGAATTAAATTGAATTAACAAAAAATTACCAGAAAACATCAGACTGACCCTCCAGTCCAGGGTTCTCCCTGGATTGAGTCAACAAGGAATCATCTCTGACACAGAAAGCAGAAAAGGACAGGAGTTCACTGTAAGGAAAAATGCCCTGACAGTATCTGACTTCCCTAATTCAAGTGTGCCAGAAAAGACCCAATATTGCTATTACCTCCTTCCCCCACTTCCATTTTTAAAGAGCCTGAAATACTCCACATTAAGTATCCAAATGTTAAGCACAAAATCATGGAATTGTTTGGGTTGGAAGGGACCTTTTAAAGGTCAGCTAGTCCAACCCCTCTACAATGAGCAGGGACATCTACAACTAGATCAGGTTGTCCAGAGCCCTGTTCAGCCTGACCTTGAATATTTCCAGGGATGGGGTATCTACCACCTCTGTGCATGCTATTCCAGTGGTTCACCACCCTCATTATAGAAGAATTCTTCCTTATATCTAGTCTGCCTCTATCCTCTTTTATTTTATAACCATTGCCTCTTGTCCTCTCACCACAGGCCCTGCTAAAAGGTCTGTCCCAATCTTTCATGGCAAAGGCAGGAGACTAGAAGGGAGACAAACCTCTCAATATTTTAACAGCTCTGTATTATTGAATCTTAACCTTTCTTCGTGGACTTTCCTAAAACAATTGATACAAACCTGAGTGGAAGTAAAGAGTAAAGCACATATTCATTCCAGGTAATGGTTGTCTATTTAACACAGAGATTGATGACTGTGTACTCTAACATCACCACAGTTCAGCTAAAGCAGGCTGGGGCTAAGAGTGCACACAGCATGCTGCAGAAGCAAAATAATGCATGAAGAATAATAATAAAATGCATCAGATATAAAAATTTTAGTTAGTATTTTTTTATGCTTTGCAAGTAGTTGCAACCAGTTCTTGTTGATATATTCAGTACTTATATTGAAAGCATAATACTTACTTGTGTGGTTCTGATACAGCTCTATATAATGTAGGCAGTTTATTGCTTTATTCTTTGCCTAGGGAATAAAAGAAGAAAACAATTTTTTCCCTTGAATTATTCTACTAAGCATTTGAAATTTATCATTAATCAGTTAACTGGATAAAGAAAAAGCAAGAAAAAAAAACTTAGGAAGGGTTTTCCACATTTAAACTTTATGGATATGAAAATGTTTTCTCTAAAGAACTGCTTCCCCTAATAGATTTAACATTAAAAAGATTTCTCAATATGGCAACAACTTCATAGAACTTTGTGTATTTTAGCATAGCTTAGTTGAGCATTACAACAAACTAGATTAATGTAGATAGACAAGTAGCATCCTCAGACTGTATGCTATAAGGATATTGGATACAAGTGACCAAGGGCAGGGGATAGGTAACAGCCATAGAAAAGGGAATAGAAAGAAAATAAAGGGTGCATTAACAGAATTTCGTTGCAGGGCAATTTCACTCTGCATGTCCAAAGAGCAACAGAGCTGGTGAAGTGTCAGGATACAGCTCTTACCAGGAGCAGCTGAGGGAGCTGGGGGTGTTTAGCCTGGAAAAAGATCTAATCTTGCTATCACCTCCTATTACCTGGAAGGGGAGGCTGAGAGGAGACCTCATTGCTCTCTACAATTACCTGAAAATAAGCTGCAGTGAGGTGGGGGCCAGTCTCTTTTTCCAAATAGCAAATGATAGGATGAGAGAAAATTGCCTCAAGTTGTGCCAGGGAAGGTTTACACTGGAAAAACTTTGCAGCTGAAAGGGTTATCAAGCATTGGAAGAGGCTGCCCAGTGAGGTGGTTGAGTCACTGTCCCTGGAGGTGTTTAAAAGGTGTAGAGACACTCAGGGACATGGCTTGTGGTGGAATTGGCAGTATTAGATCAATGGCTGGACTGGATGATCTTAAATGGCTATTCTAACCTAAATAATTCTGTAATTATCCATATCAACATAGACAAAACATACACATGGGCTTATTTCTTTGCAAAGACTACAAATTATGCTGGTTATTAGAATAAACTCCAAAAGTGAAGGTACAAATTACTTGTGCTTGTCATCAAGCAAGATATATTCAATCAACATACTTTTCGTAAAGCATTCATCCTGTCACTTGCTTTCCCCAATGCAAAACCTGCAAGACAGAAAGGTTTATCCATTTTATTGCTAAGAAACAGATGATGCAGGACCTTCAGAAAGAAAGGTGAACAAAAACAGAGAACTTCACAACCATGTTCAGTATTTACATTTCCACTGCACTGCATGGATCATACTCAGACAACATTTCAGAGAAAATCACAAAAACAAACAGCTATAAATGTGCAACATCTGAATTCCAACTGCCTGTTCTCAAATGGAAACAAATAAGGCTTAAGCTTATGTGTTTGACCAAAATGTTTTCAAACAACTGAAAAGTGGTGACTGCCTCAGACAGAAAAAAAAAGTGCATTCTTCTGCTTAAAAAGAGAGAAGGGATTGAAATAAAAAAAAGGAAGCTAATGCAGATATATCAACTATGTCTGTACAAACAGGAGCTTCAAGACCCTGGAAGCAAAGGAGACTGGTTTGCTACTGGTGCAAAACCAATAGCAAACCAGTCCTGAGAGGGTTTGATTGTTTCTAGAGATAGCTTAGCCATCATTATGTTCCATACATAATTGTGCTTAGAGCCTCATTACAAGGAAATCACAACTAAACTGAATGCCCCTGACTGCCATTCTTTACCCAGTCTTTGCTGGGAAAGGAAAAGGATCCCTTTTCACAGCTCATATTACAAGATTTTTCATAACCTTATGCTTCTTTTGATTTGCCTTATTTACTTTCTGCCACAGACAGCATTTCTGTGGTTAGATTTCAAACTGCCTGCTGAAGAGACCCTTATAAAAAGTCATAAAGGAGAAAGTCTACAAAAGGGTCAAGCTGCAGAGCACTGAAGTTTACCACGAGACCTCACTCAAAGGGCCTATAGTAGTCTATTTCTTTTTTTAGACAAAACAAAGTGTGTAATTTGATTATAAGCATTACTTTTATAGATGAAACTCAAAATTCTTACAGGTACTTCAATACTGTCCAGTAGAAAAAAAAGGGTAATTTTTTCTTTGAAGTACAGAAGTCCCTTTAATTCACCATGCCTCCTGAAGTGCTGTTATGAACAGTGAGAGATTTGGCATCTTTTCACACAGTAAATGCACATACCTGCAGCCCCTTTACCATTCCCAATAGCCACTAAGGCACGGACTGATTTCTTTCTGCCTTCCTTCGCCTTCATGCAGAACACATTTTTCACCTGAAATAAAAAACAACACAAAGCACCCTGTTATTGCACAGTCCAAATATTTTGAGGTTGGTTTTTTTTTAAAGAGAGTTAAAAAAAAAAGAAGGTATTAGAGGTCTGTAATATATACTTACTACATATATATCTACACTGTCTTTGTCAATGGGTATCATCTGCACTGGCTTCAAGGCCATTATTAAATACATAAAGGTTGCTAAAAATCCATATTCAAAGTTACCTCAGTGTAGTTTCATTAAAGTATTCCCCCTCTTGTGTTTAGAGGCACAACAGATGCTCTAATGCTGATAGCTTTATGCCTGATTTCAAGCAGGATGAAAAAAAATGGGGGAAAAGATGGAAAGTGACACTAATATCTAACCTCCCCCTCATATTTTAACATATTTTAGAAGCTCTCTTAGGAATTGCTCAAGGTCTGTTGTTGCTTTACATGAATTAAAACTTGGGATTGAGATCTACTTGCAGAGTGCAATTTTGGTCTCATGACTGAGATAACAGTTGCTGAAAAGAAGACTTTATTTAAGAGAGGGGAAGAAGAAGAAAATGACAATTCATTCCTGGAACTAGAAATGTTTACAGAAACTTTGCAAGAAATTCAAGCAGAGATGCAAGAAAGCTCTTTAGTTCCAAGTGGGGACCACAACAACCACTGGGGAGACAGGTGACCTTATGACATTCTAGAAATCTAAATTTACTTCTGACTCCACTATGGACTCCCCTGTGTGATCATAATACTAAGTTTGCCAACAACACTAAACTGGGGAAGCTGTTGACTCCCTCAAGGGCAGACAGGCCCTGCAGAGACCTTGACAAATTAGAGAAATGGGTAATCACCAAAAATGTGAACTTTTACAAGTGCAAGTGATAGGTTCTGCACCTGGGACAGGGCAATCCTGGTTGTGTGCATGGACTGGGGAATAAGATGCTGAAGAGTGGGAAAGGGACCTGGGGGTCCTGGTGGATGGCAATTTGAATGTGAGACAGCAGTGCCCTGGCAGCCAGGAGGGCCAACCCTGTCCTGGGGGCATCAGGCAAAGCATCACCAGCCATGCAAGGGAGGGGATTGTCCCGCTCTGCTCTGCACTGGGGTGGCCTCACCTGGAATATTGTGGGCAGTTCTGTTCACTGCAATATAAAAAAGACATTGAGTTATTAGAGAGTGTCCAGAGGAGGGCCATGAGGATGTGAAGGGTCTGGCAGGGAAGCCATACAAGGAGCAACTGAGGGTACTTGGTCTGTTCAGCCTGGAGGAGACACCTCATTGCCACCTTCAACATTCTCACCAGGGAAAGTGCAGGGACAAGCATTGATCTCTTCACTCTTGTCACCAGTGACAGGACTTGAGGAAATGGCAAGAAGCTGAGTCAGGGGAGGTTCAGACTGGATATCAGGAAAAGATTTTTCACCCAGAAGGTGGCTGGACACTGGAACAGGCTCCCCAAGGAAGTGGTGACAGCACCAAGCCTGACAGAGTTCAAGAAGTGTTTGGACAACACTCTCAGTCACATGGTGTGATTCTTGGGCTGTGCTGTGCAGGCCAGGAGTTGGACTCGATGGTCCTGATGGGTCCCTTCCAAATCAGCATATTCTATGATTCTAAAAGCAAGTCACTGGTTTATAGTCTCCCACCTTATATGGTCTAATACATCATCTTGATGCAGACGAGACAGATGTTCAAGTGGGAGGGAGAGCATATTTGGGGAAAGGGGAGAACAACTTGACTGAAAGAACGTGGAATGTAAGAAAAGGTAACTAAAATGATGAGATAAAAGAGAAGAGACTGGTTACATGTCAGCCCAAACCAGCTTCGGACTGTTGGGGTTTAGAAGTGTTTCAAAATTGTGTCCTCTGGTGAACTTAGCTCATTTTAGTGTGAAAAACACCTCTGAAGCTGAAGCTGCCTCCAAGTGAAGATCTCTACTCAGTGAACATCCAGAATGTGCTGTACCTTTAAATCCAGGTGAGAGACAGCTAAGCAAAGAGCAGCTTAGCCAAGTACTGATGTAGATTCCTTATGCAGAACTGTAAATAATCAAAACTATAAAATAGGATTATATTTCTCGCCTTTGGTGTGCCAGCTTTACCCTCCAGCACTCTTTTTGGAGCAGAACTATAAATAAATCAAATAGCTCAATTCTGTATGTGCTTCTTGCACACTAGGTGAAAGAACCCAATTTTGGGACAAAAATCTGAGATCCTTTGTCCATCTGTTCTAGTTTCCTTGAGTTTGTTTATACACTAAACTATATGTTTATTTAAATATAGACATATAATTCATATACAGTATGTAAAATATGAACTACATATAATATATAAAAATGTGAAAATGTAATATACAGTACATATAAAAATAGATACATATAAAATACCAGACTGGATATTGCTTGACTGTATTAATACATCTCAGAATTACCAGTCAAAAGATAGGATTTGTTTCAGGGTATTATTTCTCTTCTTCCTGTCAAATGCATCAGGTTCTACTTTCTTGAAGCCTCAATATGATTTCCATATCAGTGCTTCCTTCTTTTCCCTATATGTAATTCTTCAGTAAGATAGCCTGGTTTTAGTGTTATACATTTGAAAGTGGATTATTATAAAATACTTGGTCATGCCTTAAACAGTCTTACTAAAATTCACCAAAAAAAGAACCAAACCAAAAAAAAGCCCCAAACCAACAAACCCCTCAAAATTCCAGTGTCTTCACTAGGTATAGATTAGGAGCAAGTGCTTCTGAAAAATTCCACCTTGCTTTCATGAAAATAAAGATGCTGTTTAACTCAAGGCACACACACAATTCTACAAAGCACTTTGAAGAAATATCAGCTTTGCTAATTGCTTATTCCAAGCTATTTTTCTTTCTTCAGTCTTATTGCTTACAAGAACAAGCTAAAACCCCAAGCCCCATAAGATGAAAGTGCCTGTGGAAATAGGCTATTTACAGAAAATGCAAAATAATGATGAAAGAAAAGGGAGTGAAGCAGAGTGATCTCTCCAGGAGCATCAAGAGCATACTATTTTTGCTTTGCACATACTTTTATCTTCCATTGCCAATCTGAACAAGCACTTGTACAAAAATAGAGTTGGCATGCGTGCTGTCAAAAATAAAGGACAGGATGCTTGTAGAAACCTCCTCATGGATTATTCTTCTCCCTTTCCAGAATGTGGCAATAAAGACACATACAATGAGCTTTTTCAGAAGCCTTCCTAAAACTGCACTTGTCAGCCGTTCGTGAGCAGCTCTGTAGGAAAATGTGTTCAGCCACCCATCATGATCAGTGCCATTGCTTCTCTCCTGAAATGCTGTGAAGGCCTTTCAAGCTTGATAATGTACCCAGGCAGCCACAACTGCTGGAAAAACACAGTCCCATGCCTCCTTATATAAAAGGAAGCAGTGCTCCTCTGGAGCATGCTTAGCAATGCTGCTTTTCTGTCTTGGGAAATAAAGCATGCTGCTAAAGCCTATCATTAAACTGCACTGGAATTAATTAATGCAAAATGAACAATGTGCCACTTTTCAAACGACATGACCTCGGAAAAGTGACTGAAACTAAGACACCATTACCCCTATTTACTAGATTGCCACTCGAGCTAGATTTAAAGGCAATTTTTAAAATCTGAAAACAGATGCAATGCACGCTCAGTCTTAATCACAGTGAACCTCAAATTAACTGTCTCTGTATCCATTATCCAGTGGTGATACTGCAAATTGAGCTTTCTTTAGAGAACTGAGGGAAGAGCAGCACCTCTCAAAACCAAAATAAAACCACCTCAAATATTTATTGAGAGAAACCATAATGAGGAAATAAATTGCAGTCAAAGACAGGCTGCTAAACATTATTGTGCTTTCAGCTGTTGCACTGTTAGAAAAATGGTAAAAATCCAGCACTTCCCTGAAGGTTTTGTTCTTGTAAAAGCAGAATAAATGACTGGTCAACCTGACTGTCCTTGGAAAGCCCTCCTTTCTAGAAATCATATTCTAGTAATGATTTTTAGGAACCTGCTACCTCTAGGCTACCCTCCTGACACTGCTATTCTTTTGCTGCTGTTATGCAGAGAAGAGTGTCTGCAGAGGCTGATCCCCTCATGGCATGAGAACCTCTGGTCCCAAAACTTCTCTAAGGTCCAACATGAGATGAGTTAAAATGAGAGTAGGATCTAATGCTGAAGGAAAAGCACTTCCATGCAAGTGAGCCTAGAGAGGCTCAGGGATATAGCTAAAAGGTTTGGGAAACCAGTTACCCAAAAGGAATGAGTAATAAACTTGTAAACAAAAATCAAACCCACGTTAGCTAGATCATGTCCCTGTCAGCCTTCTCTTCTCTGCACCAAGGGCAGAGCAGACTTGTGGCAGCAGAACATCTTCCAGTTGTATTGTTAACCTACCATACCTAAAAATCAGAAATTGCAGGCCAAAATCCATGAGAACTCCAAGAGTATCAGCACTGGATTCTAGTGCACAGCTTTAATCTCTCCTTCTTTCCTGTGACAGGTTGCTTCAGGTGCCACCTTAAAAACTGTCTGAAATTTTTACTGTCAGTCTAAAGACACTGTCAGTACCATCCATGGAGCAGAAAGCCTCCCTGTAGTTCCAAAAGCAAAATCTAGAGCCTGCAAATACACCACAAGTACATTTGAGGCAACATCTCATTAGAAGTAAATTATTGCTCAGAGAGCATCCTGTCTACCATGCAATTTCTCAGTTAAAGATGTCAAACCATGGATCTCAGACACTGTAATTTCATGCAGCATTTCCTTTTCGCAAGCCTTTTTCATTGCACCCTTTGCAAAAACAACAGCGAGAAAACAAGACTTATAAAAAAAACCACAAGGGGTTTTAGGCTGTGCAATTAAGAACATTCTTTATGTCACAAGTAGCAAGTCTACCAAGATGAGCCAACGAGAAGAGATGCCATGCTGGACCTTGGGCTCACCAACAGGGAGGAGCCAGTGGGGAATGTAGTGCTCCAAGGCAGCCCTGGCTGCAGGGACCACGAGATGGTGAGTTCAAGATCCTCAGGGCAGTAAGGAGGGCACACAGTAAGCTCAGTGCCCTGCACTTCAGGAGGGCAGACTCCGGCCTCTTCAAGAAACTACCTGGTAGAGTCCTGGGAGATAGGGCTCTGGAGGGCAGAGGGGCCCAAGAGTGCAGGCTGAATTTCAAGGATCACCTCCTCCAAGCTCAGGAGCAATGCATCCCAACAAGGGGGAAATCAGGCAAAAATGCCAGGATGGATGGGGAGCTCCCAAGAATGAAAAAAGAAGCTTTCAGGAGGTGGAAACAAGGACAGGTGGCCTGGGAGAAATACAGGGAAATTGCAGAGGAAGCTAGGAATAAGGTTGAGGAAGCCAAAGTCCAGTTAGAACTGAGTCTGGCCAGGCAAGATCATGGAGTAGATTCTCCTGGAAACTATACAAAGGCACATGCAAAATAGGTAATGAAAACAAAAAAAGCATGACCAAATCAGTGAGTGACCAAAAGGCACAGTTTTCACAAGTGGTAGCAAGCAATTTCAGTGTTGGACAACCCCCCCCTGAGATCTGTCTTTTGCAAAAGACAGTATTTATAACTTTATCTCCTCCCATAGAGAGCTCCCCTTCATGAAACATTCAAAGGGCCACTAACCTCATGTTCTGTGCCTTCAGGCCTCACTGATTATTAGGTCTCATTTTCTAATTTTGATTGCAATACAAGGCAATTACAGTCATAGCACAGGGTATCATGTAGGCTACTTTTTTTTGCTACATTACTGTGTTCATTTTGGAGAAAGATAAAAGAAAAATTCATCTGAGGACAGACGACTCCAGTGAAAATAAGAATGGCATATGTCAACTACACCTGTAAATTTTAATTTCCACTATGATTACGTTATGTTAGATACCAGTTAAGCATCGCCACCAGCTCTACTCAAAGAGATTCTTTTTTGTGTGTAATACATGAGCAAAACAGGAAAGGTGCCTTCAGGCTGGCAGGGAAAGTAAGAAATAGGTAACCCAAGTCCTCCACACTAAGTAACACAATGGTCTGTAGGACAGCCAGAAACAAAATCAAACTGCAGCCCCTACTGCTGTCCCTTAACACTCACTCAAGCTTGTTTGACAACTTTAGTTCTAGTTCATGTGAACATCTGAGCTTGTCTGTATTCTACAAGCAGGGGAAAATCAAATTATATCCCTTCTGTTTCTACATTATAAGAAAACACTTTAATAAGCAACTTCTTTTAGTAAGGGAGCACAGGCTTTTCAGTAGCATAATCTCAACAGAAAGGGCCTGTTGTATCTTTGTTCATAAGAGAGTGCTTTAAAAACGGCTTTCAGTTTCTTGCTGTGAAGTACAATTTCACAGAAAACCTTATTTTTATCTCCAGCACTACTGCGAATATAAAGATAATGGAAAACACAAACAGAAATAGCAGCATGTCTGTCATCTATTTAAAACAAGAATGCTAAAAAAGATCTATTTATTTCAAAACTAGTACTTGTTATCAGAAAATTATAGGACTCAATTATCTTGGGCTCACTGCTGGCTTTGAATACAGAAGTTTCTGCTGCTGATGATGATGTTTTTCTGCAAAACCACTCCTCTTCCTCGGTTCACATCTGTGGCAATCTCATATAAGAGTAGACCCACAGCCGGCTTCTAAAAGCTTTCTTATTATTCAACTATAATAAAGCATTGAAACAGATTTCTATAGCACATGAAAACATTGCATAGCAATGTTTACTTTGCTGTTTGTAAATAATTATGCCAGCACGGAATGGCAAACTCAGAGCACCCAAACTGACAGTCAGTTGTGACATGTCACAGTAACACCAAGTCACTTTTCTGCAATGTGCCCTCTCAATTAACAGAAAGCGCTGCCAACTGCAGGGCTCAGGAACAAAAATCACTTCTTCTCTGCCAGTGCCCATGCAATTCAATTATTACAAACTGCCTTCCAACACAGATAGGGCCAAAGGCCACCTGGTCCAAATGGTCTTTGCTGTATCAGCCCCACTCCACTCCAAAAACCCACTTAGATAAGAAAGCAGGTTAATAGGTTACAGATTTTTTTTCCCACCCCTCCTGACAGATTATCTAACTTGTTTTTAAAAAGCTCCTATGACAGACATCCCATATATTCCCAATCTATTCTGGTATTCAAATTTCCATTTTCAACTCATTCTTTGCATCTAAATTTCCTTTGCTTGTTATTTTTATCCATTGCTTTTAATGCCTTTCACAGCAGACATGTAAAGCAGCTTATACTTTTCCCTTCTGTAGGATTTAAAAAAAATATATAAACCAGCTCATGACTTCTAATTACCCACACTGAGATTACAATACAGCATCACTGTTTTCCATGTCTCAGAAGATATTAAAACCCACTGCAACAAGCAACCATTTTGATATATAAGATTAATCTAGAAAACACTCAAGCCACGGGATGGAGTCCCAACTGATGGTTATATCAGCAAAATGCAGGAAGATAATCAAGGACAAAGAAACCCATTATTTGCACATTTACCAGGAGAGAACCCTCAGATGCTTTTCTGGAGCAGAGCTGTCAGTCTGATCAACTTCTCACTTGCCTGATTATTCTTTCAACTTTCAGACAAGTTGCTGCTGTGAATCAGGCTACTTTGTTTAAGGAATGTTCCTCATGATCCCTCTCTCTCAGCTGAATACACAAAGTAATTCACTTTCCAATAGGTTATGCCTGTACACAGTTTAGAAGAAATGAGTGCTGCTCTCAGTTATATTAGTTTTGTTCTTACTCTTGCACCCTGTACAAACTATTTATTAGTTACTCAAGGCCATTTAAAAGCTATTTTCATTCTGGTAAAATCTTACTTACTCTACCCACATCTCTTTCAATTAAGACAACTGATAGACTCCTATTATCACATCAAACATAACATTAATATTCTCCAATGTTGCTGAAAATAATTTCTGAATAAAACATTTCTTCATGAAAAGTACCTCACCAAGGAATGACAAAACAGTTTCACACAAAAGGCAGTTGAGCATCATTCAAAGATAGATGACATGAAAAATGACAAGGAATCAAGATCTAAAACCAAAAACCATGAGAGATTTGGTTCATGGCTGATATTCAGAACTTCTGTTTCCACCCTTTGTCCTAAGCTTCTAAATAAGGCAACATAGAAGAGTATTATTATTAAAGGGCATGATTTATTTCCCTGACTTGGGAGTATGTGGTTTTTTCTCAAAGGAGACAGTGATGGAAACTATATACTGATGGAGTTTTAAGGGGTCTTGCACATCTTGCATCCTGCTCCTAAACCTATGCAGCCCTGTGCTGCAATGAACCCTTCAAAACTGGCAAATAAGAGGACTCAGCTTTACACATTTGGTCCTGTGCTGGACTGGGACATCTCATTCCCTCCTGGACAACAATTCCATTTAAATGGCAACCTTCCTTTCTCTCCAAACCAAGTAAACACATGACTTCACAGCTTTTTAGGCAGCAGCTCTGATTTTGTTGTCAAGGGACAGGTTCACTTTTTCCCGTTTTAAACAGGAGTTGTTTGACCACATTCCAAGACAAAAGGCAATCAGACATAAGGTCTGGAAAGAAAAATCAATGTTTGGCATTTATAGTTTACTTAGAGGTGTGCAGTGAGGAAGAAAGCTGCCGTTTCAAAGATATTAAAATCTGACTCTGAGACTTTAATATGTACACAATGCAAATTCTTGACATAGAATAGGTGCATTCAATAACTGGGAACACGTTATTTCAGTTTTGTAAGACAAACAATTTAAAAAGGATTGAAGGTAAACCAGCTGTTCCAGCAGTGTGTGACAGACAGTGCATGGTAGTTGACAGACAGAACGTGATCCCTTCCAGAAAGGGCATCACTTTGGTGGTGGAACACAAGATGTGCTGTGAGTGAAACTACAAGAGACTCAGACAGGGATGCTTTGAAACAAGTACCTTGCCTGGACACACGTATAACAGTTAATAAGACAGGCCATGTTCCACAGAACTCTTCAGCAGTGAAGCTGTAGTGAAGTGAGAGTTATCTCTACCCACTTAAAACTGCACAACAACTCAATGGACAGTCATTTTATTTTATAGGGATAAAAGGGTGTGTCAACATTCCTATTAAGTAAAGAGCTCTGAAGTGCATCTGTCACAATGTGTATTGATTCAGGTTGATACCTTCACTCTCAGATCATGGTTAGAAGGGACAGAAGTCTCCCTTTCAAAGTAGCAGCTAGACTAGTTTTTCAATAACAAAGAAGTTAAATACTAATTGCAAATGAAGGTTCTGATAATAATACTGAAAGGAACATAAATCTAATAAGCAATTTCATCTACAGGTAAGTAAACAATAAGAGAATGTTTTAAAGTGGCAAGTTCACACAATTAGCCACAGCCAACATGGATTCACAAAAAAAAAAAAGTCCTGTTTCGCTAACTTAATTTCCTTTCATGATAAAATCACACATTTAGTTGACCAAGGGAAGACAGATCTAGATTTTTTTGGATTATAGCAAAGCTTTTGATACTCTCTCCCCCAGCACTGTTCTAGACAAAGTATCTGCAGTATAGCTACACATGTCCATAATACATTGGGTGAACAACTGACTGAGAGGTCTGGCTCAAAAGGTTACAGTAAATGGGGTTACATGAGGCTGGCAACCAGTCACTAATAGGCTCAATTTTAGGGCCAGCACTCTTTAATGTTTTTATAAATGATCTGGAAGCAGGATCATTAAATGCACATTAAGAAAGTTTGCCAATGATATGCTAGGAAAGATTCTTCCCTGAGAGTGTATTCAGTCACTGGAACAGGCTTCCCACAGAAGTGGTCAAGGCACCCAGCCTGTCAGAGCTCAAGGAGCACCTGGATGATGCTCTTAGTCACATGGTTTAGTTTTAGCCTGTCCTGTGAAAAGCAGGGAGTTAGACTAAAGGATCCTTATGGGTTCCCTCCAACTCCAGATATTCTATGATTCTACTTTACACACAAAGCTACTGGGTTGATTTGTGCACCACAGCATAATGGACTATAACAAGGTTTAGTCTATCAGAGCACAATCCAAATTCTGACAAAAAGTCCTTAGGAATTAATTTATTTTACTAGCTGAGTTATACAACTTCCTGTTTGTAGTTTTGTCTGAAAAAATAACCCTATCATTTCCCTAGTTTTCCCATTATAGTTGCATGCCAACAACTTTAATGTGAAAACTTTATCTGCAGGCATTTGCCATTCTGGAGTCACAAAAAATTACCTTTGAATTAGCTATTATTTGCTTAACAGAGAAAATAAGGCCCCAATGAACAGAATGACAAGTTGTAGTGCAGCTGAAATGGGATACCAGACTAATTTCTATTCCTATAATATTGACTCAGCAAAGACTTGTTAAACAATTGCAAGGTTAATATAAAATAGTGAAAATTCTTTAAAGTCCTTGAAAAGATATGCAATGCTTACCTCAATGACTCTTGTTTCAAAATCTTCATAAGTTTCTGTTGGGAGAAAAATGGGATGTTACATTTCCTTGTGTTACTTGCCTATCAGCACGTCTCCCTGTAACTGGGATAACTTGAAAAAGACAGAACTTTTATGCAACTGTAATTTATAAAGCAATCTCAGTAGTAAGGAGAAAAGGTAAGATAAGAATAATTTGAACAAGGGTATCTAAAGTGAGCTTCATTGGTTTCTTCCTTCTAAAAAGACCTGAAATGGATATTTTCACTTGACTCCATCCATTCAGCCTTTTAGAGTAAAGTCAGTGAAAAAACAGCATACATGTCTTATTTATAATACTACTTGCTACATAACAATGCAGCTCCTGTTAGAATTAGGAGATTACCATCATGAAATAGGTTAGTTGTGCTCTACTGGGGACCCCAAGCTCCAGCTGCAATCAATATTTCATCTTTCCAAGGACCATACGTGCAGGGAAGTAAGAAGGAACAGTCTCCAAAGACTGTCCAACTTAAATAACCAGAGTAGAATGAAGGAAGAAAAATACTTTTTTTTTTGAAATGATAAAGCAAGACATACAAATTTAACTGCTTTGCTTGAATATCACACAGAAAGCAAAGCTTTCTTTAGAATATGTTGAATATTTTGATTACAAGCTAAGCTATACATCCACTCCAAATTAAATCTAAAACTTTCTGTTGGAAATCCCTTTAACTCTCCACTTGCCTTGAAGCATTTTTGTTAAATTGCATCTGTTATTCTTCCTAATTCTTTCCAATTGCAGAAATGCTGTGAAAAATAACCATCCACAGTGTGGTATAAAAGAGAATGTTTTGAGTTTTCACTGGCTCTCAGTGTAAACTACCTTCTTCCCTAAATACTGCTCTAAAACTGCAAATTACCCCCAAATTGCATACGTACTGAGCAAAGGCTGCAAATCATTAAAATCATCAAATGGGTCATTTCCATTATGACTAAAGTATTATCCAATATTCTTCTTGATCTGCTGAAAGTTGTATCAAGCAATCAAAAGGGATTCAAAGAAATCTGGGGTTTGGACTAGATGACCTTTAAAAAGTCCAACACAACCTATTCTTTGATTCTAGGATTTTAGGAAATTGCAAGGACTTTTTGATACACATTTCTGTGAAATTTCAGAAAGATGAGGGGAAGGATAAACCAAACCAATACATAATCACTTCAAATAACCAAGCATCACTTGGCCAGACTTTTTTTCTTAATTCTCTTTCAGTTTAAATTCTGCCGGAAAAAATGTCTTTGCCATCGAAGACATTTATAGCATCATTTATTTCATCTATTAGCAATTAGGGTGGTTTGCACTCTAAAAAAAGTGAACACTTCTATATTTAGGTTCAAATCTTTTCACCACAGGTAACGAAACACTGAACACAGAGCTCTGTTCAGGTGAATGTTAAATATTCAGCTCCAAGTGGTGAATATACCCCATTCACTGCACAGGAAGGGAGTTTCTGCTCTGCCATTGTAAGGGACTTCAAAAAAGTAAGACGTTTTTGAAATGTCTTACAACACTGCGGGGAAGGAAAGAGCAGGAACAGTGGAGAGCTTTGGGCATGACACAGGCATCTCCACATACTACTCCAGACAGTGAGAGCCAAATGAGAGAGCACTAAACCCTACAAAATGCAGCCCAGTCAGACCTTATTCACAGGTCTCCACATGCTGCAAGAAAAGTAAGCAAGCAAATCCCTCAGGCTTGGCTTTCAGCAGTCCCAGGAGCATTTCTCAATAGCCATTTTATAGAAGTAGGCAAAAATGCATCAAATAACAGATATTGCCAAAAAGATCCCATTTTCTCTGGGTTCTTTTTCGAAACCTGATTGCCACACTTAAATATAAATCCCAAATATATTTGTTTCTTTTTATGCAATTGAGAACATATTTACAATTTATGTATATATTTTCCACATTTTCCTATCATCACTCTGGTTGTAGAAAAAAACCTATTGACTTTGAAAACAATGGACAGTGGAGTAAATTGCAACATCTTGGTGTAAGAAGCAGAATAGATAAGAGATCCTTCAAATCTGCTTTTCCAACTTATCTCATGAACAAAAGCATTTCAGTGTAACATGGAAGACTAGTGTCAATGAAAGCAATTAATACTTCTTTTATTTGGTGTAGTTACAGTGAGGTTCTAGAGAAAAGCTCAAAACTGTTTAACAGTGTAGAACTGGGCACTCAGTCCTTCACCAAACCCCACTTTAGCATTTACACATGATTATAAACATTATCAAGTTGGCACAATTTAGAGATCTGTTAATCTAGACCAAGTAGACTTCCAACTCACAGCAGAGGATGTGAAAGCCAGCAGGCACTCTGTCCCCTCTCTGAAGCCTCTTCAATTGCAAAGAAACACCGTAAACTTGAGAGAAATGTAATTTTATTTCTAAGTGGACACACTGCTCTTTCTCTACTCCTAGCCAGCACAATAAGTAAAGGTGTAGTGGAAGAAGATTCCCATGAAAGAATCAAGCATATACAATCACAGTACCTCCCCCAATATTTTTTAAAATACATTGGTCATTTGCAACTAAATTTGTCAGATGTTGAAGGCTAAAAACACAGAGTTTTCTACATATGCTTAACCTCCATTTGTTTCTAGATAATCTAACACCAGAGCACTGGGAAGAGCTGCACTGCAGAATCTCAATCAGAACACATTCCTCCTTAGACACCAGGAATCCAGTCACACCACAGTCTCAGGTCAGAAGGATTCATTGGGTTTGGCAGTTTCAGGTCTGTTCCTCCTATCACCTTGACAGTGCTTTCAGTGGCATACAGCCAGTGTCCCAATTTCTCTGCAAAATCATTGATTCTCTGAATAAAAAGACACTGGAAGGACTATAGGGACCTGAAAATCCCCAAGATTTTTAACAGACTGAAAGGAAATCAGTATATACTAACCAGGAACTGCTTTTTCTCAAGCACATTTATAACACAGGCTGACAGTTTCATTTTCCTATTTTGATTGCAGTACCCTTTCCTCTCTTTGGCAGAACTTGACCTGACCGGAACAGCCTTCACACAGCCAACTTTAATGCAAGTAATCTACATCAATAGTATCAGCCAAAAGCAAAATCAAGGAAAACACTGGAAGGCAAAATTCATAAATGCATAAATATTATTTGCAACAGCTGTCACTTCTTTTAGTGGAATAAACTAAACACAGTCTTGTGCTCACAGTATGGAACTAGAACCATGACATTTTCTTGACTTGCTATACGTTCCACCACTGACTTATTAAGAATTTGGAACAATTCCTTAATTTCTCAAATCTTCTATTTTTACATTGAAAGATTCAGTGACAGTCTGCCAAGTCCATTGCCACATCACCGTCTTCCATGGAATATTTGCTTTCAAGGTAATAAAATGAAATGCAGTGAAATAAATATAGGAAACCTGTCAGTTGTATACTTCAGTATTATGTTGACACTAAAATAGAATGAATTGCTCTTAAAATTGAAGAGAAGCAGAAAATATTCAAAGAGATTGAAGGGCAAGACCTCCTTAAAATCCCCAGGTAAATCTGAGGGAAACAGCATCTGTCAGACACCGCAGCAACAGCCACCACAGCTCCCTGTATGAAGGAAAGGAACAGAGAAGCAGCAACCAACAACAGCGTGAATTTTTAAAGCAGAAAGCTACAGAAATGCCACGGTGACTTCAATCCCCAGGCACAAAGGCACTGATCACACTGGAAAGCCAACGCTCTGACTACCCTATGACTTGGTTCAAAGCATGTCAGAATTTTTAATTGGTGCCCAATGAATGTAAACAGAAAACATTCACAGACAGAAAGAAATTAATTAACAAAACACCAGGGAGACTGCAAAGCAAAGGTGACTGCAAGATGATCAGACAACAATACAGTTGTGATTCCATGCACGTAATTTCCCATTTATGTTGATTTGCTGAAACATAAATTCCAAAGTCCAAGCTTGCACTGGGAGAACATATTCCTGGGTGAAGAGAGCCCTGAAAACATGAGCAAGCTTAACACTTGGAACAACTGCCACGAGCCTGAGACAGCAGTGCTAGAAAACATCAACTGTCTTTCTCAGCTCATCTTACTATAAAACCTGACAGAAAGACACCAATAAGTATAAAAGTTGCACAAAACTCAGCCCAACAGGAGTTAGTAAGTCTTTTTCATGCTTAATTAGTTGAAAAAGATTAGGCTGCTAAATGTTAAAGCAACTATAACATTTATAGTAGTTTAAATAACAGTATTGTTAAAAAAATCACCTCTCTGCTCTACATACAGGACCTCTAGTTTCATTATATTTAACTACTCAGGAAAGAAAGAAATCAATAACTTCTATAGTTATTATAGTTACTATTAGAGTTATTTATTATAGCTTCTTCTAAAAGCTACATAATCTTTAACCATATTTCGTTATTTGAATTAGAATTAAAAAAGGCCTTATTTATCCCACAGGATCCTTGAAGAAACTATTAAAAACCAATGGCTCTATGTCAGACTCAATACAATTGATGCTGAACACAGAAAACACTTCCATATTTCAGGACTCCTGTAACAGTCTATGACATAATACAATGCTCTGTAATACAGCATAACACCATACAGTCTATAATATAGTAGTGAAACTAAGAAGTGTTTTAACAAATGTCACTTGTGTTAACTCAACCTGTTCTTTGATTTAGCTTGCTTATGTATGGGCATGTAAGACAGAAGTACAAAACCAAATTTTCAATCACAGAAAAGGACTGGATCTCACTTTCTCCAAGCCCCTTATGAGAAAGATTAATTAAGAGAAGACAGATAAATCAATTTTCTTACCTCCATTAGGACCTGGGTCAGGAGGATCTAGAAGGACACCTCCCCAACACTTTCCACTCCATCCCCCCTCTCTCTTAATTCTTATTTTTCTTTTCTTCTCCCATGAATCTCTCTGCTGAGCAATTTCAGACTGAATTCTCTCCTGTTCTTCTTTTTTTCGTTGGGTAACTGCCTGGACTTTCCCAGTTTGTATCACAGGAGCATTAAGACCAGGCCAGAGGAAACCAGAACGTCCTTAAAAATAACAGAAAACAATTATGCTTTATTCCAAATTAGGACTGCAACTCTGAACTCTGGAAAAAAAGCAACAAAACGGTAAATTCTCACATATTTCAGTGCATTTTATAATGCTGGATTTATACTTAAAAAGCAAAAATAACACTAAATAAGCATATCAAGATTTTTTGTTTAAAGACAAAAATATCTCAAGCAGTTCTGACACCACAGAAAGGAAGAGAAATTTGTCAATATATTAAATCAAGAAATACTATACACAAAAAGGGCAAGATGTCTTCAGCTTCTTATTTGTCAATCTACCTTCACCAATCTCCTGGCCTCTATTGAGATTCTTCCTTAGCTTTTTCTTCCTTCTCTTTCCTCTTCCTTTCTTTACTCCTGCACCAGTCTCTGCCAAAGCTCCTTTCCATAGCTCATCAGCTGTCACTGAAATAAAAAAATCTTCCATAAGTAACAAACAAGCACAGCTTATACTGGAAACTGAAGCTGAACAAAAAACTACCCCAAAACCTGAAACTTGCTTGATCTTTGCTTTGCTGGAATTTATACTGTAGGATTACTGTCTTGTTAAGAAAGTAATTTCCTACTATGTGCATGTGTATTTGGTGCAAAGATGTGCCTCAGCTCCTGCAATCAGACAGGCACACAGCCAAATGCACATTTTCACACGGATTTTCAAAATCGATTTGAAGATAAATATTCCTAACAAGTCACCAGTAAGGTCATTAAAAGAAAATCATTCATTAGTAACTCAGAGCAGCAATACCTGGAAGCACTTACCCAAGGACATGATCAATGACAGTCAACTTGCATCACCCCTAAAAATATCCAAGGGTTAGCCTGCTTTAAAAAGCCACGCAACACAAAAAGTTAACCAAAACATAAATCTGCTGCTGTTCTCATGTTCTGAAAATACAACATCCCCCTTATTGCCTTATTTATACAAAATGCAAAAGGAATGTAAGGAGGAAGGAATGCAAAACACTTCAAACAGCCTCATCACAGAGCTCAGGTTTTGGTCCATGCAGTGTCTTGATGTAGGAAGCACATATTTAGTAGTTAACTGCAAACTACTGTTCAGCCAATGGATGGAAATACAGGACCCCATGGTAACCTAGACAAAAACAAAGTACACCTAAGGGAAACTGAATATGTGAAAAGGCACCATAGATAATATTTCACAGAATCGGTCAGGCTGGAAGGGACCACAGTGGGTCAACTGGTCCAACCTCCCTGCTCAAGCGGGGTCATCCCAGAGCACATGGCACAGGACTGTGCCCAGATGTTCCTGGAATATCTCCAGTGAGGGAGACTCCACAATCTCTCTGGACAACCTGTTCCAGTGCACAGTCACTGAAGAGTACAGATGTTCTTTCTCCTGTTCAGGTGGAATTTCCTGTGCATCAGTTTCTGCCCATTGCCTCTTGTCCTACTGTTCAGCACCACCGAGCAGAGCCTGATCCATCCTCTTGGCCACCCTCCCCTCAGATACTGACACACACTGATGGGGTCCAGTCTCAGTCATCTCTTCCAAAGGCTGAGCAGGCCTAGCTCCCTCAGTCTGTCCTCATAAGAAAGATGCTCCAGTCCCTTCATCAACTCCTTGTCTTTCTTGTGCTGAGGAGCCCAGAACTGGACAGAGCACTCCAGGTGATCCTCACCAGGGCTGAGTAGAGGGGCAGGACCCCTCCCTCGACCTGCTGGTGCACAATATCCACTGCTCTCCCTTCAGCCAGCCAGGTAGTTGTTTCATCACAGAAGGCAATCAGGCTGGTCATTTTCCTTTCTGTTAGTCCAGACACGAGGGCTCTCACCACAGAATACAGAAGAGTCACCCTCGTTCTATTTACAGATTAATGTTATTACATGTTTGACCCAGGGGCAGTGTTACTATGGCAGTTTAAATCTTGTCTTCTCTGATTAGAAACTGCCTTGTTTATTTAAAGTAGACGAAAAAAATCATTAAACACTTTTAACCAGGGGAATTAAAATAACCACGCTCAAATTGCTACAGTTTCCCATCAGCAATTCATTCTTGTTTGATTAATGCACTTGGGAGATCCTGCCCCACAGACTGGCAAATGTACTGGAACTGGAGAAGCTCTGCTTTGTTGACAACATGGTGAGGCACAGGAGCTATCCAGGATGCCCAAAGGTACCACTAAGTGCCCAGGTTTATTTTTGTAAGTTTGTTTAAGGTGTCAAGGTGATCCTTCCAAGGATATGATGAATATCTTTCCACTCATAAACACCTTCCAAAGTGGGAAGCATAACTGATTCCTTTTTGAGAATCTTGGATCAGACAATCAAAGCTCAGTACATCTGAAAGCAACTTCCACACAACTCTGTAAGTCCAGGAAGCTACAGAACAGTATTCCTTCAAGACAGCCAAGAGCAGAATGGCTCCCAAAGTGACCACATACTCAAATAACATATTATACAAAGAGTACAACAAGGTAAAATATGTAATACAGATTTCAGTTGTATTGCAGACAATTGGAAATTTGTGTATTATAGACGAGTAGAAAAGCCCATGGAAAACAGCAATGTTTATCACACTTCTTATACGCTGTGAGGCAAGAGTTGAATTTGCTCCTGGGTAGGCTTTAGTCCCTGTAAACTAGACATTCAAGTGAACCCTGATATCCAGAGGTTTATGAGTAAAAAGAAAACATCCCACAAACAGCAGTTGTACCTAATGGCTTCACCCCAGTGTCTGAAATGTCAGCCCCTAAAAATCCTTCCAGCTGATTACAACAGACTGATGCATGTAGCTGTGACCTAAATGCAGGGGCAGAGAAGGCAACAAAGAAACCCACCAAAGAACCCCAACAAAACTTATAAAGCAATGCATTACCTCCTTACCATCAGTTTTCTTCAGGGAAAAAAAAAAAACGTAAGTAGATAATGCATGATTCAGTAATTCCACATTCTTAAGTGAACCATGCATCTGTTCCAAGAGTCGGAAGGCTGATCATCAATCCTGTTCAGCTTCTTAGCTTATTCACAAAGCACTGTGTAACTAGCAATTACTTTTTTAAAATGATAATCCTGCTAGCCTGGAAACATGGAGATACAATAAAGGTATTTACATTTTTCTTTGCCAGGTTATTTTTAAGCTGGAACAGTTCCCCAGTCTGCAGTTTGCATGGCCTGACAAAGGGTCATAACAGCCACAGAGGAGGCTGCAGAGGGGCAGCAACAAGCAGTTGAGAACAATGAACAAGCTCTTCAGCTGGTAATACACTAAAAAAAAAATCCTGCACTTTGAGCTGTGCTCCAAATTTATGTACAATCAGATCACTTTAATTACAATAGAGGAAAGTTGCAAAGGTCACAGAGTAAGTAAATTGTCTTGTACCAAAGGAGACTAGGCAGAGCCAACAGACCCAGCAAGAAGAGGTCAGACCAAGTCAAGTTTTGGCCTCAAGCACTACACAAATTCTGGCAAAATTACAATCAGATGAAAACATCACATTTGGTACCAAAGTGCAGTTCATCTAATCAGTCTATAATAATAATATGATCATGTGTTTGGGAAGCAGCTGAATTTAATGAAACACATCAGAAGCCTACAGGCTACAGAACCGAGTTCTTTATAAGATGGCAGATATCACACTGATCTTAAGACGAAGTGACAAGAATGGAATATGAAAGGGATAGGCTGTCATCCAGAAGATTACAATGGTGGGGACATTGCTCGTGACAGACAGACAACACAGCAGTGGAGAAAATAAAAATCTTACTACAAGAAAGGTCAATCTGACTTGGCAGCAAAGCATCAAGGTGATTAGAGAGCACGTGGATAGGCAGGAGAAATATCGTCAAGTGGAGGAAATAACTCCAAACAGAAGTGAGGATCATTGTACTGCTTTTCACATTTGTAGAAATGTTCCAAAATGAAGACAGTACAGTGGATGTGCAATCGCTTAGTGATTTATGGCCTTCATTTTGCCTTTGTAAAATAGAATGCTTGATGCATTCCCCAAGAGCTAAAACAGAACCAGTCATAAAAGCCACTCTACATTTTCAGCCAGTTACCAAAAAGCACATAGCTACTAAGTGTGGGGAGGGGGAAGTGCCATATATCAGATTTTACTTTGTAGACCAGAAAAAGATCCACTACTGAATTTAGCTGAAAGCATGCTTTATGCCAGCTGATTGCTAACAAGGATTAAGACAGTCTGTATGACATCACTCCATTTTGCTTAATTTACACAAAAGGTATCTGTAATGTTTTGAAAAGGATTTGGTTTTGTGCCTTTTTACAGTATCCCTGAATATCAGGAATAAGACAAGTGTTTACTTTAGATGAATTAGACCACACCTGAGTAATTCACAAGTATGACCAAAAGACTTGCTATAAACTGTACCAGAAAACAGTATTCCAGGTACTGATTAACTGAGACTAAAAGCAGATTTGTCTCCTACAAGATGAGTTTCCAGCTTGCTTAGAATACACAGAAAGATAAAGAGCAGTAAGTTAAAAAACTGAAGGGAGTGAAAGGAGAAGAAAGAATCAATTTGGTAAAACAGCTAAGTAAGCAGTTGTATAATTGTAACTCCTTATATCCTTAATGCTGAAACAGCAAAACTCTTCCTGGGATACTGATAACGACAAGTAACTAAGTAATTCTTTATCTGCAGTGTTCATACTTAAAGAAAAATTCTTTAAAAATTGAAAAAATATGTCTGTTTTTTTCATTCTGATCCTCAAGTAAGACACAGTAGTCAAAATGAACAATTTAAACCAAAGAAAATTCAAACAGGACTACAAAACCATAATACAAAATGTAATTATAAGGAGCAGCATTTCAGGAATTGATGTTTCCAGGAAAGAACACAGAGATTTATACTGATGACAATTGCTTCCAGTACTCAAAGCATCTAGAGACAAAACATGTTACTAGAGTACAATTCTGTATTGTTGATCTAAATGGGTCTCCCTTGATTGTTACGATACAGTTTTTTAACCTCTGAAAAATCATAATCTTCTTTAGAGAAATTAGTGTATTCTTTTCAAGGCCAGGTTGGGTGGGCTCTGAGCAACCTGGTCTAGTGGAAGGTGTCCCTGGCCACAGCAGTGGCATTGGAACAAGATGATCTTTGAGGTCCCTTCCAACCCAAACCATTCTGGGATTGGTTTCCAAGGGTAGCTAATGGAATTAATACTGTGAGTAGAAGAGCATAATTTTCATACAGTCCCGGTATCAAATAAAAGTTCTTTATTCTCACATACACCTGGATACCTAGGGGATGTTGAGAAAATTGTGCTGGCTGGTCTGGATAAGCAGGGTCAAAGATAACTCCTAAGGCTGGGAGACAGCCTAACCAGCAAATGAAAATTGAACTGCTTCCCATAGTGAAGAGGGTAAAAAGGGGAAAGAAGGGAGGGACAGAAGCCTGGAATAAAAGATCATTTTAAATTATTTCATTACAACCTCACTGAAATATGTCATAGGACAAGAATAAATACCTCTGTATGGTTTTGTGTCAGAGCTGGAGGAGACAACTATCTGGATAAGGATCACAGATTGCCTAGGATAATTGCAATTCCTCCTATTTAAACGAATTCCTTCTATCTAAACCAGTTAAACTATAAAAAATAATAGTTATGTTGAAGATATAGGTGACCCTACTAACAAGGGCACAGTAATATTTTTTAAAGTATTTTAGAAGATAAATAAGCATTCACTAACAAGATAGAAAAGTACAGTCACCTTTCTCAGTCACAAAGCACTGTCATTTGGTTGACATTTCATTTGAAAACTGTGTCACATAAAGCGGTCATATCTGCATTTTAAATGCTACCACTTCTGAAGCAACTGCACTGCTAGAGGATATGAGTGAGTTCTATTGTTTGTATCGACTTCATTTGAATTCTGAAGATTTTATTTTTTCCCTCTTTAAGAGAAGTGTTCTTAGAATAACTGTACTTTGAAATACAAACCCCTCCATCTTCTGAATCTCATGGCTACTGTCTCTGCTGAATCCCTAAAGGAGGTACACTTTCATTTTTCCAGGTTGTTACATCTTATTTAATAAGCCAATAGCTTTAGGTAGTTTGCCTAAAAATAACTTGTTTAAAATTTTATTAAGTCAAACAACACGGATACCATCACAACAAATATTTTTAATTCAGTCATCTAACAAGACATCTGGAAAAATTCCTGGTAAAACAGAGCTCATGTAGAGTTTGAGAATATGAACATGAGCCTAATTAAGGAAACAATCTAACCTACAAATTGTAATCACATTGCAATCAACTGCGGTGCTATATTTTGAATTTAAGATAAACAAAATAACAACAGTGCTTAGCTTCTTACACATTCTTATCTTGTTATTGCTTGTCTAAATGAGTTTTTCCTGCAGGTGGCATCCTTAGAAAGCCTTTACCATGCAGAACCTGTGGTTTACACTGCAGCCTTTTGCAAGTCTTCAGAGACCTCTCTACCCTCAATTATTTGAAATCAGTCAACAGTCAAAATTTACTGGATAAGACTAAGAGAAAGGGAGGATGACTAATTAAACCTCATTTCTTTAGCAAATGTGAAGAAAACAAGCACAGTATTACACCACTCAGATGTTGAGAACAGTAAGAGACTACCAGTTCTGAAACCCTCATTTTGCAGAGTCTTAAATTCTGGGGATTATGAACAGTCAAAGAACTTTAACTCTCAAATTGCTGCATTTATCTCCTTCTCTTCCCTTATGGGATAGGATAAGGAACCACAAAGCAGGTGAAATGGCCCCTCAGTCATCTCAGTTCACCTGAGTGTGAATGTAAACAGTCATCATTCCTCAATTATGGCTGCAATTCCTTTCAGGACTGGAGGCAAATACTGCAGCTGACCTGACAATTAGCAGGACACTATCAACAGTTTTTGTTTAACATGTTATTGCATTTCACTTATTTAATTTTGAGAAAGTGCAGCTTGAATGGTATGCCTTGCCTGCTGCTCAAAAATAATTTAGAAAATAAACACACAATTTATATTCTCAAAAAAGCAGAGGGCTAGGTGCTTCCACATTCCATCCAATGACATATATTGGATTGATTCACTGTGACACAAAACCAACCCTTGCTATTGTAACATAAACTGATTTTGTGCATGCACTTGTGTCAATACCTGCAGCTGCAACTTAGGAGATAAAAAATAGTTACTATACATAGATTTTCATGACTGTATCTCTCCAAAGCAGTACTTTCTTTTCTTTTTCTCTTTATTACAGTTAATAGTTTTTATCCAGCTCCAGACTTACATGTGTTGAAGAAACTGCTTTTCCTGCATTGCTCAACTGTCACAGTCCAGGGGGCAGAGATGGAACACCGTGTCTGGAAAGACCATGCCAGGCTAGAATAGGAACAGCAACTCCCTTTCACTGGCACAGAAGCAAACCCTGAGAACAAATACAGAAAGGTGTTTATATATAGGACATTTTCTTCCTTAAAACAGTATTTTCTGCAAATATATGCACCAGAAGGAAAAAACAGTAATTTTCAAAGGGAATCTGACTTGAACCTTTTGTATTGAAGTGCAAAGCAGAATGTGGGGGGGGGAAATATATTGCAATAGAAAATGTTACAAAGAGCAAAAGGCTAGAAGACTTCTAGCATATTGCTGATAGAGAATATGCCCTGAAAAAGCAGAAATATTGTCCTAGCGGCAAAATGTGCAACAATGTTGCTGAACATAATCAAAAGTGATAAATACATAAATATCTCATAAAATACTGTACGTGCTATGAAACCCACATCTGAAATCAGCCCAATAAACTTGCTCAACATCTGCTGTGATGACCTCAGTGGTGGAGCAGACCATACCCACAGCAAGTCTGCTGATGATACAACATTGTGAGGAGTGGAGATACACCAGAGGGTTGTGCTGCCATCCAGAGGGACCTTGACAGGCTGGAGAATTGGGCTAAGAGGAATCTCATGAAGTTCAGGGAGGGCAAGTGCAAAGCCCTGCACCCAGGGAGGAAGCACACACCCCAAGACACCCAAGAGGCCAAGTGGCTGGAAAGCAGCATGGCAGAAAAGGGCTCAGGGGATCCTGGTGGCCACCAAGTTGACAACGAGCCAGCTCTTGTACCAAAAGAGGCCAACAGCATTGTAGGCTGTGTTAGAACTGTTGTCAGTGGATTGAGAAAGGTGTTCCTTCCAGTCTGCACAGCACCAGTGAGACACATCTGGAGCACTCTGTCCAGTACTGGGCTCACCATTACAAGAGAGACTTGGACATATTGGAGAACTGGACATCAGGAAAAGGTTCTTCACTAAGAGGGTGATTGGTCACTAGGACAGGCACCCCACAGAAGTGGTCACAGCACCAAGTCTGCCAGAGTTCAAGGAGTGTCTGGATGATACTCTTAGTCATATAATTTAGTTTTAGCTAATCCTGTGAGGAGCAGGAAGCTGGACTTGATGACCATTATTCCACATATCTGAAGTCCTGCAAGGGTCTGGATCATTTCTTGTTAAGAGGAGAGCCTGAGAGAGGTGGGGACACTTACTGTGGAGAAGAGCAGGCTCAGGAGAGATCATACCTAGGCATATAAATGTCTGAAGAGAGGGTAAAAAGTAGTCTGAGCCAGGCTCTTCTCACTAGTGCCCAGTGACAGAACAAGAAGGTTGTAATTTAAAAACACAAAATTCCATTTGAACACATGAAAACTTTTTTTTTTTTTTAACTCTCTACCAAACATGGCCCTGTAATCTACTCTACCTGATCCTGTTATGTGCAGGGAGGCTGAACTAATGATCTCCAGAGGCTTCCAACCTCAGCTATTCTGTGATTCTGTGAATTTGTGAACTTGACTCACTCTGGCATTCTGAAAGGATATTGCACCTTCTCCGTGGCCCTCCAGATTTCATTATTCCAAAGATAACCAATTACACATGCTGTTATCATCTCCAGAACAGATTACTTCAGTATAGCAAGGTGGAACAGAGAACACAGAAAGTCTGCTATTCCACAAGCCAAAGGGAGCTTGTTGTAACTGCTAAGGCTCAAGTGCTCACCTGCAACAAGGAAAGCAAGATATACTTCCATTTATTGACCAGTACAGACAGGTTGTTCTTCAGAAGTAGGAAATGCATAATTTTCCTACTTGCATCATCAACCAATCCAAAGAGCGTGCACATTCACCAAACTAAAATGGGCTATACTCTCTTGAAATCAATTAATCAATGTTAATCAGATGAAAACAAAAATTAAAAAAATAAAATAAAATCTACTTCTTCCTAAACTACATTTAAGATCAATTATTTCAGCTAGATTTTAAAAACAGAAAATAAGCATGATTTTTGTCACGTTCTGTTACATGTTAGGAACATGTTCACGAACACCATGAACATGAACATCAGTACAAATAAAACAATCTTTTTTGAAATCAGAACATTAGCTCCCCCATGGCAAACAGCCACCAGTTCAGTAACTGGGGTAATGCAGCAGGAAGTTCTAGAAAATTCCTCTCACATCAGTCTTAAAATGTAAATTTATCATCATTTATTCACCATTTTATTGCCCATTCACTCAATCTTCAGTAATTCTGCAGGCAATAAAATTCTGACAGAATGGCTGGGGCACAGGAGAAAAAGTCAAATGTCAGACAAAGATGAAGCATCACTGTTGTGATGGAGGAAGGTCAGAAGACCTGATCTTGGCTTCATTGAAAGCAGTGACAAATCTCCCATTTTCTATTTGTAAAGTGAGAGCAAGTCATATTTTAAGGCTGGCAGCAAGAGAACACCACTTCTGGGCTGGCAATCAAAACTGCAAGGCTAGGAAAGCCCAGAGGAACTGGGTTGATCATATTCTGGACACTGGGAGACAGACTGTTTTGGAATCTGAATTAAAGCACATAAGAGGGTGAAGGAAGAGATGATTAAAAAAAAAACCCACACCCAAATGCACACGATTCCCAAAGTCTAATACACTGAGTGCTGGTATTTAATAAAGTATACTCACACACTTCTGTACACATACTGCTACCAAGGGAACAGACACTTTCAAAGGAGAGCATTTTAAACCACAGCACAAATATCTAAATATCTGAGCTAAGCATGGAACACCAAAGTAACCAAACCAAAAAGAATTAGATGATCCCACCTGAAAAGACGTGGATGATTTTAATAAATTATTTAGGAGCAGTTGTAGCCTTTTATTTTTCCTGGTCTACCTGCAAGAAATTGTTGGGGTTTTTTAAGGATACACCCGTGACTAGACAGTGAAAATGTTTCCCTTCACTAAGGAAACACCACTGACCTGTTTTCAAGCCCCTCCTGAATGTTCCAACTTTAACTGCAGTTTGGTTACAGAATGGGCATCACTTCATTACAGAGTGCCCCGAGGATGAAAAGAGACCTGAAATTCATTAATGGCTTAGACTTTTTTTTTTTTTTTTTTAATAAAGACTGGAGGCAAGGAAGTTTTTAGAGGACTGTAGAAGCTAAAAAAGAACCTAGAGGACTTTATTTTGCTTTTGAAGATGGAGAAGAATGGACATGCTCTGCTGAAAGCAGAAACTATGCCCAGCTTCCAGGTGTTCTGATAGAAAGCTTTAATGTACTTTTACCAATGTAGTCTGTCCTTTCTTCCCACCTCAGTAGTTCTCCCTGGAAAATACACAGGCATTCATGTAGTTCATTATGACCTTGCCTGTAACTTCAGTGTATCCAATCTACCTAGGTTGTGTAAAGGACTGTGAGACAGGTTCACCCAGATTTATTAGCAGGGTGCACTGTTGGTGGCACTCAGTGACTCTAATGATGGAAGCCACTTTGGAGGGAAACTAAAAACAAAAGGAGACAGAAAGACATAATCTGTTCCAAGGCAGTCTCCAGTGCTGCAGGTGATTTCCCCCCCATAATAATTTCCCATGTTCATCAGGATCCTTGTAAACTCCTCATTGGATACATACAGGCTGGTTGGCTGTTAGGCCCTAGGAACACATCCCCTAACAAATCCAAAACCTACAACCCAGAAGAAAGCAAGGGGAAGAAAAGAAGTTTTTTCTGCTCCTGCCAGCTGTTACCCAGCAGAACCCACTGAACACTACTGGGATTCACAGCTGCAAGGTCATAAGGAAAACAGCACAGGAACAAGGGGAAAATACTATCCCAAAGGCTCTGCATCAGTGCCAGGGCTGCCTGAAAGGCACACAAAGTCATAAATAGAGAGCACTTAGCAATAAAAAGGATCAGGTACCCGTGGCACTACAATAACTATACCTACACCACCTTAAGTTTATGTCCAACCATCAGTAGTATCTGGTGCTTAAAAACACTATATAATGAAAAGACAGAAATTTTATCTTAAGAGAGAATGTAGGTAAGGAAAAAAAAAATCTATCTCAAAAGTAACTACAGAACTCAGGAAATGCTACCCAGCAGAAGTCTTTTCAGTTGTACAGTATTATTTCTCATGTATCAAACCAAAATTTTCCCAATTTTCCAACCAAAATTTTAGAAGGACAGATCTAACTGTGACGATCAACTCTGATCTCCAGTAGAAAAAAACACGTTTTCCCTTCCCCCTAAGTACAGTTCAACCTCTTCTGGGGAAAAAATAACAGCTTTGAGTTTTGAAAAGTGACCAAAGAGGATTAAAAATCAGAAAGAAATGCCTACAGAATTAGCAGAAACATAGATTCCTAGCAACTAAACATGCCCAGGATGACATCACTGGACAAAGGTAGAAAAAATGGGAAGAAAACAATACTTGAATTACAAAGCAAACCACCTCACTCCATTATCTTAAGAGAAATGTTACTCTGATGGGGTAATGGATGACTGATACAGGTTTCCAAAGGCACAGCTGGCCTGCCCCAAACCCTCTGAGTAAGACCTGCATGCTTAAACTCCATTTACAATACGAAGTACATGTTTACTGCACATGAAGAAAACGTGGAAACTGCTAAGTAATGACAGCAGCAACCGTGTCCACTGATGATAATGTGAGTGTAAAGCCAGTTATTTTATATGGTATTTATCACATTCCCCATCCTGGAGAAGAGTAACACATAGGTTGATGATACTTAGCGAAATGCAAGCTTTAGAAAAACCTGATGTTTATTTAGGAAGTCCAACTAGCACTGCTTAGATACAAAACAATTCTTCTCTAGCTCTTGTAGGCCCCAGAGCGATTGAGGTGACAAGGGAATGTGTGCAGCTGTGGTATATTCAGATCCAGCCACATCCAGAGCAGCCCCCAGTGGGCTGTGTGTTGGTTTTGAGTTCATCCCGGGCCATTTAACACTGTGCCACAGCAACCACTGCTAAAGCACAATTTCTACACTGGAATGGTATGGATGTACACGTGGACACATGGATGTACACACGGATATATGGATGTGTACACAGATGGATAGATGTACACATGGATGCATGGATGTGCACAAGGATAAACGGATGTGCACACAGATGCATGGACGTGCACATGAATGTATGGATGTGCACATGGACGTATGGACATGCACATGGATGTGCACATGAATGTATGGATGTGCACACGGTTGTATACGGGATTTATGGCTGTGCATGTGGGTGTGCATGTGGATGTGTACATGGATATACAGATGTGCACACGGACGTATGGATATGCACAGGGATGTACACGTGACTTATGGATGTGCACATGGATGTAGACATGAATGGATGTATGCCTGGATATATGGATGTGCACATGGATGTAAGGATGTGCACATGGATGTACACATGGATGGGTGGATGCGCACATGGGTCGATGGATGTACACATGGATGTACACATGGGTGGATGGATGGATATGTACATGGATGTATGGACATGCACATGGACATACACATGGATGTATAGACATGCACATGGATGTACACATGGATAGACAGATCGACGTGCACAGGCAGCGCGGGGAGCCCCGGGCGGCCCCCGCTGCCCTCCCCGCCGCCCCCGGCCCCGAGCTTTCCCTCCCTCCCCTCTCCACCCTCCCGGAGCACACCCCGCTCCCCTCCATCCCCTCACCCCTCCATGCCCTCACCTGTCCAGCCCGCCCTCAGCGCCGCTCTCCCACACAGGGCCCGCCCTGCCGCCACCACGGCCGCCGCCATGTTGGCCTCGCCGCCGCTAGGGCCGCCCTGCCGGGCCGGGTGCCCTGCGCGCCGCCTGAGGGGACAGCGGGCCGGGCCGGGCACACACGGCGCTCACACCGCGCACACACCGGGCCGGGAGGGGCAGAAACTCGGCTGGAGCTTTACGGGAGCCGCCCCGGCCCCTTCCCGCGAGCAGCTGCCCCGGCACCGACCCAGCGGGCGGGCAGGCGGGCGGCGGACAGCCCCGGAGGGAGGGAAAGCCCCGGCGGGAGGGCCGCGGGGTGGCAGGGAGGGGAATGGCTGCGGAACTGCCCTGAGGGCGCCGAGGGGAGGCTGTGGTGGGGCGAGGGCACTCTGGGGTGCCTCGGGTGTTTGGGGACCGAGTCTGGGGCACTCTGGGGTGCCTCGGGTGTTTGGGGACCGAGCTCTGGGGCACGCAGAGGTGCCTTGGGTGTTTGGAATACTCTGGGTTCGGTCTGCGGCCTTCTCTTCGAGGAGAAGCTTTGCTAGGGTGCTGCTTCTCCAGCGCCCTTGGTGCCTCGTAGTTTGAGCTGAGCTTTTAAGGGTTGTTAATTCTTCGTCTTCCGGTGCTTGGAATAAATACTGGCATTAGGGAAGTGTTTAGGTTTCTGGTCTCATTGTGGCTGTGCTGCTGTCCACAAAAATCGGAGTCCTTTCCCGGGGTGCAACAAGCGAATTTCGGAGTTTCAGGAGCCTGGGTGCTCGGTGGTGTTCCACGAATGAGCCACACCAGCTGTCAAAACGATTACATTTTAACAAACAAAGCAACCTTTCCGTGCCTGTACAGCTCTGGAATTGTGTAGGGTTCATAACAAAGCTGAAATATTGATGACTCTGTTTTTGCACCATTAAATGTGTGGCAGTGGTAAAAACTTACACCTGTGTCCCTCTCATTTCGAAAGGCTTTGTTGGGTGTTCTTGCCTCAGTGTGTTCACCACTTTCCTGAGCTTTCTGGAAAGAAGCACAGAACTTTAGGTTGGAAAAGACCTCTGAAATCATCAAGTCCAGCCTGTGATCTAACACCACCTTATCAACTAGACCATGGCACTAAGTGCCACAGCCAGTCATTTCCTGAACACCTCCAGGAATGGGGACTCCACCACCTCCCTGAGCAGTCCATTTCAATGTTTTAACAGCCCTATCCATGAAATTCCTCCTGATGTCCAACCTGAATCTCCCCTGGTACAGCTTGAGGCTGTCACAAGTTGCCTGGGAAAAGAGGCCAACCCCCACTCTGCAATAACCTCCTTTCAGGTAGTTGTAGAGGGCAACCTCCAGCCAGCTGGGACCACCCTGGTTTGCCAGAACTGATAATAAATGATGGAGTGGCTCTGAGCTCTTCCACCAGCTCCCTCAGTACCACTGGATGAATCTCATCCAGTCCCAAAGACTTGTGAGTGCCTAAATTCCCTTTAGGAACTGCTTAGGACCCTAAAATCACTCACAGCAAGGGTAAGAAGAAGACCTGGCAGTTAAACATGCTGGTCTTCTTCTTCCCCCACCTTGGGGTGGGAACCATCTCCTGCACACTGCCTACCACTGTGGCTATGAGGCGTTATTATACTGAGGATGAAAAGGCAGAATGCTAGGCAATGAATTCTTGCTTTTGCAGAACAGTGTTTAGGGCAGGGAAAATTTTGCTGGAGAGGCTTCACAGCAGCTTTTTGCCTTCTTATTTTTCTCCTCTCTGTGCAGCAAAACACCATCTTCTACAATATAGGCTTGTTCATATACTGCATTGCCACTCTTCTTCCTGATGTACTAGTTTCAGGATTAAAGACTACAGTGATAACAAACAGCTTCATTTGCACTAGTGAGCAGAAGCACACAACTTACAATGTCTTCGGTATTTGTCATGCATTCAACAGTGATTGCTTTGTACCTTATGGAACAAAAATACTCCAAGAAGCTGTAAAGAAGGATTTCCTGTCGTGTGCTGGCAGACCAGCTGCTGGCAGAAAAATTGATGCAAGACATAATCTTTTAAACAGGATTTTTATCTTATCTTCCGGCACTTTAAATATGCCCATTCTCACAGCATTAAGATACCACATATATCAGGACGTAACCCTGACAGTGTCACTAAGGATAAAACCAATTAGTCTTCCATAAATTCCTGCAGATATATTCACTGAGGTATTTATTTCCAGTTCCTCCTTTTGGAAGTAATTGTGTCACATAGAGAATTAAACTCTCTTTTATATTTATGCACTGGGCGATCTAATGGAAATGCCATTTTCTGTGCATCATTTACCAAAGAGAAATAATTTGCCTTGTACAAATTTGTTGCACAGGCAGTGAAATGACTATTTATTCACTGTACCTTGTTGCACTGGTAAAGCTGGTCAATACCAGCAGTGTAGGGATGTGCATATCTTGTGTCAATGGGAATTGGTTTATGCACTCACCAGTCTCTTAGAATGCTGCATAGATTAAGAAAGATGGGAAAAAAGTAATATAATGTCCTGAAAGACAGTTCCTGAAGTTCAGCTTCAAGATCCAACTCAAAGAGGACAAATTTCCTCCTTCATGAGAGTTGTTTATTACACATATTTTCCTCCCACCCCCTCTAAAAATGGAGCTATGTTTTAAGAAAAGGCTTTCCAAAAGGCTAAATAATTTTGGAGCGAAACCTTCCAATTCTGAAAAGTTAACAAAGTTCTAAATTGACTCAGAATGGTTTTGTGGTTCAGGAGTTTCACTTAGAACCTCTTAAAAAACCCTGGTTCCATTAGCTCTAAACTGTTATTATC
>JAWWEW010000112.1:13926149-13979451 GCA_035583185.1 Anabacerthia variegaticeps | reverse complement strand
ATGGTTTTGTGGTTCAGGAGTTTCACTTAGAACCTCTTAAAAAACCCTGGTTCCATTAGCTCTAAACTGTTATTATCTTAATTGGTTGACCCCAAGTTCTCTCCTTGAGAGGACCTCATAGAAACACCTCTCCTATGAGGAAAGGTTAAGAGAATTGGGGTCATTCAGCCTGGAAAAGAGAAGGCTTCGGGATGGAACCCGAGATTAGCTCAGTTAGAGCATGGTGCTAATAATGCCAAAGTCATGGATTTTATCCCTGTACTTGGCCATTCACTTGGATGGACTTGATGATCCTTGTGGTTCCCTTCCAACTCAGAGCATTTTGTGACCTAATTGTGGCATTCCAACATCTGAAGGGAACTTACGGGAAAGATGGGGCAAGACTATTTACAGGAGCATGTAGTGACAGGATGAGGAGAAATGGGTTCAAATTAGAAGAGAGTAGGGTTAGATTGGATATTAGGAAGAAATTCTTTACTCTGAGGGTGGTGAGGCACTGGCACAGGTTGTCCAAGGAAGTTGTGGATGCCCCATCCCTAGAGGTGTTCCAGGCTGGCTTGGATGGTGCTTTGAGCAACCTGGTCTAGTGAAAGGTGTCCTTGCCCAGAGCAGGGTGCTTGGAACAAAATGATCTTCAGGGTCCCTTCCAGCCCAAACCATTCTATGATTCTATGATTCTCTCTGTAGAATGGGAAATAGCATGTTCCCACATGCCCTGAGCTCCATGGAGACTCAAAAAGGCTGCCAAGGTTTTGTGTTAAGGACTGGGACCCAAGAAAAGCACTAGTGCTAGTGCTTGGTTCCTGAGCAAGAAGCTGCAGGGAAAACTGGTGACCCAAGTCCTGGTAGCACCTGGTCAGTGCCAGCATGTCACTGTCATGGCAGACAGGAAAGGATATACCCCTGGTGAGGAAAAGGAACCAGGACCAGCCCAGAAGGGGCTGTTAAAACACCATGGTGCAGCCATCATTCTCCCTGTGATGAGGAAGCTCAGGTGGAAAAAGCACCACTCCACAGGTATCCATCAGGTAGCCTGGTGCTTTTAGTATCCCACTGCACTGCTGTGAGACATGTATCAGGTCTGTCCTGCGCTGGAATACTTCCAGCAAAGTGATATTATCAGCTAGTTCTTTGCTGTCTCAGGGCAGAGAAAAAAAAATCCCCATCGTATCTGATAAGTGATTTCAGCCGGTATTGGTCATTGATGTGTGAATGGTGCTGCCACCGGGAGGGACACCAATGCAGGCTGATAATGGACCATTCAAGGGCAGGCTGCCTGCTCCAATAAAGGAAGAATAGTGCCAGCAGACAAAAATTTCAGAGGAGATGTGATTTTGATTAAGGTTTTCCTATCTTTGAATAATGGCATAATCTCGATCTAGTTAATTTGTTTCTGCAAGACTGATAATTTTTAACAACTGATAACATAAACACTGTTTTTTGCCTGGCTCATTGCCTGTAAATCTCTAATGTTTAAAGTCACTACCAAAGTATATTTTCCCATTGTAAAAGCAATGTCAGCTAAATGCATTACAATGCTTTGGTCCCTCCTTGGATATGCAAGGAGAAAGCATAATAGATTCTCCATGGAAACCTATAGTTGGCTTTTGTACACATTGGGGACTGATAAGCACCATCAAGAATCCTGTTTCAGCAATGCCAGGGGATGCCATCAGCAGTATCCACGAGGCCATGAGGGTGTACCTTGCCAGAGTGCTGCTGCCTTTTAATACCAGAGTGTTTTTAGGGTTTCTGCCAAAACCCTGTGTTTCAACTCAGCCAGTCAGCAGTAACTGGCTCACCATCTCCCAGGTGGTCAGTCTCTTGTTTTGTGCCAGCAAAATCAGCTCTTCCCTTTCCAAATGCTACCCTACTGCTCCTGCCTGTGTTATGTCATGGTTTAACCCCAGCCATCAGCCAAGCCCCATGCAGCCACTCACTCACTCCCTCCCCAGAAGGATCGGGGAGAGAATCAGAAGGGTAAAAGCTGGGAAACTCATGGGTTGGGATAAAGACAGTTTCATAGGAAAAAAAAAGAAGCCTTCCATACAAGCAAAGAAAAACAAAGAATTAATTCATTCCTTCCTATGTGCAGGCAGGTGTTCAGCTCCAGGAGAGCAGGGCCTCATCATGCATAATGGTTACTTGAGAAGAAAAATGCCATCACTCCAAATGTTCCCCCTCACACTTGCTCCTTCTTCCCCCCACTTTACATACTGAGCATGATGTCATATGGTATGGAATATGCCTTTGGTCAGTTTGGGTCACCTGTCCTGGCTCTGTCTCCTCCCATGCATCCCCAGCCCCCTTCCCAGTGTGGCACTATGAAAATCAGAAAAGGCCTTGACTGTCTGTAAGCTCTGCTCAGCAATAACAGGAACATCTCTATTTTATCAGCCCTGTGTTCAGCACAAATCCAAAACACAGCCCCTTGCTAGCCACAGTGAAGAAAGTTAACTCCACCCCAGCCAAAAGCAGCACAGTTTGCATGGTGTTTCATTTCCTCCTGTGCTGTGCCAGTCTGTGGAGGCTCCTGTGCTGTAAAACTCCAATATTGCTACAGGGGGTGTCTCTGGGACCAAAGATCAGATGCCAAAGAGAGTGGCAAAGACAATACAGCTCTTTGCTAATGCACAACTGCTGAAACCAGACAGCTTTCAGTAATTGGAAATCTTCAATGAGTGTTTCACACACCTGTTCACTGAATTGTGGCCAGAAACATTCCTGCCCTGGTCAGTATCCTTTGTCTGTCTGTCTGTCTGTCTCCCTCTTTTTTTAGTCCATTTGTCTTACATTTGACTGATCATTAGTTTCCTTCAGGAGTTCTCAGCCCTTGACATTTCTTATTATTTGGGCATAACATCAGTTTTATAGAGGTGGCGACATGTGAATCCCAGGTATCCACATTATCAGGGATATGCATGACAGATTTATGGCAGCTGTAGATGTGCTGCATCTAAAAACATTGTGTCATGTGGCACCAGCTGAAACCCTTGCTTATTCCTGATAAGAAATTATACCAACATTCATATCTAGAGCAATTGCTAGTTGCTCTGCCTGGTTACTCTTCCACTTTTAGTACATATCTGGTCAGCATGGGCCTTGCAACTGCTCTTTCTGCTGAGAATCACACAGGAAAATAAGCAGGTGCACTGGCCATTTAAACAGTTAACGTGCAATTGCACAGTGGTATTGCTAATTAAGCCAAAGGAATGCAGTGGCGTTCCTTGGTATCTAATTGTTTTGAGATGGCATCTGTGAATCCCAAAAGCCACTGCCAGGCTCTTAGCAGAGCAATGTGAAACCAGCACGTAGCTGATTGGAAAGGTTAATGTGACTACTGCCATCATTTCTTAAGTGTTACTGAGGTACTGAGGTACACATCAATAACCTGCCAAAGTGAAAGCTGGAAATAGGTTGAAGCTTTCCTGTGGCCAGCTCCATTAAGACATACTGAATTCCAGGCAGGACAGAAAATCATTTACGTGCCTCTTGAAATAGATGGTTACTGCCAGCCACCTGGTTTGAAGGTTGTGGAATCAGAACAATAGTCAATCAGTTATACAGAGCAATAAATATATATGCAAAGCAGGATCTGGCAGGCTCAGAAGTCTGCTCAAAGATACCTCTCAGCCAGGGTAACATTCATCTGACTCCTGCTCCACCACATTTCCTCTGAGATCTAAATATTTTTGTTACCTGGCACCAAATGCATCATAGTTGATTTCTGTATGGCAGCAGCCAGAGATACTGGAGTAGTAAACAAAGCAACTGATCTACTCTTCACATTATTTATGTGTTCTCCTTCCCATTGCTGGCCATAACGAACCATACTCCACCTGTCTCACACATATCATTTGTTAAGCAGCAGGCTGCTGGCTCCAAAAATCAACTGCTAGCACCCAGGTGCCCAGCAGAGTCTGGCTCTGAAGAGCTGCTGCTGAACTCCAAACAGCATGGTTGGGAGAGAGGGACACTCGCTCTGGCAGTGTCACTGCAGTGACAGCACATTTGACCAACCCAGGCCCTTAGTACAAGTCCTGTTGTCACTATTGTGTTGATATGAGCAGATTCCAGGAACAGGAAATCGTAGGGGACTGTCACACCAGGCTTCACTATAGGTATGGAACACTGGACTTCCCTGGGATCTGATGTGAAATAGAGGGGGCAGTGAGAAATCATACAGGTACAGCTGTGGGTGTTGAGCTGGACACTCATATCAGGAGACCTCCTCTCGCAAAGAATTCTTGCTAGGGCCACTGTAATGTGGCAACAGGAAATGAGATAAAGCTGCAAGCTGTTCCTTGCATGCTCAGATCCCTGCCTCTATCTGGAGCATGAGTGCAGGCAACAAAGAACAGAACAGGCAACTTTGAGACTGGTCACCCTGAAAGATACCAATTACCCCAAAGAAAGGCAGAAATTCTGCATGGGACAAAGGCATTCACTACCAGTGCTAAATCTGTACAGTCTAAATTGGAATCGCTTCTTTGACTATTTGGGATCTTTGTTTTCTCTCTTTAGAAACACTGTACAAAGAGAAGTAAGAGCAGTGTTTGTCACAGAGTCACTCCATACAGATCTTTTATGTATGTGGTTTAATGATGCGTGCCAGACCAACAGATCATTTGTTTACCTGCAGTATGTCAGTGGCTGCAGGACCCTCAGGACAGCTTCCTGTTGCATATGCTTACGTTGTTAAATAAGCCCTAGCAGTCAGTGCTGGCAATGCAGGTGACACAGAGCCAGCAGCTTAAAAAGTTCTCACCCAGCCTGCACTTACTCACTTGGCTTTGCCTCTTTCCTGTGCTGGTGGCAGGGATGCATTATGAGCTGGGGAACTTGCTGCCACCAAGTTCATCATCTTTTGGACTGTTGTCCAGGACTGGCTTGCCATCTGGCAGCCAAGCATCTTGCATGCACTTGCTTCCTATCTGCATGACTCATCTGAGCAACATCCAGCTCAATTTATGGACCAAAGGCTTATTCATGTAATAGCAAATGTAGTGGAGAACCAAGCAAAAAGTCAAGTCTCATGTCAGTTGGCCCCAAAAGATGAATGAGGTGAATGAAGAGGCTGGAATGGTAAGAGGTGGTACTGGGGGGCTCTTAGAGTAACAGTGAGGACCAGCCTGCCTTGTCTTCCTGAGGAGGATCCCAGTGTTTTCCCAGAAGTCACTCAGGGTCCATAGAAATCAGTCCTAATAAGAATATCATTGCCAGAGACTGGGACATCTCTAGGGAATGTCAAGAAGCTAAAGAGCACATTATGATTAACAAAGATTAGAAGCTATGGCTCAGAAAATAGGTGCTTTCAGGCACAAAATAAATATTCATTTTGCTTGAGAGAACTTTTAAAAAATTAAAACATACTGTCATTTCCTCTTTAAACTACATTTCTAGAGAAGAGGTGATAAGATTTTCTTTTCTCCCTCCCTGACATGTCAGAGATTGAGGGAATTTAAAATTAATGCAACACTCAAAAAAATTAAAAAAAAAAGAAAAAAAGGAAGCCTGCTATCTGCCAGTCCTATGAACTGGTGGAGGTGACCTGGGTGAGCTGCTTTATGTCAGGGTCTGAAAGACAGAACAAATATAGACAGGTCTGAACTCTCTGCCCCAGACATCCCAGGACACTGAGGGGAATCTCAGACCCTTTTCTCTTCAGTATAATGTGTAAGCATAAGCACACTGTCAAAGAAGATGTGGAAAGCTACCCTGCCAGAGCCAATTTCAGCACCTCCAACTCCCTGTAGAGCAGGCAAAAAGTCTCTCTCTCCTGTTCCCGGGAGCACCCAGGGAAGGTGTTAACGGGAACAGCCCCTGTCTGTGTGCCTCTGGGACTCAGCCACTTGCACCACTCAAGTTCTGCTCACTCTGAGGGACTTAATAGGGCCAGTATTATATATTCTATAATGACACAGGCAGTGGGATCGAGTGCATCCTCAGCAATTTTTCCAATGACACCAAGCTGAGAGATGCAATTGACCCACCTGAGGAATGGGATGGCATCCAGAGAGACCTAGATGGACTGGAAAAGGCAACCCATGGGAACCTCATGAGGTTTAATAAGGCCAAGTGCAAGGGCCTGCACCTGGATTGGGGCAAATCCTGGTACCAGTCCAGGCTAGGGGTTGATCAGGGTGATAGAACACCTCACCTATGAGGAAAGGCTGAGAGAGCTGGGGTTGTTCAACCTGGAGAAAAGAAGGCTCCAGAGAGACCTTGTTGCAGCCTTTCAGTACTGAAAGGAGTCTTAGAAGAAAGATGGGGGCAAATTTTTTAGTAGGACCTCTTGAAATAGGATAGAGGATAATAAATAATGAGAATGATAAAACGCTGGAACAGGTTGCCTAGAGAGGTGATAGGTGTCCCATTCCTGGAAACATTCAAGGTAGGTTGGATGGGACTCTCAGCAACCTGATGTTATTGAAGATGTCCCTGATTATTGCCAACTAGATGGCCTTTTAAATGTCCTTCCAACCCAAACTATTCTATAATTCTATAATTCTGTGATCTTTATAATCAAAATCACTCAGTGTGTTATATTAGGTACTTCATCAAACTTACTAAGACTTCAGGTTTACTGAGGAAGCTGTGATTATTCTCCTCAAGCTACAGCTCACTTTTGAAACACTCATGTAAAATCTGCTGTTTGAAATCTGATTGGAACCCCAGTCTGCTCCATCTGGACTTCAAAGAGGGGTTTTTGGTGTCCTGTCCCTGAAAGCATTCAATGTCAGGTTGGGTGGGGCTCTCAGCAGCATGATCTAGTTGCAGATGTCCCTTATAATTGCAGGACATTTGGACTCGATGACCTCTAAAAGGTGCCTTCCAACCCAAATGATTCTATGAGAGCTGCCTAAAAGCCTGGCTACTGGCTCTGTGAGGGGAGGCTGGTGAGAACAGGCTCCCATGAGGCACCTATCTCTGCAATGAAATGGACTGAGGAATATTCACAGCAGGGACAGAGAGCTGCATAATTTCTAACACAGTCTGAGATGTTCCTCCTTCTTTTTCTTGCTCCCTACTTATCTGTGTTTTGCACTTTTTATCTCTAATACTGGTTTACCCACACCATGAGGTCGTACTCCTGGAGGGGCCCTGGCTGATGCTGTGATGTGTTTTCACAGGGCGAGACCTCTAGGCAATTACAGACTGACTGGAAATCAGTGGAACAACTTCACAGCCACATCCTGTCAAGATTTGATCTAAGCAATCGTACAAAAATTGAGAACTAGTATCTTCACATACATAATGCATGCTTTGATTTTCTGCTTGCTTGGCATCCTTCTAAAGAAGCTGTTGAAATATTCCATCAACAAATGAAGATCTCAGCAGCAGCCTGAGATAACATGATGAAGGAGAAGGAAGCAAAGCAATGTGAGACATGAGATTTTCCTCAAGTCTTGTTCTGCTCCTCAGCATTGGTGTGACAGATCCTGACCTATGAACGGTCCAAGCCACTGATGAGGGCCCAAAGGTCAGGGGGATGTTTGAGCTGGTGGTGCACAGTGCTCCTCAGGCAGCTGCACTAAGAACAGTAGCAACTCCTCAAGGTGCATCTGGAAGCATGACCACAAGAAGACATCATCGCTGAGACCAATGTTCTCTTTCCAATACCAGAGCCAAAGTACAAGGCAGGAATTATTTATTTATTTGTACTGGGCTTTGGGAGGAAAAAAAAAAAGAAAAGAAAAAAAAAGAATTTTTATAAGCCCAAAGAGAAATAGCTACAGTCTCCTAAGAAAAAGGTTTAATTTCCATGTTGAGAAGTTGCACTGAAACTCCAGTTAATGGTTTTTTCCAGTGTCTATAGCCAATAATAAAAGAACTACTTACAGTAGCTTTTTGCTCTCTCTGCCCCAAGTAACACAAAGTAATTTAAATTATGTGCAGTGAATAATTTTAAAAATACTGCACAGAAAGTTGCTTGAGCATTTATAAGTAATTTCAAGAGCTTATTTTTACCAGCATGTTTGGGGAGTTCTGCTCCAGAACATTACCTATGGTTGGCCAACAAAGTTGCTAATAACCAAATCAGGTACAATATATCCAGTCCATCACCTGCAGTCTATGCAAGTGTTTGAAACCACTCAGGGTGTGCAAACACCTCCATTTTACAAGGGAGCAATCCCATGGCATCAGTGCCATGGAATAGTTCAAGACCATTGACTGAAGCTAACATTTTGGGAGCTTCAGGGCTTGAAGAGCAGCATAAACCCTGGCAAGAAAGTATGGTCTTTAGGCCAGATGGCCTATGGTGTTACTATTTGTCATTTAGCAAAGAAACAGAGGTCTTTCTTCATGAAGGCACATCGTGTCCTCCAGGGTCCTATTTCCAAGCAATAGCAAATCCATGCAGAGAACTTTACTCCGTCTTTATCTTCAAGCCACTTGAAAAGATTCCCAGGAGAAACCACCACCACAGAAAAAAAGTTCTAGTCATTGCATGGTCACGCTTCAGAAGCAAACTGTGGGATTTGTTCTCTTTTTGGATGGCCATGGAGAAAATGTCGACATTATATATGTATCCTTGCAAAGGTATGAAGTTGAACACTAGACTTCAGAAACTAACAATTCCTTGCCAAGGGAAATGGACAGAGGCTCTTTTGATTTTGAGAAGCCAGGAGAAAAAGTTGGTGTTTTGTTTGTTTGTTTTCTATTTGATTTGTCTCATATGTTGTCTTCAGCATGTGAACAGAAGGCACCTGTTCCCTATTAGGGTGGGAGAGGATAAACCTTAGACTGAGTCTTTCCCTGGAAAGTATTCTCAGGGGATGGATATCAGGATTGATTATGGAGGTTTCAAAGGTCTTATAAGGAACCAGGTGTCCCAACCCTATTGAACATCAATAAAAAAAATGCATATTGAAAATTGTTTCAAGAATCTTTATATTCTACCTATGAATAAGGCAGTCACAGACATCCATTGCACCAGAGAAGATAACATATAAAAGTATGTCATACTGGAGGTTATTACTGGAAGTTACTTAAATATATTGCTAGCTTCAAACCCAGTGTACCTTTTGCTTTATCACCAGGAGTGAAATAATAATAATAATAAAAAAAGAACAGTGCTGAAAAGGTAAACCATTGCTTTGTTTAAATCCTGAAAAGAATGCATTTTTAAATCGTTAGACCAGCCAGAAACAGCAAGGAGTCGAAAAATGAATGAGTTATCCAAGCTGCTGTCAAAAACCTGCTCCACATACTGTGAGAGTAGCAAGTGCTGACCTGTAACAGGGTTCACAAGAAGTTCTTGAGCTCCAGGCCTCCCATGCAGGACTGCACAGAGTTTGTAATGCTGTTGAAAGCTCAGAAAAACAGAGGGGAAACCATGAACTGGCAGGGATGGGCAGTGCAAGCATCATAAGGAAAACAGACCATCCCCTTCCCCTCCCAAAATCACTTGAACTAGCTGATGAAATGGAGACTCTTGTCACAGGAAGAAATTGTAGCCAGTCATCAAAGGATAAGGGTGTCTCTGTGGTTTTGTGAGGATTTCAGATACTGCATCTCATTATGATGTTTTGAAATGGAAACCATTGAAATAGAACCTTTGAATCATTTAGGCTGCAAGTCCACTCATAACATCCGGCTTTTTGCCTGAGTTTAAGCACTCCTTACTAGATATCTCTAAGGCAGAGATAGGGCTTACATCTGCCTAGAGCTGTCCTCTTCTAGCTCTGGAAGCACTTGGAGAGATCACTGCCACGTTCAAATGGGAACAGGTTCCTGCACAAAAGCAGCAAATACTCAGCGTAAGATCCTTGGCAGCCTCCAGAGGTTCCCCGTTTTCCTTCAGGGGCTTGTTTCATCTGTGGATGTCTCGGCAGCTCCGTGAGAGTGCCTTGGATCAGCTGTTGAGGGATGTAAATGCTTCAGGGGAAGCAGGGAGTAACACCCTCATTCAGCCTGCCTGGGGGGCTCCTCCTCGTTCTGCCACCCTCCCACTCGAGGGGTGTGCGGTGCCAGCTGAGTCACGAGCGTGGCTCAGCTTCGCTGTGCTGTGCTCACAGCAGCTGCCATGCAAACCTCTCACCCCTCATCACAATAAGACCCAGGTCAATGCTCTTTCCCAGAAGACCCTGTTGATGGCCACTAATTATTAATCTCATCCACGTTCCCCCAGTCTCCTCTTTGTCTCTCCGTTGTTTTCACTGTATCTGATAACACTTGCCCAGTCATTCCACTCACTAGCTGTACATGTGCAAAGTGTTAACATTTCCCAGGCTCTGGGATGCTCTCAAGGTATTTTACTTCTGGTCTCACCAACACCTTCAGCCTTTGTTTCCTGAACCAAAGAAGGATTTTTTTCCATGCATTGCTGATTAGTGCTTCAGGGGCAAATTCACCCTGCCGTGGGATGGAAGTTCTGCTCGCCCTGCTTAGCCTGTCAGTGCCTCCACATTCTCCTCCCAAGAGCAGGCAGGGACTACACAGTCTCCACTACTCACAAGGCATCCCAAGACCAAAAGCTGTCACCTTGAGATGAAAACAAGAATGCACAAATGGATGTATTGGCTAGGAGGGTAACGAGCAGAAAACTGGTTCCTCTTTCTGCTTCCGCTGTGACTCCACTGGCAGGGCTGTAGGAGCCTCTGCAAATTTCCATGCTTCTGTTTCTCCTTCTGATTCTCTTCCCACTGTTTCCTTCCTGCGTGGATGATGAATTGTGCATCATACAGGCACTTGAATCCCAGGCTCAGCCAGATGAGTGGAGAGATCCAGGGCGTAACGACCAAGATGGAAAATTTGTCTGTGTTCAAATTATTATTAAATTTCACAGAACAAGAAGCATACCTTCCCCTAAGAGAACCAGTGTCTTGTTTTGGTGGGATCTAGAAGTTATAAGAAATCTGCCAAAGATTTATAAGAAACCTTCTCTATTTTCTCTGCCCTTGCCTCCCCCTCTCCTCTCCACGCAAACTTGGTTGAAGGGAGTTTGAAGGTTTCCATAGTTACATGGCATGTGCCTTACATTAAGCAAGAGGGACTAATAATACCTTGGGGACCATACAAGTTTAAAATAAAGTTTATTAATACGCATATTGTCCAGTTTGACTGCTCCCAATTGACAAGATCAAAAGCTAATAAGCTGTGTAGCAGGGGAAGGCTGCTTGTGATACTCCCTTGAATGCCCTGTTCATTTGTGGGTGTCACTTTGACTCCATAAGTGCAATGTCTCTGGCCTTTCTCCACCAGTTTGGTGCTGCAAGTCCCCAAACAATGGCCAGTTTTATCCCAGATTCCTGCTCAGCAGCAGATTGAGGAGTAACCTCTTGTGGGATCCCATTATAGCTCATCACCCACACACAGAACACCATTTCCAAACCCAGTGAGAGAAACCTGGCAGCAAAGTTGCAGTAAACACTCAGAAGGTGAGGCAAGTTCCTCATCTTGCTCTGTTTTCTGTCTAACACTGAGCTTTGCAGGTTACGTTGTACTCAAAAGGCAAAGAGGTCCCAGCCTACAGCAAACTATTTGCAAGAAAAAGTGGATTAATCATGGAGTTTTCCATTTCCCTTACAAACATCATACAAGCTCTGTATTGGTGAAAGTGAACAAAGTAAAACTTTTTTAATGAGTCTGGGATGAGGCCGAAATACTCCAAAATAAGATTTACACCTGTTAACTCTTATTCTCTGCTTACAAAGCAACATACAGGGAAGCTGCTAAAAACTACACTCATACTATCAAGTTCTGTCTTGAGGTTGGGGGATCTGTCCATTTTAAGTATAGGGAGTATCCCAGATTTCTTTAGGAATGTTGGACATTGTTGTGCAATAAAGTACTCCATTTTTCAGTGGATGCCCTGTGTCATATTAATTGTTAGGAAAAACAAAATCCTACCACCGTTTATGAACAACAAAAGTGAAAGTATGACTTTGATGCATGGTGGCTGTTCTGCAGACAATGCTGAATCCTTTTTTTTTCCTATCTAAAGCAAGGATGCAAACCCTTCACGTACAGCATCTCCCTGAATTTGCCACAGATTTTCCCATGTACTGAGTGGAGGGGTCACCTGAGATCTGCCTGCTCAAGAAAAAGCTAGCTGCAGAAACAACCTGGGCCACCCTTATCCATCATCCTTCCTGCTTCCTGCCTGGCTCACCCCACAGTCCATGGCTCTGCATCCTGATGAACTGTCTGCAAGCTGCTGGACTAGCCAGAGACCATCTGCCTCCTTGCTTCAGACCTGCTGCTCTGCATTGCCATAGGAGCTGCAGCACTGCGTTGCTGCCCACCACTGTGCTTCAGAACAGATTTGTTCTCTCACAGAGGCAGAAAACATATGCTTATGTAGCATAAGACTTTTTGACTATTGCTTGTCTCAACAGAAGTCTTGGTGATCCCTTACAGCAAGCACTGTAAGCTGAAAATTGAAGATGCACTTCCCTGTGCTGGGCCATGCCATGTGCATGTGGTGGCCGGGCCGTTGCAATTGCAGCACTGGGAATTTAAGGAGCTGAGCACAGCAGTGGAGCAGGGCAAGGAATGACAAATACATCCCTTGAAGCTCAGGGGACCAACAGTGCCCAGGGCGAGCGGAGTCTTGGCTCAATAACAGTTCTCTGAGCCCGAGAGCAGCTCTGTCTCTGCCATCCAACAGCCCCAGGGAGTAAAGGTACCTGGAAGAGCCACTGTAGGACATGAGTCAACCCACAGGGCTGCAAAAGTACCCAAACAACCCTTGGTGAAGAGAGAAGCAGCATCAGCATGAAGCAAGAAACAGCATGGTACCTTTGGACACAGGAGGAAGAACACAGAAGTCCAAAAGACTAAGGCAAAATGTGGAGAAATCTCAAGATTGTTGTTTGGAAGGAGTAGGGTGGAGACAGGAGGGAGTAGGATGGCAAGTCCAGTGCAGATGGTTGCTTTTAGAGGAGGACCTGCCATGCTCAGATGGAAAGTCTGTCAGGGCCATGAAGTTGTTTCACAGACAATATGTCCCCACTCTGTCTGGAAGTCAATCCTCCCCCTGCCATGCTATCAGCTAGGAGGACTCTAGATTGAGATGAATGAAAACCACTCGCACGAGAAAAGCAATATTAGTTAAAGTGTCTTATCATACATTTAGTTAATTACTAAGTGAATTGCTTTAATGCTATGCAAAATACACAGATGTGTTTAATGAGCTCCTGAAAGGCTCTCTGGGCAAACTTTAATAATATCACTATTCTCACAGAGGAAAATTGCTGCAGGGGGAATTGCATCTGTTCGCACCTAAAATGTTCCAAGCGACAGCTCACCAACTATTATCTTTAGGGCACACACCAGTCAATTCCATTAATATGAAATGTTAAAATATTTATACTTATCAATAGTGTGCAGCCCCCTGGGCAAACTGCAAGCCCAGTTGTTCTAGTGACAGAGAAGGCAATTCCAGGATAGTCTAAATAAAGTCAACCCCTTTTTTTCACTGTCATAACGCACATTTCCTAGGGCTCAGACCTGGGACCACCTCACACTTTCCCTGGGACTCTCTCCAACAGGTCTCCATCCCTTCCACGAGGAATGCCCCAGCTCAGACACAGCTCTCCAGCCCACGGCTGACCCATTGGGACACCAGAAGCCAGTTGGCTGCACACGTGCAAGGAGGACAAACTGCCCGTGGTGCATCCCAGTGTGAGGTGTGCCTTCTCTGCGACAGCACTGTTGTCTCCTGCCTCTGGCTCAGGTCACTTCAGTGCCTGTCCAAGCCAAGGTCAGACTTGCACTTAACTCCTACCCACTTACAACCTGCATCTCGTTTGTGGGTCCAGCTGTCAGGTGGAGAGGGGCAACATACGACAGTATTTTTCCAAAAACTCGCCCCAGGAGTCTCCTGCTGCCTCAAAGTGACTTTACATTCGTGAAGAGTTGAGACAACCTGAAACACTTAGAGATCTGAGAAGGCTGTGAGAAGCATTTGTTTATCTTTGCTTGGGAGAAACACAGTCACTTGGGAAGATAAATTCCAGAGATGTTTTTGACATCTATAAACAAAGTCAAATATTTTGACTGTAGCAATGCAGTGACTGCCATGCATTACAAATACAGTCAGAAGCACTTTCTGCTAAGCACTTGATCAGGCTGTTTGGTACTTGGTCTGTCTTCTATTTGTTGCCTCATTCAGAATAAAGTACCAACTTTTCTGAATATAATTTGTGAATATATTATTCTATTTTGAGCTCAGGAAGTGCTTCAGTCTTTTCTGATTTTCAGAGTACTTGTGAAGGAGCAAGTGCAAACATTCTTGCCTGTATCATTTATTAAGGAAAGAAACCATTAGCAGCAGCAAGAGCAATATCTTAGCTATGCAATTACACTTATGGCTTGTCATCTGCCGCTAATGCCTGGAGGAAAGAGAGATTTTATTGCAGAATTATACTGAAAAAGAAATAAAGCACCTTTGTGCCAGGGAGATCTAGACTTAACTTGCTCAGCAATAGTGGCCAGGCCTATTGGCTCCATCTCTTGTTATACACTCTTGTTATGAGGCAGTTCTGGTTTATGACTCTCTGCTCAGGTGTCTGTAGCTCACCTGTGGGTAAACGCTATGGACACTGTGCTTGCAGCCTGACACGGTGCTTCTCTGGATGCTTCTGTCTCTGCCTTGCAAGAGTCCTGCCCTCAGAATTACAACCTGCTCAGAGCATAAACATATCTGGAATTACACATGGGGCCAGAAAATCCCACTTCACACTCTGCACTTTTCAGTTCACTGCTTTAAAGGAGGCTCACGAGATATTTAACTGGCTAAGTTACTGGATGGAAAATGGCTTGTGGATGGAGCTAAGAGCTTTCTGGAGATTTTTTCCAAACCAGGCAATTCTTCTCTGAGCCTCTTTGATCTTCAGTAACAAGACCTCCCAGGAGACTTAAAGCTCTTCCTGGCTACTGCCAGACTAAAGAGAACAGTATTTTTCTCTCCCTTTTTGCTCTTATTGAAGCATTTTGCCTTCTGGGCACAGTTTCCCTCCATAACAGCCTGATTTTACTTATCTTTTTTTAAAAAAGAAGAGAGGACTTGGAGAAAAAAAAAATAGCAATAACTGAGGCCAGCCAAATCTTTGTCAGGGCAGAACTAACCTGAAAGGAGATTAAGGATGAGAATGTGTCCCTAATTAGCCATATGGAAGGAAGAGGGGCCAGGCACAGGCAGAGTGGCTGTGCAGCCCGTGGTGCAGTGTGAGCCAGCAGCTACACGCACAGTGCAAGGCTCCTTAGCTCACAACAGACACCCCAGCTGGGGGCACAGCACGTGCAGTGCCAACCAAGCCACCAGAAGTGCCCCAGCATGTTCAGCTCCAGTACATGTGTTGCACCAAGTTGTGTGTTAGCAGGTGACACTGTGCAAAGCTGGTTTAGCTCTTACACACCAGACAAACCCTTGGCAGTGTGCTCTGCACAAGCAGGGGCAGCACAGAACTTGTGCATGTGGCACCAGAACATCTCATGTCTCCTGTGTACCCACAGCCCAGTCCTTTGCTGCTGCTGCCAGCCCAGCCATACAGACCACAGTGACTGTAAAGAAGAGGCCATCCTTGGGCATAAATGAGCCAGGCAATGCTGAGGTTCTCAGGTGAGGGTTTAACCTCTGTCAGATCAGACTCCCTGTTTTCAAAGCGTTTGTTTTGCACATATGGAAGCAAGCACTTGAGGTATTGCAAAACACACTGGGTTTTCAGCTAGGTTCCCTCAGCTAATTCTTTGTGTGGCCTGTGCAGAGCAAATCCAGTGCAACCCTGAGACTTGGGAGAAACTGCTTGAAATAGAATAAAGGAAAAACAATTGGCAACGGTAAGGCAAAAGAAATCCCAAGGAAGGGATTAAGGTACCTGGCTGTCTTGGAAAGGAACACCTTAAGGCATTGCACTGTGTACCTTACAGAAGGATAAGAGCTTGATAGTAGGTGAGGGAATTGTTATGGGATCGTCAAAGCTTTGAGCACAACAAGGTACCTTTCTACAGTGGAGGGATATAACTCAACCAACAGCTGTCTTCCATAAGAGAAAGCAGAAAGGCTGCAGTGACTCTACTCAACACCACAGAGTGGCACAAGCAGCTCTGGCATCCCTGGGGTGATGCTGGGGCAGATGAGAGTTCTTCATCTCACTTCTCTGCTTTCTTCCAGTACTGTTACTATAGTAGGGAACAGCACAGAGGAAAAACAGGACAAGTATGGACTGCCCCCTGACCCACCAACCTGTATTCCTCCAGTCTGTACGAACCGAGGACTTGGATTTCCATGACACTCATGAGCTGACAAAGGGCACAAAGTTCCACAAAGGAACAAGTTGTTCTCATCCCTCATGCCCAGTGCAGAGATCTTATTTCCTTTGCTCTGCCTATGACTCATAGGAATTTTCCTCCAGGTGTGCAATCGACACCAACAAATGTCAGATGCAGCAGAGAGGAGCTGGGTAGTGACACTCTTTAGAACCATTGCTTTATGCAGGCTAGCTGGATCTGTGCACTGATTTTATGGTGTCTGACTCTCTTGTTCATTTTTTTTAAGAGAAGAGCTGCCTTGTCCAGTGACAGTGAGTAAAACATTCCAGGCCTGCAGAGATTTGCAAAGGAAACTTGACAGGTGCTTGTAAGAGAGCACATATGTGGAAGTGCCAGAAGAAGCAGCAGAGCAGGAAGGCAATGAGAGGTGGATATGAGGCAAGGCAAGAGCCCGAGAGCAGCTGTGCCACCCAGAATGGAATACAGATAATGCCTGGGAACTGGCAGGAGTTGGCACTGTGAGGAGGGCTGGGTGCACACTCAAGCTGGAGCAGCAATGGTACCATTTTTTCCTCTGTTGCTGAAGCCAGATGGGATCTGGGTTGGGTTGTAAAAGTAACAGTCACACAGGATCATGGGTGGTATCAGGACACTTGGAATCTGTTGTTTCTGATCTTCTGTGTCATGACAAGGACTCCTGGACAGCCATGTCTAGGTGCTTGTGAGTGTTGAAGAATAGGAGAGAAACAGAAATGTGGCTTGTTTAAAATCAGCTTTGTCTTCCTCTTCTAAACAGTCTCACAGAGGTTTGCCACAGTTCTGTGTGCTCTTCACCATCTTTGCCTGTTAGACCCTGGGGAGAAATACCTCTTCTGACAACAGGAGTTGGCTAAAGTGCCAACTCTTACATTTGGGATGATTAGTTTGGCATCTTCCCGGAAGGGTGGTGTAGCCAAACCCCAAATCTTCACAGAGATGGAGACTGCCAGTCATGGAGTCTGCCAAGACACAGGAAAAGCCATAGTCCACCTAATCTAGTGCTGGCACCAGTCCTACTGTGAGTCAGGGACTGGAGACTCCACAGGGCCATTCTAATGTTGAGGAAACATCCCTGTCTGGTCATCCTGGAGCCATTCTGGCAGTCATTCCAGCAGAACCAGGGCTGGGACTAAGCCCCTTCACAGCTACACATCCCATACACTCAGACCAAGTTTCCTTACAGGCTCGACCCCAGATTTCCCATAGCAGAGTCTCAGACATCTCGATCCTTAAAATAAGTTAATCATGGTGCAATAACAAATTAACAGCTTGACCTGGGTTCCTCCAAGGATGGACCCCAAACAAGGCAAGCCTCGGGCTTTTATACCCTCTCAGTCTAAGCATGCAAGTCTGGAGTCCTTGACTCCTGCTGAGTGACCTCTGAGTGTCCCCTGACACAGGCCCCTGGGTCATTTGTTATGCCAAGGGTCACCAGTTCACAGCCTCCTGCTCTTTCTCCTGCCACTTGCAACTTGCAAACCCATCTACCTGCACTAAATTTACTCCTCAACTCTCACCAGTGCTTCTAGGAGTCTAAAGTGACTCCAGAACTGCTCAAAACTGTCCATCACATGTTGTTTTGAGAGTGTAAAATGTATAAACAATATAGGATATCTACTGCATTACCTTTATTCCTAAAGATACTCTAGACTTCCGCTGCTTTGTGATCCTCTAATTTGTGTAGCCACATAAAAGTTTCTAGAAGGTGACCTGCAGATTCCTTGGTTACCAACTGCATTAACAGCTGAATTTGGCAGTTGTGAGCTCTTTCTCTCCAGGGACTTGTGTCTAACAAATTCTGAAAGTAATTAAAGACCAACTCCATCTGAAAAGATCACTTATTTCGCATATATTAGAAAAAAAATAGTAAAAACTGCAAAGACCAGTAATATATGTAAAGCCACTAAGGAGTGCATTCCTACCTTTTATCATTTGTAGAAAAAGTTAATGTGAGTGAAAGATGTGCATCATATTTGTACTACACTCTTACACTGAGCTCTCCCAATCTTTACAACACTGAGTTATATTTTGTGCGAGAAAACTCCGCTTGGATTTTCCATGCATCCATAGACCACAGTCCCCTACACTCAGCATCCTAAAAAATCACTCATAAAAAATAAACTTTTCCAGACAAAGATTTTACACCTTCTTTATTTCCACACTGAAAAATTACATGCAGGTGGCTCAGGTTGGTTGTGGCAAACTAACATTGTGACACGAAGGAGAAAAGATGGGAAAACTTGATCCTTTTGCTCTTGTGTCTCTGCCTGCACAAGTGCTCTGGGTCTGATAGCCTGGCTATTTCCTGTGTAGAGGAATGCCAGTATAATTCTGTTCATTCAAGTCAGAGCAGCAGCACACCAGGAGGCAGAGCTGAGTAGCAGAAAATTGCCCTGGAAGGCAACTTGGAAAAAAGTAGGTTTATTCTCAGCTCCAGGACAAAACTTGTGGCTGAGCCAGCTCCTTCATCTGTAAAGCAGGCATCTGTGCTCAGGAAGTCAGGTGCTGGAATTGTACAGTAGATGCTCTCTGAAAAAAAAGACCATTTAAATATAGATAGTTGTTCTTGAAAATAAGTCCTATGTATATACCATCTTATACTTATAGGCCTATATAAATATTTATTTATATGTGTGTGTGTGTGTATTTATATATATACATACCCGTATCTATGTACAAATATGTATGTGTCTGCATTTGCCTATATATATCTGTATGTATACATACAGGCATGTATACGTATTCACATGCAGAAATAAATTGATTCTGCGCAGGACCGGAGTCTCAGCTTGTGCTATTCTCCTTCTCCTTCTCCTTCTCCTTCTTCTCCTTCTCCTTCTCCTTTAATGAAATGGAGTGAAAAGGCTTGAGACTGCGAAATGAATGCCAGGAGGCAGAACAGAAGGAACCTCTTATCCATGGCAGGATTTAAATATCCCAGCTTTCAGGGGCAAGGCTCAGAAATTTTGAACGCAGAGGGCTGGTAGATTGCCCTTCCTCTAAAAGTGATTCTCAGGCCGCCCTTCAGAGGGATTTCTCCAGCTGACCCCTTGATGTATTAAAGCTTGCCAAATTAGGGGAAGATGAAGGGTGAGATATACTCCAGCCTTCACAACCTCTGAAATGCACTTTCTTCAGCCCAGCATAAGAGAAACTTCTGGCAGGCTCATGTAAGTGGCCAGAGGAAGGTCAGAGTCCTTGACATCAACTGATTTGCTCTTCCTGTGATCAAAAAAAGACATTTACATATGGGGACAGTCTGCAAAATACCCAGGTGAGACACTTTCCTTCCCCTCAGGCTCTGAGATGTTCTCTGCACAACTGGACTCAGATTTGCCAACACAGACCTCCAGTAGTGCTGATGGGAGATGAGTGTGCAAAACCTGTGCTTAGGTCTTTAAGAAGCCTTTGAAGGAGTTTACCCACCTTTTAACCAACGCCAAAACCCTTTGAAAGACCTAGAAACAATGAAAACAAACCAAAAAACTTCATCCAGTCCCTGAAATCAAAGCTTGTAACAGTGAAGGACGAGAGCAATGCTGCAAACAGCACCATTGCATGTAGAAGTGTGTCTCCCGAAACAAAGAAAACCACACAGTGCACAGAGCAAACTCCCAGTCCTGGCATTCACAGACCAATGTGTTTTGGTTAGAGACCTTTCAAAGGCAGAGAAGCCAATACAGAGGTTAAAGAATCAAACATGACATCAGAAGCTCTTATCCCAGAGCCCAAGTGAGGAGTGTGGCTCTGGGCTGTATGCCACGACCCCATCACACAGTCACACTGCCCTAAGTCCTAGTTAGAGCCAATTGGAAAGATTTAGATGAGGGAATAACCCCTAAGAACATGCCTTTCTGTCAAAGCTGGGAAACCTGGTGAGAACTGTGTGTTTCTGACAAAAAACAGAGTGAAAATCTTTTTCACTTAATTTTGGAATATTTTATTGCATCTGCTATCATGTCCTGATCTTTTTTTTTAATATTCTGACATCATGGGAGAAAATATGGATTCAATATTATTACGGGAAAATGCCATGGTTGTAAATCTTTCCTTCTGAGACTCTCAATTTTACAGGGCAATAGATTTTTCCCCATGCATGCTGGAACAGGGACCAGAGTGACTGTGGGATCACCATCCTTGCAGATATTCAAGTGTCAGCTGAACATGGCCCTGAGCAAACCCATGTAATTGGACCTGCTCAGAGCAGGCAGTTGGACTTCTCTGAGCCAACCTACGTTATTCTGTATTCTGTGATGTAAAGGATGGAAAGAGGCTTGCTATGACACAGGGGAATGAAAGCCTAAGAAGGATTTTTTTCTCCATTTTACTCACTTCTCCACAGAAAACCACGAAGTGCAAAGCATTAAATTTCAAAAAACTAAAAATACTCCGTAGCCCTGCCTCATCTGGCAGAAGGGTGGTGGGGTCATTTGATCTTCCTTTTAACACAAACTTTTTTCTTTTCAATTTAACATCAAACAGCTCCAGTTTGAAGCGAGACCTGAAGGATTTGCCCTCCTTGGGTCTGGCCTACTCCTGCAGCGATGGGATGATGCAATCCAGGCTGGAACTTCACAGCGCTTGGTGGAAGGCACACAGCAGGGACTGACAACAGCATCAGCTTCCTTTCCTCTGCTTTTCCCAGTTGCTCTCTCCACAGAGCCAAACAGGATTCTTTGCCTTTGCAGATGGATCACCACTGGTTCCCGTTCTTTCATGTCAGAGGCAATTAGTGAATATTTATAGTGCACCCCACGTGGCACCAGCTAGAAGGCACTACTTTATATTTAAGTGCTCTCTCCCAGTCCAAAGACATATTCATGACTGTGGGTGCCCCTAATACCATTCTTTAACTTCAGATTTAGTAACTCTTAAATAGTTTCTATTTCCTCTTTACTCATGGTTTACAGGGAAAGCAGTGACTTCTCAGATTTCACTAACTCTCATCAAAGTAGCTAATGCAATATACATAAAAACATGTATAATATAAATGTAGCATCAGTGCAATTGTGCCTCTGTGCAGTTTGTTATGTACAACACACACACATATACATACTGGTTAACACAGTGTATCCAGCACGACTTCACAACCCCCCTGGCCTCCGACCAGCAAATGATGAACAGCAACTGCTCAGTGAGCTGGCAACAGCTGTGTGTGACTGCCTACACCAAGCAAAAGGCACCTGGGTCCTTTCCTCCTGCCCATGGGTGAGACTGGGTCCATGGCTGCTCTAAACCCCACGCAGTTTCCCCAGCAGGGCTAGTGGTGTAGCAGGCACAGCCAGCTGTTTGTGCCAGATGTGAGCACAGGGCTGGAGACAGGAGCTAAGAGCTGTGTGAGCAACACGCGGTGTCACACCACTGAGAGCAAATTTTCCTTTTCCTGAGTCCTTCAATGTATTGATCTGGAATATCCCCTTCTCTGCTAGGGCCCAGTGCTGCTCACTTGGGAGCACAGGGGCTCCCAGGGCTTGGTGCAGGTGATGGAAGCAGCTGCCAGACCCTCCTCTCTCGTGGGCACCCATCCTGTGGTGGGCCCTGCGTGAAATATGATGCAGTGCCATGTTTTGGTCCTTTGTGGATTTCCCTCTCAAAGCCACTGATTTCACCAGGATGTAGTCTAGAATTAGCCCTCTCTCCCTCTCTGTGTAGGTGTGTATTGCAACTGCTGCTCACTGTGTTCTGGTACATGCAAAGAAAATTAAACAGCACACAAAAACCTTTGCAGTTGGAGTGTCTCAAATAACATTACACAGCCGCTTTCAAATTCCCAACACTTGTCATCCAGGCTGCTTGGAAGGACTTCACATTAACAATATATTGTTGTTTAATATTATGCAATTCAAAAATAAAATCTCCTCTGTAAGAGAGACATTAGCCCAGGAGAAACAGCATTGCAATCAACTGCTGTTGTGGGGGCAAGGGTAAGGTAGAATAAAGTTCACACGAGCAACATTAAATCCTGGGTACTTGATGTTTGCAGTGGCAAAGATTTTCCTTTGTTTCCTGTTATGTATTTTATTGAGTTACAGTTTATTCCAGGCCCAAATCCCTACAGATCCCATCTCCTGCAGTTATTTCCCCTATTAGAGGTTGGAAATGGCTGAAAAGCGTGCCTATTTGAGCTGTGATTTAAAACTTCAATTTTAATAGTACCAGTGCACAAACGTGATGGGCAGGTTGAATCAGGTGTGGATATAGGCTCTATACAGAGAATTACAAATGCTGAGCAGCCAAATTCTGGACCTTAAATCCTGCAAGGGCTCCTGTGAGGTTCTTGGGACCCCCACTAACTCACCAGTCACAGTGTCATCTGCATCTCAGTCCTTACTGCACCTCTCACTTGTTAAGGCCAAGCAACAGCTTTCCCTTGCATATCTCTGCACTGCTTAGTTTAACTAAACAAATCTTCAGAATCAATTAGCAGTGATAGTTAAGACATCTGTGGATGTCAAAGCAAATGTCCTGCTGATTTTAGTGTGTGCCTGACACCAGGAACCTCTGTAAGAATGGTGGGATCCATTCCCTTGCTTTGTTCATTTGCCTTCACCTGGTAGGCTTGCACTGCATTCAAATTCAGCAGAGCCAGCATGAGAGGAGGGGGCCCAGGAAAGAGCTGCCACCATCAGGCATCTCATTGCAAGTCACTAAGTTTCCATGCCATTGCCCTCTTAGTCCTGTTTAAAAGCATCACTGTGACCTTCCAAAGGGAGATTAAGGAGAAAAGCTACTTTCTGCTTCTCCAGCAATCACAGAGCCTTTCTTTTTCACTTTTCATTCGCTTTGACCTTGCTCCAAAACTACTTCTGCCTCTTAACGTGGATTTCAGTGCTTCCACTTCTGCCCAAACACAGCTCACATACACCAGCCCACATGCCCAACCACAGGAGCTGCTTCTTTAAAGAGAACTTTGGGCCCCAAGAAAAATGAAAACCCCGGTTCCACATTCAGCCTGTCCAATGTGGAGAGATTGTTACCTGCCTCACTTTTTACATGGTGCAAGTAATTCAGGTTTGACAATTGCACAGTGTTTTTGCTGCCATCATCACAAGTGCTCTTGGTTGCAAAAGCTGCATGAACTGGACCCTTCTTAACAGCTGATTCTATTCCCAATCCCCTTAGAGCTTGGGGGTGAACCATGAACTCCTCCTCTTTTTAGCTTGGTCCTCCACTTCTTGTTTTGAGTTGCTTCTGACATTTGAGAAAAAACACAGTAACTCCTTCTGGAACCTTCCTTTTCCTCAGGCTCTTTGGTGCAGATACATCACAGCCATGGTTTCAGCTGTTTCTTGAACAAGCCCTGCACTGGCACCACGAAATGATGGCTTTGTATTAACAGTAGTTCTAAGGAGTGTTTTACAGAGCATTTGCCCCACGCTGCAATGTGTACAGAGGTGAAGTAAATCTGGTCCCTGCTGTTTACAGGCTGGGCAAGTAAATCACCACTGTAGCTTATTCTAATGGTCACCATCACAGTTGCTGCTCTGAGAAAAAGAAAGCAAGTCTTAGATGAATTATGCTTATCTCAGCAGGACCCCTCTTGGGTTTTTTCCTTTAATGCTTTTTTCTTTTCTGTCTCAGGAAGTGACATATGTTATTAAGTTTCCTTTGTGTGAGATTTCAGGGAATAATGGCAGCGATTTGAATCTCTCTTTTGCTAGTTGCTAATGCAAACCTTATTTCAAGTTTGGTTAATTAAATAGAATTATTCTAAAATCAGCACTTACCTTAAAAGCACTAAAAACTTCTTCCTGAATAAATGATGGCAGTAAATACTGGAAATGCCCAACATATATTTTCCTTAGGAATACACAGTATTGGCCTTTGAGCACTTATGATGAACTTCACCTTCCAAATTGCTTTAAGAAATGCTTTTTACTCATCTGCAGGACTCATCACTCTTTATTCTCCTCTCATTTCTATGCAGAGCAGTGCAACTAAATGATTTTTTTCATTTCCCTGGCTGTAAAGAGAATGAAACAATTTCCATTACTAGTTTTGTTTTTAACTGAGGCCCCTGTAAGTTAAAAATACATTTCACATTGGCCAATGAAGTTTAGCTGGAAAAGGACTAAAAAATGGAAGTTGACAAGAATATGAATTTGCATTAGAAGTCCGACGTAGTGCATTAAAAAAGGCAAGAGCAACATTTTCTGAGCTGCTGTGAGCAATCTGGTGAAACAGCATAGACTCTGTAGGACATTTTGGTGTCAGCTGAATCTGCTTTGCTGCTTTCCCACTTTTATGAACCAATTGCACTTTTTTCACCCCACGGATTGTGGACTGCTGCTATGGCCACAGACCCCATGTTGTGCTGAGCAGAATGCAGTGCCCTGTCCTAAAGAGATTTATTAACTGCACTGAGCAAAGACCTTGTAATTAGGATCTGCTTCAAAAAGCAGGCAGGTGTTGGCCTAGCTTTGCCTTCAGCAAAATCCTGTTAGCTGCAACACATTTTGAAAATCCTTTTCAGTGCTAACACTTATGAGCACGATATTTGACTGCTTTGAGGAATGCTTAGTCATACTCAAAACTCACACTTGAGTTCTGCTTGCATTGGCCTGGGGTGGTATTTTGTTCCTCAGACACGTAGTGGACAATATCTCCTAGGTTTATAATGGATTATGCTACCTGCAGACATACACAGGCTGAATAGACATAGACCCCTGTTAAAATCCTCAGCAACCAGGCCCTTACAGTACAGAAGGGCTGGCAGGGTCTAGTCTTTACATCCCAAAAGGCTTTTATAACATGAAGTTAATTGTATCTGATGTATCAGCTCCTCTGTTCCGTAGAGCTCATAATGAGAGTCTGGCAAACAGTTTCTTCTGAATAATTTGTTGCATGAATTCAACCCCTTCCCCTGCTGAGAAAGCCACGAATAGAGCGCAATTGCTTCAATATATTCGGTGCCGCCCAAATTAATGGAAATAAATTTTTCCCAGCTTGCCCTTCCTGTTTGGAAGGTCAGTTATGAAAACAACCCTGGCAGTTCCTGGCTACTTCAGCAACCTTTACCTTTCTTTGATAGGGAGGGTCAGCCCATCTGAGCTGGCCACACTTACCCCGGCATAGTTTTAGCTGTTCTGCCAGGCAAAGGGGAGCAGGATTTCTGTGAGAACTGCTGTCTGCCACCTGCCCTTGGGGCAATATGAAGCACAAGCAAGGAGCAGTCTCAGTATCTGGGCAGAAAGGATCCTGACAGAGCCAGCATGTTCAAGCAGGGCTCACTGTACGAAGCTGACACAATGCCCTCAAGTTCAGCAGCATCCACACTCTCTTAAAATCATCCTAAAATCACAACTTCAAATCCTGTGTCATCCAATCCAGCACTGAAGCATTACTTTGCTCTTAGAGTAGAAAGACAGCTGGAATTTAGTCTGAAGTTGCCAGAACTGCAAAGCCAACCCCAATCAAGGCAGACAAAGGGTGGCACTCTTTTTTTTCTTTTCAGGCTATGAAAGCTGATCTCCAAAATATCTTAATAGCAAGTCCTGCTGGATAGAACGAGCAGGCATTTTTCCTATCTCAGTCATCTTACCTAAGGTCAGTCTTGGATTACAGTTAAGTTAATTGGATAGGATTTTCTTTGTCCTGATTTTTAATTTCATCCCGGAACAACTCATCAGTGCTAGGGATCTCCATCCCTGTAGGTTTTCAGAAGTTGTCCAGACCAAGTGCTGGTGACAGCAGGGGCTTGGGCTGGAAACCTTCATGTTCCCTTCCTGCCAGAACTGCTGGACAGCTCCTGAGAGAACCTCCTTCCCAGGGAAGACTCAGCCATGCCTTGTTTTTAGCCTGTCTCCCAGGGCTCTCCCACCCAAGTGGTAGCAGCCAGCTTTCCACCTATCATTTCATACATGAAGATATGATTGTTCCTCTCCTGTTGTATCACTTCGCATCTGCTTTCATCTGCTCATGCAGTTTTTCCTGCTCCAGTAGTAAGTAGTTATTTTTTAAAACCAATTTCAAAACCGTGTCCCCTTTCATGATATTTGATTCAAATGTTGGAAGTCTTTATTTTTTTGGGGGGGTGGTGGTGGTGTGTGGGGTGGGGTTGTGGTTGGTTTTTATTATTTTGGGTTTTTTTTTTAAACTGGCCACACTCCAAGTAAAACATCACTGGAGAACAGATGTGACTTTGTGAAACATTTGGTGAGACAAGATCGACAGAAGTATTTTCTGACCCCATCAGACATGATAAAGAGGGCCAGGAAAAGTAAGCTGTTTAATAGAACTGATCTTAGTGGTAGAGAAAATACTGCTCTTGAAAGCATTTTCTTAACAAAGGCAGCTTCTTGCAGAACAGCCTGCCATGGTGTCTTGTTTGAAAAATTACGTGGTGTTGCTCTCTAAACAGCTCAGTGCCATGCCACCTGTCATCTTCTGGTACCTTCCAAACCATTGCATAAAGATGTTATAATTAACCTTAGTGATCCACCATTATTCAAATGGCAATTTTTAATTTTTTTTCCTTTCCTTGAGGCTTCCTGTTTCTATTTTACCCCATGGTTGTGTGATTAAAGGCAAAGCTTGGGAAATTGCACTCACCTCCTTTTGACAGGAAGAGAGGCCACAGTCTTCCAGGACAAATGGAATGTTGAGGCTCCTCATAGGCCAGTGGAAACAGAATTTCAATTGTTTTGAAGCAGGTGGTTTCAAAAGCAAAGATAGAAAAAGAATGAAGATGATTTTTCATCTGCTGCCCCCAGGAGTGATAATTCAGTTTGTCGTTGTGACTTGGGGTGGAGAACAAAAAAAACATTAATTTTTTCCCTCTGAGTGAGCTTTACAAAATGTGCCCATTGAAGGTGTGAGAATGCCTGAAGGCATGTGATGCTGTTTGCTCTGCAGTATTCATGCCTGGTGATTTTATTTCTTCTTTCTGCAGTGAGTTCATTCGACCTGGTGCATGAATTTCTTAGCAACATTCATCTTCCAGCTCACCCAACTCCCTATGATGCACAGCTGATAATCTGGTTTCTAAAAAAACATAGAAGTCCCCAATGATACTTTAAAACGACTAAGAGGGGTGAGTCATCTCTTTAATTTAGGCCATGGTACTATCGGAACCAATAACTTATTTAGCTCAGAGAGAAACCAGGGCTGCCTATACCCTCTTCCTTCTCTTCTGTGTTTCAAAATGCACGAAGAAACTCACTCCACATGACTCCCACACCTCTCTGCTCTGCTCATTTCAGACCTGACCATGCTGCAACCATTTCTCATTGCAATTATTTAATGCTTTTTCCTCCTGAAAGGTCATATTAACCCAATTTCTTCACAAAAGGAAGATGATCATCCTTGCAGATCTATGAGGTGCTAACTAGGAGTCATAGCTGGGTGTTTCCAGCAGACATGCTTCTCCTGTATGAAAAGCCTTATCACTGTAGAGAGCTTAGAATAGAATAGAATAGAATAGAATAGAATAGAATAGAATAGAATAGAATAGAATAGAAATTTCAGATGGAAGGGACCTACAATGATTGTTTGGCCCAGCTGCCTCAGTACTTCAGGGCTCACCAAAAGATAAAGGTGCTATTAAGGGCATTGTCTTAAATGCTGACAGGCTTGGGACATTAACCACCTCTTCAGAAAGCTTGTTCCAATATTTGACCACTGAAATATTTGAAAGCCCATTAGCTACAGCCAGGGACTTTCCTGATGCAGAAATAACTGTAAAAAAATTAAAAAGTCCAGTTTATTTGGGCTTGCAGTCTAAAGTTCATCTCCACCTCCTTCCTCTTGGCTGCACAGAACGGGAACAGCTTTCCTGTGCAAGACTTCATTAAGATTGAAGAATTGTTGCTGTATGCAGAGATATTTTATGTAGGAGAGCTTGGCTGTGACTGGTGCTTCATATTAAAACTGATTAGTGCTCACAGCAGAACAGATGTGGAAGTTCAGAGCAAAGCTCTCATGTGAAGAATAAAAGGGGAAAACCCCAAACAATTCTAAAACGCTGCTGGTTGTGTTTGTTCTGCACTTTTGACTGTGATCCCAAAGACCTTGTAGGGAAGTGAAAACAGTCTCTGAGTTAAATCACTCCTGCCAGGCAGTGCACACGGTGAACACAGCCCTTCCCTCAGTGTGGTGCCAGCCAGGGTGCTGCAAGTGTGGGGTTAAGCTGGGGGGGGGACAGGGACAGGAGGCACTGAGAGGTGGGGAAGGGATGTCATGCCTCATGCTGCTGGGTTATGGAGAGGCAGTGGCAATTTCTTCTGCAAGCCCAGGGCTCTGGCTTTTTAAGTGCACTCCATATCCCTTCCTCCTGTCTGAGGGAGGCCAAAAAGCCAGGCTGAGGTGAGAACACACTTGAATGCACCTTTTTCTTCTCTAGAGAGAAGGTCCATGCAACTACCTATGCCAGCTACATAAGGCTCCTGAGGCTTCATGCTGTGGAAGAGGGTTGACAAGAATGGGGTGAGCTCTGTCCTGAGGGTGCCTTGGGCTTGCTCAGGCCACATAGCACATGCCTAGGCATGACACTGTGCTGCAGAAGGGCCCTGCCATCAGCAAGGCTGGACTGTGAGTTGAAAAGCAGGAAAGGAGAAGAGGGCTGAAATGCAGTCCTGAATTTAAAAGAGTCTTTAAAAGACTTTAAAAGAGGTTCTCGGGCAAGAGCTGAAATTTAAGCTCAGTATGAGCCTATTTCCCAAGACTGTTCCACTTCCTGAGGCTCACCATATTAAATGAAGCTATTCCCCTTGGTTCTTGACAAATTCATTTCTGAAAAAATGAAGTGAGAGAAAAGATTCCTCTATGTGACATCGAGCGTGTGACATTGCAGGGCAAAGCTTTCCTGCAGCAAGCTCACAGGGACACTCCTGCTGTAACTCTCACTGCAATATCGAGTGGAAGATATTCCTTCTCATTGCAGGGGTTGCAGTGAAAGGCCTTTAAAAGGTCCCTTCTAACTCAAACCATTCTGTGGTTGTATGATCCCCGTGGTCAGAAGTCCCATTCTGCTAGGAAAGCCAAGGAGGCTGAACAGGAGGCAGGAAGCAAAGCAATCTCCATCTCCACCTGTGAATAGAGAGATTCCTCCAGAAAAGTTCCTTAACACCTGAAAAACCTCCACTCTCATCAAAAGTTTTTATTAACTCCACAAAATGATTTTATTAGTATGGCAAAAACCACAGCCAGCACTTGGAGTGTCAACTAGGAGTGACACCCATACCTGGCAACCAAAGCACGTGACTTTTTTTTACTGTTCAGGCAGGTTTTTCACCTCTATAATATTTTCCTACTTAAGCTTCTGGAAGCCACTTGGCCACTGCTCAGCAAGAGAGGGGCATGGCAATGCCCCCACTATCTTCAGCCACCATCCCAGCAGGCACCCCAAAATTCCAAAGGGCTGGGTGCCTGCCCGCTGAGCTGAGGGTGAGGCTGTAGCCTGCAGGGCTTCGGTGTGGGACTGACCTCAGGACAAAGCACAAAGACCATGCTAAAAGGATTATAACCTGTCTGCGTGATCAGAGTATCACCCACTGCTATTTAATGGTGTTATCAGTGCTGGGAACAATTTCAGATGAACAGGAAATTACCAGGAGCTACATATAGTTAGATACATGTATGTATAATAAATGTATAATACAGTACATAATAAAAACAAGGGGCCATTTGGTTAACTTACACAGTAAGTACACCCCCTTTAAAGAAGTGCATTTTAATTAGAGTTGGACAGACAATATCCACCATGTAAGAAATGCTAATGCTGCAATACTTAATGTAATTATGAAGTGGAAAGAAAAAGCAATATTTCAACCTTGTTTCTGGAGGATCAAGTCCCCCTCCCACCCCAATTCTTTTAACTGCCTTGAAGGCATGGGTGTGCAAAAATGATTCTGTGGTTTTACCAACTAAACAATGTAATGGGGTGTGGATTAAGGAGTACATCATTCCCAATGAGGAATATAATTTATTGCCGTTCTTATATCAGCCTCAGATTAATCAAAGGGTCACATATAACTTTGTTTACATGGAAAGAAAAAGGTGGAAGAACTGGGGGGAGGCACAACTGCCTCTCGCTTAAAATCTCAATCACATAGAAATGTTCTGTTTTCTCTGGTTCCAGTCTTAGTCTGGGCAGATTTGTTCTACAAGTAGTTTCAGAAGGGAAAAGAAAAAGCAAAATTAAAAAAGGGCTTGTCCTGATTTCCATGTCCCTGTGTTAGTGAGGGACACAGGATCAGGAGGGGTGAGGGGTATTTCTGGGGTGTGGATGAGGAGGGACATGGCCACATTTGGCTGTGCCAGGGAGCAGTAGTAGGGCACCAGCTGTGCCAAGGAACCTGGCCCTGAGAAGCTTGTGTGACAGCCTCAAACCTGTGCTTCTTTAAAGGCTGCTGAAAAGCTGGAGAAAATCCAGACTAGGACAATAAAACCTGACCAGCAGCTGGAGATGATACTTCACGAGGAAAGAGAGCTTTTTCTGCTCCAGTTATTGAGGAGAGGAGTGCGAGGTGACTGGTGCATGCAGCCTTCAGGAGATGCAAATGTTGAAAGGTTTTTTTCACTTGACTGGGGGAAGGAAAGGCTAATATTTCTGTTGGCATTTTGGGATTGGAGCTGGGGGTTTGCTTCGCTAAAGAGCAGGTTCTTGAGACCCGTGCAAAGGAAATGAGTGATGCAGGTGTATTTGGCTGGCCAAGTGCTGTGGGGAAAGCAAGTGTGTGGTGCCTCATGCCCTCCCCCTGCCCCAGCCATGGAGGAGAAGTACAACTGAAGAGCTACTTGGAATATGAATGGACAATTTCCCACCTGTTTTCCCATGTAAATATATCCCAGTTAATGTCTATCTCTTCCTTGCACTTATCCATGAGGGCCAGACCTACTTTACTGAGTTATAGGTTTGAGGGGTGACCACTTGATACTGCATGCAGCAAGCAAACCTGGCTTTGGCAAATGAGGGGCAGCATCTGGCTGTGAATGACTTAAACGTGGTTCCTCAATTTTTTTAATGCCTGTTCTAAATTCCTGTGCACTGCACTGCTTCATCTTCCTCAGAGTGGGACAGGGTAAGGCTGAGCCTTCATAGCCTAAGTAGCTTTAAATGACAGTCCCAGGCCACTGCTCTTGTTTTAAACCCATTATGTAATGCTTAGATACCTTGACAAAAAGAACATTATAAATTTGGATAAATACACCAATACCATGTCCCTCTGTCCTTGAAAAGCTATTGTTCTTTAGCCTTTCTCTCTGAAGAAGACTGCCCCCTTTTCCCCTTTTCCACCAGAACAATATTTTGTTGCCTGTAAATACCAGGCAGCTCTGAAAGATCTGCAAGAAAGAGCAAGTCCATTCCCAGGAAACTTAATATGTCCACAAAACAAGAAAGGTAGATGTCAGCTTAGTTTGTAGCCAGAAATATACATGGAAGGAAAATTTATTGTAGTCTTTGCAATGGTGTTCAGTATTTTAAGTTAAATGCCCATCAATTAACTGGAAGAAGAGAGGTCTAAGAACATTTCCCTGAAGCGACTATAAATATAATTTGCTGTAATTATGAAGACCTTTCTGTTGCCATAGTGACTTAAAATGGCTTTAGTCTACCTGAGAATTTGGTTAATAGATTTTGATTTTAGCTCTGTCGTGGTTTGACCCCAACCAGCAACCAACCAGCCTCTCATGCACCCCCAGCCTCCTTGTCAGCATGGCCCTATGGAAAGCAGAAAAGGCCTTGGCTGTCTGTAAGCCCTGCTCAGCAATAACAAAAACATCTCTATATTATCAACCCTGTGTTCAGCACAAATCCAAAACACAGCCCCTTACTAGCCACTGGGAAGAAAGTTAACTCCACCCCAGCCAAACCCAGCACACATATCTGTTTTCAAAGAGCTGGTAGATTATCACAGTTATTTATTTGGGTTGTCCAAAGGTGGGTGAGGACCCCATTTGTGTTTGGTGCTCTGCGTGAGCACAGAAGAACCCCAGGAAAAGCAACCACTCCAAGCACAGAGAGCTTAGCATCTTGTTGCACTGTTTGTCCTCCTATGAAATTAATCCCTCCTCCCTTGAAATGTGGCTGGGGTAGGGAAGGAAAGTAGCAAAGCATTAATGTTTTTATTAAGAATGAAAAGAGAATATCCATAGCCAACGTACACACTGTTGTATAACAATGACCTAGATGTCATCTTGTGGGTTAAGGTTTTGTCAATGCACTGCTTTGATTTAATAGGGCACAATCTGTTTAGCTGGAGCATTTGGCTTCTAGGTATATGGGCTTGGGAAATATCTGAATGTTAACTTCCACATTCCTGTCTGCTTTCTAAACGTGTCTGAATGCCCAAATACATGCTTGAAGTTGCCTTTATTCCAGATGGCATCTCATTGGAAATGGTCATGCCCAATGTGTGCAAATAGGCTGTGATGAGCAGAAATGTTTACTAGGCAACCATAGGTCATTTGGCTCCTCCGGCTGCTGCTGAGGGTCCAGCACGGTTCCTCCTAACCAAAGGGAGAAGTTCAGCTTCTCGCCTCCCCAGCTCCAGTGGGGCCGTGGACAGGCACAGCCACACTCAGGGATGCACATTGCTGGTGGTGGCCTGATGCACAGCCACTTCTAGGGCACTGCCTGATGCACAGCCACTTCTAGGGCACTGTGTATCACATGGGACTGCATGTCCTAGGGATGGGCAGGTAGTTGTCTCGCAGTTACAACACAACTGAAACCTATCTCAACAGATTTTTCACTGCCAGGGGGCACTTTATACATGACAGGAACAAGTCATATTGAGGCAGGTGAGCATAAAAAAGCCTATCTTGTGCTGGAGGCGCAAGGACTCTGCCTCGTGCATGTGACCGTGAGGCTGACAGACTGAAGATACCTTGCTTGGAGGACATGACATAGACTATGAAGTCCCACATTACTAAAGTTTAGGGCAGCTCCTGGGGGACCAAGAGATGTGGGAAACAAATGTAATTGACTTTCCATAGCATTCCCTTAGAGTATGCATTCCCAGTTGCTCCAGGAGAATTTGAACAATATGTGCTCTGAAGGCCCCTGAGCCCTGGGCATAACCTACCCCATGCATGGATGAGTAGCCACCTGTGCACTGTAATTATTCCTTTGACAAGAGTAATATATGAGGCCATTTAAGAAGGCAGTTAGAGATTCTCCTGGATTTCAGCATGCTTTGAAATTAAGTGTCAGGTAACTTAGGTTCAAACATTTTTTCCATTCTTAGGAAGAACTATAGGAAAGGTAGAATAAGAGTGATTAGCCCCAGGTATAATACCTGATATTTCCATGTCTTATCCAGGGTCACATTTCATCAGATCATTATGGCCTGACCTTGGCACATTCCAAGATTTTTTCCCCTATTATTGTTATCACCTTCTCGGCTCTTTAAAGAAATTCTCCATCCACTTTAACAAACCAGTCCACTAGTTAGAAAAGTTGGACATATTTTAAGAGCTATGTGGCCAGGGGGTTTTTTCCAAAGTGCTCAGGTATCTGGTAGAAGTGTTCCAGAAATATAGCTGTCAACATGGAAAAATGCTACCAGCAAAATTCTAAGATGAAAATTTCAGATTTACAGAGGGGAAGATATTAAATTTCTGATGCCTTGGCAGAGGTCAAGGAATCAGAAAAGTCAGTCTCTCAGTCTGCTCAGTCTCTCTCTCTTTCTCTTGGAAACGCTATTGAGAGAGAAATGTTACCAGCTGGGACAAAACCACGTGGGATTTGCTCCTTTTCTTTCTTAGCTGTGGAAAATAGTGGGAATAAGGGGCCCAGACTGCTGCAGATCCTGCCCTCCCAGCTGATCTCATCTTGAGTCTGCTTTGTTCCCCTCTTTCCCCTGGCTCCCTGACTTTTTCACGTTTCTGTCTACAGGCTCACCATCAGCAGGAGCTATTTTTCTGTGCATGGGGATGAAGAATCTTCAGTTTTCCCAGTGGGCTATCTCCAGGAAGGGCAAGGGACTGAAACTGCAATTTAACTGAATTGCATCTCTGAGCTGGAAAATCCAACCACCTTTATTGCTACATCCATTCTCCTCTCTGTTTCAAGCCTGGCTATTACTATGGTAAATATAGGACTGAGTTCCTTTCCTTTTGGCCTAGAAAATATTCTACCAGTAAAAAGTTAATGCCAGCATCTAGACCTATATATATATATATATGTGTGTGTGTGTGTGTGTGTGTGTGTGTGTGTGTGTATACAATTCTGATATTAATTAGTAATTTGGGCTCTTGTAGCCTTGAAGACTGAACAAAACCTAAAACACAGCCCCCATGAAACACCAGCTGCTCTTCTGAGATCCCAGAGGTGCAAGTGTACTCTGATTTACTGTCAGCATCCACTCTGCAATTTTACTCCTGTAAATTTTACTCCTGGTGAGTTCACTTTGGAGTTAGATGGAAGCTTACAGAGTTCATCAATGCTAAGCTGCAAACACTGGTTCTGTAGTGTACAGAGCTGCAGCAAATTGGGTGTACTGTTTTGAAATCATGGTGTCAGTGCAGGGGAGGCTGGACAACACATCAGAGCTAGAAGATTCCGGTGTAATTCTTCTATAAACAAGGATTGTAACTCATCTCTTGCTCTAAGCCACTGGCTTTGGTCTGCTTGCCTCGAAGCCGACTGAGCCTGTGCAAATTTGTCTTGCAAATCCCACCTAAATTATGTAGTTGTTTACCAATTACCTATTTAACAGAGGGCAAAACTCACATGAAGTGGTACGATCCACTTCATATCCCAAAAAAGCACAATTTTCTGCCTACAGGAAATATATAGGGAAGTGTGATCCTCTCAGACCTGCACCCACTGTGAATGCAGGAGTCCTTGAGGCACAGCAAGGGGCCTTAGGTGGCAGAAGAAAGTGGGATGGTGAGTAGATAATAAGAGTTGCGCCTACCTAGAAACTCTCAGGTTCCTGCTCAGACCTCCAAGGTGCATCGAACATGTCCCACAGCTCTCTTACCCTGTGACAAATGCAACTGCAGAGTCACAAAGGGCCTGGTCTGGGACTCAAAAGCTTGTTTACATGATGTTTGTCCAGTGCTTTCTCCTTGCCCCCCTCATTTCCTAGTGCCCTGTATGGGATTTACAGTCCCCAAACACACAGGGTCCAGCTCTGTGCCATCACTCCTCTTAACTCAGAAGAGCTGCTGCAGCTCGCAGCAAAACCACAATGGCACAAGCCACATGACAGCTGCCCATGGACATTCTTGGTGACACATGGACATGTGGCTTGTTCTGCTCTCATGACCAACCCCTCACAGCTGTAACCACACAGCCATGACACCAATTTTTGTGCCTATGGGTGCAGTAGAGCCTGGTACCCTCTTGGATGCTGGCTATGGACATCTGCTTTCTGGCACGTTTGTTGTAGCCACTGACGGTCTGCAATGGACAGGTTGTGTTTCCCCATGGAAGGTCAGAGAGAACAGCTCAGCTCCCTGCTCTTTTATTCTCTCCAGGCATCCTCTTGAAGCCTCTTCTGGTGATTGACACAGGTGGATATTCTTCAAGGCAGTTGCTCTTCTGTTCCTGAGCTGTAGGTCATGGGGGCTACTACATGTGCTACTCTGAACCCTGGCAGGTGGAGCTGCCTGCCAGGGCTGGGGCAAAACAACCCCTGTGCATCCTGCAAGGTGGTAACAATGAATGGAAGCACTGACTTCAGAAGGCTGAGACAGTGAACTAATTAGAGCAATGGTTCTGATTTCAAACCAGCTTTAAACTTAATTCTCATTGATTTTAGTTTTAGCAGCTGATCGCAGAGATGCAGTGGGATAGAAGCATTAGTGGTGAGGTGAGATCAGTGTCCATCAAATGGAAAGAGCCATAATAAATTACCAATTAAGATCAGCAAGCTAAAAATGGATGTGATTAACCAGAGAGAGAGAGAGCAAAGGGGAGCTGTGAAATTGGAGTCACAATACCAGGGCAACAAATTATTAATGAGACGTGGCAGCAATCAGAATGGCCTTACTGTAATAAAGTACTTTGTCTCTCATGGGCTATGTTGGCTGACTTGTCAGTGACATATTAAAAAAAAAGACAAACAAAACAATCAAGCTTCATTTTAGAGACTGAAGATTGTAACAGGCAAGGTATAAACACAGTCGCTTCAGATGTGACCCGAGTTCAAGTTGCTGTTGTGACATATGAGCCTGTCTGTGTCTGCCTGTGGAGGGAATTAACAGCAATGGTTGTCACCAAAGCCACCGTGTCCCTATAAAGACTTACATTTCAGCATCCCAGTGAGACTGTTTTCCATGGTAAACTGTATTTAACTCCTTTTATGGCTTCTTCTGGTACCTTGTTCTTTTTAACAGAAACTACCACAGGTGCTGCTTCTCTGTGAAAGTGCATTAAAGAAGGTGGCAAAGGTAGGGACAAAGGGTGAGCTTTCCTGGATGGGAGGTACCAGCCTCTCTCACTGGTTTCCCATCTTACTGAGCCACTGGCAGATAACCCCTTCACTTTTCCCACATCCAGCAGCAGAGTGACATCCAGCAGCCCCTCCACTGCCAGTCCATGGAACAAAGCAACAGCAAGGGAATGGCGGCCAGGCATCTTTTTCCTGCTGCCATCAGAAATATCCCTGTTAAGCTCTTCTTGCCAGACAGGGAGAGGAAGTGAATTCAACATGGCCAATTTTCAGCTTTTTAACACGAGGAATTTCACTTTCTCTGCTGTTTTAAGATTTCTGCAGACAAAGGCAGGTCTGCTCTGCTGGGAACAGCCAACCATGGATGCTAATTAGCCCTGTGAGGAAGTGCATTTTTCTTTTATGCTCAAACTGGGATAATGTAATCTATTACAAGCCAAAAAAAAGATTTCATTAAATAATCGAGCTAAGAAATGACTGTAGAGTGGGAAGATCTTACACAAGCAGAGGAAGAGTTACACCAAGTCCAGACCTGAGTGATGAGAAACTGTTCAAGCAATTAAAAACAACAATGCAGTTTCTGCCTTCCCCCTCCCCGTTATTAATAGCAGATAACGTACTGAATGCCTTAAAATCATACAGAGCATTCAAGAGCTGTGGCATTAAAATGATAGAGAGAAGACCCTTGCTGTGGAAAGAAGGTAGAGGTGTTTTTAATGTCCTCTGCCACAGGCTGTGCATCTCCCATCAGTCTTACTTGGGCTGATAGGCAAGTGCAGCAGCATGAAAAAGCCAGCCCAACTCCCACCAGCAGCTGTGCCAGCTGCCTGCCGACCCCCACAAACACAGCTCTCTGAGCCATGTGTTTAGGGAAGGAGAAACCACAGTCCTCAACTGGAAAAAGGGCTCTTGAAAGCAGTGGGGAAAGGAAGCATCAGGTGGAGGAGCAGAAATCCTTTTGACAGGCTGGTTTGCAGAGATGCAGGGGGAGAAGAGACAAATCACAGGGAAGGATGGGCCAGTGGTCCAACAGTCTTGCTGGGCTTTCCATGGTTTTCACCTTGCAGAGCAGCTGCTGATGGTGAGGAACCCATGGACACACAGGAAAATCAGGGTTATGTAGTCTTTTGGATGTGCTTTTGGATGTATTGTGGCTTCAGGAGGAAGAGATGAGCTCAAGGTTGTGCCCTGCAGGAGACAATCAGGGCAAGGACCGCATCCAAGGCCCAAAGACACAGGCTATTCCCGTGGGCAGAATGGGCACTGCAACAAGGACTGCCCTGTTAGGAAACTTAAGTTCAGTCCCATCACCTTGTACCTACCTCCTCAGCAAGCAGAAAGCTTTCCTGTACACTGACTATCCAGAGAGCAACAACTCCACCTGCTCCAACTTTCAGGTGGAAAGGAGCGTTGCTGCCTTTTTGTTGTTTGTTCCTTCCCTTGCAAGCCTTTCTCTGAAACTCAGCTGGGTGCTGATTTGAGCCCTGACTCTTGCATGGGTTCTCCTCTGGCTCCCTGGGGAGCAGCTAGTGTGGGTGCAAGAAAAAAACCATCTCCTATTGTAACCCAGACTTCAGTCTCCTGTACACTGGCACTGACTTTACAGATATGCTTTCAGATGAACATGGCCCTTCACAAAGAAACAGTTTAATTTGGAGTTAATCTAGGAATTCAGAGAGAAACCCCTACAACTTTATTTTTGGTTGATTTTTTTTGTTTTTGTCTTTGAACCCTTGAATTTAGCTGCACAGAAGCAGGTTTTGGCTGCCTTTTAGATATAGCACAGAAACAGGCTTTCTTTCTGTTTAAGTCACAGTGCATACCACATGCAGTAACCAAAAGAGCTTCCCCTGCTCCTTAGTCCACTTGGGTATTACTATCTTTTTCCTATTTGGAGCAAGGTGTCAAACTGCCATCCCTCTCAGAAATTGCCAACTCTAGTGCTTGACTAGAGTAATGATACCCAGTCTTGAATCTTTGATGGCAGATTTCAGGAGGATTTAATATTACAACTTGGTTGTCAGATAAAGCTAAATCTTAGAAGAAAAGCTCCCTGCTGTCTTAAACTCTAGAAATGTGCATTATGTATTTTTCTCAGTGTTTTTCATTACATGAAAAAGTTATTCTGCCTCCCTGTAAAAGCAGGTGATAGGCATTTATTGTGTTTGGTGGCTATTAATAGTCACATGTTATCAGACAGAGCCCCACAGAACGTAATAAATGGAAAACCATTGGAAATGGCAACACTTTAAATGAAAAAACAGGGGCCCAGTATAGTCTAGCTATAGCCTAGCTTCGGTAACATAGGGTAGGCCAGCTCAGAGGGGTCTTTTTTAATGTCTTTCCTTTCTTTGCTGTGACTTAGGTTTACAACTTATTGTAGTGATACAAACCCTTTGTTAATTAAAACACTGTAAGGAATTCTTCATTCTCTGTTTCTAGTCCTTTTCACAAGAAGGTTTTTAAACACAAGGCAAACTTTACACTCAATTATCTTGAACAGTTTCTTTGTGCAATGGCTCTGCAAAGTGCTTCGAACTATCTCAGTGCTGGGAGTCATCTGCTTGGAAATCTCGTTCCCTGGAAAAAAGAAAGGGGAGAGAGATTGCTGTGAATTTTCCTATATCCTTCTACATGAAGATGGAGAAACACAAATGAGCCAATTTCCTAGAAAAAGCTGCAATGCACAGAGAGATTTTGCAGGCTCGCTCTTACTAAATTTGCCATGTCAATGGATGCCAAATTCATTGTGACATGACTTATTGCTACAAATCTTATAGATAGAAAGCATGGATGAGCTTCCTTGAAACCAGATCACTGAATATGAAAGCTTTTACTGTTTAGTAAAATGAGTCAGTGCTGTTTAGACAGAAATGCAATGTGGGGTGAAGGTGTGGTGGTGAGGCAAGACCTCGAATCCTGTGTCTGGTTTGGGCTCCTCACTGAAAGAAAGACAATGAGGTGCTGAAGCGTGTCCAGAGAAGGACAACAGAGCTGGTGAAAGGTCTGGAGCACAAGTGTGGTGAAGAGGAGCTGGGGGTGTTTAGCCTGGAGACTTTAGAGCTCTCTACAACTACCTGAAAGGAGGCTGGAGTGAGGTGGGTGCCATTCCCTTCTCCCAGGCAACAAGGGACAGGACAAGAGGGAATGGCCTTCAAGTTGTGTCAGGGGAGGTTCAGATTAGATACTAGAAATTTTTTTTTCATGGAGAGGGTTTTAAAGCACTGGAACAGATTGCCCAGAGAAGTGATGGAATCACAATCCCTAGGAGTGTTCAAAAGCCATGTGGACACGGCACTTGAGGACATGGTTTAATGGTGAACGTGGAGGTGGTGCAAAGTTGATGGTTGGGCTTGATAATCTTAAAGACCTTTTCCAACCTTAACAGTTTGATGATTCTTTGGTCTTCTCTCTGTCCACATGTCTCTTGTTTGTGGTATACTTAGCCAGTATTTCCTTGTAATACAAGCAGACACTTTTCCCATATACAATAGCTGTTCCAGACCCGTATGCTATAGAAGGGGCATTCAGCAATCTTGAACTTAAATCAGACCTTCTTAGGCCATTTTGGTAGTACTAAGGAACATTGTGTTTCCCTGAGAAAGGAAAACATTAAAATAAAAAATAAATGTACTAGAAAACTGCTTTTTCAAAACTCTTTTAAATGAATACTCTGGAAATTGCAATTTCATGCTGGCCCTGTTTGGAATATAAAGTAAGACAAAGATTAGTCAGTTTTCCACAAATAAGAAATGGGATTGGACTGTCTTGCAGTATGTTCTGAAGGACGGAAGTCCTTTGAAAATCCCAGTTTGAAATCTCCAGTTATCTGAACACTGACTCTTGATGTGTTTATAAAACTCTCTCCCTCTTGGGAACTGCCAACATCTGCCTCGTGACTTCTGCCCACAAACAAGTCCCACTGCTCTGGGGCTTCTTCATGAGCAGGTCACGTTTTGTCCTTTCACCCACTTCCTGAATTAATGCCACATTTTCTCAGCCGCTTTCCAGACCAGCTTTTCTAATTCTTGGATGATTCTCTCAGCTTCCTGTTTTTCCCTTTGTTTGTTTGGTTTTGTCTTTGTTTTGTTTTGTTTTCTCCTTTTTCAAGGAAAGAATCTCTTTGTGTGTGTAACTTTGGCTTGGCCACTGGGGGAGCATTACTCTCACCATGCAGATTCACATTTCATCCTGCCTCGTCCTTGCCACAGAAGTGTTCAGTCACACTTCAGAGCTCCCCCAAGAGCATTTGTTCAATCAATGGTGCACTCCAAAGAGATCCTTCAGAGGGTGCACAGGGACTCTCCTGAGCTCTGATGAATAGCAGTTAAATAAGGGGGTTTTTTTTCAACTTTTTCATTTGTTTCAGCAACCTGGGGGAGCGTCATTCGAAGATGACTGTAGGAACACTTGTCTGAAGATGATCCTTTCAATATATATGATGTTAAGCTCCTGAGAAATAAACTCATGTTTGTTGTTCCTTTCCCTTCTCAGACATGGAGACTATTTCAGAGGGCAGATCAGGTTGCTCTGATGGGCTAGACTGGGATGAGTCTCTTTTACTCCCTGCATTGCTTGGGTCATCGTAGGAGGCCAGAAATTCTGCCCTTAGTGCCAAATACTACATGGGTGAAGGCCCTCAGGACAGAGTGGGTGTGCAAGGAGACACATTGCAGAATGCTTGCCATATTTTCAAAACTATGGCCTCCAAGGGAAACATGTCAAACTTTTCCCTGGTATGTCAAAGAAATCACAGTCCTGTGAAAGGATGAAAGGGTTGAACTTCGGAAAGAGGGGCTTGGTGCTCCCTTTAAGCTCACAGCAGCTTTGCCTTGGATACTGTGTTTGTACGTAGTGATGCATGAAAGTTGAAGAGAAAGAGACTGACTCCAAACACCTTCCATCCTGTTCTCATGCCAGGGGAACTCACAAGGGCTGGTCTGTGGTGCTTCTCACACACCTTCCCCCCACGGCAGCTGCTGAAACCCACGCAGCAGGGAGCCCCAGCCGGGTACTCCACCTCTGCCCTGCTCCCGTGAAGCAAGGTGCTTCACTGCTTATTGCTTTGTTCATGGGAACCGGAGAGCAAAATGTTTATACCTTGGTGATATTCCCATTCCAGGAGAGAGGCTGAAGTGGAGACCAATGGAGGTCCCTTCCCACCAGCACCAGAAGTCCGTGAGGCTGGACACAATCACACAGACCACAGATGTGACCGAGATGGAGAGATCCCTGCATGTTCCTCTCTGTGAAGGCTGCTGAGCAGCCCAGGCTTTGATAACCATGTTCATCTCTCTTCTTAGTTCTCTAGAAGTGCCTCCTCAGCTTGCCTCTTGCACGTGGTGCATCTGCTGGGAAATGCTGCACAGTCAGAAAAGAGATACCCACTGTGCCCGAATGGATTTCACTGGGGCTTGCAGTGACTTCACCACAGAGCAAGGAGCGGAATTTGACATATTGAGAGCTGAAGGAAAAGCTCTCCAGGCAAAGCACACCAGGGAAAAGGAGAGAAGAGATGATGAAAGGGCCTAGGGCTGTGGTGGAAGCACTGTTAGCTCCAGTGAACCACAGCTGAAGATGGAAGAGAGAACTAAGCAGAGGATCTGGGTACAAATCCTCTCCAACCTGCCCCATGGCAATTTTCATCTTACACAGTCACATACATCACTCCTTGCTGTGATCCTCTGTTGGGTATGAACTGCACTGTTTGGTTCAGACTCCCGTGTAAACCTTTTCTCTTTGCACTTTTCACCTCCTTAGCCCCTCAGGACAGGTATCTCTCCACCCCAGGCTTTGTCATACATCCACAGACATTCTCCTCCCCTTATCAGCAGCTGCATTGCCCTTTTTTTTTCTTAGACCTACCCCATAGCTGTCTTTGAATACCAACCTCAGGGTCTGGTGTCAGCACCCTTTACTGTCACCATTGCTGTCAATGAGATTTGCTTCTGTCTGTAATTCAGGACTTTTTCTCCTATGGTTTGGGGACAATTGAATCCCTCAGAGGACCCTGTGCTGTTTAATAACACAACCTGTTACTCACGAGGCACAAAAACTGGGGGATTTGTGCCATTGTGTAGTGCCCTCTCTCAGCGTGGGTCTTATTTATTTGAATCTCTTGCAGAAAAGCTGAAAACCTGCAAGTTGGTCAAAAACCACATTTTACCTTTGCTGTAACCAGAGATAAAACAGGGCTAAACCAGTTAATTTCCACCAGCACTTTTCTATGGCGAGTAGTTTTCACTGTTTGTGTTTATAATTAACGAACCGTGCAGATGACACTACCATGTCCCTGGGTACACAATAGTGAAGGACACAGTTGGTACATAAAGCTGGGGTCCTATTTAACCCTTGCTTCCCAGCATTGCAGGATTATAAAAGAGCCATCACTTAAAAGGTGGCAGACACCATATCAGGCTCATGAGCAGACAGGGGCAACCATTGAGTCAACGTCCTCATTGCAGCCTCTTTGCAAGGCACCAGATGTCTCAAGAGCTGGGATGTGTTCCTATGACACCCTTCTCCTCTATTCCCCATCAGATGGAGACTGCATCTGCATGGCAAAACACCAGCAATGCTGGCAGCCAAAAGAAGAGTTGCTAGGCAAATCAGAGCAGTGGGAGGATTTTCATATCCTGCAGCCACCTGAACTGCTGTGTGCAACTCTCCTCCAGCTCTCTAGGGCTCCCAACTCCTCTTCTCCACCCTTGTGATTTCCCCTTTCCATGCCTTATATATTTTAAGGGCAAGCCTCTCTCTAACTCCCTCTTAAGCTTCTTGCTTACTCTTCCCTATGGGACAATCCACACATGCACACAGTGAGCAGCAGCAACTTTCAGTGCTCTGAGGAAACATCAGCTTTCCTTGGGCTGGCCTGGGCAAGCACAGATCTGTATGACACCGAGGTGATGAAAAGTGGGGGTAAGCTCCAGGAGAGATACCCAAATGTAAGACACAAAGCCCACCAGTGCAGCCCTTCACTGGTCTGACAGTGCGAGCTGATGACACAAAAAAGGCACTGACTTCTGGAGGTGCTGGCAAAGGAATAAAACCCCTCTGCCAGGAGGTCATCAAGTGTTGCAAGGTTCAGCCAACAAAGATTAAGTAAACCTGGGGAATGCAGCATTTATAGATCAGGTGCTAGTTTTGTGTTGTGTTCTTTAATAAAACCAGTGGTACCAAGATCCTGGCTCCATCCCTGGCAGCTGGTGTCTGAATTCATGAAGGAGAAAGGACATGTATGGATGGAATATATCCAATATATTAGAAGCAAAGCACCCTACTTCTAAACTGCCGTGACTTCTGGCCTGAGGATAGAAGGCAAATTGTGACCCAGAGCAATTAAAACCCAGTCACTGCAGAACAGTTGAGCAGAGATCACATCCTGACAATCCCTGCTTGTTTTTCAGTTCATTAGCAAGAACTTAACGAAGAGAGAGCTGGGAGATGATGAAAGAGCAGCAGTAGGAGCTTATTTGTTTAATGCCAGCCAAAAAAGAAGAAAATTTGTAGGAGGAGTTCGAAGGATGGAAATGGACTTGTTTGTTTCAGGCATAGTCTGAAAATAGTCCCAGGGCTCAGGGTTATGAGAAGGGGCTGCAGGGCACAATAACATGCTTGGCTCTGAATGGACAGCTTTAAAACAAGGACACCCCCTATATGAAGAAAAGCCTGAAAGGATAACATACATTTGCTTTGTGTTATACTAAAACATGCTTTTCTCCCCTCCATTGTTGAGTTAAGAAGACTTTTTGCCCCTCAACATCCAAGATGCCCTTTTGGAAAGCAGAGTTTTGAAAGTTTCTGAAGACTTTCAGCCGTTTTCCAGACTCACCTGGGTGAGGTCTCAGATGGATGGTGCTGATACCAGAGCTGAGAGCAACGAGATGTTGGAACGGCTGGAAAGCCCTCCCTTACTATATAATTCTGCAAACTGGAAGCAGAAACAGGAGAAAGATTCACACACTCCTTTAGACCAGCCATGCAAGAGGAAATTCTTTGCCCAGCAACCATGCTACTTGGTGATTGCTGACACTGGCTACAGTCCCTATATCCAGGAAGTTCTCAATGCCAGAGGAGAGGATAAAACACAATAAAGCCATCCACAGTAATTTGTATTTTGCTAGATCTGAGATTGTGTTTAGCACTGTGGCTGATGGGGGAAAAAAAAAAGAAGAAGAAAAAAAAAAGGAAAAAGAAAAAGCCCAAACAGCTTTAATAATAGATTTTGGAGGACTTTGAATTGTCAGAGCCATTTTCTAGTGGCAGTTAGTCTGAATCATACTTGGCTCTGGTAATATACCACATCTCCTGTCATTCTTTTAATTACTTTACAGCCCTTTAAAAGACCGTTTTAAAAAATGAATTAAGAACACCTCTGATTTCAGGCCCAGCACGAGAAAATAAAATATCCCCAGTGTTCCATTTTAAGTGGCAGATTGTCTTGGTGCTGCAGATAAGCTTTCTGAAATATCCAGGGTGCCAACACCAGAACAAGGCCAAAGATAACTTAATTTTGCATCCATTTAAGGGCCTGGGAAGTGCAACATTTTAGAATTTAAGGAGACAAAGGACCTCGGATAACTAATTATGTTAGCAGAAGCCCGTGCTAAATGGATTGGTTCCACTGGTTGGTAATTAAAGCTTGAAAAGAAACTAGGGCTTGTGCTACAACTGGTGTAGCTTGTGGTAGAAATCACTTGCAGGTTTCTTGTGTCCAGAACCAAAGGATCTGAACTCTTTGGAAGGCAGCGAAAATATCAGAATTTTAGGATTTATATTGGAGTTGAACAAGTTGTTTTGTTTTGTTTTAGCAACCCCTTTGATGATTTTTCCTCTGTGCCTGACAGAGATGTATCTATCAGCCCCATTGATGCAATTTATTCAGGTGCAGATTTTGGGGTCAGTGGAACAGTGCAACCTGTTTTACACTACAGTTGTGTTTCTTGGTTATAAGTGGTCACCACCACTTTGGTGGGGTAGCTGTGAGAGGAAATCTAGGAAATTTCCTAATGAAAATGGATATAAGGACGAGTAAACACAGTTATTTGCTGCAAATACATTCATGTACTCCCAAAAATGTATGTGTGCCACACATGTGTGACAGGAGGCATCAAAGGGCATAAATAGGATCTCAAACAGCTTTTAAACTAAGCAAACAGTGACACCTTGGTTTGTGACCATACTGGTGTCAGGTTATTACCTTTCTTCAGAAAAAGACTGCCCAGCATGAGTCGCAGCAGGTAAGCCCAGGGACCCTTGTCCCCAGGTGGCAGGTTTGCAGAGCAGAATTGCCCTCTTCTACAGCTCCCTGAGCTCTGACAATCTCAGTGCAGCCGTGCAGGGGCACAGCCTGAAAAAAGGGTGGCAGAGGAGGCTGCTCTGAGCTGCAAGATGTTTTTGGAAGGAAAGATCTGAATGTTTCCAAGGCTACCCCCAACAGCTGGTGGGAACCACCCGTCCACCAAGAACACCCCTTGGGCGAGGGTGTGTCGGTTCCTTGGGCCAAACAAATCAAACCAGGCTACACAAACCTCTTTCAAATGACATGGGGTTCAATGCAGATGCTAAAATTACCCCCCTCCAGAGCAACCTCTGATGCCCAGCTGTGATGCTGAGTTGGGTGAATCTGAGCAGCTGCTGCATCCCCACAGCTCTGGGGAGCCCACCCCCAGGCAGAGGAGAGAGGATGCAAACAGCAGGACTCCTCCAGTCTTGGCATGCTTGCTGAGACCATGACAAGCCAGAGCTGCGTGATGGTAGGGAGAGAGTGTGGGCATTGTTTCCCTCTCTCTTCTGTGAAAAATAAAAATTATAATAATGAGTAAGGCCAGGAGCTCAGGCTCACCACAGGTGTCCATTAAGCACAGGGTTGGGATGCATCACTCAGTGCATATAGCACATTGTCATCCTTTCCACCAGTGTGACAACCCTGCCTTAAGGTTCTTATTTTGCTTTTCTTACCATAGCATTGATTAAAACCCCGGCCAGTGATATCAGGAATGCTTTTCTCCCAAAGGAAGAAGCCAAAAACCTGGGTTAAATTTAGGTCTGACTTTAACCCTTCTGACCACCCAACAGGGTTCTGTGCATATTTTAGCACTGTTGCTAACTTAAACCAAATCAGAACAAATCAATGACAACCAGTTTTCAAATAGCCTGTTTACAGAGATAATATATTAGCTGACTGAAAAGGAACAGCTCTCTCCCCTCCTCTCTCTTTTCATGTGTGGAATATATTAAGACTCTCAAGTGCCACAATATGTTCAATTCTTGACCAAGAACTTCTCAGCAGATGGAAAGAAGAAGAAAGAGAAACAAGAGTGTCGCTTTTTCCTTTCCTGAAGGTGAGAATTCATCTGTCTCCTATGCCCAACCTGTTCTCTGTCATTTTCACTGCAAAGGCCAAAAGAGCAGCCAGGCAGCTCCATCCTGACAACAGCTAGCCAAGCTCCTGCTTAAATTGGTGGACTAGTTGTATGTGCTAAAGGAGAACACGTTTGTTGAGAATATATAGTCAAACTGCCTTCATGCAAAAGGCTCCCCTCCACTCAAAACAGCATAGTCTTGACCTGGGTGTGGTGGGGTCCAAGTTGCCTTTCTTTCCTGAGTTATTCTTGAAGCTGACCCTACTCTGAGGGGTGGACAAAGGACCCTTACAAATCCCTTCCTGCCCAAACCCTAGAATAAAAGTGTTCTTGTTTTCAACATTAGATTTTCAATGCTGTAGTACCTTTCTTTCAGATTTTCTCTATATTGCAAGTAGAAATTTACAGTATTTAAGTTATCTTGCCCAATACACAATCTTTCCTTCTTTCCAAACTCCCTTCCCACCCCAGTAGCATTATTTTATCTTACCTGAAGTTGGTGACATTCACCTACAATGACCTCAGTTTAGGGGTTTCGGGATCATCTGCAGAGAAATCAATCTGTTGTTTTGGCCAGCTTGAACAGCCATGAAAGATTTGGGGTGATTCAGTGCCCTGCTGAGGCACTGTATTAGCCATAGGTTAGGCCCTGCAGCTGTAGTCCCCTTTGCCCTGAATATCTGCATGTATGCTGTTCTCCTGGAGGCACAATTAATGACTCTTAATTGTCTTGGGACACTCAAAAGCATGGCTAAAATGATCTGCTCCTTTAGGCACAGGTCCTTCAATCAAAGCTGCCATTCAAGAAATCTCCTGTCCAGCCACTTCTCTTTTCAAAGCAGAAAGTCTCTTCTCTCTTCAAACCTGCAGCACCAATGGAAAGGAGAGCACAGAGGAAAAGCAGATGCTGTCAGTGGTACTGAAGGTCCCTGGTTAGGCTTGGCTATGCAGTGTGGAGCAGGACCTCCTAAACACTCCTCAGGCCCAGTTCTCCGCAGCTTATGAATTATAACCCTGTAGGTCTCTTCATTTCTTAGTTTTGTGGTGCCACAACTCACACACTACACAATGGTCTTCCTTTGCAGTCTGTCCTCAAAAGTTCACCACCAGGATCACTCAGAGTCACCATCACATTAAAGATAGTAATTATTTATTAATCTCTAATTGGCAGGAAATAGCAAGGAAAACAAACAGAATTACTTCACCTATTTTCCTTGTTTATTCAGCAAATATTTGAGGAGAGACACAAATAACTCTAACCTTGCTACTGAGCCAAAACCCAGTCAGGACATCATTTGAGAGCTCTACCTGCTCTGCTGTTGGCTGTGCAGTGCTTGTGAAAAAATATGTCCAGGCTTAGCCAATATCACTGCAGCAACACTCTCAGTCAGCTGCGAGGCTACTGAGGAAATGGGGCAATAATTTACTGAAAGAGCTGAGTCTTTCTGTTCAAAAGCATCCATGCCATGCTTGTGGCTGCTGCACTCTTACCTGAAGGCTTGATTGTCTGATGCAGTTTGGAGTCATGTCAGTTAACGATGAAGTTTAACTAATTGCTATTTATAGAGAGCGCTTGAAGGTCTGTCAGTGGAAATGTTAATAAAAGCTCAAGATAGAGTCATTCTGCATGTCTTTTCTGCCCTTTTTTATTTTTTTTTCTGGGTGGGCTGTTGCTCTGTGCCAGCCTTTCCCTGCATGACCTTGGCTCTTTTAATAAACAAAGTTAAAGCACACAAATGAGACCATCTTCAAAATTTACTAGGAGAATTGATCTCAGAAGCTGTTAGAGATTTCCTGGTTGTCATAAAGCTTCCAGAAATATATTTATTTCCCCCTCCCCTTTTATAACTGGAGCTGAGCACTTCTGTCTTTCTGCATGCCCAGCTCTCCATCAGAGCTGGAGTGACATGTGTCTGCTTCCTTTGTCTTCACCCACCACGACTGATGTACACAACCTTGATTTTAGTGAAGTCACCCTTTAGTCAAGTCACTTTGCGCTGACAAAGAACATTGAAGCAAGTATTGAGCCGAAGATGGAAAAGATTTCTGCAAAGAGCAAAGTAACCTGGGCTGAGAGTAACTTCTGCCTGGAAGCCTGCATTAACTGGGCCCAGAGAAAACCCCCTGGGAATGGGGGTCCTAGCTGCCAGCAAGGCAACAGAGAGCTAGTAGCCAGCCACACCCTCCAGGGAATGATGCCTACAGAAATTAGAGGGAAAGTAGAAAATGAATGTCTGTTATAACCGTCATCACACAACTCCTTGCATTAGTGAGCCTGCTGAGGACTTCTGAGACATGTGGCATGGCATGGCATGGCATGGGATGGGATGGGATGGGGCTTTCCAGTTGTGGAGTTTCATCCTACCTCTACTGCTTCAAGGCCAAGGGCAAAACCCCACAGTGGGTGTTGATCCCTTTTCATTACAGCCTGCTCTGTCCTGGCAAATATAAAAGGTTTACAGGTCCTTTGAAGACTCTTTCCATAGTAGAACATCTCTACATCATTACAGGCTCTGGAATTTCATGCAAATCCTTTTGGATTGAAATAAAGAGATAGTCAATGAATCATGGATACAATTCCATGCTGACTTTGGGTAGAGGTGGTCTTCTGCCTTGCTATCAGAGCCAAACTAGTCAATTGCCATTTGCATGGTCAGGGATAAAGGCAGAGAGTGGAAGATGGTGACAGAGCTCTGTTCTGACAATCTGGAGTTACTGAGGGAGGAAATGCTGCCTCTGTCTTCTGACTGTTGCAAAGTTTCCTTTTCTCACTTCATGAAATCTAAAGTCTCTGTTGAAACTGGAGCACAGCAGCACAGTGCTCTCACCCACCTTAATGCAGATTTACTTACCATCGATTAGCCTCTCAGAATTGCTTTGATTTCAGGTAGATGTCACTTCCCTGAGCCCTTGTGAATGTCAAATCGATTTAGCCACACTGCTCATTTATATATTTCTTTGCAACAGAAGTTCAAGCACACGACAGGGCCTTTAAAGAGGCTCTGTGGCAACTGGATAAATGGCAGGAATCAGACTGCAAGGTGAGGCTCACTGACTGACAGGAAGCTGAGCATCTCCTGTGAGTCACTGTGTGTGCTGAGCTGCCAGAGGTTTCAGTCTGGCAAGCAGGAAAGGCCAGCCTGGATGTGAGTCACCAGCCCTGATGCTGGATTTACAATACCATCTCCCAGGAGCCAGTACCATAAACTCCACTGCAAGACCAGGCAAAGCTTTTCCCATAGCAAGTCCTACATCCGAGTTTCAGAACGCTGTGCTTGCTGTACTTTATGGCAACAGTAATTAGCACAAGGAATGAAGAAGCAAATAATCTGCTTTGAAAAAAATAGATGGGAAGAGCCCTACCTCAATGTTTCCCTGCCTGTTTTCCACTGCTCCTCAGACTTTGACCCTTCTGGTTTTTGCTTGGTGCTTTTTACTTGCCCAAGGCTCCCAGTGGATCTCAGTAATTTTGGACCAGGATTCATCAGAAAACCTACTTGCTACACAAAATTTGCTCTAAAGGGGAAGTATAAGAAATGCCACTATGATTTTACAAGAACTTGAGTTATGACATGTTAAAAAGAAAAAAAAGCAATCAAACAAAACAATACATAAAACATTAACAGCTATGAAGAATATGGCACATTCCTCCCCAACACTGCTCATTCCAGGAAAAACAAATCAGTATTCATATAGCTCGAGTACTGCTGCAAAGAAAGGATGATCTTCATTTACTTGTTTGTTGAGAAATTGTTTTGCTTATTCCCATCTCAATTTGTTTTGCACCATGTATATGTTGTATATGTATATATGTCACCATCCACTTGGATCTGCGTCTGAGTGGAAAAGTCAAGGACTCCTTGGCCTGCCAGCCACATCTCCCATTTCAGGCCCAGGCAGCTGAAATCCCTGAAAACGGGTGTTGTGTCCGTGAAAAAGCCACGCAGGATTGTACCTGGTGCATTGTTCCCAAGGTGCTGAGTTCAACACAACTCGGACATGTTGTTGGATTTGATCAAGTCAGATTATGGCACCACCTCACACTTTTCACACTCTACCTATGTGTGCTGGGGAAGGCAGCAGCCATCACCAGCTTATTATTACATTAGCAGCGGAACGTAGGAATTACCACTGAGTTTATTAAGCAGCACTGCTTTGTCCTGCAAGAACTTTTTCTCTGCAAAGGACACATCTGTCTTGGTTTCCCTCATCTCCCTGCCTCCTGAGTCTCAAAATGAAATACCCATCAGTTCTCTGAAAAGCTTATGCAAAATGGACAAGCTTATTGGAAAAACATTACTCAGAGAGATTTCATCCTACGTGGTTGTTTCCTCTGTCTTCTCAAGAAGCCTTCTCTGGGTGCTTTGTTAGTTTTCTTAGGCAGGCAGGATTTCCATCTTATTAGCTGCAAAAATGCTGCCTTAGCCACAATTTCTGCAATGATGAATAACACAACAAAAACAATAAGCCCTGCATCTATAGCAGTACATTAGAAAATGTCCCCCCTTTTTTTTTCTTTGTTTGTTCTGCAAGGAGGAAGAAGGTATTACATCACACAAGAGGGAAAAATCCCTTCAAAACCCCCTTGTTGGAGACATAATCTGCTTGGTAAGCTATGTAAAAATCAACACTTATAAGGTACGTGTCAACCTCCAAAAATGCTAAATACCTAATTAGGTGCTTTTGCACTGAAGTGCAGCCATGGCTGTGTGTACCTTGCTCAGGCACTGCTGTGCAGGAGAGCTGAGCAGTGAAGGAGATGCTGCAGACACAAGCCCAGTGGTCCTGGTGGTCCCTGCAGTCGTGCTCCAGAAGGGGAGGGCAGGGAGATGTTCATCCCTGCAGCCCACATGGTGGGTGCAAATAACCTCACTCCTGCCCAGTAAAGCCACACATGGCTGAGCCCGGTGTTGGGGCACCCAAGGAGCAGAGCACTCTGCCAGCAGGGCTGAGCCAGAGCAAGAGATAAATCTGTTGTATTCCACCATCTTCTAGTCAAGCAGACATCAAAGGAACAAGACAAGAAGGAAGAGCTTGGCCTGATTCAGAAGACCCTTCCCATAGGAAACACTCACATTTCACATATATATATTAAAATACCAAACCAGGTCCAAAGACAAATACTTCTTCCCCTGACCCCTTGAGTTTTAGACTCAATTGCACCAGAAATGTTGAAATTTCTTATTGAAAGATATTTAACTGAATGGAAAAAAAAAATTATTTTTTATTTCCATAGTTGTTTCAGGAATTTGCCTTGCTTGAACCAGTACACAACTTTACTTGCTCACTTTCTGTGGCTAGGACAGTTACTGGAGGGGGAAATACCAGTTTGTCATGACAAATCATGGCACTTCTTCACCAGAAAGACCATCCTGTCTGTGCCACCACAACCATAATACATCAAGCTTGTGTAACAGCTTCAGAGTGCAATATACATCAATATGTATGATGTAGATATACGTCACTGTAGAATGACTGTGGAAAAAATCAACTTTCTTCCCTTCTCTTGGAGAATACAGATTGGTTTGCACTGAAAATTAGCATTGCTTATAAAACACATCCATCCACAAGTGAATTTGTGATAATTTTTCTTCTTTATTTCAGATAACTGTAGGGACCATTTAGACACTTCACATTCACTTTTGATAGGTTTTTTTCCTCGTTGCTGATTTAAACTCCTCCTTTCAGTAGGATGCACTGGTCAGAGGGAAAGGAGTGGTGGTGTTATGGCAGAGCTTGCTGGAAGAACTGGGTTCCTGTGTTTTGAACTGCTAAGCCAAAAATGAAAATCTGTTGCTGAAAAGCTTTTACATTATTTTCAAAATGCATTTGATTTCAAGAGGTTCCACGCAACCAACCTTTTTCAATGGTAACACAAGAAATATTTATGAAAAGAACTGAGGATTGGCAAGATAATACAGACCTTGGCCCTTCAGACAAGCTGGCTTCCTCAAACAGCTTCCTGCATTCTCCAATCTGAGTAGTCACTACTCATCCCTTCATTTAATTTAATCAACTATAAGCTCATGTGATCCAAGCTTGTTATTTCTCCTGCTAAACAAGTTGAAAATAGCAGTGTCTTTAATGGATCATTAATATCTTGAAAAAGAAACCTCCCAGCTGTTGCATCCCCTTACCAATTTTTTTCCCTTCCCACATCTAGGATGTTTACATCTTCCACCACACCTGGCAGCACTCATGTCATGAATAAGAGAATAAAAATGTATTTCCCATAGCAGAATTGATAGCAGCACCATAGATACATGACCTAGCAAAACTAATGACAAGGAAAACCAAAAAAAAAAAAAAAAAAAAAAAGCTGGTTTGTGG
>JAWWEW010000112.1:13904388-13926049 GCA_035583185.1 Anabacerthia variegaticeps | reverse complement strand
GCCTGTTCCTGAAGGACTGACCCTGTGGAAAGGGACACACACTGGAGCAGTTTGTGAAGAACTGTGGCCTCTGGGAACGTCTCACATTGGAAAAGTTCATGGAGGACTGTCTCTTGTGGGAGGGACCCTGTGCTGGAGCAGGAGACTCCTCTCCCTAAGGAGGAAGCAGCAGCAGAAACATGTGATGAACTGACTGATCATTCCCCATCTCCCTGCACTGCTGGCAGGGAGGAGGTAGCAAATCGGAAATAAAGTTAAACCTGAGAAGGAGGGAAGGGTGGGGGGAAGGTATTTTTAGGATCTGTTTTACTTCTCATTATCCTACTCTGATTTTGATTGGTATTAAATGCAACTGATTTCCCCAAGTTGAGACTGTTTTGTCCATGACAGTAACTGGTAAATGGTCTCTCCCTGCCCATATCTCAACTCATGAGCCTTTTGTTGTATTTTCTTTCCCCTGTTCGGCTGAGAAGGGGAGGGATAGAGTGGCTTTGGTGGGCACCTGACATCCAGCACAGGTCAAACCACCACATTAAGATAAGAGTCAAAGAAAGATCCCTTATCCACACTCAAGGATCCTTAAAATGACCTGATTTCATGACAGCTCTATGGTAGTCTTTCACAGAACTGATGAGCTGGAAATTAAGCTTCTAGACAGGAGGGAGTTTTAGTCCTAGGCCTTTGACAAGATAAATCCTCTAAGAAGCTTGCTTTCCCAGCCCTAAAGTAACATGATCTTCTCACCCCACACTCCCAGTCAATGAAGTCCTGACAATTGAAAACACTTGTGGTCCCTCCTCCCCTTCAGGTAAAGGCTGGGCACTATTACTGCTCGCACCTACTTATCAATAATTAGAATCAAGTACATGAAGGCACCCACACATATCGCAGAGATACAGAATTTGTCAGCAGGGCAAGGAACAAATTAAATCAAGCTGAAACATCCTTCAATTAACCTCAAAACATTTGCAGCTCTCGATGCTCAAGCACGACTTAGGCTTTTAAAAGTCTCTTAGGACTCTTAAAATTGCTGTCCCCCTTTTCCTCAAGAGCTAATTTTGCCAATGTGAGCTTTCTGAAGAGGGAGCTCACAGGACTAGCTCATTAGTCCAGCTGAGCTGCTGGAGAGCTCTCCATGCACCACTTCCCTGCCTTGCCTGCAGCCTGCCCTCACTCTTCTTGTGCTGGTTCTTGAGAGCCTTGCAGAGGATGGGGCACCGATCCGAGGGGCAGGAGGTGGTCTTTGGAGGAGGGACAGGGGTAATGCTTCTCTGCACACCTGGGCTGAAGAGATTCACTCTGGGAAGGGCAGCAAGGATTTATTTTGCTGCCCCTGAGCTGAGGGGGTCCTGTTAGCACTCATCTCACCCTTCAACACTATCCTGCACTGCCCTAGCTCCTCACTGGTACCATGTGGCATGTGCTAGGACATCTCCCGAAGATTTAGGAGCAGCTGATACCCCTCTCCAGTCCAGTGGAAAGTGATATTTGAAACAAACACTGAACAAGAGACTGAGGGACAGTCCTGCTCACTGAGAGTTTCCCTGAGGCATTGGGATCCCGCTCAGTAAGGAGCCAGGACTTTGCTTTTTGCCTGTGTTGCACCTGGGCCATTCCTGTTTACTGAGTGGTTCTACGTAGCAAACATCTGGGCACCAGATGAATTTCAGTGATGTGACCAAAACAAACAAACTAAAAAAAAAGTACACAAACCCAAACCAACAAAAATAAAGCAGCAACAACAACAAAACTAGAGTGCTGAGATATGTTGGATTTTGGCTTTTCTGTCTGCAGCAGCAGCTGGTCAGCCACAGTTCTGAGTAATTTGCAGCCACTGGCCTGTCCTTCCCACAGTACTACATAGCTCTGCTTCCTAGAGGTCAGGGGAAAGGGCTGGCCCTATTCCTGCTGGCAGAAGGTCCTGCAGCTCCCTGTGAGACCCAAGCACTGCCAAGGGACAGGACTTTCCCTACCAAGCTTTCTCTGTGCTGCCAATACAACAGGACCAGTTGTTTACCCACCCTGCTTCTGCTCCAACCTGATAAAAGTGTTGAGACTGAAGAATTCAATAAGTGGAGTTCAGGGGGAAAAATATTAACATTCTATGTCTTTGCGAGGACATGTCCCAAAGCAAGGAGCATGTCTGAATTTACTTTTATTTATGGCTGTCTGGGGGCAGGCAGAGAAGAGCCATTTTAGTGAGGCATGGCTGGATGATATACAAGTTTAGTTACTTGGTAATTGAAAATATTACAGATTTGAGTTTCCTCACTACCACAAGGTAACAAACCGAGCACGCACATGGGAGCAGGTATTTGATAGCACTGTCTCTATAGGATGATTAGGCTCTTGAAAGGTTCTGCAGCTTGTTTCTAGTCAATTACATGCAGATTTAGCAGCTGCCCAGGTTCAGATTTCCTACAATTTATACCACACATCAGAGGGTGTAAAATAAGGCAAAGCCTACAATATTTCAGTACCAGGCTTTGTGCCACTGTACTTTAAGCAGTGGCAGAATTGCCTTCACTTGACATCCTTGTTCTGTGTCTGAACCAGAGATATTCACGTTACAGGTAACAAGCTCACTAAAACCTACCAAGAGCTCATGCCTTTTCCCCTTAACTTTGTTTTCAAAGATGTACTTGGCAACTTCCAAAAATGTGAGAAGCTGTCTGAGCAGCAGGGTCTCCTCACATCCCTTCCTTACACGTTGCCTCCAAATTAGGCTACTACAGGTTTATCGAGTCCAGTCTGAAGAGTCTGTGCAGTTTCTCCTTTAGATAACTGGAACAATGGCCCTTGCAAACGACATCTTCAGGGGTGCTGTGTGGCCAGGGCACTGGATATAGCACTGGTAGGTGACCAAGAGCTCAGAGGAGCAGGCAAGCCCAGCAGGGCTGAAGCAAGTCTTCATCCCATGTGGCAATTTCTCTCATCTTCTTTGCCCTGCAAGGCTGAGCTGAATCACCTCCATGTAGTCTGGACAGTGAAACTGCTGCTGGGCCCAGCCCAAGCTTGTCTAGGGCTTCATCCATCTGTCAAAACAACAGAGCAGACCCTGTGTCCCTACAGACCACATAGGAAAAGGAGAAGCTCTCTCTCATTGGAGCTTGTCACAGACTCCCACTCCCTGTCAGATGACAGACAACTCAAATCACCTCTCTTCTTAATTTATCCTGAGCCAAGTACCTCCCCAGCCTTACCCCCGTCATCCCTAACACCTCCTCCACACACATCAGCTAAGGTAACTTAGGGTAGGATTGCTCCTGTGCAACATCAGCTCGTGGTCTGGTTGTTAAACCACTCAGGGTGGGCACCACTGCTGCTGTATTTAGCTGAATACTGCTCATTAAGAGAGCAAAGACAAATAAGAGCTCTGTAGGAAAAGAATGGGCTTCCTATTTCAAGAGTTAATAATATCTTGGTCATTCTTGCAAGCCCATGAAGCAAGAAGCACCAACGCAAGTTACTGATTAGAGCATTATTTTGAAAAGACAGGGATAGTTAAGTCATTAATTCTCTCTTGAGTGGTATATTCCACACTATCCCAAGCAGGATGCTTCCAATTTAAACGTTTCTGACTTCTTACCCTTTAAAACATTCTCAGAAACACAAGACACCCTGACTACTTCTGACCACTTTCCTCAACTGGTCTGCAGTATTTCAGATGTAGTCAACAACTTACCTTTAAAATCTTTGCTGAACCCCTACAGACTTTCTGAAGATCTATCTATAACGCTTTCACTTAGAGAAATCTATGCATTAGCATTCAATGCACATTGCTATATTTAGTTTTCAGGAAATATGACATTCGTTTCACAGGAAGATTGGGAAAAAATATAACAGTGACCTATTTCTTTATTATAAATGTGTTGCCAAGGTATTTCCATTGGTTTTCCTCTATACAGTATATTTCTATAGCACTGTAGGAGTAAATTTAGGATCCAGACCAAGAAGAATAAAAGTTTTTGTAGCAAAGCTGAGCTTGATCAATCAATCATTATGACATAAAATACGAAAAATAAAATCTTTCTTAGTGGCCCTATGAAGTGACGCGCTGCAGTTGCTCAGATATGTGTGGGCCTCATGCAGATTAAACCAAATTTGTTAGAAAGGCTTGAGACAGGTTTCTTGAGGAAAGAGTAAGACACCAAGTATCCACTACATCTGCTATTTGCCACTAGTCACAGGCTTTCCTCCTTCCAAGCCGTGCATGGGGAGGTCTCATGGACTGAGGAGCAAGTTTGAAGCAAACCTTTCCTTTTGCCAAGGAGCTAGACAGACAGGAGATGTAGGTCACAGGAGAGAATTCAATGGGACAGCAAGCCCTGCCTCCCATCAAACTTGGTCCAAGACTGACCCATAAGCACCTCAGTCCAGGAGTGAAGTCCTTAGGAAAGCTAATCTAATACTGCGGGGAGGCCAATCACCTTTCTGCAGGTAAAGTTTTCTGTAGATACTGTTGAGGAAACTTTCCTGGCTGACCATTCAGGACCACTCCAGGAATCACAACTGCACCACCCCACACATTCTCTGCTGGGACCAAAGCCTCTTCTTAGAGGGTGGCTCCAGTGAACTCAGAAATGCCCTGTTTGACTCTCGCCACACCCCACACTCCCAGTCAGATGAGTTCCCCTCACCAGCTTGACCCCAGGTTTGCCATTACAGAGTCCCACATGCCTGGTGCCTCTGAGTAGTTCAACTGTGGTGTGGTGACACCATAACAGCTCCAGCTGGTGCATCCAGGGAGGGATTCACAACAAAGGAATCCCCAGGTTTCTGCACCCTCAAAGTCTGTGCTCCCGTTGTTGTCCACAAAAATTGGATTTGTTCCCCAGTGTGCATCCAGCCCATAATTACACACAAGAGAGAGACACTGATTATTTACTTCAGAGTCACAGAAGCCTGGGTGCTCGATGGTATTCCTCAAATCAAGCACACCAACTATTAAAACTTTTTACTGCTTATACATTTTAGCAAACAAGGGAATTACTGTTCATTGGCTACAAGCTACTCAGTTCTCTTATTACTTAGTATTTTCTATCTTCTGTTGGTTAACGAGTCTCTCACTTCTCATGCTAAGCAGTCTGCAAGCTCAGTCTCTCCTCCTTTGAGTTCTTTTGAGGTTGGTTTCCTGGGTCAGTGGTCTCTGAGTTGCTGGTCGTGATCTGCCCCTGCCAGAATCACCTTTTACCCAGTCGGAGCTGATTCAGCACAGTTGCTGAGTTGGCTTTATTAGTTTCTCCCTGATCTTGGGAGTTCTGCCAAATGTCCTTGCAGCCCATATATTCTGAATTCTTTGTGTCCACTATCAGTGGTACATCCTTCTTCCCATGCTTTGTTAAGCTCCCCCTAGGTCTGAGATCACTGAAGCATGTCCAGTCCTAGACCTTAACAAGGCAATTCTGCCCACAAGTAGTCTGTTTTTCTAACACCTGGACATCACTTAGAGCTTGCTTGTTCCTGTGATCTGTATCATGAACTAAGTCTCTGTTCTTGTTGATGACTCTTGAAAGTATGCAATGATTGAAGAGCATCCTTTCTCAAGAAAATTTTACATATCCCACATTTTGCAACATGGTTCCAATGGTGATACTTAGTCTGGGGTCTTCCCACTGTTAATTTGGGTTCTCTAAAGTCTGTGGGTGACTGAACAACCCACCTGCCCTGCCAGTGCCACAGGTCCCCTTAAGCAAAGGGTCAGCACCGGGTCAGGGTCCTTTGTCAGGGTCTCCAGCTATTTCCTACCATCCCAGGAACAACCTGCACTCCACTAGTTGTATTCCTCAACACTATGGGGCCAAACTATGGGGCTGTAACCAGTTACAGCCTCATAGTCAAAAGCAATATAGGTAAGAGCACTGCTCCAAGCACTCCCTGTCATTTCAATACACAGCATGATTGCTTTTCCAGCTCCTAGGTGCAACACAGCACTCAGAATTCAGTCTCAGCCTCTGTTGTCTGCTTCCTTACATTCCTGCAGCCATTCAGTGGCCCTACCAAAAAGGTAGACCTACAGTCCATTTCCAAATCTGAATATACCATGAATATAGATGAGGGTGTGGCAGCTCATGCACTTTTTTTAATTAAATCACCTACACGGTTTCAAACGTTCAGAAGGTTAAAATTTAGATTAATCCTATTTTCAATTTACTTGCTAGAGATTAATTATATGTACTACAAGATAACAGATACAGCCTTATTACTCCTGTTTACAGTGCCCATCCATAACATGACAAAAGAGAGTTAAGAAATAATTTAATCTCATGCAAATAAGCAAAAACAAGTACATCTGAGAGTTCAGCACAAAATTCTGGCCCGTGAAGCAAGCTTATTTAGAAATCAGCATAACAGAATGTGACCATTTGACAAATTGCATAAGGTTCAGTTTTCCTAATAGACAATTTCATTCCAGCAACTTCGCCTCTCCCCAGCTGGGTTATATAAGCTTCATCTTCTCTCCCTGGAGAAGTGGTTTGCAATCCAAGCCCAAGGATTCATGGATTCATTCTGAGGGACTGCAAGTGGTAAGAAACAAAGCATATACATAGGGTCTACATGGTTCCAAATAATCCTAAGTGGCCTGGCACTTTTCTGAGAAAAAATTAGCATTCCAGTAATTTGGATTATTTGAAAAACCACCTGTATAAATGGTAAATTAGTAGGAGCTATGACTGTGGCCAACATCCCATTTTCTTCACTCTGAAGCAACAGAACAGAAGCAAACACGAGTAATGTTGCAGGACTGACAAAGTCTTTTTGGAAATCAGATATATGGGGTTTTTTGCAGATTTCCATTTAGTCCCACATTCAAATGCCCAGTCCAGGTTCAGCCTTGAACAGTTTACCAGCCCAGGTAAACAAGAACAGCCACTCTTCCCCATAGAACTTTCATGCTGACAGCATCCTGCCATTCCCTTCAGTGTCAGGATGGGAATAGCTGCTCGTTGATACTAACTGGATTCTCAAGACTGCAGCAAAACTAGAAAAGGAGTGGTGGGGGGCACACACTAAGACTTCTCTGGCTATCTAAATGGGCTGGTCTCCAGCAAAACACTCCATCTGGGACCTACTGACCCCAGTCTCAGTGAAGCCTGTGGAGCCAGACCAGCCTAGCATGAGCAAGTGCCTTACTAAGCCAGTGATTCCAGAGCTTATTTCAACTATTCACATATTCTTAGTTGCCTGGAGGCTGCACCCTCACCATAAACTCATGGGACCCTCATATACGTCCTTGCTTTAAAGTATCTCATTAAGACCTGAATCTCCTTTTAACCACACTCCTGTAAATCAACAGGCTCTCTACTGCAGTCAATAAACCACATGAGCAGGGGTTAGTTTTTAGCATCTGGCTCAAATCCACCTCTATTTTGGCTAATTGATATCTCTAAGTGAATAACTGTGTAGAAGTGACCTTTGGTGGGAAGAGACTTAAATCTTAGAAAAGTGGTCCTGATTTTACTAACCCAGGCTGCTGCCTTCCCAGAAAAGTCAGTCTCTTGTTCCTAAGAGCAGAAGTATCATTCGACAGAACTGTTTTCTGATTCTCTCTTTTCTAGCAAAGCCAATTGGCAGCCAAAAAAGGACTGGATGAAGTTAAATATACATTTTCTTTGTACAAATCTTAGTTAGCATCAGGCCTGGGAACTGAGCAGCATCCTAGAGAGGACCTTGAAAGGAAATAGTTTTGTTTTGCCCAACTTGGAGCAGAAGCAATTAAAGCTGCCTAGACACCCTGTACAGAAGGTTGTTAGCAAGCACAACAGAGCTGAATCCCTCAAATGCCACATTTGTTGGCCTTGCTGCAGACATCTATCAACACCATCCCTAAAACTGCAAGAACATGTGACAACTTGAAGCACGTGGATAGTGAGAGCAGGTGATTGAAAAGTCTCTTTAGACCTTAGACTGAGGAAAGCTTCCTCCAAACAGCAGGCAGTGGTAAATCAATGGGCAGCTTTCTGACTCAGCAAAGACAGCGTCACCTCAAGTGACACTGATAAACGAGACCGTGAAATTTGCTTTGCTATGCTGCCTTCTGTTTAGCTTCCCCTGAAATTTAAATGCATAAAATAATGTTAATATAAAGAGGAAGCCAGGTGTGAAATGAAATAATTCAGATGCAATGCTTCATCACACAGTTGTTGGTATAAAGCAGAGGAAGGTATATTCAAACCAGAAGGCTAAAAATTCATGTGAAAAGGAATATCTAGGTATGGTTTATTTATAGGTCAGTTTGTCCTCAGCTGCACCACATGCCCTGCAGAGAACAGTTTAGCTGTATTAATTGTCAGCTTTCATGAAACACTCGGGAAATTTTCTGTGCTGAAAGGCCAGCCCAGATCCTGATCCCAGCAGAGCTGAGTGATGGTCCCTGGTGCTCACCTTTGCTATCCCTCGGTTGGGAGCCACCTGGAAATAGCCAGTTCTCAGTGCTTAGGGAGGGGTCAGGGGGATTTTACTCTGGCTCTTGACACCTTCATGGGGTCACTCTGCAGGATCACAGAGCAAAAGAAGTCGCTGTGTTCAGCTCTGGAGTACAGTGGAAGAGAAGGTAGAGATGGCAATCAGGACTTTCGTGGGAAATACAAGGAAAGCACTCATTAACAGCATTGCTAATACATTGCTAATGCATAGCACTCATTAACAGCATTGCTAATACATTGCTAATAATTGTAATTCTTTGTATGTTTAAGACAGCTGGTGAATAACCACGTCTCATTTTAAAAACACTGTATTTTAATGAAAGTACACAAAGAAGAGTCAGTATCTGAAAGAACTTCTACAAGATTAATAAATCTTTAAGGATATGAACTAAGTTCTAAGTTGTGTGGTAATGGTGCTTTGGCTTTTGAGTGAACAAGATACAAATTTGGGGAAGCACACACAAACAAAAAAGGAAACAAAAATCCTTATTGTAAAGAGGGAAGCAAACTCCACTCAGAAAACTTAAATGGCATTTACTTACAGTAGAAGTAAAGGTTATGCAAAGATTAGAAGAAGAAAAAAAAGTTTTCAAAACACATGTGGACTTGGTAATATCCCCAACATCTCCTAGTAGTAGCAAGCTGGAATCTCTGCCCAAACTCTATCTTTCCTTCTTCTTCCATCTTCCCAAATCTTCTCTGGTAGCGGTAATGCCTGGCCTTGACATCTCATCTTTGTGAAAGCAAAATCCAAGTCTCCTTGCTTTTGTATCCCTGAGGCACCTTCCCTTCAGATATTGATAGTCACTGATGAGGTCCCCTCTCAGTTGTCTTTTCTCCAGGCTGGGCAGGCCCAGCTCCCTCAGCCTGACCTTGTAAGAGAGATGCTCCAGTCCCCTAATCATCTTTGTTACCCTCCAAGGGACCTGCTCCAATTGTCTCTCTTGTCCTGAGGAGCCCAGAAATGGACACAGCACTTCAAGTTTGGCCTCTCTGGGGCTGAGTAGAAGGGCGGAATCACCTTCCCTGACCTGCTGGCAATGCCCTTCCTAGTGCACCCCAGGATCTCATTGGCCTTCTTGGCCTCAAGGGCACTGCTGGCTCTTGGACCACTTGTTGTCCACTAGGACTTTCAAGTCCTTCTAGGCAGAGCTGCCTTCCAGCAGGTCAGCCCCCAGCCTGTCTTGGTGACAGGGATTATTCTTCCCCAGGTACAAGACCCTCCATTTGACCTTGTGGAACTTCAGGAAGTTCTTCTCTGCCCATCCCTCCATCTTCTGCCCATCTCCTATCCAGGTCCTTCTGAAGGGCTGTACAGCACTCTGGGGTATCGGCCACTCCTCCCACTTTTTTGTCATCAGTGAACTTGCTGAGGAGGTATCTGCCCCTTCATCCAAATCAATGACAACACTGGGCCCAGGCCTCCAATTAGACCCTGTGCCACTGACTATGACCCTCTGGGATCTGTCATTCAGCCAGTTCTCAATCCACCCCACTGTCCACTCATCCAGTCCAGACTTCCTGAGTTAGCCTACGTTGTGGGAGACAGTGCCAAAAGCCGTGCGAAAGCCAAGGTAGACAATATCCACTGCTCTCCCCTCATCCATCCAGATAACTGTTTCTTTGTAGAAGGCAATCAGATTGGTCAAGCGTGACCTTTAGTGAATCCACACTGAGTACTCCTGATTGCTTTCTTGTCCTCCATGTGGAGAGAGATTCCCTCCAGAATGAGGTGCTCCATCACCTTTCCAGAGATCGGCATGAGACTGACTGACTGCATCCTCCTTCTTGCCCGTTTTGAAGACTGGACTGATTTTGGCTCTTTTCCAGTCCTCAGGCACCTGTCCTGATCACTATAACCCTTCAAATATGACCATGACAGCCTTGCTATGGTGTGCACCAGCTCTCAGCATTCATGGATGCATCCCACCAGGGCCCATGGACTTGTGGATGTCAAGTTTGCTTAGGTGTTCTGTAATCCAATCCTCTCCGACCAAGGGAAAGTTTTCCTTCCAATATTTCTTTACCATAGTCTCCTGGATCAAAGATACCTGAGGGCTGATCTTGTCAGTAAAGACCAATGCAAAGAAGGCATTCAGTAACTCTGCCTTCCCTGCATCCTATTTTTTTCGTACCTGTTAAATCAACAGAATGACTGCAGAGGAAAATTACAGGCCCATTGCTGGAATTACATCAACTTGCAAGTTCAGTGGTGCCTGTTTGGAGGGAGCAAACAACTATTTAAAGGCTGTTGGCATTCCCGGAAACAATTTCTGGAGAGAATTTCTATTTGCGTTAGTGTTACTACTATGCATGGTTACTTCCCACGGGAAATATGGACTGTTTTAACAATAAACCAGTCACCATTTTTCCACCAAAGGAGTGCTATTCAAGGCTGATTCCTTTGAACCCGTTTATTTTCTGGGTTCCTTGCCTTGTACCAGTGTTTCACTTTTCTTCCAACTGAGTTCCATATTCCTTCTTGGCACTTCGAAAGATCCTTTTTGAAGTGTCTTTGTACTACACAAATTTAATCAGCTTTTAGAAGAAAGACATGGAAAAATTGACCATGGCTGGTTTTGTTCAACAAAGGTCCATGACAGTCTCCAGCTCTCCCTCTCTTTTCTACAATTCGGAGGTTCTTGAAATGAGAGTAGGGTGGTGTTTCGTTGTTGGCTGAGGGCTCAGCTTCTTCAGGGCCAAAGGGCAGGTCTGCTTGCTGGCATATGCCACATCCACACCACTCTCCATGCCCTCCCCAGTCTAGAGATGGCACACCCTTTGCCCATTTTACCCCCTGTTTGTAGCTCTGTACTGCAATGCTCTTCTCCCTGGGAGGCCATACTTCTTCAGCTGTCCTGATACCTGCTCTCAAGGGGCTTGGTGAGGGATGCTTACCCCAGCCTCCTGCATCCCATCACTGAGCTTTGCCTGAATAGAGCATGTCCCACAAGGACTGCTCAGAGGGTAGTTCAGGGTGGGAGAACACCTGAGAAGGAGATGGGTGGATGACAAGGTGCTGGAGTTCTTCCCATTAATGCTTGTAGCACAAAATGGTCCAAGTTCTTAATTCCTGCCCTCTTGGCACTGACTGGGAAGACTCTTCCGGGAAGATGCAAGGCAGTAACAAAAGGCAGACAAGGGAGGAACTGCCAGTGCCATCTCTCTGCCCTGTGCTCCTGCAGTGGTTGTGAGGTAAGGAGGACAATGCTGTGCTGTGAAAAGCTGACTTCTCTTGATCCCTTTCTTCTTCCTCCAAACTCTTCTCTGCTCTGTGCCTGGCTTCTGGGCTCTCAGGCTGGACTGGGAAAACAAAAAAAAACCATGGAGAAACAACCAAGGGACAGTGGTGATAGAGTGCACCCCATTGTGGCTGTATCAGGAGAGCCCTAGGACCACAGAACCCTGGTAGCACAGACCTGAGAGACCAGTGATGCTTGAGAGACTATTTGCAGCATGCAGACATCCTGCATTGCATGTGTAGGCCGAGCAGGTTACTGAGCCTTGTTGTAAAGTTATAAATCAGGGGTTTTCTCTGCTCCCCCCTTTCATGAAAACACAGTCCAAACTCCAGACAAAGGAAATCAAACCCTCCCTAAAACAATCAGAAAGATGGGAAAATAGAAACACGAGCCCATTTGAGGAATTCAGCAGGCTGATTATGATTATAAAATCCTGACAATACAGGCAAGAAGCATCTTGCTTACATTCTGTGGGCTACCTTTAATTTACTGTTACACAACACAATAGTCCAGCCCCAGCAGAGAAAATTGCTGTTCATACTGTGAACTCCCACGAACAATAAAATGCAGTTCAGTCCTGCTTATTCATCATATCCCCATGACCCTGAGATATCTTAAAAGACAATGAAAACACCTGAGACCTTCAAGTCTGAAAAGCTCTATGCATGTAGGAATCACTCCTTTTTCAACAGGGGCTTTGTTCAAAATTAGCAAAGTGTCTTTTAGGCATACTAAGAAGTGAGAGCAACAGATAAGAAATAAACTGCATTTCCTAGCATAGAAAAAATAGGTCACATCTAGAGGTTTTTTCTTCCCAAACTTCAGGTGCTTCTGTTCTCCTCCCTTTCTTCTCCAGACCTTTTCATAAATAGAATTCTTGAGAAGACAAAGATCTCCTTTTTCTGCTCCAAATGAGAAAAATACTTTTCCCAGCCCACCCTGCACCTCTGCAGTTTGTTTAAGCTCTCTGCTGGTTGCTGTGTGTTTGACAGGAAAGACAACATACTCTGCTGCAGCAGCAGATATGAAATAAATCATATTGCACAAAAGCCTGGAAAGGACTACACCTATTCTTGCTGCCAGAGTGTTTACTGGCAATCAACTCTTGTCCATCCTCACCTTCAGCTTTGCAAACAGGGATCTCCATTGCTGCAGAAATCCCTTGAGCGTGGTGTCATGAATAAGGTTCTGACAGAGCGAGTTATATTCATGCATGTTTTGCCCTTTTTATAAGTATAAAGGGATGAAGATTGTTTTGATTCTGAACAAAGGTTTAAGGGCCAGCTGGGAAACCTTGCTTTGTGTTACATGGTGTGTGGGAGCACCTGAAACACTGGGACTGTTCCTGGTTACTGCTGTGGTAAAGCAGCAGTGGATAATTTCTAGGGGCTGATATGAATATGAAAGCCTGTCATTTATGAGGTTATGTTAATTTATCTCCTGAATCTCACCAGGGACCAATAATATTGATTTAGGGTTTTGTTCTGAAAGGTGTGAGCTGGAAGAATTTTCTGTGCCTTGCCAACTGCTTCCCCCAGTTACTGCCTACAATAGCAGCCTTGGAGTTCTTGCTCCTTTTTCACCTTGAGACTTAAGACTGGATACTACCAGGTACTGAGCCATCTCCCTTTGTATCCTGCACCAGGACTCCCAGTGCCACCTTCTAGAGTGATGCTCCAAAGGGGAACTGCCTGCTGTGGGTACCTCAGCACTGCTCTTGACATGTTCTTAAAGTTAATTTTGAGCTGTTTTCAGTATAGAACTGAATACAAGCTTACCAGCTAGGTTTTTCAGAGCCCAGAGGACAATGCAGGTGTTAAGCAGCGGGATGGTGGGAAACCAAGGAAAGAGCAATAGCCAGAGACACTCCCTTGAGCACATCAGGTTGTGTCTGTTTATACCATACAGAGCTGCACAAATCCCCTCTCCCCTTGCAGTTAAAGTGATGGATAGCTGTTCCCCTGCTCTCTCTGAACCCAGTCAGCATTTTTAACTCCCACCTGCGGTGAGACAGCACTGCCTTGGCTCCCCTGCATGGCCAATCCAGATATTAATAGGTCTAAGTAGGATATCCCACTAGGAAGTCACTTCTGATAGGGCTTGAAATACCAAAACAGCCTCCCTTTTGTGGACAAAGATGCCTTTCTGACACAGTAGTTGTTTTGTATATCAAAGCACAGCGTTATCCCCTTGTGTTCTAGTTTGATGCTTTAATTTGTCCTGTGAAATTCTTGCAGCGGAAGAACTAGACATGACACACCAATTTCCTCTTCTAATAGGAATCATCAAAGCTCCTAAGTTTCATCCTTGGCTTTGTGGGAAGCTGGCTGAGGGCAAAAGCTCAGCAGCTCTACGGTGAATCTAAATAATATGAACAGATACAATCACATTTTCCCAATGCTTTGCAGTGTTCCACCTTGCAAAGCACCCTCGAACCACAGCAGGTTGATCTTACAGCTTGGGCATCATCTTGGCAGAAGCAGCTACTGCATATTTTGGGAAGGGGTGGGGCTTGATTTTATAAATCTCCTTAGGAATTTTTCAAATTTGCAGTACCTTTTTTGTTCTGAAACAAGAAAAGCGGGAAGACAAGACATCAGATCCTCTATTAATATGTTTGATGTTGTCTGCTGCTCTTCCTGAAACTTTATCTCTTCTTTGAAAATAGGAGCTGTGCAACCCTATTGCATAAGAAGAAAGTCTTGCAGACATTGAAATAAGTGTAACTGGTGCAGAGCTACTTGGCTGATTCTGCAGAAAACCAGAAGCAGTGGCTTGCAGACAATAAATGCTCCCCTTTCATCTCTGCTCAGAGATCTAAAGCTGATCTCTTTAATGCTACAATTGCTGACTGCTTTCTTCCCAAAAGAAATCACCTCAGGGAGGAGAAAAAGAAATTTCCTTACACAGTGTGCTGCCCACAGAGGCACAGAGAGCCACTTCTGATCATATTTTGAAACCCTCCCTAGCCAGTCATGGGCAGCTCCTCTGGTTTTAACAACAACAGCAACAACAACAAAGCTTTTTGCTTTACTCCATCGTGTTTTTTACAGTTTAAGGCAGGCATGAACAAAAATTGGCTTCATCTGACCCTGTACAGTTTTGGATGGTGGCATCAGTGGGATCTTATCTCCAGAGCTTCCTTATCAAACACATCCAAGACTCAGTGATGATTACTGAACCACCTGAATTAGCTGGTGGAAGCTGTCTTTGCTCCTGAAACCTCTCAGAGCTGTACTGAGACACTGAGAAGGTGACTGGACTGTGATTGTGCTGCTGAAAGGGGATGTTATGAAGAACTTTCATGACCAAAAAGAGAACATACTTTCTTGTCTTGCAGGGGTGATTAGACATCACACTGACATCAGCTGAGGAGCTCTACAAAGCCCCGAATCAATGGAAAAATAAGCATTCATGTCTTTGCTGGGCAGAAAAAGAGATCTTTAGGGTTTGAAACAAAGTCTGTGAGACTTCAAGCCCTTGAAAGCCTAGAAATCTCCTTGTTTAATGCTCTAGGCCAGTGGCATTGCAGAAGGAAGGTTAGTGTCCCATCATGTTGAACTCTGTATCACGTTGCAGCATTCTGGCTGCAAACAAGCTTTTACAAGTAGAGTTTTTTTATTGAAGGTTATACCATCTCTTCTCCTGAAGATACATCTGATCTCATACAGACACAGCTGATTTTCTTCCCTGATTTGTGCTTAGTTACTCAGAGCTAGTACTAAAACTGGTCCAGCTGTGCTGTGAGTCTGACTGTCATCTCTCAGCACAGTGCTAACATTTGGTAAAGCAACAGAAAGGGGTTAAGAGCAGGGAGACTGACCACACAGGAACTTGGCTGCAGGGGGAAGGAACTGACAGATGGAAAGGAGAAATGGCACTGCAACCCATGGTACTGGCCCCGTGGCAAGGAGGCTGGGCTGACCCACAGGTGTTAAAGGGAAATTGAGTGCAAGAAGACTGAAATACAACCCCAAACCCAGAGCAGACAAGAGTTCTCATTTCCCATGTTCTCCTCCCAGCTCAGGCTCTGACCTGCAGGGTCCTGCAGTTTGGGAGTGAAAGACAAAGACAAGCTTCAGTTTTCCCTATGCTGTAGTGCAGAATGTTGCAGAGTTTTATCACAAGGCTCCCTTCTGCTTCCCATCATCTTTGAAAAATCAAGAACAGGAGAGGTGCTTGATGACTGGAGAAAAACCAGTGATACTCATATCTTCGAAAAGGGCAAGAAGTAGGACCAGAGAAACTACTGGCCGGTCAGCCTCACCTCCATTCTTGGAAAGGTGATGGAACAGCTCATTCTGGAGGTCATCACCAAGCACATAAAAGAAAAGAATGTCACTTGGAACAGTCAGCATGGATTCACCAAGGACAAATCAAGTTTGACCGATGCGATGTTGATGGCATGGCAGGATAGGGCGAGGAGGGGAGAGCAGTGAGTGTTGTCTACCTTGCCTTCAGCAAGGCTTTTGACACCTCATAGGTAAGCTCAGGAAATCTGGTTTAGATGAATGGACAGTGAGGTGAATCGAGAACTGGCTGAATGGCAGCACTCAGATGTTCATGAGCAGCAGAGTAGAATCCCTTTGGAGGCCTGTAGTCAGTGGTGTTCCCCAGGGATCCACAATGGGTCCAGTCTTATTCAACTTGTTTATCAACAGGCTGGATGATGGGATAGAGTGCACCTTGAGCAAGTTTGCTGAGGATACGAAACTGGGGGGAAAGACACACACCTGAAGGCTGTTCTGCCATTCTGTGGGACACTGATAGGCTGAAGAGCTGGGTAGAGAGAAACCTAATGAAGTTCAACAAAGGCAAATGTAGGGTCCTGCACCTGGGGAGGAATAACCCCAAGTATCAGTGCAGGCTGGGGACTGGCCTATGAGAGAGCAGCTCTGCAGAGGACTCGGGAGTCTTGGTGGATGACAAGTTGACCGTGAGCCAGCAGTGTGCCCTGAGGGCCAGGATGGCCAGTGGCATCCTGGGCTGCATTGGAAAGTGTGGCCAGCAGGTCAAGGGAGCTGATCCTCACTCTCCAATCTGCCCTAGTGAGACCACATCTGGAGTGCTGTGTCCAGTTTGGGTCTCTGTAGTTCAAGAAAGACAAGGAGCTACTGGAGAGAGTCCAGTGGAGGCCACAAAGATGATTAAGGGTGTGGAGCATCTCTCTTATGAGGAGAGATGGAGAGAGCTGGGCCTGTTTAATCTAGAGAAGACTGAGAGGGAATCTCATTAATGCATATAAATATATCCTGAAGGCGGGTGTCAAGAGGATGGTGCCAGACCCTTTTCAGTGGTGCACAGCGACAGGACAAGGAGTAATGGCATAAATTAAAACACAAGAAGTTCCCCCTCAACATGAGGAAGAACTTCTTTACAGTGAGAGTGACAGAACACTGGAATAGGTTGCCCAGGGATGTTGTGGAGTCTCCCTCTCAGGAGGCATTTAAAACCCACGCAGACACTTTCCTGTGTAACCCGCTCCAGGTGACTTGACCTTGGCAGGGGGGTTGGACTCTGGATGATCTCCAGAGGTCCCTTCCAAGCATGAGTGTTCTGTGATTCCACTCTGCCTGTCTCTTCACTTTTGGAAAAAGAAACAGCAAAGGTTAACCACTCAGAATACCTGCTGTGCTCTTGCTACTGTCCCTGTCCCAGTTATTATGCAGCAAACAGGAACATAGGAAGAGCACATACTCTGGAACTGATGTTTTGAGTGGCTCTGTTTCTGCTCCATAGGGAGTTAGGGCTGCCCTACCACAAAGAAGTTTCTCCTGTGAGAAAGCAGAGCATCACCAAAGCTCTAGAAGCAGTATGCTTGGGTTAACCTGGATCAAACAAAGATATAAGAAGACAACACTAGCTTTGTCCATACACCTTCTCTCCCATTTCTTCAGAAAGCCTCATATTTCTTCAGAAAGCCTCATATTTCTTCAGAAAATCTGATCTTCTTGGGAGACAGAATACACACGTCTCCTAAACCCAGCATTCTCATCAAAGGTACAGCCTTTTGTCTCTTTTCCCTTTGTACTCCTTTGTCATCCCAACATCTTGAGCACCTTTGCACTCTCAATTGCTGGGTTGCTCTGACCATTTCACTGTCTCTCTGAGCAGTGATCTTGGTTAAGGCATTTAAAGGTCTTTTTGAAGCTGTGGACCTCAGAATTTCACTGTGCAGCAGCAGAGGCAGGATGGCCCATGCCAATCTAGCCTCTAAATCAATGTGAATGTTAAATCAGCCCAGGGAGGGGCAATATCTAAGGCATCAGACACATCCCCAGCAGGGTCAGGTTCTTTGCTAGCATGAACAACACTGTAGCCTTTCAATCCTGCACTCCATTACTGTGCACAATATGCTTGCATCCAGCCTGAGCTCCCTTCTGCATTCTGCTGGAAGAACAGCTCAGAGCCACTGCAAAATTGAAAGTGTGCAATTGCAAAGCTAGGAAATTCATATCTGGAATATCCCTTTAGGCTACTGGGTGCCTTTGCTTAGCACTGCAGTAAATGCAGGGGAAAAGGACAGGGTACATTTCACTTGGTTGGAAAAGTTCTGAGTAATTTATTTAGTTTAATGTTGCATTTTGATGAAAAATGTGCCTGTCTTGGTGTGAGAAACACAATTACATATTGTGAGGAGAAGTCATGGAGCAGGATTCAAACCGTACACAGGATGCCAGCAGGGAAATTAACTACAAAGGATGGATTTTTTTTCAGCAATCCCAGTAAATCTGCCTGTATCTTTCAGTCTGGTACCACTGGGTACCCAGTCTAAGAGCATGATGTGCCAATAAATAGGGAACAATAGCAGCCTAAAGGTGAACATGGCAAAGCCCAGGAGGCTGCCAGGCTCACAGGTCCTGCCAACCATGATCTCATGCTGGGCCCAGCTTCCAATGCCAAAGTGCAGTCAGTCCTCCCTAACAGCAAGGAAGTTTGTGAGATGTCCCTGCTCGAAGGGAGAGTCACCTGGCATGCAGTACAGCTGCATCAGGGAGAGCTCAGGTTGAGCCCATTCTGATGGGAATATTTATAGAGTGAAGTAATTGGCTGCTAGTCAATAAGACAGACAAGAGAGATGTCTTCATTATACACATTCGCTCTCTCCTGTATAAGCCAGGAGCTTTCCAGGTCGCAGGTTCACCATAGGGCCTATTGCTCCTTAGTCATTCTGAACCAAAGCACAGCCTGAGGTCAAGTGTTTCTGTCACATCACCCCAGCCATGCAAAGAAATTGTGGATTCTCCAGATTGGCATAACAGGGACACAGAGTTTTTTTCATGGTCATGCCCAGCGATGGGCATTTTTCAAGAGCAGCCTGCAATGTCCTAAACTCGCCTCTGACTGACAGCTGGCAGTAGCTCTATCAAAGTTATGGCTGGAGCATTCTGGGAGCCCCACAGAAGGAATGAGGGAGGCATTTTGGGGCCTCTTGTCCTGGGAGTCATATCTTGGTTTACAGCCAGACTTACAAGACACTCCAGTGGATCATTACCTGACAAGTGTCAATGGTTCTTGCCTGTGACCATTATCCCTTTAATATAAAGGACTGGGGAGATTAAATAACCTGAAAATGCAGCCAGGCTTTGCAAGGTTTTGGAACAACCCTTATGACGTTCTGGCCAGCTCTGCTTTATTCCATTTCCTTCCCTGGCAGACAGCACAGCTCATTGTGCATGCAAGCGTATTCAAAAGGGTGACATAAATGAAATGCACTTATCTTGATGGAAAATATAAGAGCCCAGATGTGCCAGGGCCTTCAGTTGTTTTACAAGGTCCGAAGCAGAGGGAGTAGGTGCCAGTCAAAACCTTTGGTTTCTTCTGTGTCTCTCATTTTCCCTCTGTTTTAGAGGTTTCTTGGGAAATGAGGTAAGGGAAACACTGAAATTCCCTCTCGAATCAGCTCAAAGTCTGCAAAACCCCAGACAGAGATCCTCCTGCTGACAGCTTTTCCCCCCTGGATGTTTCTCTTCTGCAGCCTGCCCTGCAGAGCTGTGCTCTGGCTCTGTTCTGCTCATCTGAAACAAACCCTGAAGCCCCCAGGAGCCTCAGCACTGGCACAGGATCATCCAACAGGACCCTCAGACCCAGCCCCTGGCTTTCTGAGGAACAACCTGGCAAGTGTCAGCACATGCTCAACTGATCTGCTCCTCATATGCAACCTCACAGACCTACACTGCATTCCCATGGCTTGCCAAATACCCACAGGGATGGATGCAGATCACCTGCCAATCAATCCAGACTGTAGCTGAGTAATGAAGGGAGGTCCTCTGCCAAAGTGATCCAAATGGGAAGTGTTTAAGCTAATGTACATGTCTAAGACATCATACATCATTTTAGCAATCATCTGATCCCCCCTAGGACCCCAATGCAGAACAGGTTGGGTAACAGGCATCTGTGGTTCTATATGTCTGACCTAAATATAACAAGCAGATAGAAAGAAGGACAGAAAAGCTGCTAGAGAGAACTGGACAACCTTTTATTCACATTAGCAACTACAAAGTCTCATAACTCCCAGTCAGGCTCATCTGCCCACCCTGGCTGTGCACACTGCACATCAGCAATATTTTAATTGAGGCACAGCATAGAACTTTTCTAAAGTAACTTCATTTGTGTGTTGTTTTTCAGATGACCACACATATATCACGTGTCTTGCTTATATCCAGGAAGAGAGGACACACATGTCAGGTGGACACATATACCAGTGAAATGCGATGCTACTGGAATATAAACTGTTTGAGACAAGAGGCAGTTTCAGTTCTTGTTAATTCTGTTGGATACATTTTCCCAGTGATCATATGGATAACATTTTCAGCTTGGAAGCTGCCACAAAGACAAGGGCCTCTAAATGAAAATGACTGCTAATGGAGCACATTTTTCTGTATCTCCAGCCTGCAGATGAGGATCCAATTTCCCAATTACCTCTTTTGTCTTTCTTCATCCCAACTGCTGCTCCAACAATAAATCAACATCCTTTTCTATCGGATTGCCTCCAGAATCTGGTACAACCTGTTGTGAGCAGGAAAGAGTCTGTGGCTTTGTGAGCCCAGATATTGGAATAACATAGGCATAGCATGAAAAACTCCTGCTGGAATTAAGAACAACTGAAAATGGACCTGCATGCTGTTTGCCATCATGAACAAAACTATCATCAATAGTGAGCTCTCTTGTTTTGGTTCCATCTGAATCAGGAATTTCCTCATCTAACATATAAAGGGGGAAAAAACCTCAAACATCATAACTTACCTCTTAGAGATCATACAGGCAATGATTTGCATGCCTCAATATTCAGAAATGAACATGAGAGGTGTTCTGGTTCAGGAATGGTATTCCCCACTGAAACACCCCAAACCAGACACTACTCCCTCCCTCCCTCCTCCTCTTCCCCCTGCAGCAGGATGGAAAGGAGAACTGGAGGCACAAAAGGTAAAGATCACAGGTTGAGATAAGAAAAAATTACTGGAACAGCAATGAGATAAGAAAACAAACAGTAACAGTAACAATATTAATAACAGAGTGTACACGAATGGTGAATGACTCAAACACAAGTGCTCACCATGCAGGACACGACGTTATCCTGACTTCTGGCTACCCACTACCTGACTGGAAGGGATCCCTTTCCCCATTCCCACATGATGTGAGGTGGTATAGAACAACCTCAGGGTCCTGGCCATGTTCCTCCTGGTTACTGCAAACATTAGCTCTGTCCTGGCCAGAACCAGGACAAGAGGTTGTATGTAAAGTTATCACAGTAGCTCTTCCCAGAACAGCTGCTATACTGCAGGGTTTGTCACATGAATTAGCAGCACACAGGTAAAAATGTGTAGGCAACAAGTCACTTTTCCACTCTTTTCAGAGATTAAAGCAAATATGTCTCCATATGTACAGGCACGCAAAGGAATATTTATATGGGCAGATATTTGTACATGTAGTTCTCTCCATACATCTTTTAAAGCCTCCAGAAATACTTGGAAACCTTACTTAAAGTATCCT
>JAWWEW010000112.1:13671455-13903501 GCA_035583185.1 Anabacerthia variegaticeps | reverse complement strand
AACAAGTCACTTTTCCACTCTTTTCAGAGATTAAAGCAAATATGTCTCCATATGTACAGGCACGCAAAGGAATATTTGTACATGTAGTTCTCTCCATACATCTTTTAAAGCCTCCAGAAATACTTGGAAACCTTACTTAAAGTATCCTTTTTCACCTCCCCTGTATAGGACTTGAAAGAAAAGAAGGTAAATTACACAAAGGTTTGTACTAAATAAACAATTCATCTTTTCTCCATGATGTACTATTTAACTGGCTAAATAGAAACTGCCTCTTTCTTCAGTTGTGTCTTGATGCAGTTTTCAATGTCCAGTCCAAACTGGCAAAAGGCATAACATCCTTCCATCAGTTTTAAAATGCTCAGGGTGCAATTCACAGTATTCAGTGGGACACCCAGACTTCCCCTCTGGCCTTTATACTTTTAACTCTAAGCCAGCACAAAAAAGGAAGCAAACTCTCAGTTCTCTCAGTGAACTCAAGATAAGCAGGTGTTTCAACACTGTACCCTTAGTAAATTCCTTAGTCATGGCCTTAGACAGAGCTTCATGTGACAATATGGACTGGTTTTCTGTATCACAGCAAAACTTTGACAAATCAAAGTTTTCTTCAGCTTCTGTTTTTCCTTACTGTTTCCCCAGCTTGCTTGTCAGCAGTGTTTTTGCACTGTGCTTGTGACAGTGGTTCAAAATTGCTGTAAAGTACAGCAGGGCACTGATTTTAGGTGTCAATCAAACCTGTGACATTTCTGGTGTGGTAAACTGGAGGAGATAACAGTGTTCGTTCTGATCTGCTCCCTCTTCTCCTAACTCTTCTGACATTTGGGTTGCAGTCACTTCTTTCTAACACCTTGCTCAATGGAAAACTTATTTTTCTGCTAAAACATTCCCAGCGTAAGCCTGCCAGTGTAGAATAGCTCATGGGAACCTCTGTAGGAGGCTATTTCACGTGGCCATTCTTCTCTCTTGGAGCAAACAAGCTCTCATGGGTACCCATCAGAAAGAAGGATGCATTTCTTCATCCTGAAGTCTTGTCTGCAGAGTGAAGGACTGAAGATATCCAAACTTGAAGACCCATGAGTCACAGAGCTTTTGTTTCCAAATATTTTCATTTTCAAAGCACTTGGGTTTTGCAAAAATCATCCCTGAAGATATCTTGTAAAAGCACATTTTCCCTCCTGATCAGAGTCCAGGTGATGAGGTGTTTCACTCAGCAGGAATCACGTGTGTCTAAGGAGATGCTCTCCAAACCTAGGCAAGACATGTGATTTGTTCCATTGTCCCCAGTCACAAGCAGGAAGCAAAACTGGGAGAGAAAAGTGTTTTATGACTCACCTCTAGAGAGTACATTTTACAGGAGGTAGTAAACTGTAAGGAGTAAAACATACCCTAAATCATTATTTTAGCAGTTAACTGGCACCAGATGAAACTATAGGAGACAAGTATTACTGCATTTTAGTCACATAATCAACCAGAACAGTGAGAATAGCAGTTAGAACATCTATACTGTAATAAGAAAGACTAAAAAAAAAAATCCAGGCGAAAAAACTGGGAACCAGAGTTGTTTCTTTAAATGAGATTCTACAAGGAACATTTAGCTTATAAAGAGAGATAAATTATAGGTATGAGCTGAGTGTGTGTTTATGGCTTAGCCCCCAGGAGACAGAAGGAAGAAAAATGATCTCTGCTTTTTTCCATCTTTTCATCTAAGCTGCAGTAGAATTGGGGCTGGTCCATAATTCACTGGGAAGTGGCTGTACAGAAAACATTCTGAACATCTGCAGGCCTGCCACAAAGCTGTCTGGTGCAGGAAAACACCAGGATCCCCGTGGCAGAGTCCCTCTTTGAGTGAGAGGCAGTGGGAAGGGGACGACTCGCAGCCAATTAGCAAGATCTAAAGTGTTTTCGCAGCGAGGGCCTTGGCTTTGTCCTCATCTGATAGAAATTCCAGAGGAACTCCATCTGTGTTTTGGCTGTTTTAGCTGGTGTGGTCGGCCCGTACACCCCAGAATAAGAGGCATTTTGGTCTTGCACAGCTGCAGGGCTGGTAGCTAAATCTTCACATCCAAAGGGGTGTGTGGGTGTACCCAGGCTGTTCTCTGCATTGCCACAACATCCCTGCCCGTGCCTTCACCTGGATAACACACTCCACAGCCCCACTGGTGGGAGGAACAAGAGCATTTCCAAAAGGCTGTGCCCTGGAAATGGGGCAGCACTGTCAGTACCTTTGCTCTGCATCACTGGCTCTGGGTGGATTTCTTGCACTGTGCCTCCCTCCAAATCAAAATCCAGCATGAGGGAAGCCACGGAAAGCCTTGTTGTCTCAACCCTGCACCAAAGCTTGCACCACCTCCCACCAGTTGCCACCAGTTTGGTTCACTCCCCACTTCCTTCACACCGAGCTCTTCCACTTCTCCCCAGGTCTCTCTTCCATCAGCACTGATGTGCTCCCTCCAGGGTCAAGCACAGTGGGCAGTGAACTGACACTGCTCCTGCTCACGTGGGCTGTGCAGCTCTCCCAGGGTAACCAAAGGGCTTTTTTTATTTATCAGGTCTGGACCTGGGGGAGGAGTGGTCATTGTTGGAGGGAACAGGCACTTAATTACACTGTCAGGGGCTATAGAGGTAGCCTGTCTTGTTGACAGCTGACTCTATCAAAGGTATAGAACTCAGGCCATTAATATGAACTCTCCCTGCCAAAGAAAACAAAGCCACTTCCTAATAAAGCCCAGAAAAAAAGGGAAGACTGCATCCAGAGCTTGCTGCTGGCCTGTATATGGATCTGTAGAGCCATAACAAACAGGATCAGCTTTGTGTGCAGAAGGAGGGGGCCTGGGTGGTGAGAATCTAAAAGACACAGGCAACGTAGATGGACAGTGCATGAGTCTTGTTCAAAAGTTCCAAGGTTGCATACACAATATTCTCTCTCTACATGGGATATGTAAGAAGAGTTTCTGTGACTGCATGAAGTAGAAATCATGGCATATCCCAAAGGGACCAACTGAGCCCAGTTGTCTGCTCCCACTTCCATCACACCCCTGAGAGTCACAGACATCTCCCAGGGAATCACCACCACCGTTTGCTATTGGAGATGCCACAAGCCCACCCCAGGAAGCTGTAACCTTTTTGAGGTCCAAATTACCCCTCTGCCAGCTGATTTGGGGAAGACAGGACCTAGTTATCTGTCACGAATGATGTGGTTCCCCAAAGGCTTTTCTCTTCCAAAAATTCCTGTCCTGCCTAGCAGTGTGCCTGAGATGAAGTGTGTGTCTCCCCTGATGTCTCACTGGGGCTGACCTTACACTGCAGGCTTTCTGGTACCATGGCAAAGACTGCTCTCTCCCTGTCCACCTCGTTTCACAAAACTTCAAGGACCTCAGAATCTGTGAGACCACTGTTCAATTTTGTAAGGCTGGTGAAGAGACTGAAGTGCTCCGAGATGCAATTGCCTGACAGGCAACATGATCACATGTGCCTTGTGTCCTAGGAAACCATGCTAAACACAAGCATGGCAAGGCTTCCCAATGGAGAGGCTGCTTGGGAGCAGCCCAGAGATTCCTTTCCCTGTGATAACCTGTCAGTAACCCTCCACCTGACTGCACTGTAGCTGGAGGCTGTGTCATCTCAACACATTTGCTACACTTTGGAATGTGCAAAGGAGAAAATGAAGATTATCCAGTCTGATGCTGCAAACATAACTTACCCTGAGCCACAGGAATGTGTGTGTGGCTGCAGGCACTTGAAAACGTGAGCAGATACTGATTTTAGGAGCCTTCTGTAAGGTTTCTGTTGAAGCTGAGGGTCAGGTATGGACACAAACAGGAGGATATTTACCTTACTGCTGGTTGTATAATCACACAAACACACCAGTTCCACAGCTACGTGTATAAATTGAGCCACTGTCCCTAGCTAAGATTAATGGATATATATATATATATATATATCTGTATATAGATAGATATGTATCTTGCTCACTGGCATCTTCATGAAGGCAAAGGTTTGCATAAAGAAAGATGGAAAGCAAGCAGGGGGAAACGAGGGTGAAATCATCATGAGGCAGCAGGAAGTTAATTTTCGTGCTGCAGATGGAAAATCTGAGGTATAAATGAATCTTAATGTACATGTTGGGCTTATTGCCAGAGTGATATAGCAAATTCCAAATTCTGACTGCCAAATGTATTAAAGTCTGAGAAGTTTTAAAGCAGAAAGACAGTGACAAGTTGTTTGTTCTAGAATATAACAACAGTAACATGGAGATCTGTCGATTTAAAGTACACAATGTATTTTAACCCAAAACATGAAGGAGAGAGATGGGATAGTTGGGAGGATAGTGAAAATATTCCAGACATTTCTCATTTCTAGAGAATCCTGTCCTACCTCTCTTTTCTGCACTACATAATATGAGTGAAATGAGAGCTGTGTACCTAACCCTTTTCAGCTGATCTTAAATCCCAGTTCAAAGACCTTAACCACTAATATTTTCCCAGGCCAACTGATCTGACTGAGAACTTAAAACATGAGTGAAGACAACAAGATAGAATCCAAATCTAGTTACATTGTTGCGACACTAATGTAATTCCTTTGGGGGGAGAGGATTAGAGTCTTTTAATACCCTGATTTTATAGGTTTGTGCAAAATACAGTCTCAGTTTAGCTGGAAACATCTGGACTCTCACTGTTAAAGGAATAAAGGCTTTTTTCATGCAGTGGGTTCTCAAAGAAAACAAGAAGTTCACTAGTCAGTGAATAAAACATGGAATACATTTGAAATACCCAAGAGGGAAAGAAAAGCACTGCATAAAATAAATAAAAATGATGTAAAGTTCTTGATAAAGGACAAGAAGAGAATGTAACACGTGAAAGGCTATGCAGCCATGAGTAATGACAAAAGGTGATATTAAACATTGCAGAACCCTGATTAGTTTTGTAATAGCATATAAAACTGTGAATGTAAAACTTCAAAAGAAGATTTAAATGTGCTTCTCTAAGCGGCTTAGCAGAGCTCCATTTTTTAAATCTTCATTATTTTTTCTTGCTAATTTTTTTTTACCAGATTCTCCTACTACCTTCTGTGCACTCTGATTCTGAGGTGTTAAAAGGATTAGGAGCCCATGGATTTCAAGGGCAGTTGATCTTTCTACACGTTCTTGTTCCAGGAAACAAAAGCTTTGTTGCTAACAGACTCGAAATTGGCTAACACAGGTCATCCTTTCAAAGACAGTTGAGGAGAAGATGCAAACAAACAGCTCTCTCTGCTGCTGCTGACTTTTACTCTAGGGTGGATAAAGAAGAAATCAGAGGTATGGCAGATTCACCACTTCGGCAGAAATACTGCCCTCATTTCAGGATTCTTATGAGATCATGATGCCCACCAGCACTACTCAGTTGCTTGACAAAGAGTGTCAGAAAGCAAAATAATTCCAGTCTTGAAGAGTAAAATTTAAATCCCTGGGGCCACTTGCACAGCTTCCATTGCTGTGATCCCCGGATCTAGAAGAACCTGTTCCATTATGCCCAGGTTTTTATATCTGAACTCATGGCAAGGAACACATAAGTGCATGACACAGCAAAGAGCTCCTACAAATTTATAACACTAATTATCATATCTAATGGATACATCCAACCTGAGAATTGTCTGGCCCCAGAACCTCCCTCAGGTCTGCCCCTTGGCACACCTCCCTGGAACTGAGTCAGAGATCTCAAGACCCCTTCCTTCTTCACCATCATCATCTTCAGCATCACATGCCTTCTTTGTAAAATCTCCAAGGGGCCTTCTAGGTTACTTTGACTCCAATGATATCTTATTATGTCCCTTTAGGTATGTGTCCCAAACAAGATGTCCTTGCTAAAATCTTTTTCCTTGAAAAGAACATTAAACAAAATTTGAAGAACTTTGAGAATTTGATACAAAGGGTGAGAAAGGGGGTTTAGTAACTGTTAACTGCTATTTTAAAGCATTAGAAACTATACAGCTATATAAAAAATCTATATGCTGCAAATCTTAAACTGCATGAAGGGAAACTGAAAGCTCCTTTTCCTGTGTGTGACTTCTGGGAACAAATCCTGATAGCCTTTAGCATAGCCTGGAGCAGAAGAAAGCAGAGCTGCTTTCATCATGACCATGCTGGGTCACATAAGCACAGGCTTTGCCATTCAATAAGAATTAACTCAGTTATTAATTAGCATAGAAATCTCTTAAAAGTTTTATCATTTCATCAATAATTCACCCAGTTTTCATAGACTCCAATTCTCTGTCTCCCTGTGGGATTGCAAACTCCTTCCCTCTCTCTCCCCCACTCCATTCATTCATTTCTTCCCTCCTTTTTTCTTCCTTTTTGTCCCTATGCAATGGCATAGACTCTGAATGGGCCTTCATTCCAAATGGGAATGGAGCATATGTTACAGGTGAGTTGGTAGCAAACAGTACTTTGGGAAGATACATTTCATGAGATTACTGGAAAATGGAGGGAAATTATAGCTTGATGAGTGGGCCAGGTTTGTCAAACATTACACAGCCAGCAGCCTGACCTCTGTGGAACCAAGAGAGTGGAGCAGGAAGTATGAGGCAGACAAGCATTCAATATGAACCAATTCAAAGCCTAGACAACTTCATTTATCCAGAGACTGGGGCACTGGGAAGGAGCCCTTTGCTTTAGGACAGAAACACCTTGGTCATGTTGGTCTCCTCTTCCTCTAGAGGTCATGGAAGTAGACAAATAGGCTGTCCTCACAACTCTTAAACTAGGGTAGTCTCCTGACCCTGCTGAACTTGCAGAGATATATCCAAAAAGAAGGGAAAAAAAACCTGCTTATTCCAAGGGTAGACATTTTTGAAAGGTATCTTTCAATTATTTTATAGGCTTAGTGGTCTGAGAATAAAATTCCAATGGCAGCTAACATATCTGGGATGTGTGCAGGGAGGTCTGAGCTTAGGAGGCTCTCAGCAGGCTGTGAGACAGGGAATGGTAGCAATAATGTCAGTAGTGTTCAGCAGCAAATCTGGGCTTGGCTCATGTTCTGCACCACTCACTCAGGAGCAACACTTACACAGACACTTGCTGTGGGATACCAGACTAAAAAAGATATCAAGAGGCCAAAAGAAAAACCCCTAATGGAGTGGCAGGGAGGTTTAAGCTTGCTTGCCAACTCAAGCTTCACAGACACTGTTCACATCTGTCCAACACTATACCCTACAGGTAGGCAAATGTTATCCCTGCTTGGCCAGGCTGCATCACCCACAGGCATAGAAAAAATTCATGGTTCTCTGCACTAGCCTGAGCAGCTCCTGGTCCTCAGGAAGGTGCCTGCCCTATTTCCAGATCTGGGACTCCTCAATTGATGGCCCAAAAGTCCTGCCCTGGCTTGCAAGAGTCTGTCATCCTGTGTCAAACAGAGCGAGTCATTCCACCCAGCTTAACGTGGGAGGGATGTCCCCTTCCCATGGAGCAGACAGGCTTGGCCAAGTCTATTGAAACTGGAGATTGTCTTTGCAAATGATATCTGCACTGGGTCCAAGCAGGTGGGTCCTCCAGGGGCTCTGCTTAGCTAGTGCAGAGACCCAGCTCTAGGGATTCACTCACAGCACAGCTTTCCTTCACCTCCCACTCAGTTACCTGCAGCAGCAGCAGAGCACGATGTGTGCTCAGAGGGGCTGGATTTTGGGAGCATACCACACTGTGAAGAAAGGGCAAGCAGGATGGAAAAATCCCAGCTGCCTATAGCTGAGAGAATCCATCTCTATTTTTCCCTGACTTTGGCCTGCTGCAGGCAGGAAATTTCTTTTTTAAATTCTGACCTGACAAAATCACTTTGAGAGTTGTTTATCAAATGGGATTTTTTTGGGGAGGAATTTATTTTGCAGTGGCAGGAAGAGGCCATTGCATGCCCAGCCAAATTAATTTGGAAAGGCTCATTTGCTATGAACCAAAGCATCTTTTTCCCTTACCATAGGCAGAAAAGTCTGTCCCAGAAGCAAACTGAAGTTTTTTCTCTCTTTTGCACTATGGTTACTGTCCTGACAGCCATGCTTAAGCTCATTAGCCAGACACTACCAATTTCAGGGCAGAAAGAAAAACCAGAAGTCAGATTTTCAGCATAGTAAACCCCACATTTTTAGGGTTGACCAACAAATCAAAGATCAAAATTCAGCTCATGGATTCGGGAGGGATACATGTGGGAATTTGCCTTCCTGTCCCACAAAGCATTTTGCCATTCTTACAGGAGGGATAAGATTTAGTAGATCTAGATTTCTTTTAGAGATTTTGGTTTTGTAATGTGTAAATCTCTCCCTTTGCTGACAATTAACAGCTGCTACACTATTTCTGTATATGAATATATATATATATGTATATATCTGTATGTGTGTGTCTGTGTGCAGTTATGAACTGCTGTCTTCTAAGATGAGTGAGCAAGGACCAGTAGAAGACTCCAGACAGGGACCACATGAAGGGCTGTGTTGAGAGAAGATTAGAGTTCCTTTTCCTCATGGGCTGTTTCATGGTGAAGGCATATTTCCCAGGGCACTTTTGCAGCCATCCACAACTTCACTGTGTAGCACAGGGCTTGTACATAAAATCCTGTCAGAGGCTGAGCTTCCAGACCATGATGTTGAAATCTGCTCATGTTCAGAGTGAGATGTGCACTGGAGAAACTGGAGTCAGCCCTCTGGGTTGTCAGCAAAAGGCATTTTTCTGGAAATGCTTTGGAAAGAACATGTTTTGCAGAGCCCCACGTAGCCGACTAGTTGCCCTCCTCTGTTCGACCTTCATCTTGCCCCAGTGACTGTGCAAGACTGCTGTGAAAACAGACCCAGAACCACTGCATGCAACACCCTTTGATAAATTAATGGTACCCATGGGGAGTTTGCAATTCTCTATAAAGGAGCACATGTCCTCTGAGCCTTTTTTAACAAGAAAAGTGAGTTTTAGAGGGGAAACTTGTTCATCGACAGGGTATGCATACGTCCCTACAAGAATGTATACCTAATGTCAGCACACAGGGTTGCCTCTGCTGACTGCAAGCTCTGGCATCACCTTGACAACTGTGGGAATGTGGCTGCTGCCTGAGATTATTGGGAGTTAACTGCTTGCTTGGTACAGAACGTGGCTGCAATTAATAGAAATTGGATGTCTTTTGTGGAGGAAGAAATGGTCTAGGAGTTTTATGTGTCCCAGAAGGGACAGGTGAGGATGTGATGGAACCTCTGGCACTGCATGGCTCAGCTTTGGACAGTGTTGAGCCAAGAGTACTGACAGCCTCTTTGTACTGTTGAATTATTCAGGAGTCCTTCACAGATGACTGCAAGCAAGGGAGACCTGGAAGACAGTTTAGGAGGAAATGTTCAGTATTCAAGGATAAAGTAGAGCATAAGCCAGATTTTCAAAGGACTTCAGGCCAGTAAAGCGTGGGCAGACTCTCCTGGTAGATACATAGGCTGTACAGGGAAGGCGGCTTCACCCTGTTACTGAAAATCATTGCAAGTGAAACTGCATGAAAGTGAAAAACCTTTTCCATAGATTAATCAAACCAAAGTAATAAGGTAGGAGAGACCAGGTTAAACATTGATAAGGTCAAAGGAAAGCCATATGTTGTATTATAGCATTTATGTGGCACCTCTAATAGCGTTATGGGACTGTTCAGCCATCTCAGGAGAGGTGACATTTATTTATCAGGATAGCAGAGCTTCTTCTACACAGTTTGCATATTAGACATGTCCCTTCCTTCAGCCGTGGGATGCATTTGCCTGTCTTCCAGATGTGTGAAAGAAGTGATAGTAACGCACCAAAGTGACACTCAACCTGCTGCTCAAAGGCTTAGAATTGATGCTCTCAAGGACTTTTCAGAGGTGTTTTCTTGTTCAGTTTTCCAAGAGCACACAAAGCTTTGAAGGCCCAAGGGCTCTCAGAGCTGCTAGGACAGCACTTGTGTATAGGCAGTGAAGAGGAATCACTGTGTTGTGGCCTCAAAAAAACTCCATCTTTCTCAGCAGCATCTCATCATCTTCCCTCTCAAGAGGCATCCGGTTCAGGCAGCTGTATGTACCAAACACTGGCTCACAATTAGGATAACCCTGTACCAAAAGGTCCTCAGGCATGCAGTTCAGTGGGAGAGCTGGCTGCCCTGAATAGTCTAGAAGATTACCTGAGCAAGATGTTCTTGTACCTTTTGAAATACAGAGGTCCCTTCAAGCACAGGTGGCAGGTATTTAATGGTAAGTCACACGTCAGAGACAACCTACAGGGAAAGAACACAGTGGATAAATGATTATCCTATCTGTTTATCAGGATGTCTGCTCTTTGCCAGCAGGAAATCTGTTTAACTGTTTTTTCACTATTGCTTTTCTTTACTATCCTACTCGGACCTTTTGCTGATGTTGGAGAAGGCAAAGCATTTGTTACATTTTCTCTCAGGCCTTCAGGAAAGCAACAGCTCCGTGTTGCCAATGGCAGAATTATAACCTGACAATGCAGGTGCCCACAAAGTCTGTCAGAAAGAACCACTAAAATATGCTCACACCAAATTTCAGTTTGGATGAACAACAGATTTGCAGGCAGAAAGCACACCATCCAGAAGTTCTCTGCCAGCACCAATAAAACTCAACAAAACTAAAAACAAAACAAGTTTTCTTTTCCTTAGTTACTACACACTTTTCAGACAGATCATCAAGGCAACTTACCCTATGAATGTGTTCCTGCTGTGCTTATAAATGTCCTTCTCATTATCCAAATAACAAGAAGTGTCAGAAATTGTGCTGTCAGCCAGTAAGACAGAGTGCATTTATGTGTAATTTTTCATTTATGTTTTTTTCACTTTTCAAAGTGAAGTTCAGAGTCCCTACAAATTCTTGCCTTGATTATCACTGGCTATGAGTCAAAGCACACTTTATTCTGTTTTCCATAATACACAAATCATGAGTAATCCAACACCCTCCTGATTATCTTGAATCTAAAGACTGAGAAGCAGCACCTCAACCATCTCTGAAAACTGTCTACTTTGTTAACCTGCCCCTGTGTCAGCCCAAGAAACAGGGCTGACTTTAAGCAGCTCGAGCAAGTTCAGCAGGAACTACAAAGCTTTTAGAGATTCCCCAGCCAAAGTAAAATCTTGGTACTGTTCAGGAAAATACAGCCTGCTGGATTCAATAGTCTAAGAGATGTGAGGCTGCTGCAGCTCCACGCCTTCAGGTTCAAACTGCATTGAGTCTAAAAACATTTTCCTGGTAGGTACATGCACACAGAGCAGGTTTCTCTATCATATATGTAAGTGCCCATAGGAAAGAGAGCTTCTTCCCCAGGAAAGGACTAGAAAGCCATTTAAGGAGAGAAGAAGTCTGTGCTGACTGGGTCCAGAGCACCGCCAGATGAGTGTACTGCCCAGCAAACTGTTTACACATGACTGGCCCTTTTATCCCCTTACCCCTCTACTTTCCCATTTTTGTTCCTCCCCAAATCACCTCCAACCTCCTCATGCCTTTTCCTCCCTTTGGTTACCACTAGGCATCACAGGAGCCCCATGCAATTCCAAACCCCTCTTCCTTTGCATCCAATAATGTGGTTCCCCTCTAAGCGTGACAGGTGATCCAGAGCACTGCTGGGTTCCTCCTCTGGACAGTGGGACTGATGGCAAAGACACACCAGCCCTTGAGATTTCCCAGCACCCTGCACTGAATTTGGGACCACCATGCATTCAGAACAGTGCTGTTGTGCTTCTCCCTTGTGCTGAAATGGCATGCCTTGCTGCCCTTCTCACCACAGCACCCATCCATGGCCAGGTTGCCCAGCAGGCTTTGCTGGCAGCACTGCCACCATCAGCCATCTCTCCTGACTGACTTTGATGCAGCTGGCCCTATTTAGGACAACGCTTCCTAATGTAAGAGGGATAAGTGTGTCCTGCTGGGAGTCAGGCATTGTAAATACCAGACTCCAGCACCCATTCAGCATGCATTGGCATCTCCCCACACCCTCAATTGCATGTGTTGTTGCTGGGTCTCACTGCAATGTTTTCCTCTGCAAAACCACCCAGGTAACCTCACCTACTTATAAATCTTCTGTATCATAGTCCAATATGTTCGTTGCTTTTATCCCAGGAACATGTGGTGTTCTTGCCTTATCTGCATGAAGGAGACCCAACAGTGAGGTTTCTGTGGCAGACACATTGCTATTTCTCTGGCTGCAGAATTATAAAGGTGCTTTTCAGATACCAAGTGCTTCAGTGCCCTTTTGGGACACAACACTGAAGAGCAGTGGTGCAGTGATGGGGGCAGAGCAAAGTTCATTAGAATGATAAAAAAAAAGAAATGTGCAGGCTTTGTTTTCAAAGCATGACTGTTCCATCCCTGCTATTCCTTATTCTTAGGTCTGACGTTCAGATTTGATGTCCAGTTATTTTTTTCCCAACAAAAGCTCTCCAGAAAATACTAATCTTGCTCTTTACCCTATTGCTAAATTTCATTGGAGGTAAAACCCCCCTCTCTGTGGGGTTTGCTTCTCTGGCACAGAATTTTTGGTGCTTGTTTTTAAAAAGAAAGGAACAAGGATTTTGTTGGATTAACTGGCTGTCTCACAATAAAAGCCTTGAGTTGGTCTAATTGTATACTTGGCTTTGTTTACAACAATTATATCTGCTTCTCTTTTCTCTGTAATTTATTTTCCAATGTTGTTATCCAGCACACGTTTATGTGATTCTTTTTTTCTAAATGGGCTGATTGTTCTCCAAGTGCCTGAAGTTGTTGATGTGTTAATTCCTTGAAACAGATTTCTCTGTCCTCTGTCACTGTCCTTCTCACATCCCTCAGCAAAAAAATGGAGGAGCAGAGGTCTGCCTTTTCCTAGACCTCCAAGTGGCAGATGGGAAGCAGCATAAGGAATGCAGAGGATGGATTTTCCAGATTTTCTGACAGTAATAGCCCATTTTTTTTTTTTTCCATTCAGATGAAAGCTTTTCTCAAATTCTGACAGGGGGTTTCCATGAAGCACTGGATACTACTTCGTGGGTTTTTTAAAAGACTAATATTTTGGCATCTCTTTTACCCTAGATATCTGTAAAGAAGTATGAAAGTAGCACTTGTCTCTTTATCTTGATACTTCCCTTTTCTTGTATATTCATGTTGACGGGTTAAGCTCGACTATCTGGGTGTTATTTGAGTGTGTAGCTAAATATATGATAGAGTATCTATATATAGAGGGACATCTGTAGATACACATACATAAATATATATATTTTATTAAGGGAGAAAGGATGCGAATGAAGCCATTTTACTTTCATTTTGCAATTATAAAAAACCACAAGACCATATTTAAAGCCTGGTGGTCTGGAGAGTGTCAGTTTGACTAGGAGAATTCAATTTGATGTGTGTATTTCTGTCCCAAAGATCAAGACCCTAGGAACACTGCAGGTCTGGGCTCTGAATCAGCTCTTTGTGTAATTGATGTCTTAGCAGCACAAATAACTAATAAAGACTGAGAAGGTACTAGGGGAAAAAAATCTCTAAGAATGAAGGAGTGGACAAACTTCTACAGTCCAGGCCAAAACTGGCATCTCAGCATTCAGTTTACTTGAGTTCCTGGGTTTTCTCATGTCTTCAGTACCTTTCTTTTGTCCCCTCCTCAAAGTTATGCTTTTCTCCTGGTCCCTTGCTTGTTTTTCCTGTCATTTGATTTTGTGAACATCGAAATCAGTGTAATCCCTCACACTGGCCTTGGATCTCCATATGCTACCCTTTTTCAAATTTCATTTGACAACTTGCCAGATCATCCACAGAAAAGCCATGGGGTGCTGAAGAGCTTGCAGGACATTCAGGGCTTTTCTCTGTGAAGTCAAAATTGTTCTGCACTACCCTTGGCTGCTCCAATGCCAAAGTGGGTCCTCCTCTCCTTCCCTGTGAGACAGTCCTAGCTGTCCTTAGCAGAGGACAATTAATTGCTCTTCTACACATAAAGAGAAGCCGTTTCATGAATGTAAGGCTTTTATCATATTCCTCAGTCTTCTCATTTCCAAACTGTGCCATCCTTGTGCAATTCTGGCAGATTGTTGTTCTCTGAGACACTAAATCAACACAGCACCTTGATACCTCCCTGAAATTTGCCAGTGTGTTCCTCAGCAAGTTTCAGCTCTGTAATAAAACCAACAGGTGAGCTCTGGAAGCAAGAATTTCTCCCTGTCTTTATTCCATGCCCTGTCATTCCCAGATCTGTGTGCCTACCCTTTCCAGAAGAGCCTAAACAGTCAAAAACTAGGTTGAAGAGTCTCCTCTCCTACAAGCATCTCAGACTAAAATGTGATGCAAGCAAGCTCCTGCCCTTGTGGAGTTGGAAATGGGAGGAATGGGATGTAAATCCCATTCTCCACCAGAAGGCTGGAGATTGATGGAACTCTGACAATCCTTGAGGAATAAGACATCTTCTAAGGAAACTGTGTAAACACCTAATGTTTTTCTAGGGCACTGAGTCATCTTCCAAACCTGACTCTGCTCATATCACGTCTTCTTTATCACTTCTACCAGAACATCTTTTTACTCCATGAAGTCGAGGACCTTATTCCACAAAACCTTGGAGAACATGAGCTGCCACAAATCTTTAAACTAGAAATATGTAAAAGCTGGGGAAAGCTCCCTGTGACTCCTGCTTTTTGAGATAACAACCTTGTGTGTTTAATCACTTCCAGACCTCCCACATAATTAGTTAATTTTCTCATGCAGATGCATAGATATGATTTTGGGTGATGCACAGGCACAGTGTATCAGAGGGTAAGACAAACTCGAGGGTCGATTTCTAGACCTGGATGAAAATCCAAGCCTGGAAAATGATGAAGGACTGCATTGCTTTTCTCTCCTCAGCTTGGAAGAGTGGCATCTCTGCCTGTGAACCAAAGTATTCACGAAAGAGTCCCAAAATTGTAGCAGAGCAAGTCAATACTGGTGTGAAAGTTGCTTACACTTAGAGATGGTCCCAGGAAATGTCAGTTCCAGCCTGAACTCCTAGAGCAGTAAAAAAAATAAGTACAAATAATCACTCATTTTCTGAAGAGAATGATAGGCAATAAAAATACTCCCAGAGCACACAGCACACTATAAAAACTGACAGATAAGAAAATACATGCATTAATCTGTCAAGCAGCTCATGCTGCAGCAGGGAGGGAACACCAAGCCCAGGAGCTAGTACTTCCAGTACTGTGGGAGAAATGGCAAACACAAGCAGCAGAAACTTCAATTATCCTGCAGCTTGCACGAAATTTGTGCAGCTTGATCAACCACACTAAACACAGGAAAGGACTGAATAAGCAAAGCTGGGCAGAGGGACTGCAGCTCAATTCAAGGAGCATGTGAGCCTTAAGATATTTGTGTAGGTTTACCTCTTTGTCTGCAAAGCTACTGTGAATGTTATCCAGCAGTATTTCCTGCTTTTAGCTTTTCTGGCAAGGCTACAATCAGTGTAGAAGTTTCCATGTCAGAAGGAAACTGAAAAGTAGTGAACTATGCAAAGGGGGAAAGAACAATAGTTCATAGCTTTATATTTATGGTCATAAGTTCATTTTTACTTTTTCTTTGGTAACAATTTTAACTATTTCTAATTTACCTGTTCTCAAAACTTATTTGGTATCAGAAATACCAAAATCTCAGGGGAAAAAAAGCAAAACAACACCTGGATGGTTTCAAGGAAAAAACATTCAGCTACTAGGTTTTTGTCAACCTAATAGCATTGTTATCTGGGGAGCAGGGCTGGTGTGTGTATGTTTGCCTTCTTTCTTTCTCAGGCAGGCTGGGAGGTGATCAGTGGGGAAACTTTAGGAGCAATCAGGGTTCCCCCAATATAAACCCTCAGAGCTCTGAGTTCAGATCTCAAGGGAGAACCCCCAGCAACAGATTCTAGGATGGCAGAAGAGCCATTTAAAAGTTGGTGCCTCTAATCAGTACGCACATATTTCCCTACAGGGCAGAGGGGCCAGAGGTTCTGCTAGTTCACACAGACATGCTGGCTTGTTCTTATTTGGGTACCCACTTGTCATGTAAGCCCCAGTCTGCCTGATTTGAGCTTCAACCCAGTGCCTAAAAATTCCTGCTCCAGAGGATTTAGTTTCAGTGTGAGGCTGCAAAACACTTATCTGGTTGTTGAAAACCCCTTTTACTCCTTGTCGTCTTTATTTAGCCTTCATTGTCTCTAACTCGCCCTTCACAGAAAACTAGATGACACACTGCAATTCCACCTCATTTCCAGTTTCTGTTGTGTTTTTTATCTCTCACAGCCGAGGCAACATGCAAGCAGAGCTGGACTAAGCTGCTCTTTCTTCATGGTGCATGTGCCTGGGTGCAAATGACCACACACCCTATTAAGCAAAGGAGTGACGATGCTGAACAGCAAGATTCACTGGTTCTGGCTTGCATACTGCAACAGAGATGATCAGAGGAAGAGAAACTGAACGGAATTCTCCTTTTTTCTGTCAAAGTGACAGCTTGAAGGAGGGTTCTCTTTTGAGAAAGCTACTTGCCACCTGCAGAGCAAAGGCTGACCCTGTTCAAGTCAGTCCAGTAAGGAGCCCCCTTTTTAAGCAAGCTCTGGAAAAATCACTCACCTCTTCAGTCAACAGATGAAAATCAGGCACCCAACCCCTAGAAAGCTGCGATATATAACTCTGTCCACAGCATCCTGAAAGCCAAGGCCAGTAGAGAAACACTGGGGAGGAGCAAGCACCAAGACCACTGAGTGATCCAATTTGCCTGCTATATGGATGACTACTCTGCTCTTATCAGTGACTCTTGCACAGCACGTGCCTCCCATGGTACCTAAAAACTATGATGAGACTTGACAGCCCACCTTGTCAAGATCTGAATCTGTTTAACGCTACCCTGACAGCTTCCTGGCTTTGCCTTCTTTCTGTTTTCATTTTAAAGCATGGTTGCACTAATAACAGTGGCTGAGATATGTGTTCTCATTATGAATGAAAAACTGCTCTCCAAAAAACTAATAAAGCAATACATTCTTCCCTGAAGCAGCATTTTAATGGAAGAAAAGCTTCCTGTGCATGTTACTAAATACCATCTCTGCACAGTTGCACATTGTTTCCAGTAATAGACTTTTCTAACACTCAGCCATGCTGACAAATGTCATTTTTCACTACAGTGAGAAAGTAGGGACATTTTGGATAGGTGTGGGTCTATCTCACATGCCCATAAAGTACATTAAAATACAAAAGAAGGGAATCCCTTATGAATTCCTTATAACTGTATTCTTGTCCTTCCACCACAAAAGAGTGGTCTTCCCAGACCCACATCCTCACATTTACAAACCTGCTCCCTAATTATCAGTCAGAGAAATGTACAGTGATATGGTGATGCTGCCTCCAAAGAAGCTCATGAGGGGAGCTGAGAATTGTTTTCAGTTGTGAACAGAAATGCATCAGTCTCTTCTTCCTAACACCAGTCTAAGCTGCTTGCTAGCAGGGTAGCTTTATTTCTAGCCATTTTGTTGTTTGGAATGTGCTGAAAGACAGTAAAAGTGTAAGAGTTAAATACATAATTCCCTCTACTGAAGCACTAATTTTGTTGCACTCCTTCTAGTAAGGGATGGGAGAGTTTATTCAGCCTGCCACAGTTAACAAGCTACACATCTTTCTAATTCTGGGCATGGTTTCTCCTCCCTTCCACGTAAGGACAGAAGTGGTCCTTGGTCCTGTCAGTGAGGCGCCAAACCGGAGTGTGAGCTATGGCCCACAGCATCCCATCCTCTCCTCCAGTCCTTGGCTCACTCCCAGCTACAGACACAGACCAGAGCCAACCCAGGAGGCATTGACAGGGCTAAATTTAGAGAAGCAACATGCAGCGAGATACAGTGGTGTTCCTGGTGACTGAAAGCAGCTTGGCAGCTGCAGGATGACAGTGCTGCATCTGCCTCTTCCCATGCATGAAGTTGTACCCCTCCCACCCACTGAGTAGGTGCATCCAGTTTCCCCTTCAGCCAGCTCAGCCTCTCCTTTTTCCTGCCTGGGAGACTGGCACAGACTGGCACAGGAACTGCCAGAGGGGTCACTGCTCCCTGCTCCCTCCTCCCCTCTTCGGTCATAGAGGCAATTCAATTCTGCAAACCCAAGAGAATTAGCAGCCCCCAAGAAGTGAATGCACTTTCTCCTCCAGTAGCCAGTGGCTCCAAAGGAAATATATCAGCTGTTGGTACCTTGTGGGGTGGCAAATTGCAATGATGTTTTCTAGGACATCTCTGTTGTAGACTTGTTTGTAGCACACAGCTACACTACAGCTTTGCCAAGTTGTAAATTAGAAGTTATGGGTTTACTCTTACTGATGACACCCTCCCACCTTGTGATGGCTGTGTCTTTGCGCTAGAAAAACATAAACTATAAATGTAAAGCTCCAAAATAAGCTCTTAATACAGAGTCGGAGAATTGGTTTAGCTCTTTAAATGCAGTCTGTATATTAAAGAAAATAGAGTTCTGAGGAAGTTGAACAGCTGAGGGAGGAAACCTGGGCAAACCAACAAAGCTCAGGAACTGAATGAGCGAGAGAGTACCATATGGCCATGGCACCTACATATCTAATAGATGAAACTGGCCAAATCAAACAAGTCTCCACAAACTGAGCTCTGAGCTACTCTCTGTTTGTTACAGGATTTTAAAAATTGTGAAACTGGAACTACAGAGGGGGGAAAGGAGCTTCAGTTCATCTTCTCAATTCCTTCATTCTCACAGTCTGGTGCTGCTGCAGTGTTGGCAGATGGTGTAAAGCACAGTGCTTCACAAGGAGGAACTTATTCACTGGGGAACAATTGTGCAAAGGCACACCTGACATTAAAAATATCCTAACCCGTTAAGTGCTTGAAATCATTTTAAACTTCACTCTGGGGCACAAAAAAAGGTGTTTGATTGTGGTGTAGTGAAACTCATCATCCCTCCTACAGTCTGTCTGCAGTTAATCACTACACACTCTCATTTTGCATGGCATGGTATAGGAAACCTGCTTACGGCTCTCTCTGAAAAGAAGTGTTTCAGCACTTATGGAAACTATTTTCCCTGACAAGATCACTTGCTACATTCAACCTACAAATAGTTTCCACGTCCCCAAAATGCCTTTTCTTTGATCAGCTTACTACTGATCAAACTTTCTCTGCTCAGATACCCCCCACTGTCCCACAAGCAATGGGAAGAAGGAATGAGCTAAAGTTCAAACCTGTCTCTGCAAATACATTCTTCCTTGAGAGGGAAACTGCCAATCTGTGTAGGACCTGTCAGAAAGCCACCTGAGAAAAACACAACTGAAAAGACAAGGGAGGTTAGAGTTGGCAGGGAACGGCTCAATCTTTTCCTTTGGCAGTGTGATGCTTCATCACCCTGGGGATCAGCGGCCCATCTCTAAATCCCATGGGCAGCTCTTTGCCTGATTCACGGCCTGATTCATCTGTGTGACCTTTTGCTGCCCAGGAAGAGAGACATGAACCAGGGCACTGCTCTCTCCCTCTGTGCCCTACCATCTCCAAAAAGCAACCACAGAACCTTGTGCCTCCTCAGTGCCTCCCCCAATCCCATCTCCATCTACCAGCCACGGGAAGAAGCAGCTACCTGGGGTTGTTTCAGCCCAGCTACATCAGTCAGGCTTCCAACCTGCTGGGACCCGCTTCTAGAGAGCAGCATTTGAACAAGAAGCACTTTTGCCAGTATTCTCAACAGTAGGAACTAGCAGCAAACACAGCAGATCCTTTCAGTAGAGAGAGGAATAATGTTGGCAGCCTGAAAGTCTGTTGTTTTTTCTTTTACGTTTCCAAAACAAAATATTCCCGTTTCTATCCAAATATATTTTGTTTTTGACAGGAAAAGTGCGTTTTTCTTTCCAAAATGCAGGAAGAAAAGGACACCAAAACACAAATAATTATTTTGACTGCACATTATAAAGCATAAATCTATGCAAAACAGCAGACTGACAGGAAGGTTAACCTGCCATGAGATTGTCCACAAGTAACACTTGCCCCCGTGTTGCCCTGTGCCAAGTTTTCTGATGATGCTCCCTGGGTTTTGCAGCCCTGCTCTTCCAGGACTGGGGAACAGCCAGCAGGATCTGCAAGTCAGGAGAGAGAACCAGAAAGAAATTAGCACAGACAATAACCAACTCCTTTCAAAGGCCAATAAATAAAACCCAACAAATCTCAGAGAAAGATATACAGAAGGACTATTTAAAATTCTAAATGTGTGAAACCCCAAATGAAATACACACAAATTGAGACCTCATACTGAAAATTTATTCATTTTATATTTCAGTGCAGTTAATTTCCTGTCTTTTAAAGGAGAGGTTGCCTGAGAAAACGAGTGGTTCTGGGAGCAGAGACATGAAGGGAGTCTTTGCATGCATTCCCTGATGTCTAATAAGGTATGAATGTGTTCTCCAGTCTTTAGTAGAAATATCAGTAGAATTTGAGCTTTCTACTTAGCAATCTATTTCTGTCAGGTATGTAGGGCCCTTTTGTTTCTTTTGCTGTTGCAGAATTAAATTTCACTAAGATGGGCCATGTTCCAGAGTTTTGGGCCTTTCCTATCTGGAAAAACATTGCAAGATTCCCCAAAAAACCTTGGGAGGGCTGAAACTAACAACCTTTCAAAATTAGCATTAAAATGTATAATGGTATTGTAATAACATTTTCAATGACTTATTGCCATTCTCTCGGCCAAGACACTTGTAAGAGTATGTGTTTGACTGTGCAAATAACCAATGGCCACACCACAGAGAAATCCCATTGCTTGGTCATTTATACATTTTTTTGAAATGAAATGGGTGGCAGGGATGTGCTCCTGAAGTTAGTTTATTAATAGTGCTGGGTAAGGCATCATGCAGTAGGGAGTGTGCTGCTGCCAAAAGCAACAAAGAGGAAAGCCAGGACATCAATTAAACCATTGGTTACTGTTGGTAGGATCATTCTGATTCAAAGCAACCCTGTCAGGATGCATCCACTATCATAGCAAAGCAAATGAAGATACAGAGCTCAAAATCAGGCTCCCCATTCAGATTGCTACTCCAAGTGTCATTGGAGCACTTGAAAATAGCTGGAGTCTAAGGAGAAAGCTGAAGTCCAAGTAAATAAGTGTCGAGTTCAGCTATTGCAGAAAAAATGACCTATTTTGCTGATTTCCTCCAAGTATGAAACCAGATTTGACTTTGCATTGTTATTGGCAAATGACCTTTAAAAATAAAACACAAGTGACTTTTCCAAGTCATTTGCAGTCTCTATAGAGTGGAAAGATTTGAGATGAATGACTGGTAACAGAAGATTGGTTTGGGCACTAAGTAAACATAAGTGGATGGGAAAAAAAAAGCAGCAAAATGAAAAGAAAAATGGATTATCAGGGAGCCTGACAGGAATAAGGCAATGCCAAGAAAACAAATGCAATGTAATAATGAAATCAAATTTTGTCTGTGATGCTTCAGTCTATACCAAAACAAGGTTTATTGTGCTTGGCAGTGGACTGCCAAGGAGGGGAAGTGCAGCAGTTTGAATAGAGCTGTTTCTTTTTCCTCTGGTCTGGCCTTCATCACAGCATGATGAGGAAGATGCGTTTTCTAGACATGCCCATCTTCCAATCAAAGATAAATACTGGAGATCTTCAAACCTGGCCCTCATCTGAGTTCATTCAGACTGCTCCCCCATTCCCTTAGTGGTGTAGTGACCAGCCTTGCAGGAGAGGCTTGGCTGTCTCGGCCATGGGGAATGGGGTGGCAGCTTAGTTGGCACGTGCACCCTGGTAGACCCAAAAAACTCCATCCCTCAGGAGCAAACCACAAGATCCCTCTCTCTGAATATCCCACTGGGGCCAAAAGGCCCTGGCTGCTTCTCCTTGCCTTGAAAGGAACCTGATGTCGGTGACAGCATGAGAAAGACCTTGCCATTTCAAAAATCCAGGCACTGCCATGGCAGGGGCAAAGCCATCAGACAGAAGATAACCTGCAACCAGTCAGCTCCAACGTATTACTGGTTTAAGTCTATTTTTTGCCAGGAGACACAGAAAGGCCAGATAAGTTTGACCACAAGAGCATCCTACTGTGAAAGCATCCAGGAAAGGCTGGCCTTACAAGGAGCTGTGCTGTGGGTTTTCCTAGACGAGAGACAGAGCTGCAGCAGAGAGAGCTGAGAACAGCCACAGGTCACAGGCTGGAGATAAGGGGTGTATTTTAAGTGCTGCACTGAAAATACACGACCTTGCTATTGTGAGGAATCAAGGGCCTGATCCTTATCCCTTCAAAGTTGATGGAACAATCTCAGACCCTGCTGGACCACCAAAATGGAGAAAACAAAAAGGTTTAGCTGTGTCCTTTCCTCTGCTCTGCCACTTAAAGTGCAAGGAGGGTGTGACAAGACACCCACTCTCAGAGGTTTTTAATCCTCCTATTTATTCTATGATTGCTTATATAATTATGTGTAATATATATAGTTGTCTAATCCTTAGAGGACATGTCAACTCTAAAACAGGCTGAGCGAGCACACTGTCTTTCAGGGATCACTTTTTTTCCTGCAAAGAGCAATCTATTACCTTAGCAAATCAAATGCTGAAATCTGCATATCTCTAAATTTGTTCAAAAGAACGTTGTTTTTTTTCTTCTTTTCAAAATTCAGACTTGAAGCCCTTTCAGTGGGCACTGAGGCGTTTGTCCTGCATAAGTTGAGCTGCTGTATTTTAAAACTATTTGTTGTATGTTTATAAGGCAAACTGTCACAGATCTTTCAGTTTATCAGCACAGAAGGGAATCCCCCAGCTCTGGGGAAACTTTCTTCTAAAGCAAATCTGAGCAAAAGCACTGAAACATGTTTTTCTTTCCTCTGTTGAGGTGAGATGGACACCCAATTCCGCTAAAGGTCCCAGAAAAATTACTCAGATTGACAAGAGGCTTTTCATCCCTCTCAGTACTCTGGATCATAAAATACAAACCCCATGTGCTTCTTGATTGTTATCCAGCTGAGATTGTGACACTGGCTGGTGCTGGTTAACAATTCCAGCTACTTACAGCACAAATGAGATCTTGCTTTGCCATTTGAAACGACTCAGTAGAGACATCAGTTGTTTCCCAGTAATGTCAAGAAGAGATTATGCACTCCTCATTACATACACACCCAAGGCTCTCACACCACCCCTTTATGTTTGCCAAAATAATGTGGGTTTGACCTAATGTGCTACAATTAGACACTAATAACACTTCAGGGACTGACACAGTTAGTTAGAATCATTTAACATCTATTACAGCTGTATTCTTCCCTTTCACCCCGAAGGCGTTCCTTAAGACAATCAAATGTACATAATTGTATAATTGGTTTACAAAATAAAAACTGAAATGTACATATTTCAAAGGCATTTTTACTCAGAGGAAGGAGGATGTCTTTATAACAATATAAGACAAATGGTTTTGTGCATGCTGGACCCCACAAGCAAAGGCTGAGAAGCCAAAGACACTTCAGGAACTTCAGAAAACTTGAAATTAAAGCAGACAAAGGTCAGCAGATGATTGCAAAGGTTTCAGGAAAGGGAGAGGGTTGTGATGTCATTCAGGAAAATGGAATCTAACTAGAATTTTTTTTTCCCATCCTGGAAGAAACCTACCTGTTTTTCAGTTGGTTTTGTGAAGACAGGAGAAGAGTTGGAGACCTGAAAAAACACTTTCTTTTATCCTTATCAAGCAGTTTCATACATCCCTAGCTATTAGACTAGATTCCACAGTGGAAATCAGAGCACAGTTTGTGTTCTGAAGCCCTCAGTAATGGGCAACAGAAACGGGACTGCTCATTGTTTAGCTTTGTCGGTTTCTTTCTTGCTAAATCCAACATTCCAACTCAAGTTTTAAGGCTTTGTCTAACCCAATTCATGGTATTGATCAACATATATTACTGGCATGAGGCACTCTGAAGCTCTTGGACATGACCATAAGCAAGTTCCATGCACACTTTGCAGCTACCAAGGAATTGACAAAATCAATTGAAAAACAATCTCAAGAAAGACTCTGGATTTTGGGTGTGAACCATGTGAGTCATCTGAGCATCCAGTGGCTTACACTGATATCAGAGTAGGGCTGTCTGCAGAGTCTGAATCAGTTTGTATTCTCACTTTTTACTGTACTCTGAGCAGGACTGGCACAGGAAAGTGTCCTCATAATGGTTGCAAACTGAAAGGCCACTGCCATTTCAGGAGGCTGTGTCTGCCTGAAGTCAGGGACAACCTTCCCAGTGGGACTATCAGAAGGAAGAGGAATATCCTCTAAGTCCTCACAACATAAACAGTACAGAACATGCTAGTGAAGCTCAGGCAGGTCAGAGCAGCGAACATCTGGGAGTGCAATCCAGTCAGACCTAAGGTAGTGAGATGAGAGTAAGAGCTATGATCATGGAATGCTGTAACTGCTTTGGGAATGATAATAGAAGGAATTTTTTACCTGCACTCAGTCAGGAAAGCAGCCTGTATATCCTGGAAGGCACTTCATTCAAGAAGATTTGGATGCAAACTTTGAAAAATTTTGCAGTATTGGGCTATACCTAATGTTGGTGGTATAAGACATATCAAATGATGTAAGAGAGGGCAGGAGCCAGAAGAGAACTTGTCTACAATGTCCAGAAGTGACCTCTTTTGGTCCAGAGGCTAAATGGAGTATCAATTTGGTGATGCGTGCAAGGGAATGTATCCCATTAACAGATATCAGATCAGGTTACGAATGCCTTGCACAGGGGAAAAGTCTTTAGACAAAATAATCCCCCCAATTACAACACAAGGCAAGGGACTTGCCACACAACCCTTTAGAAGAAGCAGGCATGTTTCATGTAGTTAGTTTTAACTATCACTGCAATTATGACACGCTAAATCACAAGAGTACAGGCTCAAAAATTCACTGTAAGCCTTCACCTAGATTTTGATTAACTAAGAAAGAGAGTATTCTCTAATCCTCCAGAGAACATGTTCTTTGCTGTTCTGATTAAAGTAAGACAACTTCTGTAACGTGCTGTAAGTCACTCACATAGGAAACTTGCAGTTTAGAGGAGCTGAGTGCAAGGTAAAAAAGTTACAACATTCTTGCAGTGTGCATTTCGGATCGTTTCCACAGCAGAAGCAGTAAGTGAAAACATTAGGTTAGGATCTGATTCCTGATCAAAGGATTATGGCATTTAAACTATGTTACATCAAATCTTCTGTAGAGAGAGAAAGGGGATAAAGACACAAATAATCACTTCTGATTGCACAGGCTTCTCTTCCCTTTTAGCTTGATTTCTTACATCCACGAATTTTAAGAGATTACATCCACGAAGTTTAAGAGATTACATTGTTCACGTATCTTTCAATCCTCCACTAATAAATTTTAACACACTAATCGATCTCACCGAGCAGCTGATGTTTCCCGGATTTTATATCCCTACAGTTTTTGTGAATATTGGCATCTGGCTAGAGGAAAGCAGGCCAGAAAGTGTTCTTCCCGTCTGCTGGAACTGTGCTTGGCAGCAGCTGGCAACCTGTCAGCACAAGTGTGCTGGCTGCCTAACGAGCAGGGATGTCATTCATCACTACCTACAGGCATCAGCGGCGACAGAACAGAAACTGCCTATAAAGGAAGCAGGACAGGAATCAGATTTATGTAGGAAACGAGTTTTAATTTGTTCTTCTGCTTATTGAACACCTTGTTTGATGGGACATTGAAATCCTGGTGGTGTGTCCTGTCCCTTGAGGCAGCGCTAGTCAGAAAAAGAGAAACACAGAAAATGATAGGAGACAGGGAGTGCAAATGTGAATTTGTGATCCCCAAAGTGGGCAACGACCCTTTGATGAGGAAATAAAGAAAGAATTAGCCCCTATTTGTTCCCCAAAGCACTGGTGTTCCTTGAAAGAACAAAAGTATATCATTTAAATGAGGACGGTACAGAGGTCAGATTTTATTTGCTTGGGTGTTTTGGGGTTTTTTCCGAGTGATATGTTCAGGATGTGACTTTTTAATGGCTTACTTTTTGTAATAACAGCCCTGATGACTAGACATTTGACAGGTACTTTGATGCTCGCCTGGAATGGACAGATTGGAGGAGTCTCATTACACCATAACCGCCCTTCCAGGGCACACATTTCACAGTTCATTTGTACTCCAGGAGTCTGAGCGGCAAACCTGAAAAAAATATACAGTAATAAGTAATTAACCTGTAAATGTGCCAGCCAAGGGTCAAAAGAGGGGATAGAGCAAATTCACAGGAGGGATTCACGAACATGTGAAATAACTAGCAGTGATATTATTTTCTCTGTTCAAGAAGGTACCATACTAAAAATATTTTGGACTCAGTGAAACTCTAGCTTTCTAACAAGTGGTGTGAATGGTCAGAAAGCCTGCTTGTGTTTAGTTATGATCTGCTCCACCATATTTCTGTGATTCAGAAGTATATTATGCACCTTATGTTCCTGCTTTCTTTACAGCATGCTCAGTCAGAGAGTTCCTCCCATGTGATCCCGTGCTATATCTCAGAAAGAAAAGGGACAAAGTTACACCTCAGCTAGTGAATCAGCCATGCCTTGACCCTGAAACCAAGCTGATTGAAATATCTGAATTCATGCCTTAACAGTCTGGCTGCATCCAAACTGGACTCTACCATTACATGTTGCTGTATTGTAACAGTGCAGTCAGGAGTGCACAGTTCTCTACAGGACAGGAATTTTTCTAGTGAGGATTGCTTTATAAAGCTCAGGGGACCATCAGAGCAAGCAAGCTCATACCACCACCACTTACTCAGCATACAGAGCATCAAATGAAAAAAAAAAATGTCTGTTTGGATTTTTTCTAGAAAGTTTTCACATCTCCTCTGTGGAAATCCAAAACCTGCAGGTCCAGTGTGGAAGGGATGCACACATTACCTGTTTCTATTCATGGATAGACCAGAAGATATTATATGTTTGAATGTTTGAACAACTGAAGATAACTTCCCTTGTTTCACTTGCCTGGGTTCTGTTTTGCTTTGTTGTTTGGTTTGTTTGGTTTTTGTCCCCCATGTGTGCCAGAACATTCATTTTTCACAGGTAGCATCACTTTGATCTTTCTTAGGAAGAAAGGTGTAACTACTACCACACAAAGAAGATTTTGACTTTTGCCCTTGCATGTCCATCGAGCAAATCAAATAATGGTTTAAGAATCCACAATGCCCCACAATCCTTGCCGAGGAACAAACACTACTGCTTTAACAGCCAGGCAGGTCTGATGCCCAGAACCATTACAAGGTCAACTCCAAACCCAGCCACAGATCAAGGAGCAGAAATGAATTCCTGAGGGGCTGAGCAAAGGCTCCAGTTAGAAGCATTATCCCATAGAATCCTGGCTGTGTGCCATGAAAAATATCAGACGCTGCTAAAAGCCAGAGCAGTCTCTGACAGGGACTGCACAACAAGGATGCCCAAAGCTTAGGAGAAGGGGGAACAGCAGTGCAACCAAGCAACCTAGCTAGTGCAGAGTCACCTAGGCATCTCACTGACCCCTCAGGTGCTCAACTGCTTTGAACCTTTGGAATGGAAATGCAAATGCCAGCCATCTGTTAGCAACTCCTTCACCGAGGCAGAGCAGAGAGGTTCATTAAATCAGAAAGGGCTTAAAAAGATAAACCCACCAACAGCCTAATACTGAGCTGGATCAAAATACGCAGTGCTCTCAAAACACACAGCAAAGATTAATGAGCCACACACAAAGTAGGGCTGAGGCAGGGAACCAGAAAGAGGCAGAGGAGGTGGATGCCAGAGCCACATTTTGAGTGGAGCTCTTGGTGGAGTGCAGGTGGCTCCATAATGCACCCCAGGGATCCAAAGGACTGATCTGAAGAGTCACGGACAGTCTCGGGCTTGGCCCCATTAAAAACAGACCAGTGAACTGCAGTAGGTCCCTGCCAGGCATGGAGAGACCAGGAGACCCTGGTTCCTGGGGATGATGCATGAGCAACCCAAGTGTTAATGCACACACCTGCTCCATGGAGATGTGGGGCAGCAACAGGGACAGCTAGAGACAGTCAGTTCTTGCTCCAGATGTCGAGAAGGCAGCTGCCCATGCTCTTACACCTTATCAGGCCTAAGTGGTGCTCTGCTCTAGACAAGGCACGGGGAAGGGAACTCCAAAGTCCTCCATCCCAGCTCCTTCTTGGAGCAGGAATTTCCCCAAACACTAGACCATGGCTTTGTCTTCAGCATCCTGGCAACTGCCAAGGATGGAGTGTTTTAGGTCTCTGATCACCTCTGCCACCAAAGCAGGGGAGAATGAGATTGCCCTGAGGTCTTTTGAAAGCTATAACCTCAGTGTTCTGAAATTTGCTCTACTGCATATTTTGGAGGAGATGGCAGGTTTTTTTGTAAGTTATGATACATATTTGAAGTTGGGAATATAGTTATGTACACATAGTAATGGATTTACGCCTCTGCACTTGAAAAACTTCCCAGGCCTGCTGAGCACCGTGACTGAGCTGGCACCCTTATGGCAATATTCAAGTTTGCAAACTGCAAGGGGAAGCTGGACCTGAAACAAACCAAGTTAGACTTGGCAAAATTTTAGTTAAGTGTAATAATGGTCTGGAAAGAGAGTTGAGACACCATCCTTCAGAAGGGCCGGTGTGGAAAGTAATCTCACCCTATTTACAGTTCATACAGTAAACAGCCACCTGCACTGTGACTTCCTCTTGGTTGCTGAAGTCTGAACCCACTCAGTGCCACAGGGTTTTAGATTCAACCCTTGTTATGAATTAGCACAGATACAGGGCCCTGCAGCAAAAATGCCATCTATGTAAAGCATAATAATAACAAAACCCCTAAAACAGTAATATTTATAGGAATAAAATTTGCCAATGGAACCAAGGTGCAAACAAATTATTCTGGCCCAAGACATCACTAAGTAGGAGAGCTGACAAGAAGGAAGAGAGGAAGCTTACAGAGGGCAAAAAACACCATGGTGAAGGTCAGTCCTACCACATTCAACAGTGATGTACTCAAGTTTCCTCTCAGCTCTTGCAGCCTTTCCAAAGGTCAAAAACTACCTGATTATGACAGAAAACTAATAGAGAGAGATTGAAACGCAGTGACTGCAAACAATCATAAAGATAACGCAACGGCACATAATAAACATAATAAATAAAGGCAACAAAAAAAAATGCTTCAAATTTTATATTAAAGAAAACTTATCTCTGCATTGAAGCACAGGCTTTAAGCTGGCTTAAGCAGACAGTGCCCTAGTTTTGATTCACATCAGCCCTGGGTTTAGGCACCCAACCCAGTTAGAGCATTGTTTGCACGTCAGCAAAAGCTGCCTTGTACCCAAAAGGTGCACGTGGCACTCAATCCCTCAGCAGAGTCATTTGAGCCCACAATTTACTTCCAAAAAGCCAAGTCCCAAGCACCCAACACGACTGCCAGAGTGATATTCCAACCTTTGCCCTTCCTTCCCACCAGAGGAGCAGGGAAAGTGAAAGGAGTTAAGCGGTGACATTTCACTTTGTTATTTTCCAGGTGCTACACCTAACACGGTAAGACTCAAATGCAGGCTTAGGATCTCCAGGCACAACCGCAATGTAAATAATGAATTAGCATAACAATGCAGATTACAGACACTGCTTTAGGCTGTAGTCAGCTAATATGGGAAATGTGAGTTTTTCATAAGATCATAATAATCCTGACTGTTTGTAACATCCTTTCCTCTTTTCTTTCTTTTTTTTTTTTTTTTTTTTCTGAAAAGGTATAAACGTCTCATTTTCAATCATCATCAGGTTTTTTTTTACTACCTCTAGTCATGACTCAGAGATTGGGAAACATATTACTCCTCCTCCAAGTACAAACAGTGATGGTTCAAAATGTCTTCAGTTTCTGTCTTCTGAACTGTCTGATTCTCAATCAACTGGAGGATATAAGAACATATTTACTCTGAAGAATAACAGTTGCTTTCATTTTAAGTTAATTTAAACTCAGCATCGATCTCCCAGAGAGAAATGAGATAATACAGGATCCCTTTCTGTCTATTAAAGATGCTGAACTAAACCCTGAATAAAACAACTCAGAGCTGAGACTTGGCTATAAGGTACCAGTTGAACTAAATCCATTTCACTACAGTTAAGGAAACTTTCCTGTCTGACCATTCAGGACCACTCTGGCAGTCACACTTCCACCACCCCAGACTGTCACTGTTGGGACTGAAGCTCCAGTGAACCCTCAGGTGCCCTGTTTGACTCCGACCACACACCACACTCACAGTCAGATGAGTATCCCTCACCAGCTCAGCCCCAGATTTCCCACAGCACAGTCCCCCACATCTGGTTCCTCTAAGTAATATAACTGTGGTGCAGTGACACCGTAACATCTCAACATGGTGCCTCCAGGGAGGGACACCCAACAAAGGAATCCCTGGGATATTGTACCCTCACAGTCTGTGCTGTGGTAATATGTGGTCTGGGGTCTCTCATTTTTCACTGGTTGCCCCAGAATCTCTGGTTGACTGGCCACATCCCCTTGGCCAGTGCCCTTTGTCAGGCAAAGGGTTGGCACCAAGTCACAGCCCCTTGCCAGGGTCTCCAGCCCTTCCCCCCACCATGGGCACAACCTCAACACCAACTAACAGCCCTGACAGCCTTGCAATATCTTTTTTTTTCCTAAATCAGATGTTTCTAGACAGATGTAGCATGACTTAATTCAGAACACGAATTAATTAATATATTTTACCTGATTGAAGCAACATTTGCTCACATAACATCCCTTCACTATCTCCTTTCTCCCTGTTTTGTTGCTCGTGTGCCCTAACAGCCTGTCAGTCAATGCAGAAAGCACTGTGAGGTCCTGGACAAAAAGACTGTTCCTACAGGCCCATGGTAGCGGCAGCAGCAGCAATATATATTTCCCAGACAGAAGCTTGGTGATCACCCAGCAAAAAGTGATATCCTCTGTTCTCCTGAGCTTCCAGCACTGGGCAGGAATGATGCAGCCCCAGAGAGAGCCCCTGTTCAAGTATGCATCCACCCAGGGTTCTGGCTTTGGGACATGTGAAGGGATATTCCCAGAGGCAGAGACAAAGAAAAGACTGTGGGAGGTGTAACCAGACTGATAAAGTTCTCTGCTTAGTGGCCAGACTGCAGGAGAAGGTGGGCAGTCTAAGAAGTACTCAAGAGTCTGAGAGGGAGACTGATCAACATCTATGATGTGTAGTGTTTACCTCAATCCCCACAGTAATGGGGGGAGACTTTGGAAGAAACAGGTGAGCCCAGGAGATCAATACCTTACTCTGGGACTGGTGAGTCTGCCAAAACTTTGGGCTTTTAAACCATGGAAGAGCCTCGAAGACAAAAGCTGTGCTGGGGTCTGATGGGGAAAACACATTTTGGGTGTAAGCTCATGGCCTGATGAAGAGAGCTTGAAAACAGAATCCATGAGGGAAGAGAATACCAACAGGACTGTAGCAGGTAAGCCAAGAGTTGGCATGGCATTACCTGAGGGCAGAAATGCCATGCTGCTGTGATAAACAGGTCTTGGAAATTCTTGAAGTCTGTAGGAGATAATTTCTTGTCACAAGCACTCAGTGAGCCAGCTAGGGAAGATGCCCACTGGATTTGGTATTCGTGAATAGAGAAGGACTCATGGGGGATGTGTTGGTAGGTGGCTGTCTTGGCCACAATGACAATAAAATGGTTGAGTTGAAAATTTTCACTGTAATGAGAAAAAAGGCCATCAGAGTTACTACCCTGGACTTCAGGAGATCAAACTGTAAGATAACCAGGGCACTATTTAGCAGAGTACCTTGGGAATCTGCTTTTGAGATCTGAGGAGTCCACAGGTGATAGTCAGTCTTTAAGAACCACATTTTTAGAAGCACAGGAGCAGTCAATTCCTCTGTGTTGTAACTCAAGCAAGAGGGGCAGAAGACCAGCTTGGCTGAATAAGGAACTCCTCATGTTGTTCAAGAAGGAAAAGGAATTGTGCCATCTCTGGCTCTGCAGGAAGATTACAGATCTGTAGTTTGTATATGCAGGAAGAATTGGTCAGGCAGTTGAACCAGGTGATTGCTGTGTGCCCTTCCAACTGAGATATCCTATTCTATTGTAGGAAAATGCCCACAAAGACTGAGGATGTCAAACCTTCTGGCCAGATCAGGCGTAGTCTGGCTGTTACCTGTCTGTGCCTTCTCTTGCATAAAGGGTGGCCATTTCTCTTCACATCAGCAGATGAAGGGAGTTTGGAGATCTTGCAAGCTCATTTTGGAGATCATTTGCAGCTCATGCAAGGAATAAATTCCTGAAGCCACGTCCCAGGTTTGCTGACGTTTCAATTATTCACAATTTTGTGAGACAAGATCCTGTGACTTAACAATGTATAAATAAAGACGTGAACTGTAATACTTGCTCCTGGATGACTTCTATGGATGCAAATGCCTGGTCTGACAACACATGAGTCACAGCTTATCCTATGGACCACAATAAGTGTCCATGTGTTTAGCAAGACCTCCTGACTTCTAGTCATAGTTGTTTACCTGTGCCACACCTCCCTGTTTATTGTCTTTGCCACCCTCCAGGCAGTGATCAGGGATAATGTCACACAGCTCAGGTAACCAGTAGGCAGGATGCAAGCGCCTGGCTGAACACCCACACTCGCAAAATGATTTGTCCAGATCATTTAGCAAATAAATTAATTCAGCAAACAAACAAGGCGGGTTCACTGTTGCAGAAGGAACACGTCAGCCCTGGAAGGGACTAATTTGCAAGTAACATTATTTCTGAAGCCCACCACTCCAAAACCTACAGAAGAACTGACAATCTGCCTCAGGTTCAAGGTAGGCTGAACATTTTATTCCTCCTGTTGTCTCAACATGTCATGTGTTTCCTAAGTTTTGTATATAGATTGGGAAAAGCTGAAGAATATGACTGGGAACTGTCGTGTTTTGGTTCGGTTAGTTTTTGCAAGTGCTTTTTGTGCTAATACTATTAAGACCAGATATTGAGGCCACACAGAGGTCCTATTTTATCAGCATTCATTTCAGAGCAGGAGCAGGAAATTCAACCTTACACTGACTGGGTGACCCATACACACTTTTTCCTAGCAGGAAACAACCTCAAACAATCCCCACTCCAAAGCAGGCCCATAGAGCATTGGGCAGTTGGCAACCCTGAATCACCAGGGCTCTGCAATGACTACATCAGTTTTTATTTCAGAAACACTGGGAGCAAGAGGATAATTTACAGCCTATTCCTCCTTTTATTTCACAAGTAATTCCAGCTACTATTCTGCACAGCAACTGTGCATCCGTCTTTTCTGCCTTTTCCACTCTAAAATCTCTTTGCCCTTGGTTCCTGGTGCTCTGCAGCTACGAGGGTTTTCAGAAACACACAATTTAGGCTAAGATGGTCTCCATCAGCAATGCAAATCTTCCTGTTTTCAGCATTTCTCCCTGATTATGCCTAACTGCTGTTAGGAAGGGGATGGTCAAAACCTGGACACAAGACTTTAGAGCAAGGCGATTTGCTACAGTGAACTGCTAGCTAGTTTGGCTCCATACTTCCATATTTCCAGTGAGCTTTGGAAGTAACTGGCTTTGCATCCAATGTACAGCGAGCCAGAGAGATGAGGAAGCACAGTTCCTGTTGTAATACACTGGCTGCAGTAGGGGATTTGCTCTCATCAGTCACAGCCTGGGTTTCTGTCACCACAGGCTCCTCACAACACTGGTGTGAAGGGGCATGTGAACATCTAGAGGTCAGAGTGGAGAGGCAGTGGGTGCACACATCATCTTCAGTGGCTTGGATGATTTCTGTGGCCCTATGCATGGTATAAGGATTTGCAAGGAATTTGGGGACTGACGCGCTCCTGAAAATCTTGTCAGTTCCACTGAGGGATTGGTTACATAATTCAGATAAATGCCAAGTTCCCTTCTCTGCATTTTCAGGATTAAATGTGTCTGTTCAGTTGCAACATTTTTTTCCATATTTTTCCTTTAAGCTAATTGTTTCAAGTGAAGAAATCACTTGCTATCAAAGCAAAAAATCTTATTTTACCAGTACAAGTATTATTTCATTTTTCCACTTGCCAAAAGTTTTCCTTTTTTTATGGATTTAAAATCTCTCATCTTCAGGGAAAAATATTTCACAGAGCATTAGAAGGAACACCAGTGATTTCCAAACTGCACTTAACCATGCTGGGCTGAGATGAAAATTTTCATCACCAAAAATTGCACTTCTTGTGAAGCAGGCTGGAGATACTCTGCTTTGGATTAAATATCTGGGGGGACAATAAATAAATAACTGGTACAGTTTTATTGCAGTCACTGTGCAGTTACAGAAACTATCACAGCTTCTTTTGCAAAAACCAGAGTGCAAAGGTGTCTCTGAATGGCAAATTCTGGACGGTTTTCAGCATGAAAAACTAACATTTCTGATTTGCAGTCTTCCTGGAGACTCTGAGATGGAAGGGTCCATCCCAGATGGCATTCCCAGCTACAGGACAATGAACCTGCTGCCATGCAGCTGTGGGAACTTACTTAAAATTGCAACAAGAAGTTCTCAAGGCAACATGAATTCTGTTTGATAGTAGAAATGATGCATGGAGTTGTTTTTCTTGGAAGGAAATCATGTAATAGCTCAAATGACTGAACGAATGGAACCTCTCCGTGGATGGGATCTGCATGACATGCTGTGCCTTCATCAGAGACCAACTTAGTGCCACATAAGTAGGGGGTTCCCAGTGTCTGAAGGGACACAGCATCATCTCCAAATCCACTCCTTTACAGTGCTGATCCTGATAAACAAGCATTTAAATTACCCTTCAGTTCTACTTCACAGCACCTGAATGCCTTTCTACTGGGACCATAACGAAGCACCTCCTGGTGTGTAATGACGTGCTGGTCCACACAGTTTCAGCACGTTCTTCATGGGCACATCAGGCTGCTGCAGTCGTGGCTAGCTGCAAGCTCAGCCCTGAGACCTCACCAAGACATCAGTTCTCTTCCTAGGGAGGTCATCTTCTACCTCCACAACTCCCATGCTAAGGGAAAGCAAACTCTAAATTAATAGATAAAAATCATATTTATTTTTTTTTTTTAAAAGTATGACTAATGTTTTCAGGAATTTTTTTTTTAAAGTATCTTTGGAAACCATGAGAAAGTTGCCTTGGCAACATTGTTTTCCATTCCTCTTTTGCTCACTGTTTTCTTGTGTGCCTATTGCTCTAGCTTACGTTTCTGACAGTACACACAATCGATGCAGCTCTGGGAAGCGAATCAGCATTCAGCCTGATAAAGGTCTTTCTTCCTTCTCACACCATCAGGATGGAACATCTCATCTATGATTAACAGCAGTCAATTACAAAAAGCTGGTTGAGAAATTTTCAAGACTGAAAAGATTTATTATTCACAGAAATTTTTTTCAATGTCTTCTGTAGGACATACAACCTGGATAACGTGGGAGGGGCAAGAACTGCTCTGAGCCTTTTTCCAACTGAATATGAGTCCAAAAGGAGCTATTACCTCCATGTAAATGCCAATTTTCATTAAGCAAACAGAAAGTAATGTAGCAGCTAGGAGGTAACTGGGATATAATTCAAGTTGACAGCTTTGAGATCCCTTCCCTTTGGTCAGGTCTCATTGAATTTGGCAAATGGATTCAAGGGCTGTGAGCTTCAAGCAGGCAGGTGAACAGGAAAAACCCCCAGTCACTATGTTCTCTTGCTTCCCCCCACCAAAAACTACAAATGTAACATAGTGTTTAGAAAGATCAATTATCCCTGTTCAAATTTCTTGAACTTTACGTGTTATGAAAAAGTGGTATTACCATATATAAAACCAAAAAATATAACTCAAATGTGACTAGAGTAGTTTTCAGATTAAACCCCAGTCTCTGCACAGTGTTGTCTCCTCCATTACACTTCACGGAACGCACTGACTTCCACCAAATACAAATTAATACTTATGACCACAACACTGTATCGTTTCATTTTAGTGTAGTACATTTTAGTTAAAAGTTCCACTTTGTCTTCTTGTAAGCAGCTCTCTCAGCTGTTAGTTTATAATCCACTCACCCTGCAAGGTGAGGTGCAGGGGAGCTTCAAGAGGACAGATCTCAGCATCGTAAATGCTGTGCCCCTTCCACAACTTCAGTCAAACCACCTGAGCTTCACAACACGGAGGCAAACTGTTTGCACAAAGCTTTGAGCTGCTCAGATGCTCCTTGCTAATATATGACCTGGCAGTTGAAATGTCTGCCAGATCCATATCTTTCCAACTCAGGAGAGGGATTGACTTTAACAACTTTAATGCTTCATCCTTTTCCCCTTGATGTAGCCCACATTTAGGAGTTCAAAAACATTTTTTGCTCGCTGTAACTACTTACCAAGAGGCAACTGACAGCGTGTTGACATCATTTTGCCAGAATTAAAACCTTCAGATTTTCTGAGAAAACACTTAAAACCGTAGATATTGCTTAGAGATTAGCCAGACTGCCAAATATCCCAGGGTTTCATATATCTAAAACTCTATTTTATACAAAGTTCAAGGTGTTGAGTTTCTTTGTGTTGAAATTTTCCAATACCTTCACGTGACCTTACCTCAGGGAAAGAAAAAGCAACAGAAAGTTAATTCGAAACAGTCTCAGTCAGCACAGATATGTTCATTTCCCTGCTTCCTTGACAGATCTGGCAAAGTTCTCCATCAGAGCAAAGAGAGCCATCACAGGAGCTCATTAGTAATGTGTGGCTCCAGACTTACTGTAGTAGCTATCAGGAGCAGATCATCTGACTGTTTCTGTCTAAAGAGAGAAAGCTTATGCTTTTCTTGTGAGGGGCAGTGACCATAAGGATGCACGTCTAGATGGACAAGAGCAGAGCCAGAAGGGAAAATGTGTGAAATGTGGGATGCTAAGAAAAAGAGCGGTGCTGAAAAAGTACATGGAGCTGGATGACCTGTTCGACATCAACATTGCTGTGGCCCACCCTCCCATAACCCCTGAGGGTCACCAGCTTTGACAGCTTTTAAAAGAAGACCTGTAACATCATATCACCCCCATTTTCCAGACACTGCAGATGATGATCATTCTGAGAAATGACTGTTAATCAAGAGGCCTCCCAGCACTCATTTCTCCTCCTGGGGTATGGATGTTCCATTCCCAAGTGCCATTGGGCTGGTGAGTTACCAGAAGACTTGTGAACACACTTAAAATTTCTCCCTCATCATCCCTGCTGCTCAGATTAATTTGTACTTTTGGAGCTGTTTGCCAGGAGAGTTTTGTTGTCCCTGTTTCACTGTTAGCACTGCCTTCCTTACACTTTCAAATTACAGCTCAAAAGTCTTCCAGAAAAATGGTATAAACACATCTTGAGTAAGAGTGGTGGTTTAGCTTTCAATTAACATTCCTCACTAACCCAGAGCTGGCAGGGAGTTTTCAGAGTGCCTTTGGTCTTTGGAGTGATTCAAATAAAACATTTGCAAAATCTCTGTGGATACTTTTATTTGGCTTTGCAAAGCTCCACTAGATGTGAATGACTCAGAAGATATTCAGCTCACTGAGGAACCCCATGGGTCACAAATGAAACAAGCATAGTCAGATATCAGAGGTGCCTACCTTGACACAGTCAAGTGATTTGAACTGAAAAACTGAGTCTTCAGTTAAGTGGTGTTTTGCAAAAAAAGGTCTGGTTTCCAGTTAAACGTATCAAGTCTTCAATCAAAGCCGAAGTTGATACCTGAAAGCTAAACGGAGAGCCAAAAATTGGTAATAAACCACTGAGACCTGCTTAGAATGGATTGTACTATGATTTCATATTAAGCAAAGACCTTCTGAATCCCAAAAGGAAGACAATTTGAATGGTTTATCCACTCAGAGTATAACAAATTGTGATACTTTTTACCACCCCAGCAGGTTTTTCTGCTTGAGCAGGTTTTCCAGTTCCAGTTCTATTCACTCAGGAACCTCATGTGAGCATGTAGTATCCTGTGTGGTGGGGCCTTTCATCTATTCAAAGACATCCACATGACCTACCATGCACTTCTTTCCACCTTCTTCCGCTGAAGGTACAGACACCTTTTCTTGTTCCTGACAACACAATCATCATGATATTGGAAGACTTACTCTTTCCTCATCAGCACATCAGCTTCATCACCAGCCTTGTGGAGATCCCTTCTCTTTGCACTTTTACCTCAGGATCTTTGGTGACTGCAATGCCAACACTGCCAGAGTTTTGAAAAGTCCTCGCTGACAGCTTTTGCAGGACCAGCAAACCTGTGTCTTCACAAGCAGAACCAGAGTCTGAGGAGAGCTGAGGACCCATCACACTATCATGGATGTTTCCAGAATTAACAGAGGTGTTGGAGACTTACCCATAGATGTTCCTGATCCTGTTCACCTTCAGGACTCATTAATTCCATTCCTTTAGGAATCAAATTACAATAGCACCCCAAAGCACTGAAAAATGCATGTGTATGAAACACCATTTCACACCCCTATTTCTCCACCATTCCCAGGAGCACAATACTAAACAGTCAGTGAAAATGAGATTGGGCTGCTCACTTGAGGAACCAAAAACCACAGTTATCTGAAGGCTGCCCTTTACAAATTAGAAGCTGTCATTGTGTGTCTCAATCAGCTCAGATCTGCTTGCCCTGAAGTGTGAACACCCATTCCAAGTAATTTCCCAGCTTGTGCAGCAGATGAAAACCCTAAATCAAGGCAAATTACTCTAAGCTCTTTGCATTGGATGTCTTTGCAACTTGATGGGCCATAGCAAGAACTGGAGTCATTGCAGAATATATCTAGAACAAAAAATTAGCTTTTGTGTGATGGGATTTATTATTCCATTTAGGTTATTTTCAATTCAGGTGGAAAAATTATTCATTAGTTATGCAGTCATTTAGTCACTGCCAGCAGGAAGTGAGATAACTTAAAGCCTCTTAGAAGTCACATTTACCTTTTGTAACCTTAATTCTACATGCTCTAATATCAGTGTTGTTCACTGTGCTATAAGAGGACACTTTGTTGTCTTGCTGCCTCTGGGCATCTGTTCTAGTGTGTGGTCACTGCATAGGAAAGAAGTTTTTCCTCTCTTCAGGTGGAAGTATCATGAAGGCAAAAATTCCCATTGGAATCTACACAACAGCTGCTGTAGATTAACTTCCAGGACCCCAATTTCAACCTTTCTAGCAAAGAAGTTCAAATGTTCTGCTTTCAAACGCTTACAGGTTATGCGGTGAGAACGAGGCAAAAAGGGAGAAAAGGCCTGAATCAATCAAAAAAATGTTTTATTTTGCAATGTTTGAAGCATATCCAGCTCAAACAAAAATCCAGGAGCAAGCAGCAAGCTTTCTGAAATTCTACAGCTGCAGAAAAAGAATAAAAACTTCCAGAGAAGGCAACACTTACTTGTGACAAAGCTGCAGCCAATCTGATCTGGTGTTGGTGACAAGAGGTCAGATTATGGATCTCCAGCAGTCCTTCCCTCCACCACTGCTGGAAATCTATAAAGCATGGCAAAAATACCTTTCCTTTGCACCCCACACACTCTCTAGCAATCAGCAACTTCAGCACATCCCGAGTCACACGATCTCTAGGTATAAAATTACTACACTCTGAACACCATGAGGTAATCAGAGATGGCAAACTCGAGACAAAGCAGCTTAATTCAAAATGACACTACAGAAAAAAACCCAGTTCAGAGTCTAGAGTGGGCTGTTAGGAATTGGGAACAAGTTTCCAAAATTATTTTAAACAATGAGATTTTGTGCTTCTTAAAGGCTTTTCTAAAAGAAGTCAATGCTTTGTTTAATTGGAAATAGGAAACCAACAAAGCTTACCCCTAAATATATTTAAAAGCTTTGTAAATGGATTATCTGAGCACAGCAGGCATCATGCTTTTGGTAAGTGCAAGATGATATAAGCCTTAGGGAACTTTTGAAGATAGTTCATTCAATAATTCATTCACTTCCCTCTAATACTGTGTTGAAGAAACGTTAAACACTGACTCTGCTTTAATAAGTGAATGATCATTCAAAATGTGGTTTCCTCATAGGATTAATTCAATTTGCCATCTTCCTCAAAGTAACCCTTTACAAGGCACTATCAGGAAAAAGGCTCAAAAGCAGAGGACAGTGCATTCAGAACCAGATATCTTATTACCACGCTGGCACTAGTTCTTTCTGAACTACAGATACTGAGTTTGAAGCACAGATATTGCAGATGGTGACACATTTTTGTGTTTTGGCACAACATCTGAAGCTCTCTTCTAGACCTGATTATTTGATACAGGCAGCTTCCTGCATAGGAGGGAAGGCTTTCAAAAATCTTTCAAGATTTTATTTTGGGAACTGCTTGAGTGATCTTAGGCAAAATTCAAGAGGATTATATTGGCTGCAGGAACACAGGAATTTGAGGACATGACACGCCATTGTGTCCCACATTCCTGCTCTGGGAAATGGTGCAGTGTGTACATAAGAGCTGGAGAAAGGTATGCACAAATGCCCTGCAAAACACCATAAAAAGATAAGATTGATGCCTACTTTGAGCCCTTTGAAATGACAGGAGGAATTAAATAAACCAATGCAGATTATTCAATAATTTGAAAATCTTTCTTTATGGGGAACAAGCTCCAATTTTCAAGCAGATTAGAGAAGTGCTCAATTTTGGACGGCAAGGTTTGAAATCTGACTTTATTTGGGATTAACTGCTGTGCTTTTGATCATTTAATTGTTGCCTAAAAGCAGCACTTAAAAGAAACCACTAAGACTCAGTTTGTGAGTTTTAGAAATCAGGCATTCTTTAATCGGTGCCGGGTACATGGGTCATTATTTTGCCAAAATGCCCACCGAGGTATCTTCACTACATGATTATTCATTTTCCCTTCACTGCATTCCTGTTACATATTCATGACATTTCTCAATACTTAGTAGCATGTATGCATTTCCTCATGAGGTCTCTCAGGGGCTTCGTTGAGGGTCCTCGATGGTCTCGTCTGTCTGGAACCACCCAAAGTTCTAAGTGACCGCCTTGTGAACTTCTTCAAGACAACACACCTGGTTATAGAGTAACTGGGTGTAACCTGGCTGGCTGCCTCAATTCCCCTCCTCCTCGTTTCTTTTAATCACTTGGCACAGGGCATGGCTCCACACTGACTTCAGTGAATACTCACTGCTTTAAATCCTTGGAGTACATTCCCTGTCTTTTGGTCCCATGTGAGACTGTGAACACTGTGTTGTATTAAGAGACCACAACCTTACATTTTCCCTGTAAAAATAAGATTGAAAATGCTAAGAAGTGAATTAGACAAGTAAAGGTGCTTCAGCGTGCTGGTGGGCTACTACATCTGCTCAGGTAAGCCCAGTAAAGCTCCTGAAGACATCAGTGCCACCAAAAAACCAAGTTCACTCAGCCTTTCCTTCCTGTAGACAGTCTTCAAAATTATGTAGGCTTTGGGAGGACTCAGAAGGAAAAAGCCGGAAAGAATAGTAAACCCCCACTTTGTGCATCACACATCCCTTGAGATCTACTCTGAGGCAGTTTACAGAATCTCTGTGCAACCTCCAACAGGTATTAAGAACTATTAAGGTATATTTGTGGGATGTTTACAAAGGAACTTTTTGAGGTCCAAGTCAAACTTTATGTACATGGATGTTTATGGTTACATTCCTTTTCCTATGTTAGATTGCCCAGTATTACTTCTTTCTTAGGACCAGTTTTATCTTGGCTTTGATAACTCCATTATCAGTGTGAATCTGATGACATACAGCTAAATAAGGTTTGCTATTAAGGTTGGAATATTCTTTATTTGCAAGACCTGTGGATCATTTAGACAGAGGAGTACCTCTGTTTTCATCCCAACTGTGGATTTTGTGCAGGCCTTCATGGCCAGAGGTCCATATTCCCTTTCACTGAAGAAATGGAATTACATGCATCATATCCAGGTTTATGATTTCTCTAGCCTAGAACTAGAGCTGAACCTGACTACTTGAGACAACTTCTGACCTTCTATTTCAATCCTTCTACTATCCAAAGACTATGAAAGACATTTCAGGAAAAAAAAAGTCAACTCCAACTTGAGAAGCTATTTATGAAAATTTGCAGAATCACTGAGTAATTCAGCTTCAAGCCAATTCTCTGCTCAAAGCAGGGAAACTTCAAACCAGATTGGTTGATCATGCCTTTGACCAGTCAAGTTTTGAAAATATCCAGTGATTACTGTTTTCTTCTCTTCTTGCTTTTCCCCCTTGTTTTGTTTGAATGCAGGAATTTCTCAAGTGATTCCTCACTAATACAGTGCAACTAAGCAGAGCAGGCAGTTAAAGGGTTCTTGTAAATCACAGGCTGTAAATCACTGACCCATTAAAAAAATGCTGATTCATATGTAATCAGACACATAATGCTCCCATTTCTCAATTTCTAAGATTATTTAAGATTACAAAAATGGATATTAAGGAATTAGTGTCCAATCCAGTTTTCAGTAAAGTAATGGCAATATTCCAAGATAATGAGTCAAGTGAACTTCCAACACTAGAATGAAAACATGGGTGAAAGAAATTCCTTAGGAATTATTGCAATGTCACAGGGTTTTTACTGTGCACTAAGGAAAGCTCCAAGAACTCTCAGTGTCAGGTGAGGACACAACGCTTGGGTGAAAAGCCACCATTTTCCTATTTGTTGAGTCTGTCCTTTCTAATACCTGAACTCAGAGGGGTGATCCAAGGGCAACAGGTTCCAGAACAGTTTGCTTTCTGAGTTTGGTACACCATTAATGAAAAACACTGTCATTCAGATAAATTCAATGGTTAGAACTGTCCACACGAAAGCAAGAAACCTGATTGTTAAGGTCACATTAACCTCTTTCCAGTGACAAATCTCAAATACACTGGTCCTACTGTGACTTTTCCTTTTTATCCCACAGGAAAAGAGGATAGAGCTTTGTGGTCTGACTCAAAAGAAAATGTAGCTTTATAGAACCACCCAACCATAGAATGGTTTGAGCTGGAAGAGACTTTAAAGATCATCTAGTTCCAACCTCACTGCCATGGGCAGGGACACCTTGCACTAGACCTGCTTGCTCACAGCCCTGTCCAAGCTGGCTGGGCACACCTCCAGGGATGGGGCATCCACAGCTGCTCTGAGCAAACTGTTCCAGTGCCTCACCACCCTCACAGTGAAGAACTTTCATCCTAACATCTAATCTAAACCTGCCCTCTTTCAGTTTAAAGCCATTCCTCCTTGTCCTATGGGCCGTCGCCTTTAGCACAAGCAGGTGCAACTTAACCTCTTCTCCTTTAGCATTAGTCCCTGCTCAGGAATTTCAGCCATGCTCAGCTATTCAGTGATCAGCTGCAATCACAGGAACAGAAACTGTGGACACTGTGAATGATGAATCCACAATTCTAGGTGCTCCTAGAACCCTGGATCCACCAGGAAAGACAGGCTGGGTGAAGTGGTCCCCACCCTTAGTAGCTGGAGGTACCCTCACCAGAAGACATGCTCTTTCTTCCATCAGGTTAAATGTGCTTTTGCCAACAGAAACTGATGCTGATCTTTTTTTCCTTTTGTTCCCCCCACCCTGGCAGTTGTAGTTTGTACAGTCAGAGGAACAGGCAGACCTACGGTGTTGGCACCTTCTAAACCACCTGGCGTGTCTTGCTGGAGTCAGACAGAGCCCACTATTTGGCATCAGGATACATTTTGGTGGCTCCCACTGCATTAGGTTTTTCTGAAGTACACATGAGTTTCTTGTGAATTTAGACTGAAACAGGTGCTCCCATTTCCTGCATATGCCTCTGTCTTCCCTATTGCTTATTCATGCTTGTTCAGATCCTGGAGCACTGCAACTCCAAACATATCCAGATGCATCGGGGAGGTGAAAATCATATGAAACCTTTTTTTCATTACTTGGATAAAGCCATAATAATGCATACTAACAAGAAAAATCTAGTAAGTTTATAAAAAAGGCATAGATCTGGGAAATACCCCAGCTAGCTCACAAAAGATGTATGCTTGTGTTCAGAGACAGCAGCATGACAAAGCACCAGGTTAAATGCAGCATTTGAGAGAAAAATCCTCAGTAACAGGATGAGGACACCCATGCCAGAAAAATACAGCCATTAAACCGTCCCCATGCATTGCCAGGGACAGGACGCAACATCTTTCACCTCCCACTGAACTTTCCACCAGTCAGTGGAAGGAAAACCTCCCTGGCTGAAGAAAGAGCATGGCTTCTGTCTTCCACTGGCAGCCCAAGGCACCTCGCCCACTGAGCTTCCCTCCAGCAGAGGGGAGTGCAGCCTGTACAGCAGGAGCTGTCAGAAACTCCAGGAAAAGGGAAGAGCTTGACATTTTCACCAAGGCTGTAATGATGATTTCATCCTGCACAAATATCAGTAAAAAGCATCGTACTCCTTCTCATGTAACTCAGAATAGTAGGAAAAGCAGCCTGATGTTAGCCAGCTTTCAGAGGTAATGAAGTTTGGAGAGAAGTGGTGATAAATGAGAATATTGCTGCAGATCTGATCCCTGCTTACCAGGATTTACAGAGAACTGGTCGCCTATTTTGTTTACAGTGCCAAGTGAATACTGGCAAAATGTGTTTGCAAAATTGTTTGCTGGGCCAAACCCACAGTTCAAGTTATCTCTACCCATTTTACTTTTCTATAAAGTATCTGCTCTCTACTCTTTCACTTACACAAATTTTTTAGTGGGTTTTTATGTGTGGACTGCAATGGATTCATATTTTCCTCTTGATATGGCTAAACATGTTCCAGAACATTTTCAGTTGCCCTAAAAAGATACTATACAGCAAAATAAACCTTAACTTCCAGCCTTTTGGTATAAGCAGGTAAGCCCATTTGTCACAGTATAGCCTTCTGAGGGAGTAATAATCCACCTCAGTGTGGTTGAGGTCACTGCTAAAAGTTTTGCAGGACAAAAACCAGACAAAACTGAGGGAGTCAGGCACAAAGACACACACTTGCATGATTCTTCTTGCAATTTTCATTTCAAAAATTGATTTTCAAAATGCATTTGCTTTAGTATCGAGCTGTATTATCTCCTTATTGCTCTTTCAAGATCACATTTGTCCATATCAATCACCATAATTGCTGTACTGTAAAGAAAGTCCACGAGAATTATGTCTGCAAAGATTTCACAATTCAGTGCTAGAAAGAGCCCAGACCATTAATGTAGTGTAAGAGTAGTCTAAAATCCAAATGTGTCTTGGAGTGATTGTCTTTGTCCTTGGGTACATTTCATCTGTTACCTCCAAAGGGGAGCCAAGGAATCCTTTCCTTTGTGCTAGTGAGATTGTGCTCTCATTTAAAGTCTTTTTCCTACCTACCACACAGCATCATGCTTTGGTCCTGTCCTGGACATTTCCTGACCTGGGCTCACCTCTCTGCTTCACTTCCTCAGTATAGACTGAGTAAATCAGTTTGTTCCCAAGGGAATGCAGTGTCAGCAGATTTAGACACCAGCTGTGGTAACTTTAGTTTCATTTTGCTCTGGAGAACTGGCATCTGATCCAGTGCATAAACATGTTTGCCAGACTTCTTCACTGAGGAGGGTAAGAGGAATGGATAGCTCTCATAAGAAATATATGTCAGAAAGGCAAGGATGTTATTAATATGAAGAAGTAGTAAAAGTAATAAGCCATATGGAACAGCTACCAGACAGAAATCAGAGTCTGTCAATAGAAAAGCAGAAACAGCACAACTTGTTCCTCTGTCTCCAGATACAGGACTTGATAATAAATTACCGTACCATGAAGATAAGAGATATTTAGATAGCCTAAAAATGTTTAACCTTTCTTATATCTAGAGCATCTTTTAAGTTAAATTTCTAACACAGCTTGTGGAAAGAGATGCTAGGACCCTTGGCATCTCTCCCTGTTCAAAGTACAAATAAAAAGGCTCTAGAAATGAATCTGCGAGGCTGTCCATACATCATCTGTATTGCGTATTATGCAATTTTTTTAAATAAAACATTTATTTTGTCACACAAATACACGCGTTTTCACCACACCACCAAGGTGATATCTGCATTTTACCAAACAAAAGTTGTAATTGGCATTTGACTCCAGAGAATGAAATGGGGATTAGGGCTTCCTTTTCAAGTTTACAGGATATAAAACCACATTTGTAGTGGCACAGGCTCACATGCCTTGTCTTCTCTTATTTGATCTCTGTCTGTGATACCTTGGTCCCTTTTCTCAAGCCATCCTAACCTCCCTCCCAACCAGTCTGGGTTACCCAGTCTCTTCCTCTACCCAAATGCCATTTTCCCAGCTCTCAATCCACACCTTCACCTCAAAGCCAGACCTTTCTCAGCCTATCCCCCCATCTCTCTCCCCACCCTCTGCAGTGCAGTCTACTTTTCCCTGTGGGGCTGCCAGGAGTTTGTTACTGCTGATACCAATATCCATGCTCATGATCAGTAACAAGATGTGCTACCCTGCCACCCAAACCAACCAAGTTGTTTCTAGTTTACACACCTATGGATGTGGTTCCAAGCAGCCAGTACACAGCATACAGGAGGAAAGGGGAGAGGAAAGGCCCTTAAACTGCCCAGCTTGCACTACAAAGAGCAGTTCATTGCCAGGCCAGGCTTGGACAAGCCACTATCACTGTCTATCTTGTTCCAGAAACAGAACCAATCTCTTCCCTGACTGTGCTGTTCAGAGACCATTGAATCTGATCACACATTCAGAGGATCACAGGTAACCCGAAGAAACTGAGACCAAATTCCCTAAACCACAGTCAGGGAGAGCCTGGAAGCAGAAAGCACTAAGCAGTCTGGTTTTGACTGCTGCCCATCCAAGGGATTGAAAGGGGAATTGCTTCCCTCAGAGGTAGACAAGTCCCCATCTTTTGAAAGCCCTCCCCCAAACTTGGCTTCTCCTAGACTGGAGAAGCTGCTGGAGTCCCCAGCTTCAGACTCAACCTTCATTTTGAAGCAGCTGGTGCTATCACTGTATGATACAGAAACTCCTGTGTGGTTCATCTGTGAGCTCACTGACCAGCCCCCTCCTTTTCCCAGTTTTCCCTTTAAACAGTCAAATAACTCAATCAGTCCCTGTATACACTCTGCCTCATCTGCCGCCCACCACGAAGAGCAGGGACAGTGTGGGAGGCATTGTTAAGGAAACTTCCCAGTCTGGCCATTCACGAGACTCTGGCTGTCACACCCCCAAAGCCAGGAATTTTATCTGCTGGGACCGGAGCCCCTTCACAGGGGGCCCACTGGTGCCACCCCTGGCACCCTGCACAGTCCACTCACATGCAGTCAGACCAGGTTTCCTTACCCATCTGACACCAGGTTTTCCTCAACAGACTCTCAGCTGTCTCGTTCCATAAAGCCATTTATTCACGGTGCAGTAACACAGAAAAAGCCTGTGCTGGTTCCTCTGAAAAGGTCCCCAGCAAAGGAACCTCTGGGGTTTTATACCCTCACAGTCTAACCTGCATGCCAGTCTTGCTCTTCCTCCTCAGTCCCCTGCTCCTGCTCCCCTCTCCGTCTCCATCCACCTCTCTGGCATCACCCATCTCCTTTGTTATCCAAAAGGTCGGCAGCTCCCTGCTTGTTGCTGTGTCTCTCAGTGTCCATTTACCTGGCCATCACCTATCCTCATGTCCTTGGTTATCCCAAAGGTTGGCCATTCATGGTCTCTTGTCTCGGCTGCCACCCACAGCTCAATCTGTGGCTCTCAAGCTGAGCTACCTGGACCAGGTGTACTCCTGAATAGGCATCCCTGATGCTGAGCCATGGGAATTTAGCTAGTACGGAGAAATACCACCTTTTAAAAGCCTGGTAAGTATACAAAGGCAAAATTATCCACATCAAGCAAAGGGATAAAATAAACACTGTGAGATTTTCCCCCTCTTCACCAAATGGGCAAACAGCGAACGCTCACCAGGTTTTCTTTGCAAGTGAAGCAGTTCATAAAACAAACCAAAGCACTTCCCAAATCTCAGCAATAGTACGGATCATTTCCGAGTAACACATCCCATGGAGAGAGCTCTTTGCAGGGGCTGCACCAGCCAAAACAGGATTAGCAAGTGGTAGAAATAAAAAGAAATTTTCACACTTTCACTCTCGCAGTGAAAGCAGTCACTGCTAGAGTAACTCAAAATGTGCAAAGTGCTTTCGTGCTAAAAGATACCCAGGCTTGGGAAGAAAATATACAGGATGGGATCCCATGCCACCAAAATGCCACCACTTTTGAGGACAAGCATTGAAACTGTTAAATCAGATTTCACATTCCTGTTCCAAGGCATTCAGAGGCACATGGAAAATGCTGACTGCAAGACACCTTGTACTTGGGCTCTTGAGATTATGTAGAACAAAATAGATTTATAGTCTCAAATATACTGCAAAGTCTGACTGTCACCTGTCCTTGTATGCTACATTGTCATTATTCTTTGGGGACATTAAAATGGACAGTCCAACCAAAACAGAGTTCTCCATGCTTAATTCTGTAAATTCATACCGTGGCACAGCCTCTCTGTGAACAGCCTTAAAACTCAGTGGCAGGAAGGAAAATACACCAGGCAAAAAGTTATTCTTTCAGCAGGTATGTAGACCAGACACAGTCATTATACCTCTGTCTGCACTCTGTGTGATCACACGCTGCTGGGGACAGATTCTAGGGCACACACCACACAAACTCCTATTCCTTGCCATCTTTACCCAGCATATTAGCTGACAGTGCAGGCCATAGGAATTATTATCCTCTTAAACAGCCTTTGACAGATTAACTATGGAAGAGTTTTTTAATTATTTTTTTTAAGCTTCCTCTCATTTAGATTTTTAGTTTGTGCAGCATCTTCTGGCAGGAGCTCCACAGTTTTGCTATGCAACAAAGGATCTATGCAGAAGAGTTCTTTCTTCAGTCTCTTTTAATATTCCTTTAAAAAATCCTTGAACATTTTTCAATTTTAAGAAGCAGTAGCTGCTGTTTCTCTGTTCTCACTCTCATACATGAATATGAAGGACCTGATCTCAGCCCTTTCAGTTGTTTTCTTCCCACTCATATTTAAATTCTTCTTAAAGAACATTCACCCATACCTTGGTTCCCAGATCCCTTCCTCCTGTCTCCTCATTGCTTCCATGGTATTCTCTGACACAGGGTGCACAAAGCTTCATGCCATGTGCCAGTCTGAGGCACGTGTGGGCTTTATACAGCAGGATGACAATGTTGTCTGGTTTTCTCTGGATATCTTTCCTAATAGTTACTCACACCCCATTTCTCTTTTTGACCATGCTGAGCTGCAAATTGATGTTTTCAGAAATTTCTCAAATCTTCAGATCCTCTTTGTAAATGGTACGTGATAATTTAGAGACAAACAACATATAAGCATATTGAAGGCTCCCCCGCACGCACAGATATAATTTTGCAGTTAAATAAAGTGAATCTTATTTGCAAGTTGATTCTGAAGCTCTTAATTCAGTTTGAACCATCCAGAACAGGTCTGTATCAACATCAAGCTTGGCCATATTCTCCTAGACCCCATGGATGAGATTCCACAGGCAGGATCTCTCTGTGGAGAAAATCAGCATTTATTCCTCCTTTACCTTTTAAAACATTTACTAATATGCTTTCCCACACAGACCCATTTCTTATTTCTACATCCCCACTAATTTTTTTCTTTATTGTGTTTTCTTACTAATGTGCTTGGCAGATCCAGGCCCCTGCAACACCCAGTGCCACCATCAAGTCTGCAGAACTTATCTGAGGCCTCTGCAGCCTGTAGAGGTTTATTCACCAGCCTAATGTTAACTCCATCTAGTTTTCCTCCCTCTTTATCCTGTAGTGAATTTAACAACCTGACAATCACTAAGATCTTTCAGAACACTGCTCAAATTACTACTGTCTTTATTCCAATTTTCTTCTTAGGTGGGACATGAAAAAATCTCATCAGCTCAATCAATGAAAGCTCCTGTCACCCAGCACCTGCCCTTCCCTGCCCCCACAGAGAAGGGAAAATTTTAAAACCTCTCAAAAAAAAAAGTGAAGGTTCTTAATTTAGGCGGGGGAAAAAAATCATACCATAAAAGTTTATAAGGGAACAGCAAATGAAGGGGCTGCACTGGAGAACATATGTTCATTCTGCAGAGACACCCCAGCTGACGCCAACAGAACACCGGCTGGTCCCATGCTTCTCATAGCACCAGCTGACTCAGTTCTAGGCAGATAGGAAACCTTAGCAGGATCACGCTGCAGTTCAGCTCTGCAAAGGAGTTGAAATTATTAAGAATCTGTCACTGCTTCCACATACACTGGAAGCACAGACATCAAATTCTTTGTACATGTTAAAATCAGAATCCTTCTATTTCCGGCAAGCTGAAGAGCTTAGACCATTAAGAATGAGTGCCTGGGCTTGAAAAGACACGTTTGATCTAGAAGACCTAGCTACAGTTTGAGTGAAGGCTACAGTTTAGCTAAAAGCATAATTCAGCTGCAAAAAAGTGTAGGGGTTTATTCCAATTTTTTAATTGTCTTACTAAATCCACGTTGGAAGATACCACATCATCTACTCTGATCTGGCAAGCCTTATGCTGCTGAAGAAAGCATGCTATGTGGTCACTCAGGTTTCTGGGAGGTAATGACCCATGGTAATAAACATACTGGTCACCACTGGAGGTTCTTTGAGAGCTACCCTCTAACCCTACCCGCCTACACACCCCTGAATCATGAGGTGTCCCTGAGAGAAGGCTGATCATCAGGTACATATTGCAACGGGCTGCAAGTGGATCTGGTGCAGTTCTTGCCCTCTAGAGGTATCCACAAATGATAGCAATAGGTAGACTGAGGATCACAGGTACTTTGTGTATGCGGTCAAACTACTCACTAAGGCACCCACTGGACAAGAACCACCTCTAGTACTTTCCCACTGTCATATCCAGAGGTCCACCTGCACCAACCACCTGATTCTTATACAACAGAGTAGCAAAAGGCCTCTACCCAACAGACCATCAAGAATTAAAACAGGCTACTGAACTCTGCAAAAAGAGAGTGTTAAAATGACTAACATTATCTAAAAGCCAGCTGTTCTAGATTTTTTCACACAGGCCTCAGTATGTCACTGTACCTGATAAACCATAACAACTCATTCTTTCCATTTTCCTTCTGTGGCACACATTTGTGCATCTTTAGCTGCCTGTGCTATTTAATCTCCTCCAAGCCAGGAGGTGACATGAAGGAGGTTGTGGCACAGCAGGACTGCTAATCAGGGCTAATTGTGGGGATCGGACCGGCCGGGAGACAAACATTGAACTGCAACTGTTTTACCAGAAGAGAGCAAGGATATATGCAAAGATGCCATCTCTACCAGACAGGATTTTCCAGACTGAACCAGACTTTTCAGAGCATAACACAAAAATAAGGTTAGAACCCAGAAAAGCCCCAAAAACCCAGATACCGAAAACAAAAATCTTTTAAATGTTTCTGAAGAAATGAATGTTCTTGGCAGATAAGATGGGCCATTTCTAAACTAAGGACTAATTTTCACAAAGAGCTTTTTTTAATTAGCATCACCTTCACTAGTGGAAACAACAGACCCAGGGGTAGGGAGGGCAGGATGCTTGAACAGGAACTTATTGATCCAATAGCCCCAGTTAAAACATTTTTCAAGTGCTGTGAACAGGGCATAGATACTCATGGTCAATGGTAAAACAGAAAACCTATTAGTATAACGGAGGTCCAAGCATTTTTCTGAAGCTTTTATGCTCTCTTGGAGATGTCCGAGCCCCCTGACCTGTCCCAGTCATGGGGATGATGCCTGGGGAGCAGAGCAACCCACAAAAGAGAATAGGCTTTGCCTGTGCAGCACTGGAGTCCTGGTTTAGAGTTATACCAAACTATTTCCCATGAGACTCCCTTGAGTTCGTACTTGATATGATATTTTTCATGTGCTTGTAAGGCTGCCTCAGCCAGCTACTTCCAGCTGTGGATTGTATCCATCTCCTTGGAGGGAAGGAGATCTTTCATGCCACTTTGCAAATGTTATCCCACTGTCCTTGCCATAGGAGAGAGGGGGAAATAATGCCTCTTACTGCCCTTCCTCCCAAAATACAGCTGTCTAAAACCCTCCTCAGGCAGAGGCTCAGCATGGAAAATTTTAGCCCCAGAGATGAATGTCTCAGAAAGTTATAGGGAAACGAAAACAAAAGGGATTGAATAGAAACTGACTTACGACCTCAGTGTGAGTAGTTAGTACTAGAGCCCAGACCAGGGATTGCTTGTGACAGGTTGAAAGCAATCTTCCTCACACCACTCACAAAAATTAATCAAAGACCTTGGGAATTTTGATTTATAGATCATATATTTCTAACAAGGATGTATTTATTATTATACATCAGAAAATATCCATATTGATGAGACTTCGCTAAACTAGAGCTGTCAGATATTTATTTGTGCAGTCACTAGAAATAATGTTATTAAACTATCCAAAGGCAGCTTTCAAAAGCAAGAAAAATAAATTCCAAATTGGTTTAAATAAATGAATTCATAATAATCACAGCTGAAGTATCAAATGATCAATCTCTGTCTCCACCGCCTTCCAATCCTGAATATTTAATTAGCAGAAGACAAAACACAGAGCAAGGGTTAGGATGTCTGGGAGTAAATCTGGAGCCAGCCCACTCCCATGAAAGAAGAGCTTGGCATTCTGCTCGGGGCCTCCTGGTGGGTAATCAACAGTCCTCAGTTCCAGGAAACTTCCTCCATCAGTCCTTGGATCTTGGAAATACAGAGAATCACAGAATCACTGAGGTGGGAAGGGACTGTGGCCAGGCTCAGATGAGGTTGTTCAGGGCCATGTCCAGCTGAGGTTTGAAGGTTCCAAGCAAGGAGATCCTACAGCCTGTCTTGGGCTTCTGTGCCCATGTTTGAAAAACCCTACAGGAAAGAATATTTCCCAGCACATATTGTTATATTCCTCTGGCTGCTGACCTTTTGTATGCCTCAAAAGAGTAGGGATGTTGGGGGCAGTGCTGATATGGTGAAGGCCAGTGTTGTGCCTCACATGCTGAAGGTCCTCTGGGTATTATTACTGCTGAGCAGTAGTGGGAAGATGAGACTTGTCTCCAATGCGTGAGATGTTCCTGAAATGTCCTCTCCTGAGCAACATCTTCCCACCCACCAATACATGGTTCATGGCAGCTGGGCAGGAGCCATTTCCTCCCCCAGGTTCAGGCAGGTCTTTAATGTCAGAGAACCCAGAGGCCACTAGTTAATCAACTCACAGGGGAAAAAAAATGTCTGGGGCGTATTTCTGACAGTACAAACAGAAGCAGCAGGCAAAATCAGCTTTCTTCTGAGAGTGAAGCAAATTGGGTAGATTTAGATTAGACAGAAGGGTGGATGCACCATCCCTGGAAGTGTTCCTGCCAGGTTGGACAGGGCTTTGAGCAACCTGGTCTAGAGCAAGGTGCCCCTGCCCATGGCAGAGGTGTTGGAACTGCATGACTTTTAAGGTCCCTTCCAACCCCAACCTTTTAATTATTCTGTGATATAATTTTGGGCAGATACTCTTGAGGAAGAGAAAAAAATTAGGACGTGCAATAATTGACGGGACATGACATGAAGGTCTGCTGCTCTGCCAGCCTGGAGCTTGCTTTCAGACCCCTGAGAACATGCAGGAAATTATTAATGATTACCTAGTAATTATTTTAATTGCATATTAAATCAGTCCTGTGTTGTATGAAGTGCATTAACAGCATTAAGTGGCAATGTGTGAAGTATAAGCAGTAATACCCAGCAGTAAGATATTCTGTTTTCTCCTCTTCTTTCCTCTCTCTTCCCGGAGAGGTGGTAAAGAAGGAAGCCACTCACGGAGTTTGAAGGTAGGAAAAGAGAAGCTTGGGATGCCCCAGAGTTGTGCACTTCCAGCTTTAAGGCCTCAGCATTAGCAGTGTGAGCTATTTCATGCTTTTTGGTGGGAAGTGATACTTCTGGCCTTTGTATTTCAGTTTCATGGACCATGAAATACTTCTGAAATATTTCACCCTTGACAGGTTTATGGACAAATAGATATCTTTCTTTTATATTTAGCCATATTCATGCACAAGTTATCCAGTTCTAGTCACACTAACACTGACGTTACACCCTTGCATTGCTATTTGAGTTTGAATATTTATCTGCTCCGGTTTGTACTATTGCAACAGGGAGGTGCAAAGAACTGCCCTTTTTCAGCCCCCATAGCAGGAGTTGATGCCTTCAGCAAGGCTTCCACATATCCAGGAGACCCTGGAGCACAAAATTGCCAGTGGGTAAACAGATACCTTCTCAGCCTCAGAAAGACAGCATTAACAGGTGATTTCAGCTTTGCCCTTTGTATTCAAACACGTGTATGGACTCGTGTCACTTAGAGGCTGTAAGTCACCAGCACACCAAATGGGCACATTTTTTTGAATGAGGTAAAAGGTAGATGAACAGAGCTGGGAGGATGTCTCCCACTACCCATCCCTGAATGGAGTGGGACACAAGACCGCTGGGATGTGTGGGGAAGGGCCAGCAGAGCAGTGAGCAGGCCAGAGAGTTCAAGGGGATGATGAAGAGGAGCATGTGGCATGGTTGCTATTTTATAGTAAGACACACGTGCCTACAAAGACACGAGGCTAGGAAGCATTGGGCACCATAAACAGAGAGGGACAAGCACTGAGAGGCTGTCAGAGATGGAAGAAGGACTTCAGCTGCCTTACAAAAAGCCTTTCCTCCACTGATGAGTTAATAGCATGCATCTTGGGTGGAGACAAGGGGTTGGATAGCAAGTCAATGGAGAATATGCACACGGCATCTCTTGCCTCAAGGGCATCAGCAGTGTCACCCCTAGACATCTCTCCCTACCCTGCAGGTCAGTGAGAGCCCTGGTAAATCTATGGACCATACAAGGTTGACAACACAAGGGAGAAACTCTTTCTTCAACAGGCAGCAGGATCTGGAACGAGGGGTGCTGCAGTAGGCAGTGAGAAGCTGCCAGTTCTTCCAGCACAGGCATGAGCCAGGTTTTCTGTTTCTGGATTGCCTTCCCTCTAGGAGCCAAAGATGCTCCCTGCAAGTGTCTGGACAGATGACAGCATAAGAGGGAGGCCACTGACACACTGAGGAAGGTAAGACTGGGAAAATGTGAGGTATGAGGACCACCTCTGCTGGGGCTCCCACAGAGGTACCACCCCCTCTGACTGCGAGCGTGCCTGGCTTTGTCAAACCACCATGGAGCTGGTGGATAATAGTGGCTTTGGATCAAAACACATTTTCTCAGTGAAAGCAATTTTGCTGAATTTAGACTCTTTAATTTCAGCAATACGCATCAGTGGCTCTTCATCCTGATTACAATGTTCATCTCCAGAAACACTATTTCCACAGAATTGCTGATTAATGTTATCACACCAACAAGGTTTCAGAGATGGAAACACTCTGGAGAAAAGTTGTCAAGATCCTATCACCTCAACGTGACTTCAGATGCAAGGGAGCCCTTGAGGAACAGGATGGGAGCTCCCTCCTATACCCAGAGGGCTAAAAATGTGAGTCCTGGGATAACAGACACCTTTAGAAAAAATTCTGCGACCAACCTTTCTTCAGATAAAGCACTGCTTTTATCGTGGCAAGTCCACTGGCCTGGGTGAATCTGGTCATGGTTTCACGGCAAGGAAAGAAATCAGAAGATGGGATCTCCTGTCTATTCAAAACAAAGGAGTATAAGGCCATAAACAAAGTGTAGAGAAGATAGATTTCTGAAACTCACAATATTCAACCATTCAGGGCTCCAAAACCTCCTCTGGCTGCAGAACAACCAGCAGAGCTGTACAAGTGACATTCACAGCTGAACCAGACCTGCCTTTGGGTGCCTACTCCCAGGTGGTTTGCCACGATTGGAAGTGCTCAGCTCCATTCTTTCTGCCTCTCTCTTTGCTTCATCCATCACAAAAGTGTGAACATTTGGAAACCTTCAACTGTTGTGTTACTACATTTCTGTCATGTTTGCTCCTGTTTTCTGGGACAGGTGCCATTTTTTTATTTTTATTTTTTTTTTTGCCATAGCAGTTGTACCACCTGCCTCACTGGTGAGAAAAATATTTGCTTTCCCTAACTGCATTATAGCTGTACCTAGAACCCAGCAGAATCAGACATTTCTATTCTAAGTGCCTCCATACATCCAGTAACAGACAGGAGTTGCCTTTCAATCCAAAGAGACACGACAGAAGAAACAAAGTCTTACAATTTCTGTTTTGCACAGGAATGAACCAGAACAGAGAAAGATCAAACAAGATACCCAAATTCTGCCTGCAGACAAAGCTTCTAGTTGCTAATGCACCTGGCCCAAGCATCTGTGATGCAATGGGCTGGTTTCCATAGGAAACACCAAAGAGTAATTCTTGCACTGCCCTTGGGTGCTGGCTATATAAAGCAACTGGATAGCAGGATTGGTAAAGGCCTGAGGCTATGAGCCTGGCATGGTTTGTAGGGAGGGGCAGCAGGTTGGACCAAGCTAGCAATTCCACAGGAAAGCCATGCAGAACAGAACCTTCCACTTTCCACTTTTGCAGGTTGAGAATTAATTTTTTAATTACCCAGTCTCATACAAATTACACATATTAGAGAGATGGACAATCACCAACAATATGAACTCTAACAAGGGCAAGCACTGGTTTCTGCACGTGGGATGGGGCAATCCTGGTTGTGTGCATAGGCTGGGGAATGAGAGGCTGGAGAGCAGAGCTGAAGGAAGGGACCTGGGGGTCCTGGTCAATGGCAAGTTGGATATGAGTCAGCAGTGCCCTGGCAGCCAGGAGGGCCATCTGTGTCATGGGGAGCATCAGGCAAAGCATTGCCAGCCAGGTGAGGGAGGGGATTGCCTTGCTCTGTTCTGCACTGGGGCCGCCTCACCTGTGTGCAGTTTGGGCACCACAATATAAGTCATTAAGCTATTAGAGAGGGTCCAAAAAGGGCCATGAGGATGCCAAAGGGTCTGGAGGGGGATTTGTATGAAGAGCACTCAAGGTCACTTGGTTTGTTCAGACTAGGGAAGAGGAGACTGAGGGGAGACCTCACTGCAATTACAACTTCCTTACCAGGGCAAGCGGAGGGGCAGGTACTGATCTCTTCACTCTCTTGACCAGACTTGGGGAAACAGTACGGGGAGATTGGATATCAGGAAAAGGTGTTTCACCCAGGAGGGTGGTTTAGCGTTGGAACGGGCTGTCCAGTGAAGTGGGCAGCACCAAGCCTGTCAGAGTTCAAGAAGTGTTTGGATGATGTTCTCAGACACATGGGGTGACTCCTGGGGTGTGCTGTGCAGGGCCAGGAGCTGGACTCAGTGATCCTGTTGGGTCCCTTCCAACTCAACATATTTTATGAGTCTGTGATTCTATACATTTCAGAGAACAGGGTGGTGTTTGGGCAGCAGACGGGAGTATCAGAGAGGACAGAGGTGAAGAAGTGGCTTACACCACAGTGGTGATCAGAGAAAAAAAGAAAGTGTAGTGATTCTCCCTGAATCCCTGGGGGGCAGCTGGAGAAAATTCCTATGCACTGTAAAACCAGAAACTCCCGTTTTCCAGGATCCACCTCAGGTATGAATTTTAGCTCCCAGGCTCATCTTTTGGTGGCGTGTTTGGAGATCTCCCTTGATGATCAGGATGGGAAAATGAGAAACAAAGGGACTGTTTAATGCAGAATGTTCCCTCACTGGTAACCAAGTGTGCTGTCCTTTACAGACTGTTTGTCTCTGTTTGTGCTATTGTACCAAGGTTTCTTGGCTTCCCTCGCATAGTTTCCGTGGTGCGTTGGGTGCTTTTGAAGCATATTGTGTTACATAAAGCAGCTCATTTTAACATCACATGAATTGTGCCATCCTCTCCCTGCCCTGTGCTTCAGGCTCCCAGCAGCTATGTGATATGTAAGAGAGATGCCACTGCCACAGTGAACTCTGTGCAGACTCAGGTGGCTTTTAGCAAGCAAGTGATGCTGCTATCAGCGTTGGGCCTGATCCTAACCAGGTGTAAACCGCTGCAGCTACTCACACCGGGATGTTTCCAGGAAAACAAATAAATCAAGGGAAAAAAAAAAAAGGCAGCAGGATTTTTTCTTCTTCCTTGGCAACCAGCAATTCGTCGTTTTCCAGCTGTGGTTTTCAAGGTTTAGATGACAACCCAAATATTTTCACTGAAAACAAAACTTTCAGGGAAACCCTCTGTCTCTTTCAGTTTTTTTTCCAAAGGCAAAACATCCAACAACATTGTTGAGCCCAACCAGTGTTAAAAGGCTGGATCCTTTCCTTGCTTCTGCTGGCTGGGAGTCTGGCCTATTGAGACCTGAGGTTTCTAGCAGAGAATTTCAAAATTTTCATTTCTCTGATGTTTTAAATAAATGTAGGCAGCTGTCTGAGCCATACATCTACCCTAGCCAAAATATTGTTCATTCCAAGTGGATTTGCTCCATTATAAGTTGCCTACAAATAATTTTAAAAAGCGACAGTGTTTCTTAAATTATCTTATCAAGCCCTTTAAATATTGAAATGCATCAAATATTAATGCTTGGCAATTCGGACTACCCTTAATCCTGGTTCCTGCAATATCCTGATCAGCATTAAGAGCTGTGTTCTGCCAGCCTTAGGACCTGAAGAGGTGGTACTAGCTAAGGAAAGGGTCATGACCACCAACCCCATGGAATCTCAGCTCCAGGGGCGTTCCTTGCAAGAGGGAGATGTGGAAGGCCAGAGAGCTAGGGTAACTTCAGCAGGAGTGGAGCAAAGGAGTTAGTAGGCACAGGCAGAGCCAGGAGCAAACATACACTGCTGCATGCACAATCTAAGCACACTCTGATGGCATGTCTGGTCTGCAGGTCCTGGAGTGCAGATCTGGGATGAGCTGATACCACAAGACCTGTGCTCATGGGTTTTTCAGTTCCAGTTTGGCCACAGAGCCCTCAAATGTCTCAAGTTACATGTGAATTGAAGCTCATGTGGCTGTTTCTGAATTTAGGAATATCACAGGGACCAGGCTGCTGTGATATTCCTCTCTTCAGTTGCAGAGGCAGCTCTGTCAGAAGGCAAGGAAGTGTGAGATGAAAAAAAAAAGCACTGCATGCAGATTTTAGATGTCAGGGATGGAGAAGATAGACCTGCAGAAGCCTGAGTCCAAATGGACACAGATAATATCAGAGCAGCTCCTCGTTCTCTTCCAGTAAAAATCTCAGAACAAAATTCAAGTCTTTTGTTTTGGAAGCCAAGAAGAAGGTCTGACTTAGCTGCCTGAAGCGTCTCATTTGGAAATGTTGATATGCCATTTTGCATGGATGTTCCCAGGCTGGTGCTCAGTGAAAGGGAGCTGGGGAGATAAGACAGGCTCCCTGACTTCTGTATTTATAACTTCCATCCAGGAAAGAGGAATTTTCAGGACTTGTCCATCAGCATGTTTTCTGTGTGGCAGATTGCCCTGAACTCCAATCCTCAGCAGTGCCACAAGGCTGGCAGCCAAGCAGATAAATTGTCAGGGGATCAGCGAGAGCGTTTCGATGGATTCTCTCTTTCCTTACTCCCACCCCACCTCAGCTCACCCTGTGGTATTTGAGGCTGAGCAAAATCAACACGTTCTTCTGGAACGTTTCAACTTTGACTAATCAGGAGAGTTTCTGACAGAAAAATGTTCCACTGGAAAATTTTTGACCAGCACTAATTAGCATTTTTTCTATTAGCTTTGTCCTGAAGGCACAGTAATTTATGCCTTGGTGAAATAAACAATCACTAAGAATTGGACACTCCCCAGGTTCAAGGCATATTTGCTTACCCTAAACAGAAAAAGTCTTATTCACTTGCAAAGCTTTACATACTTAACACAAGGAAAGAATGACTGCCTGACTTTCTTGTGCTTTACCTGGGCACAGACCCAACTGCATTTTAATCACTTTGCTTCAAAAAAAAAGTGAGGGAAGTAGTGGATTTTCACTTGCAGCACAGAAAGGTTCAAGCAACATTGCAGGCAAGCCGTGTATGTGAAGTGAGAACTGAACCATACTCAAAGAGCTTGTAAGACAGTCACAAGGAAACAAGAGGAACACAAAAAATGTCGCAGGTGCCCTAGGAGTTCAGATTTCCTTGCTATTCCCCATCCATATGGTTATATCCTAAACTCAGTTTCTCACTGAATCACAGGATAATGAAGGTTGTGGGGGACCTCGGGAGGTCCAGTCCCTGCTCAGAGCTGGACTGACTTCCACATTAGATCAGGTTACTCAGAGCTGTGTCCAGCTTTCCTACCACACAATGCTCCACAAATACACCTGAGCAGCGCATCTGACTGTGTTGAAGTCTGCCCATCCATCCTTTCTCCCCAGAAAGCCTTTCTTTTGGAACCTTGTGGAAGCCAAATGCAGAATGACAAGTCCCTGGCGGTCTTTGGGAAGCGGCTGTGAATGCTGGGCAGATGGTGCAGCTTTTGCTGCAGTGAGAATACAGCTACAGGGTCTCCCAGGAAAGCAGGCAGCTATATTTAAATCACTCTTACGAAATCCACATTGATATTCATAAAAGACACTTCAACACCTCTTTGGTGGCTCAAAACTGCAGCACACAGCATGGGAAAGAGCACTCATGTTTCTGAAGACCAAAGCCCCATTTCATTTCATGGCTGCAGCGCTGATAGTGGCAAGCAAAGGATGGATGGCACAATAAACACAAGCTCCTGGTACACAAACCCGGAGATGAAGTGCCTAAATGCTGCAGGAGAAGTTGGGGAGGATTTTACACAGGAAGGTGTCCGACTCTGGAAGGGGATTCAGGTGGAGGAGGGGAACCCCACTGGAGGACCAGGCTTCAGCAGATGAAGCCCAGCCACCCTCACCTGGCACAGACACCAGTCCTGATCCCAGCCCTGTGTTCCCCAACCCTTCTGCAAGCACGTCTGGTGCCAGGTCAGGCAATGCTGCTGAAGTTCTCCACAGGTGTCACTGCCAAAGACGGACTTTTCCCTCTGTCCTGCTTGTTTTGGAGAGAAGTCAGTGGGCACGAAGGTCAATGGGGCTTTATTTCCATCTCCTGTGGCCCACCCTTGGCAACACCAGTGTCTACTTTTGCTTTAGGAAAAAGCCTCTCACCTTATCACCCCCACATGCCCTGATACAAACTTCACCTCTCCCAGCACAGAAGACTGGAAAAAGCTCTTGACAGTAAATTTGAGAAGCTCTTTGGCCACTCTATGTAGGGAGCAGAGTTCAAAGAGGATGGTGTCACCCATCTAGAGGATGATACAAGGCAGCACTGTCAAAGGGCAGATCAAAGCCACGAAACAGCTTACCCCCTTGCCTCTCTAGACACCAAAATTATGATCATGTTATTCTTGAAGTCACATACATTTTTCTTTAACACTGAAAACCATGCACACCTGTGGTTTTCAACATTTCCTACATGGAAAGGAGGACATATGCAATGAATTGATTCTTTCTTAGTACATTTTGGTTGATCCTAAGCCTTCCTAAGAGCGATACCTGAAAGTCAAGACATCTGTGAAACACAAATACACTCACATGTGAGTGCCAAGACTTGTTTATTTTTCATGCTGCTTCATGGCAGCTTCATGTCTGTGTCTGGAAACCCTACTAAAGCACAGAAAGAAAATCACATGAATAACCCCAGGGGAGACAAAAATATTATTCAATATTTAAAATTATTAAACAGGAATTTAAACGCTTTGCAGGATCATGTTCTCATTTGTACTAGAGCATGGACCTCACGAGTCACCAGGCCTGTGTAACAGGCAACAGTGGCATATATTCCTGTTCAAGCACCCTCCTAGGACAAGTTTGGCTCCTGCTCTTGAAAGGCTGGAGAAACTCCAGGACAGATTTCCAGCAGGGATTTTTCTCATCCCGTTCCTTTCCACCGCCCCAAACAACAGATGACAATCATTTGGCTGGTGGGCTAAAAACTGGAGGGTTCTCTCCATATCTATGCATCTTTTCCAAGGGATTCCTCTTGCTGCCTGTTGCATGCTTCCATGGGCTTCCTGCTTGCTCTGGATGCAGGGATGTGCTTCCAAGGAAGCTGTCTGTTCTGGAAGTTGGGGAGATGCTGGAGATCTCCCAGGATCCTCATCTATACACACACACACGCTCACACAGGCACCCACACATACCCCCTTCAATTTCTGAGACAGCAAACAGCAGGAGTCAAAAACGCCAGTTGAAGAAGTGTTTCTACTTGACCAGTTTGTAACATGGTATTGAAATAATGCAGTTTATCGTTAATTGCAAAGGTGGAGCTGGTGAGCTCTTTAAAAACATTTCTGCTGCCTAGTGTTCAACAGATGTTCAAGAAGAATCTCAAACAGTCAAGGTCATTAGTGTGTGGGAATATACAAGGAATTTCCATCTCCTGCAATGAATCAAACCCACCAATTTTGCAGATCCCATTTTCCATGCAAGTGGCCTGAGTAGGGACACCTACATTCAGCCTTAGGTATCTAAGTATTTCTGAACGTGTCTTTCACCAGTTTTGTTTCATCCAGGGGTCCCAGCCTGAAGCAATTGATTAGGTCACTAATATCTTTTTTACTCCCAGCTGCCACTACAACAAACAATAACAAAGACATCTTCATTTTCACTGGAGCCCTTAACATTCCCACTTTTGCACAGTAAAGATTAAAAAGGACAGAGTTAAGGGAATTATATGACTACTTTCCTAACCTGTGCCCCAGGGTTCCCTCTGCACATTTTTGTTCTTTAACAGCCCTTTCTGAAACTGAAATCCAGGAACTGGGTAAGTACCAAGGAAGGTAGGAAAGAGAACAGAGAGTGATTTATTCATAAATACATCTGCAGGGAGCTTCCAAACTGCAGCTTCACTCTTCAGTGTTTCAGGCATGTCCCACGGTGGCTACTGTAATATCAGAGGAATGCTTACTCCTGCTACTGCTGCTAATCTGGGAGCAGTCACGTGGCTCATCTGTATTCTCTCTCTCCAAAAATTTGACTTTTAACCTTCCCTTGCTACAGACATGATGTATATTGCCTTGACATGCTTCCAAGTAGCAAACATGCAAAACTCTGACCTATAAGCAAAGCAAATGGAAAAAAAAATATAAAAATGTTTCTGAGAATAAAATTGTGTGAGCCTCCAGGAAAGGGAGAAAAGAAATCTGCCTTGGTCATTTGTCTTTGCATTCCCCTAGGAATTACTTTGGGAAAAATAGCAAAATGTTAGACTGGGGAGAAGAAAAAAAAAAAAGAAAAGGTGTTCTGAGGTGCAAACCAAAAAAAAAAAAAAAAAGGAGGGCGGGAAATAAAATTATTTATTTCCGCTCATTTACGTGTCAGATGAAGCTGAAAGCTGCCAGATAACTTCTTTTCGACAGCTTGAAGTTACTGTTGGGAACAGATCCATGTATGGAAGCAAAAGCAGAAAAGCATAGATAAGCTGAGATCCAGCTATGCAAACCATCTTTAGAGACACTTAAAGGACAAGCACCCCAGCTCCTTTCTTTCTGGTAAATTTAGAGACACTATCATATGAGGGCTTTTTTCCATTCTGCTTTACCCACAACTGCTGAGACTCGGCGGGGGTAAGTGAAAAGCAATTCAAGCATTTCTTGGGAACAGCGAAGTATTTGGTTAGACTGACATCCTGGGAAAAGCCGTAAATCTGGGGCGATGGGATGACTCCAATAGCTGGATAATGGTTAAGCTCTCTGAGGAAGAAACATGACATATAACAGCTTTGCCGCTGGAGGGACAGCAACTTTCCAAGTGGCTGAAAGAGGCAAGAGAAAAATCTTGGAAAACAAGCATTTTATCACTCGTGAACTGAGTTTACAGGCTGAATGACGACAGAGTTTCAGTGGACAGGAGGGATTGGTGCTGGTTTTCAGTGTCAGAGTTTTTTCTGTGTTTCTATTTAGAAAAATTCATAAAAACAGGAAAGAGGTTTTTCTGCTCTGGTCTGTACTACTTTCGTTTTGAGAAACATGCTTCATTTGGGTTGAGCTGACTGGACATTAGGAAGAGCTCGTCTTAAACGACTTGTTTTTCTTGGCACTTGAAGGCAGTTTCTCAATGTTTCTCTGTAGATTTGAGGTTGATTACATCCTGTGCAAGGATTTTTGGTACAGTTTTAACTGCTGTTACAGTGTTGTGAAAGTCAACTCCAGTGAAAACAGCTGTGTGCTATTGTGAATATTTCCAAAGCGTTGAAGTAATAAGTCTCCTTCGAACCAGCACAGAAATGTGTTAGCTCTGGGAACGGGGCACTGTCAAAAAAACAGAGTTTACCCTTGGCAGAAAGGCTTTATTCACCACGTGGTTTGTTAAAAAGAACACAAAAAAAAAGCTTTTAATAGCCTTGGCTTAAAATCTTGCTGGTCTGTGGTGGTACAGTTAAACATGAGATTTTTCTTTAAATGCTAGAGAATGGCTTTGGAGTAACAGTTCGTGTGCTTTCAGGTGTTATAATACGGTATTCATAGTCCCACTGCAAAGTTCTAGGTAAGGCTTTGTCATTTTTCAGGTGGTTAATAGACTGGAAAAAAACATTAGAGCAGGTGCAGTGAAATTATACAGAAAGTACTGAAAATGATATCAGGAGTATGACTGAAATTGTAGGAGGCTTCTAGAGATATGAAGGATGACTGCGAAGGGAAATCACTAGACCACAAATGTCATAAACATTTCCATTCATCCATTCTTACATAAGAAGAACATAATGGAAGTGTTTGCTTGTAACTCCGTAGTAGAGTCTGTGGTTGAGAGGGCCCATGCGTACAGCCCTCATTTCTGCTTAGTTAGCTAGCATTTCTATAAATATTCCCACCTTCCTTGTTTTTTACACTCAATGAAACACACATCTTCTCTTTGTCTGCTTTCCTTTCAAGTGCTGAAAACAAAATACTGAAAATTAAGCTGCAGCTGAAATTTGTCTGTGCCAGGCAAACTGGGATTTTTTGAGAGGTACCTTTTAAATACATATCACCTACCTATTGAAAGACTAGCACAGAAATCAATCTCTAAATAATTGGGGTCAATAAACAGCTTTTAAATTGCTAGCGAGTCACTAACAAATATACCTTTTTGCTGTTATCAATATGAGATAAGGTTTGTGCATTTTTCACTTACTCAGATTGCTTCTATTTTCTATTGGAGGTGGTTCTGGTTTATAGGTTGCTGTGAGCCTGCTGATAAAATTTCTTTCTCAATTATCCCCCTTCCCTCTCTACCCCCAACCCTCCTACTGGACTATGAGCTTTCCTTTCCCCAGAGACAAAGACTGGCTGATGTATATGGTCCCTGAGCAAGGCGTTACCCAACAACTGTGCTGGGCAGGCCAGGAAAAGGGTGGCAGGATGGAGCTGGAAAAGCTGGGATTTATTTAATTTGGTATTTCCATTCTGTCCAGGGCCTGGGGAAGTGTGGCCTGGTAGACAAAGCCCTGGTAGCATGAATCATCTCTTGATTCCTAGCCCCAAGGCAGACTGTCCTTTGCTCCCCCCCACCTCCTTCCCTCCCTCTATCAGGAGCATTTTCAGGCAGTCTTTGCTATCACTAATGTTTATTATTACTATCAGTGTCCCAGCTATTATTAATATTTACTATTGATTAGTCATGGATATTGCTAGTGTTTGTTTGGTCCCTTGTGCAAAGCTGATGGGATCTCATTGAGAGACCCTAGACATTAATATAAATAGTCATATAAAGCCTCAGTGATAGTATCACTAACGTCTTTTATAAGTGACTAGTCATTATGAGTGCTGCAGTCTCCGAGCATCCGCCACGAGGTCCTCCCACACACCATCCTCTGCCAGAGTGCAGGGAAGAGAGGGGGAAGGGGGAGCTCTGCTCTTTCTCACAACCAGACACAGCAAGGCTGCCGAGATGAGTCGGGGCAGCACAAAAACCAGTAGTCAAGCAATAAGGGCAAAAGCTGAGCTCAGTGCTTGTTCTTGCTAGCCCTTGACAAAGGTAAAGCTGCCCTCGCCCGGGCAGTGCTTGAAGGAAGCAGGAATATGTCCTGTGTCCTATGCAAGAAGTCACGGGCACACAAGACTTGTGGATGCACTGGTGGTTTGTGTTGCTAAACCCTAGTGGCTTACAAAGAAAAAAAAAGTCATATGAACTTGGTTTTCAGACATCACGTCTACAGAAAATCTTCACACCAGACATCCACAATTGGTCCCTGGATTCAAAATTTCTTGTGAGAAGAGAAAGCCATCTTTGTGATTTATAATATGCCTAATAAGAGAGCATCCTCAAAAATAAATCACACTGAGAAGAGCTACACCCCGAAGTCACTCAGTGAGGATTTTGCAAACGAGCTCTGACTTGAAGTAAGCTGTGCAAAACAAGTGTTTTAAGGTCAGTCAAAAAATCACCAGCAAAGGTATCAGCAAAAGTAGTTTTACTATGCAAGCAACAGCACAACAGAGTTTGTGGCAAGGTTCACTCCAGTGCTTACTAAAAAGTTAAAATACTAAGAGAAAGCGCACAAAAATCTGCAGTCAATATCTGTCTGGACAGAAATAAACTCAACATCATGTATGTGGAAGCTGTGGTTGTGGTGGGGCGAGAGGGGGGGAGGGTGGGGTAGGTAAGTGAGACAAAAGGACAGAAGGTATAAGAACAAAAAGGAATACACCCCAAAGGCCTGACAATGCTGAACTTTAACTTAACTTAATAGCATTAACTTAATGCTTAACTTATTACTTAGCATATTAACTTAACAATTGAACTTGGATCCATATATGATTTACTATACTTTACTATACTATACTTTGATTTGCTGTAACTTTTATATACTATACTGTATATACTTATATATGCTATAACTAATTTACTTATAAATCTAAAGTACTTAAGAATTTAAGAGAACAGTATCCCTAGCACATTTGATATAGCATATGCACACAGTCATAAAGAGTCTGTACAAGGAACCTGTGAAACATTTCCCTTGAGTTCCATGAAATACTCACCTTGACTGCTTTTTTGTTCTTCTCAATGGGCAAAGGAGTAAGATGCCAGCCCGGGATCAGTCAGCTGGGATCCCCCAAGGAACAGCAAATGTGAAAGTTGCTAACTCCAAGAGATATCCCAGCTCAGAGGGAGGTTGCTGGTCACAGCCCGCTGTGGCACAGGAGAGCTCAACAGGTCTCATTATGGACTGCTGTTTACAGGGTCACAAGAGTAGTGGATTTTAGTCGTAATAACCTTTCGCCTCAGCCACATTTTTTCATTCTTACACTTCAAAAATGCAAGAACAAACATGCTATTCCGGCAAAGAGTTTCCAAGGATGTTCATTAGAAAAGCAAGGAACTCATTAGGCAACACGACAGTGTGTAGGAACAGACTGTATTTCTGATAAGCTCGGAGGAGCTCAGCCTGAGTGTTGTCAAGGCTGAGGCCTTATGAGCGTTACTCACATCATAGTGCAGTTGAATGCACCACCACATAAGCCCACTGTATATTCTCTTCCTTCAGACAACTTGAATATTTTTATGTTTATTCCTAAAGGATGGTGTTTGGATATCATCTCTGTCTTTCCTCTAGGAAGTCAGAAGATTGGAGCAGATTTCGTGTGATCCACTTCTCTGTCCAGCTACACATTATCATCTATGTCCTAGCAAAATGGGTTTATGCAATGGCTCCGCCTCCTCCCAGCTTAGAAACCTGCAAACCCATTTTGCCAATTGAAATCTGGTTTGGCCAAGGAATTGAGACCTAAACAATATGATGATCCAGAAAAATGTGAAAATGACCAGCTCTCTTCTTTGGTTTTCTTTCTTCCAAAACATCATCTTCCTATTCTTGTCTCTCTGCCTTCAGGGTAAGGGACAATGATCTGTTGGGGGAAGGTTTCACCAGAGGACTTGTAAAGACAGGCAGTTTTCTAGAAGGAATGGCATTTTGGGAAAGGTTTGTGTTTGCAGGCTGCAAGCACCACATGTAAGTACTGCAGTGTGTACCATGGCACTCACTGCTTGCAATCTCATGCAGAGCAGCACAAATGTGACCAGCACCTTCTGTGCACACATGGCCATGATCCTTTTGAACAGGAGTGGAACTTCAGATGGGAAGTGAAAGTCCCCTGTGCTTCAGAGAAGCTATGTTGCCATTTTCATTTCACTGTATTAAACTCCAGACCATCTAGCTTCACTAACGTCTTCTTTATAAAAATTTAATGTACAATAACCGACTGCACATCATGGGGAGATGAGCAAATAGCCTTCAATGGCCTCAGCTGATCTAAATCCATCTGTCATTTTTGGTTACTTACAGAGATGAACTACTCCTAAATTTCCATCTCATGGTACAAGTTGCTGTTAACGCCAACCTGGAGTCTAAGCTCTTACAAATTAGCTCAGGATGATACCAAGTGTTCAAGTACTCAGCATCTCCCGAGCAAACTGGATTATGGTATTGCTGAACTGTGCACAGGTGGGAGGAACCCCAGCACTGGGGTTTGCAGACAAGGCATTCAGCAACTGGAGAAAGCCTCTCCGAATTCAGGAGGAAATAACCCAAATTCAGAGTTGCACACCCTTGAGTTAAAGAGCTAAAAAGCTCAGATTTAGAGGTGCCCTAAGCAGCCAGGCCACTGGTTAGACATACAGCTGCAGGGATCTGTTGTTGCAGTGTGCTTTAAACGCACTCCAGCCATGAGCCCCACTCTTCAGACCCGCCATCTGCTGTTCTGGGAAGAGGAAACATGCCAGCTTTAAGCAGTGGTGGTGTTTTCTTCCAGTTTACAGGTAAAGCAGAGAATTTATGAGTTGACATTCGTTTAGGAATTGATCCTTTACGGAACTCACTATTATTCTGGCAACAAATGGGGGGGGAAACAGCAGCAATACAGTAAATCTAGAGGTCTTCAAAACTCAGTTTATTCTTCTCTAGGCCTCCAACTGTCCCTGTTATCTAATCATAAATGTATTCTTATTGCACGGGGTCACTGAAGGGTAAAGCTGAATTTATTTTGATTTCCATACTTCAGCATATTTGGATTTCTCTTATATTCAATGCTGAACCTCCTCCTGAGTTGGGGATGTTTGTTTTTAGGATCTTTACAAATCCTTGAAATGCTGAACTCTGGTGTTGCTATTATAAAATGAAGGTTTCAGTTTTTGATGTCTCTAGACGAGCCTTTTACAGAGCCATGAGGAGAGGAGAGATGTGAATTTCAGTCTGGCAGACTCACATCAGTTTATTTATGGAGAAAGGTGGGCATAGAAAAAGGAAAATACTAACAGAATTGGTATTCTGGAAAATGTCAGTATTTGAGTAAAGGTACAGTGGGAAGACTACTTTGAATTCCATTCAGCTTAACAATGATGAAGGATTTACCTGTAAATACCCAGAAAGGACAAATGCTCAGGACCTTCTGCCAAGGAGTGCTGGTCAGGTATACATTTCCCCTACCATGCTGGGAGAGTCAGTGCTTGGGTTGTTTTTCTCCCCATGGGAATAAAGTGTACTGAACAGCGTGTAAAATCTTTTTCCTACCATTGGTCCCCCAATGCTTTCAAGGTGTTGTGGTTTAGGAATAGTACTCCCCAGTTTAATTCTCCCACTAAAACCATGTGCCGTTCCCCTTTCTCCTCCAACTGGAAGCACAAAAGGCAAAGGTCACAGGTTGAGATGAGAACAATTTACTGGAAACAGCAATGAGATAAGAAAACAAACAGTAACAGCGACCATACTAATGACAGAGGGTATAAGAAAAGAAATGATTCACAGAGAAACATTCCACTCCCCCAAAAACAGACAATACTGGACAGCTCCCTCCACCATGTTTTCCCAGAAAGAAGGAACTCCCTCTCCCCAGAAGAGATTCTCTTACCTCCACCCCCAGCAATGATGGAAGGTTGTACAGAATAATCTCCATGCCCCCTCCTGGCTACTGCAAAAAAATGAACCCTGTCCTGGCTGAAACCAGGACATCCCTTTTTTCTTTCTTCTCAATCTTGACATGTATCAGACACCCTTCTGCTGCAACATGGTCAGAATGGGGTTGTGATCTCTTTGTCAGCCAGATAGGTCCCTGCAGATTGCCTGGACAGCAATGTGTGAGGCTGTCCCTAACCCACTGGGAGATGGGCTGGGATCCTTTGATGCAATCTACCTGAAAACACTCCTCCAGACACCTAGGTCTCTCAGACCTCAGGGAGACTTCACCAAGATGCTGAATTTCATCTGTAATGTTCAACAAGCACTAGGAAGCAAGGGGCAGCACATGAGTTTAGTGGAGCTGGTGGAGAGGCCTGACCCATAGTGACTTAGGCATGGCTTCAGACTGTCAGTCCTCAGGCAGAAGCCTGAAGGTTCATGAAGCAGCTGAGGGGATGTGTTTGTCCACCTAAGGCAGCTCTAACCGCTCTCAGGTTTTCTACAGGGGCCTAGGGCTTGATGGACTAGTCTTATCTCTTGCCCTACAACCTCTTCACCCTTCCAAATCAGCTGAATTTGATGCCTGTTTCTAAAAGAGTCTACCATGCATCAAGGCTTAGGCTTTAGTGTGTGAATAGGGATCCTATCTCTTTGAAACAGCCCCCTCCCATGCTGATTCCCAGCATCAGCAATTGACATATCCACACACTGGAACAAGGAAGCAAATCCAAGGTGACAATGGCTCTCCCAGCATCTAATTCTCAGCTCACTGCTTTTGCTGCAGTCTGGCAAGTTTGATATGAGAAATACCCCATGTTATTTTTTTGGCTTACAGAAAGGCTCCAAGCAGAGATCTTGTGCTTCTGTCCTAGATGCAGCAATAAACTTTTGGATTTGCTGCTAGTGTGCTGAGACTGCCAACATGTACACAATAAAAGTAAACCCTTCCTGTGGCCGCAGACCACAACATGTTAGTGATCCGTGGTATTATCCTGTTATTTTGTGAGTCATTGTCACTGCTGAAAAATACACACAGCTCAATAAGTTGTTAACAATAACACTGGATGTGAGAGACTAGTGTTTGTTTTACTCTGGTGTAACTTACTCCATATGGTCCTTTTAAAGCATGTTAAATGTTAAGTCACTTCAGTCTGCCAGCTTATTATTTCAAGATGAACTCCCAGATCTAGAACATAGCTATTTGAAGCAAGGCTCTGAAAGTATCTTCTGTCCAGGATAAATGCCCAGTTCAGCAGCAAGACAGATGTTCTGGATTGCCTTATCTTTAGCTGCATTAATAGGTTTCCATTTTTATTGACTGTCCAGAATAGTGATGTTTATTGCTGCTCTGCTGCCTGCTGGGACATCTTTCAGATGCAAGCCACATGCACAGGGCAGAAACCTGACCAAGGAGATAATAGAGGTTTAAGTTCTAGCATTTACCTCCCATGTGTGCTTTTCCAAGTTGCTGATGAAGCAACTCTTTGCAGAAACCTGGTAAGTTTTTCAAATCTTCTTGGTAGTGTTAATTCATGGGAAAAATACTGCAAAAAGAGAGGGATGCAGCTTTGAAAGGTGTCCTTGTTTCACTCTCTGGCTACATGACTTAAAAGTTTAACATAATAAGCTCCAGGACCACAGTGGACCCTTGTGTGATACCCTGTACTTGTGTTCTTACCGTGTTCTGTACTGGACCTAGTCCACAGCACAGCTTGGGAAATAAGTGCATTACTAATGGTGTTCCCCAAACCTCAGAATTGGGACCAGTCCTGTTTATTTATTTGGAACTGGTGGAGTCACCGTCCCTGTAGGTATTTAAAAGATATGCAGATGTGGTGCTTAGGGACATGGTTTAGTGGTGGACTTTGGCATGTTAGGTTAACAGTCGGACTCATGATCCCAGAGGTCTTTTCCAATCTAAAATATTCTGTGATTCTATGATTCTACTTTTTTTGCCATGGGTTATGGAAAATAGATGCTCCAGTTTCTTGATAACCGAGAGATTTGCCTTTTGGCTTGAGCTGATTTGATCTGAAGTGAAGTTCTAAGAGGAAGAGTAACCAATACTGGGAGCATTTTAGAGCCCTGCCGATAACCTCATCCTTCCCCTGAAGTGTGACGTATGTCCAAATTAATCTCGACAAAAGAGTTAATCTTGAAGATTCTCTGCTGTGAGTGTGTATGAGGATCACGTGGGTGAGAATAGTTGGTACAGAATGTGAACCTTTTATTATCAGAGAGGAGAAATCCCTGTACTACTTGCCACTGAAAATCGGCTTAGTTGGCAATGATTTGTCTGTTAAGTTTTCGGTCATTGGTTAAGATTCAGGACAAATCATGAGTATTTTAGAAAAATTAGTCAGCCCCTTTCTAGACATTTGAATTCTCCCACATTAATCACCAAAGACCCAGCTGAGGATCCAAAATTCAGTGAGAATCCTCGCATTTTTACAGGCCAGGACAAGTCTGTCTAGATGTGTACCTTGTTTTGTGTGCACCTGGAAAGTGCCTTATGAGTTAAAATTCCTGAAGATGTGCCTCAAAATTAATGTGCTAAAAAAAAAACTTTGGTCCTTTACCCTTAATTTCAATGTTTTTACCTAACCAGGCAGATTATTTTTAAGCCCGCTTTGATGCACAGACCTAGAAGAATGCTACAAAACAAGACAAGTTTGTAAGCATTACAAGCTGTGCCACTATTCATGTTTTCTAGACATTTTCTGTCCCTGTTGATAAAAACATGCCCAATTTTAACATCCTTCTCTTTGAAACAGACAGTCTGATTATCTTGAAACGTGCCTTGATGTACACAGCCTACGGAAAATCACAGAACAAGACAAGTTTGAAGACTCTAACCTTAATAAAGTTGATGTCTCGCCAGCACAAATGCCCTGCCTTCATCCTGAGTTGTAGCTTCATTTCTTGTCGTTGGAGTGGATTTCATTTGACGTATGTCCTTTCTTTTGTGGCAGTGTCTTATGCAGACACTTCCCTTCAGCTGGTTCTTTGCCACACAAAGCCATCTGCAGGAAGGCACTGTGCTGAGTCAGGCACCTTTGAAGAGCTGGAGGTGTGCTGAATGTGGCAGATGTTTATGGCCTGACCAGCTTCAGGTACAGCCTCACACATATGTTGCTCATTTGTCATATTGTCATAATTAAGCACAAAGCTGACCAACAACCCCAAATCAGTGCTGACTACATCACTTGTTTTGCCTTATATTCTGGGTTTACCTTTTTTTTGCTTCCCAGGTTCTACTTTTTTATCAAGTGTCTCTCCTCCCAGACAACCCATTCACCTCCATTTACTTGCTGGCCCCACATTTTCTGACTTTATACACTTATTTGGTACCCATGATATTGTTGGTCTGGTAATTTCTACTGCATTCAGTAATTAAGGAAGTAGCCCTGCATTTCTTATAGGCAGTGCCTCTCTTTTCTACTATTATTCATGTTGCTGTCCAGTTGATGTAACTACTGATCCAGTATGGGCAGCTTCTTGTATATTGCCCCTCTTCTGACAATCTGTATGTTCTGATAGCTTCTCATAACCTTATTTCATGTTGTACTTTTTACAGCCATAAGTCAGGGTTAAGCAAAGATGATAATTTTGTACAATCATAAAATGACAGAATGGTTTGGTTTGGAAGAGGCCTTAAAGATCAGCCAGCTCCAATCTTGCACTAGACCAAGTTACCCAAAGCCCCATCCAACCTGGCCAGGAACACTTCCAGGGATGGAGAGTCCACAACCTCTTCCAGTGCCACACTTTACCCACTGAGTAAAGAATTTCTTACTGACATCTAATCTAAATGTCTCCTCTTTTAGTTAAATATCATTATGGTTGTCCTACCACTCTATACCCTATAAAGGGATTGCCGAGACAGGGCGGATGTTTCCTACACAAGACTTCCTGTGCAACCAGCTCCTGAGAGCGTTTGGGTAAGCTTCAAGATTCCTATGGCTGAGCATGGAAGAGCAATGGAAGAGGTTTCTAAGTAACTTATATGGATATGAGCCTGTGTCTTGGTTCCAGACAGAACAAGGCTGATTTTTCCAGTAGGTGGGAGAAGACATGGCTGGGACCCAAAATTGTTCTATACCACCTCAGGTCATTGCAGAGGTGGGGTAAAAGGAAGACTTTCTGTGCGGCAGCTGATGGGGGATCCTCTCCACCCCTTGTCCCCCCCTCACGCGGCCCTCCGGGGTCCCGAGATGTAAAGGACCACACACGCGGGGGAGGCAGGAAGCAAAGAGGATTTTATTCCCAGGGACATAGGTTTTATAGGGGTCTGTGGAGGGGAAATGATGTCACATCCTGGACACGGGGCCGAGGGGCAGGGAAAGGGTTACAGCAAGGGAGCAGGGGGCAGGGTTTACACAGAAACTTGCTTGACCATTTTCTCGCGTACTAATGAAGGTGTTACAGACAAAGACAGGGAAAAACATTATGGTGAGCTATCATCTTCTGAGGCTTATTGCGCGTATCTGGAAGGAAGGGCTCTTTTCCAGTTGGAATGGCTTGGCTGCAGTCGGGTCAGGAGCTCTGCAGTGAGCATTTTGGTATATGAATCACTGTCTCTTATGTACACTTTTGTTATTAATATTGTTGCAGTTTTACTGTTCATTTTCTTATCTCATTGTCGTTTCCAGTCAATTGTTTTTATCTCAGCCTGTGATCTTTGCCTTTGGTGCCTCCAGTTGGAGGGATGATGGGGAGCAGCACATGGTTCTAGTGGGACTATTAAACTGGAGAATACCATCACTAAACTGTGACAGCCTGGAACAAACCTTGACAGGGCAAAACCCAAGTGCGATAAATCACGGGCTTCAGAGCAGCAGCAAGTTCTTTTCCCCAGTGTCCTGCTAGCTAAATGGCTCATCCACCCAGGAAATAGGCCACCAGCCTGGAACAAAGGTCAGTCTGCTCACAGGTTCTTTAAGCTTCAATAGTATTTCCACCTAGATCTGCTCTCCCAGCATGGCCTAATTTCCAGTGCTTTGACTGTTCTGCTGTACCAAATCTTTGTCCAAAACCTAAAGGTGTATTTTCTTTCACCCTATTAACCACAGTCTTGGTTTTCTATTTATGATGTGCTGAATGTCTCCTGATTGTTCATCTCTGATACATCTTTCTGATGAAGGTGATGTTGAGAGTTAGGCCACCTACACCTGATTTGAACTCAGAGGTTTGCTTATCCTGATCTTAAAACATTTCAGTGATACAATACACACTTCTCCCTCTCTATAGACAATTCACCTTCCTACACCATCACCTTCAAGGCTACAGAAAGCTTTTCCTTGTGCCAAATTTTGGTGTCCCCCTGACTTCTTATCTTGTCAACAGAAGGAATGGAAAACATCTATTCTTTCAGATTTGCAAGGTTCTATGTCTCCTCTTGACTTGACAGTTTGCATTCCTGCAATGTTTCCTCTTGAATCATGACTTCTAGACCTCTCACTTCTCATATTTCTTCCCACTGGTGGTTCTGCAGCTGTTGCATGCTTTCTTGGTGCCACTGTTCGTATAAATACAGCTGTTATCTCTGGAGTCTACTGATAGCAAATAAAATGCCAGACACTGTTAACAGCCCTGGCACAAATACCAAAATACCACACTGGGGTCTTAAGGTGCAGGGGCCAGAAACTATCTTAGTGACTGAGGCACACATGGAAGGGAGCTGAACAAAAGAGGAAAGCCTGTGTTCCCATCAGCCCTGTAAGACACTGGTCTAGCAAATATACAGCTGCCTAAACACCAGTGGACTGGTTCTACTGACAGATCTTTGCTCTCTTCCCACATGGTCAAGCCTTCCCATCCATGCCATTGCCTCCAAACCTGCCACTGCACTGTCTGCACTGCTACAGCAGAAGGCACAGCAGCAGCCAGGGAATGCTTGAAAATCCAAGCCCCTGTCTCCGTGGTCTACAGCCTATGGACATATGCTCCACAGCAGCCTGTGTTCCTGGTCTAACAGCTACACTTGGGATATTGTCTCACCTGCTGAAAAGATGGAAGCTCATCTGGATAAGCAGAAATGCAGGAGAGGGAAGAAGTCAGAGCTTGCACAATCTGCATTAGAAAACATCTGCACATATGCACTCACATATCCTTGTCCTTCCTGCACAGACAAACACAGGGATACAGCCTCAGAGCCCGAATAGATTTTCCAGAAGCTGGGTTCAGCTTCACATAATAGCAGAAGGCTTTTATAAGGCACTTGGGGATTTCTGACCATGAAGCAGGTGGCAAAGGGCATCTTCAATTGTTTTAAAACATCATCACAATCCAGAAATTTTAAACCATTCAGATCAGAGCAGTTTTCAAACAGGCCATGTTTGAAATTCCAAGAGGGGAATAGATGGGCAAGCAACAGCATTGAAAGAAGAATGTGGTTTTACATATGGTGCAGTTTCATTTCTCCAAAATCTCCAGCAAAATCCCCAAACCCATAACTGTTAAGTAATCAGGAAGTTAAATCGGGTTTTCTTAAGTTTATTTTTTTTTTCATTCTTTTTTTCTTCTTTTCTTAATTAAATTGTCTTCAGATGTAGGGCTTCAATTACAATGTTTAGGGCATGCAACACTGGCTACTACCTCACCACTTCTTGAGCACGCAGCACACAGACTACAAGCATTTTTGGTTCATACATCTTCAGAAGAAAATAGAATAAATAGAGCAAACTGCGCCAAAATACCAAGATCTCTGTGAACCAGTGAGTGTCCCTGGCCAATGGACCAACATCTAAGCTGTGGGAAAAGAGGGAAACTGGGATAAGAACCATGCTGCAGTCTCAGCTGTTCCGAGGCTGGAGGCAACCAGGAACAAGGGCATAGGCATTCTCCAAGGTGCCTTGAGAAGACCAAGGAGGACAGAAATTCCCAGCCATATGGATCCTTGTGGCCTAAAATTGACTGCTGCCTGTTGATAACAGCAGACAGCATGTTCCTTGACACCGATCTGTCCCCAGGACTCACAGGCTTATCTCTGGCAGAGCTGGTCAGTGCTGAAGGGACACCTAGGCAGGCAAGGCCATTTGGAGGTGAAAGGAGGCAGAGCTGAGGCAGAGGTTGGTAAAATTAAAGCTTTAAGGAGTCAGGGAAGATTTCTGACCATCCTTAAGTACAGTAGATTAGAGCCCATTATAGTGAAGAAATGTTTCCCTTTAAGAGAAGTCATTTCACAACCTCTCACCTAAGGAGCTTGGTTTTTGCAAGGTGTTCCACCAGCTTTCTTGATCTGGAACATATAAACAAACTATAAGTAAGGTGCTTAATGGAGCTGAGATCAGTCACTTCTCACTTTTAATTAAAAAAGTCTATTTTCCCTGGAAAACAGGGAAACAGGCTGGCAAACAGATGATACAGAGGAGGCCAAATTACCTTCACAACCAGGGGCAGCAGCCAGAGTCGTGCACTGTGTCTGATTCACCCTACACTTCCCACTAGTAGCTATGAGAACCTTGCCCACAGATCAAATGAGGAATGTGGCCTCATGTGGCCAGAGGTTCCGAGGAAGCATCACTGTCCCCAGTTTGCAGGGCACAGCTCTTACATCTTGCCATACGGTATTTGCACGTGTGTTTTTCTGGAAGTCTCAGCTCCTGGAGTCGTGTGATTACGTATCACTCTTATTTTTACTTTTTTCTTTGAAATTACATTTAGTTGCCAAGTAAATTGGAAAGCACCGAACCTTCAGGTTTCAAAACCAGAAGGCAAATCCAGAGAACATGGTATTTGTTATTTTTTCATTCTGGATTTGGGCGAGGGGGGAATTACTGTTTTTCAACATATTTTTTCCAGGCTAGGACAGCCTTGGAATGGTGGTGGGAAAAGCTGCAGCATCAAGTGGAGAGTGTTAGTGCCTGCTTGGTTGTAGTGCTGCCCCAGGGCTGGCACTTTGGACTTCCATGGCCCCTTGCAGGGAGGCAGCAGAGTCACTAGGCTATTGCTTTCACTGGAAATACATTTCACTTGATCTTGCATCTGCACTTCTAGTTCCTGTATTCTGCAGTTTTGTAACAGCAAAACAAAGCCTCACTGGTGTGGTGGTTTTGGTGGGCAAAGATGCTAAAGGACAAACAGTTCAGCAGGAAACATCGGGTCCTTCATTTTTCTCACTGTGACTCAGTGACTCCAGCTAGGTGCTGGTCTTTCCTGAGAAGTGGGAGTGAGATGCTCATATTAGCATGCACTGCTCTTGAGACAAATGACTTCCAGAAGGCTTTTTTGTTTCTATCACTTCGAGAGAGCGAGGAGACAGTTTGCACCTTGTACATCTCTTACAATAAACCCAGGTGCTGAAGTAATTTTGTGCACATATTGAATTTTTCTGTATATGTCTGGTGACCAGAAAGCAGTCTTTCTCAAAAAGAAAAGTAAGATTCTAAAACAGAATTTAAAGAGAAGAGTTTGTGGCTTGTTTTGCAGACTATATATTTGCAAAGTACATGCAACTCTCCCCATTGCCAAGATCCCTAAGCTCACATCCAGCTCTTCTAACTACTTCTTTCAATCCCCATGCAGTAGGTGGTTTCAACCTCCATGTAGCAGGTGGTTTGCAGTGCAAATACTCTTTTGTGTCTGCCACACATAAGCAGTGCTCTGCAAAATTTGGCCAGTCTATGCTTCTTCCAGGAAAATTCTCTCCCAAGATGTTAAATGCTGTGCTCATGAATTAGGGCACTAGATTTACTGTTTAAACCTGCCTAGAACACAGTATAGAGCAAGTATTTGGGGGAAAGCTCAGAAACAGCACAAGCATAGTTTCTCCAGTTACTTCTGCAGGCTCTCAAAACATTGGGGTGACAGCAAACCATAAGCTCTCAATTTTTCACAAGTGTGCCAAAACATTCCATTGAGCACTGCCTTCTCCCTGGGGTACAGTTTATACTCTTGGTTTTCCAGGGGAGAAGATACCTTTCACATCCAAGCCCCCTGGCCAGCTGATGGACAACTGTCACGCAATCAGACCTCCCTGGGAACATCAGGACTCAGATTGTACCAGGTACTTGGAAATAGATAAGGATGCACTGCCTGGAGAGCTCAAAAGGAAATATATGATGTCCAGCACATAAAATTGCCCTTCCTACTCATTGCTACATCCCACTCCATTTGCCACATTTCTGAATGCCTGATTTATCCCCCTAACAGCAAAGGCAGGTTTGAAGGTATCAGTGAAAGTGAGTGCTCAAATCACTGGAAACTATGTTTCTGAACATCTTTTTTAGAAACACCACTCTCCAGGATTCTCCAGGTCTCTGCCAAGAACATGCATAGGAGAGCCAGAGAATGTTCAGTGAGCGCATGCTCAACTCCACTGCAGTGAGGAGCAAAGACAGATGGCAAGCCAGAGGTGACAACCCATCTGCTTTTGCAGGACATCTCTGGCATCTTCTGAAGGACTCAAGGAAAACCATGACCAGACATAACTAGCCAATGAGGACTCACTGGTTATCCTCCAGCATCATCTGAACCCAAAAGCTGGAGCAGAGACCAAAGCATTCCACTGGGGAGATGTTCTAAAACAGGACCAAGAAAGGCAGCTGCTGGGAGGTGAACATGACCTGGCTGAGCTGAAGGCTAACCTTGCCCTAACCTCTTGTCTCTTTTACAGGGAATGTAAAGCACGAATTTTTCAAGCAAAGAAGTGCTTGAGGGTTTGTGTCACCCACCTCTAAACCATGCAGCAGCTCAGATGTCTTTTTTTCACAAGGCATCGAGCAGAGAAATGGCCTGCAGCATTCTGTCCTGTGGTTGAGTTTCCACAGTCCACTAACCCCATTCTTTGCAGGGACAAATTGTCTTTCTGCTCTGCATATGTAGACAACACCCAGAAACCTCCTCCAGCAACTGCAGAGAGATGCAGGCTGCTGTCGGAGAGAGCTGTGGGTGTGCATGAATGAATGAATGAATGAATGAACCATTCGCTCGTATTGGCATGAGAATCTCCATGATTTTGAGACGACTAATTAGTGGTTGTAAGCATGTTTGCAATGGTAGGTGTTCACTTCCATGACTGCAAAGAGAGACAAGGAAGTCAAGGTAGCTGGAGGAAACTGCTACCTCTCCCAGTACAGCCCAGGCTGCAATCATGCTGAAGCACGGATGTGCCCACACTGTGACAAACTTGCTGTGCCATGACATGAGCAGTCTTGTTGCATTTTTGCCTAGGGCATCAGGGAGAACGCGGCAGCACATACTCAGCTTGCCCAGCAGATTTCACAGCCCATACAGAGCTCTATTCTGTTACAATTACTTCAGCAGGCTTGGCTGAGGAAAAGCAATGTGAACCATGGTCACTGCAGCCCTGTAACACAGTATCTCCTCTCTGCAATTGGACTCAATGTCTCTCCTATTCCCTGACTTACGCGTTATTTCAGAGCCCTACTCCACCTTTCTCTAGGAGACTGCAAAAAATGAAGGTCTGAATGTGCCTGGAAAGGGGTGTGTGAAGAACTGGGGAGTGAGGAACATCTTCTCCCAGGCTCCCAGCTTCATATTGCTCCTAACCAGTCACTTTTCAAGCAGTTGAAAGCTGCCCTTATGTTCAGGTGGGATAATACTGCTTCACCTTTTCTGTCCCAGTGCCATTAAGACTGGGTGATATAGAGGGTGCATTTGCATGAACTAATGGGCATCACCACAAACACTGATAAACTCTTGTTTTCTTCAGCTCTCCTCGAATGGCACGAAAATCCCACAGCTGAAGCAGTCTTTCTGAGGTTCTCGGCAAGAGGCACCGGGAGACAGGAACACACACTGGAAACTGCAGAGAGAGGTGAGCTGGGAGGGACAGAGGATGTCCCTGGCTCTTCAGAGGGCAGCTCACCAGTGGATCCCCATTAGCACTGTCTGGTGATCCAGAGGAGTTGGGTACTATATTCACTGAAAGAGCTGGGAAGTAGGTCAGCAACATTACTGAGGGAAAACGGGGAGCTTTAGGGAGAACTTCATAACTAAAACCTGAGTTCCACTGCTTACTGTTGCACTGATTAGATTTCAGTATGGAGGGTGAAAAGCAACAGCAGGGATTGTCTTCACTGCAACCATGCCAATTTTTTCTGCTCACACTATCCTTTTGCCATGCCAGCTTGTGCAGCACCTTGCATCCTGCAGCCACTGCCAAAACCAAATGCCACCGATTCACATCCACTGCTCTGCTCAGTCCCTGATCAGAACACAGCACTGTGCATGCTGTACACATTTAGCTGTGCTCATTTTATATCAATGGCCCTGCTGAGAGAATTGAGTACCATCAAAGTACCACACATGGGCAGATGCAACCTTATCCCTCCTCTGAAGGGTTTTAAATCAAAAGAGGTGAGACAGAAAATTAGAGTTAGCTACTGGACACAAAGCCATGGGGGTTTTTTCTAAATGAAATTCTTATATGGAAATGCCTTTCATCCCTTATGTAGGCAAAAAACTCTTAAAGTGAGAAAAAAGCCAAAGAACATCAATAACAGCTGCAACACTAAGTAGCTGGTTTGTTGGTTGGTCAGTTCATCATGAGGTGCTTTACAAAGTTTTGTGACATTGTCCGTGTCTTACACCTCATCTTGGAAAGAGAAATTTAGTTTTCCATCTCTGCTGAAGGAGATGGCAGAGCAAAAATCTTAAAAAAAATTTTTTTGAAAGCAAGGAAGAAAAGCACAAATGAAATCCAAAGGTAAAATTCTGGGTTTCTGTCTCATCAGTGGTGACAAAAATTACAGGCACAGCTGACAAGTAAAGAGGGAGAAGATGTAAAAGGGTGCAGGAGCTAAAATAATGTCTCTGCTTTTCCACGATTGTTGTTGCACCTGAAGATCTGGGCACAGAGGGCTAGTCAAGGTCGCTGGGTACTTGCAACTACCAGTGTGTGAGTTATTAGCTCTGGTCCTATTTTAAGTTCCTAAAGTCAGAGAGTTTTGCCTGGAGGGTGGGACAATGGGTTCATCTGCTCCTTGCTGGAGCCAGCGAAGGGTGGAGGAGTCATTCAGGCATGGTGAAAGGGGAATTGCCCACAGGAAGGACACTTGGGCCAGCCTGAGGTGCAGCAAGTCCTTCTCTGCCAGGCTGCTGCCTTCGTGCAGGACCTCCCCAACCGTGATGACCCTCCTGTGGGGACAGGAGGTTCTGTGGGTTCAGGGGCTGGTCAAATTGCCAGATGTGAGGGCAGTTCCCAGGAAGATCCTAGCTAAGCCATATGCTCCTCGCCTCACACCCCGTGCCCCTCACTGTCCTCTGCAAACACCACAGCTTTGAGGATTGTGAGAGGGGAGTGAATCCCAATCCAAGTCTCTTTGGGACGATCCTGTCCTCCTGCCTCCCCACAGGGGCCACGGGCAACACTGAGGGACACGGGGAGAGACACAGCAAGGCACTCCTTGCACACACACAGGCGTTCCTCTCCTCGCCGTCTCTCTCAGGGCTCGCTCCCTCCTGCAGGGTGCAAATGGCTTCGGGATTGTCCTGGCAGGCTGCAGGGCGGCCGGGGGAGATGCGACGAGCCACGGTGGGCAGGAGCTGACCGGTCAGGGCGGGCTGGGCTGGAGTCAGGCAGGGCATGGATGGGAGCTGTCCCGGTCAGGACGGGCAAGGCCGGGGGCAGGCAGGGCAGGGCTGGGGACTGCCCCAAGCAGGGAGGGCAGGGCGGGCAGGGCAAGGCTTCTGGGGGTGGGTCCGCAGCCAGCCCTGCCTTTCAAAGTCCCTCGATCCGAGGAGGAAATCGGGAAATATTTCCAGCAGCAGGAGGACGAGGAGGAGGAGGGCTGAGGCTGCTACCGCGGAGGAGGGTCGGCGGGTCTCTCCCTGCCCGCGCATCGCGGCGGAGGGATGCGGAGGGAGGGGATGCTGCCTGCGGGGCGGGCCGGCTGAGCGCATCCCTGGGTCGCTGAGCGTGTGTGTGTGTCTGTGTCTGTGTGTGTGTGTGTGTGTGTGTGTCTGTGTGTGTGTGTGTGTGTGTGTGTCTGTGTGTGTGCGCGCGCGCTCCCTCCATCCATCCCTCCATCCCTCCCTTCCTCCCTCCCTCCCTTCTCCCTCCCTCTCCCTCCCTCCCCTCTCCCTCCCTCCCTCTCTCTCTCTCCCTCCCGCCCGCCGCCGCAGCCGCGCACCGGGGCTCTGCCACCCGCCCCGCCGCGATGCCCCGCCGCTGCTGAGCCGGCCCCGGCGACGCCCGCCTCTGCCCCACGCCAGGTAGGACCGACACCCGGCGGCCCCCGCCCCGGCCCCGACCCTGCCCAGAGCCCCGGGTCCCCCGGCGCCTTGACACGGCTTTCTACACCGGGGTCGGAGTGCCGGGGGAGGCTGGGGAGGGGCCGGGATGGGGGACCCGGAGCCGTGTGGGAGCCGATGGGGAGGCGGGGGTAGGATGCTCACACACACACACACACACACACACACGGGAATGTTTGCTACAACCCAGCCACGGCACCTTTAGGGCAGGCGATGGGGCTCGCCCCCCTCCCCCGCCGGCCAATCGCGACATGTCGCGACGGGAGGCGCAGCTGCGGCGCGGGGTTGCCTTTCCCCTACCCCAAGAGCCGGGCATTGGTGTGCAGGTGGGGTCGGGCAGGGGGCTGGGGCACATCCCCTTCCCCGGGGGGCTCCCGGGCGCATCCCCCCGTGCGCGGCGGGGTGCGGTGCCTCCGCCTGGCGGGGCCGTGCGTGCCTCCAGGCAGGGCTGCTTCTCCTGCCTCGAAGCGGTTCCCGAGGTGAGTGGTCGGAGGCACCTGCAGCCACGCTGAAATTCCCATTTTCGTCTCGAGCAGCATGTGTTATTAAGGGCTGGCATTAAGCAGCGCTCATCACGTAGGCTTTGTCTAGGTGGAAGCATGGCTGGGGCTCTTCCGTCATCTTGAGTTTAATTCTTTATTCGCAGCCTTGTTGCTTCCCTCCCCACCGAGCCACGCAAAACAACTCCACACTCTGCTCTGTCTCCAAGGCGAAAGCAAACTGCCAAAATGTTGCAGAAATGCAGCAAGCAACAAGGGAGAATCGGAGTCTGAAAATGAAAGCTGTAGTAAAACCACAAGGTCACAGGCGTGTGGGTGCGAGTGTGTGATTTCAGGGCTCCTCTTTGCTTGCGCTTTGCAGGAAGCTGCTCCTCCAGTCCCAGATGTTGGAAATTTGCGAGTCAGGCGGTGGAAATGAAGGCTGAGAGAGGCTGGGGTTCTCTGTGTGCTCTCCTGACACTTTCCTAGGTATTCGTGTGCTTTTTGTCACCAACACAAAGAGAAGAGATGCACTTTTATTTAGAAAAGGCAAGCTGGGACACTTACATGTTGACGTGATGGTGGCATCCAGGAAAAAAAGAGCTGTGCTATATGGCTTTGGCTAAGGAGGTGAATATCACCAAAGAAAGGCATTTGTGGTCCCCTTGGAAGCATCTATTAAATGCTTCTTTCTCCCCTTTTTCTTCCGATTGATTCTTCAATAGCAGCTTTGCCCCTTGTCTAACACAGATACTTAGTCCAAATAGGGAGATAATGTAGCATTTCTAGAGCCCTAAGCTGCCAGTCAAGCCATGAACCCCCACCACCAACTCCCCAGGAAAGCTGATGCGTTGTCTGACTCTTTTTACACCCCACCAGCTCTGTTTCTCTGGAGCCATAAACAACTCTGAAGTCAGTGTTGGGGAGCCACGTTTACCAAAGCTTCCTACCAGGGTTTGTGTTCAAGATACCTGAGGAGGTTGGACGTACTCTTTATGTCGAGCATCTCTGAATGCCAGCACAGACTAGCACAGTTTTAAGCGGATGAAACTTTGCTTTCTTCTTTCTCCCCCACTTTCACTAAGATTTTTGTGATCTGTTGGCTGTGAATTGCTCCTGAGACTTAAACGGGCTGCACCTAGTTTTCTCTCCTAGTGCTGCTGTAAGTGACATGGCACAAACTTTGGCTTATGTCCTTACTCTTGGGAGTCTCTACAGCACCTTAAATGATGTTGTATAGGCATAGCCCCTTCTCTGCCTTTTGTGGTGTCCTTATCTGCTCGGGACTTTCAGGGTTGTGATTTTCTGGCATTGCATCTGAGACAAAATTCAGTTTTCTGCTGTGGTTTTGAGAGGATACTGTCCTCATGGCTTATCAGCAAAAAAACCACTGTTCTTAGTGAAACTCAGATCCTGTAATAAAGCCCAGTGACCCCCAAGACACAAGCATCACTGGACAGCCAGCCAACAGGTTGGTCATAGACAACACATGTCTATGGCTCTCCTTGTGACTGCTATGGGGAACAACCTGGAGTTCTGTTCAACCCTAAGGTGCCATGATCTGCATGTGCTCCCAGCGCATGGACATCAGTACCACAGCTGTGCAAATGCTGGATGCACCTGGGTCTGCTGCAGGGTGCTCAGGGTGCTGTGCTGTTGAGACTCTGGCATCCAGTATGGGCTGAGTTCACTGACCAGTCTTTCCCTTACCAAGGGCGTTAAGTGGTATCTCTCCAGCTATTTTCAGGAAGCTTGTAGGAACTTGGCTTTTTTTGCTATCTCTATCCCTCTGGTGATTTTAGCTGAAATTGGAAAGAGGGGGGAGCGATGTGAACAGACAGACAGACGTGGAAACTGTGATTTCATATTCCTGGCTTCCTAAGGAAACCTGGCTACAAATAGAAGTGAGATTTGGTGCTGCAAAGAGCTCCTGGGGAGACAGAGAAGGCGGGGGAGTTCTGAGGAGAAGGGAGGGGTGGTTAACCTTGTGTTTGAGGTAGGTAACAAATGCCTGGCACACACCTGGGCTTAGATGCCCTTTCCTGAGGTCTGAGGGTCTAAAAGCTGGGCGTCTGCTCAGCACTAGCATTCAGCTCCCTCTAGAGTCGGCCATGCCAGAGCTGTGCCTATGGACAGTGACTCTGCTGGGAAGTGCTACCACCCTTCCCCAGCCAGGGCCAGTCGCACAGCTGATGGATGAAGCATGCCAGGGTGAGCCTTGGCCCAGACTAATGTGCTCAGCTCCTGTCTCGTACCATGTCCAAATTGCCCGGGTCAACAACCTGCATTTGCTTCAGTCTTTCCCCACACACACATTGCCATGGATGTCTCTCACCTCTTAATCCCTGGATGGTCACAGGAGCTAGGGCTGGGGATTTGTCTCTGCTCCCTTGAAGCTTCCTGTTCCTGCAGAGCCCAGGAGAGCATCCTGCTGCACAGAGGACCCACACAGAGCTACAAACCCAGTCCAAAACTAGTCCCAGAGGGAAGAGCGGACACAGGCATAGAGGAAAGCAACAGGCCTGTTAATTCCTCCCTTCTGGCCCCTTTGGGGCATCTCTGCAGAGATACTTCCTCCCCAGGCTACCCAGAAGCTTCAGGCTTATTACCAGTGTTTTATTCTCCCAGCACTCAGAGGAGATGCTCTTCCCATTTTACAGAAGGAGACATGGAGCACAGGGAGAAAAAGGGCTGCCCTGAGATTGTACAGGGAGTCTGTCGGCAAGGCAGCCTCAAAGCTGGTTTGTGGAGACCAGGCAGACAACACTGTGCTTAAATTAGCAAGGGAGATCCACAGGCAGAGGGGAAGGCATTCGCAACCCAGGAGGAATCACAGGGCAGAGCCTGACACTGCTTGAGAAAGAAGAGACCAAAGGTGAGTTGTAGGGATAGAGAAATGGTCTGGAGACAGTCGAGAGTAGAAAGGGAGATGTTTGAGAAAAACGCAAAATAAAACAAACAAACAAAAGCAAAAAACCCAACCCCAGCAAAATGTAGTAACTCTCCCTTGCTTCTTATTTCCTGGCATATTTCTTGCTGAGATCTTGAGTTGACACTTGGTCTCCATGCGTGAAAAGCAAGACTGTAATCTCGCTGACAAACACTTCCAAGCTCATTCTCTGCAAGCTGCCCCCAAGTTCGTCCAATGTGGTTGAAATTCAGTGTCAGGGATGTCTTGTTTTCTCTATTTATCTGTTTATTTTGGAAAGTTGCTGAGGAAATTGTGGGAGGAGATTGGATGCTTCATTGAAGAGATAGGATACTTGGAAAAATCAGTTGCAGACTGATAATTATTCTTACTTTTTAATGCCCTTTACGGAAAACAGGGTGGCCTGATGTGTGTTTTACTTGACTGGCTTCATGGAGGGCTTGTGCCTCTGACTATATTTGGAAAGGTTTTGATGCTTTTTTGTACTGATGCAATCAGGATGCTGATGGCCTGGAAATCATTTTCCTGATGTGGAGATCTGGAGGGTCATGGGCAAGGGATGCCAACGGGCTGTGCCTGTTTTGGAGTGGCAGAGCTGGGTGGAAGGGAGCAGGAGCCAGGCAGAGCTGGAGCAGGGAAGTGAGCCAAGGGTTTTCCAAGCTGTGTTTAAAGTGCCGTCATGCTGTGCAGCCCTGAGTGGCAGCACAGTATTTGGACTTAGCAGCTTTCCTCCTTCATCTGGGTCTGGATGTACAGCCAGTGTGGGGGTAGGGTCCTTTTCCTGCTTTGACGGGTAAATCTCCCAGCTATCAGGAGCTAAGTTTTACCGAAGCTGTACCATGGGGTCAGGATCAAGATCAGAAGCCAGTGGAGCCTGTGGCTACCTAGACAAATCTCCAAGCACCCCATATCTCCTTGCAGGGCTGTTGGCATCTGTTTTGTGTCCCTTGGCTGTAGGAAGCTGGACCTGGGCTCTTGCCTGATTTGCTGACTGGTGGTCAGAGACCAGACAATTTATTTGTTTGTTGTTGTTTTTTCCTACAGCCATGTCTTTCCCCAGTACAGGCTTTGCCCAAGCTGCCTGCTGTAAAGCAGATTGCTGCTTTCAATGAGGTGTAGGGGCTCCAGCATTGCCAGGAAGGGTCAGCAGGAGAGGAGAGGTTTACTAGCCCTCCAGAGATAGGGTGGTGGCTCTGAGTCCCACGCGTGGAGGCAAGGTATGCAGTGCTTGCTCCTGGGAAGGCTGGTTATTGCTTGCAGTAGACTCTTTAAGTGCTGCCCTGCTGCAAGAGAAACTGGAAAAGGGGTGTGGCAACTTGGAGACTTCAGATCGGATGGTGGGATAGGAGCATGGGGCATGGTGGGGAGGGATATGCTCGTTGGCCAGAAGAGCCTGCCTTTTGGGGGCTTGCTGTCTTTTCCCCAGGGACAGGGGCAGAAGAATGAGCAGCTGACTTGCTTTGAGGCTCTGTTCCTCTGGCTTGCAGGCTGGCCCTGCCTTGCAGTAACTACTGGCTGCTTCTTTGTCAGCTTTTGGCCCCTCTGGCCGAAGGGAGACCATCTTTCTCCTGCTCCTGACACCAGCAAAGGGTGGTTTGAGCTGCCTTCCCTGTCTCTCTGCAGCAGTGCACTCTCACTACGAAAAGGTTGGCTCTGGCTCTGACTATGGGATGGGGAAGGGCTGGCTGGGAGTCCCCGTGGTGTTGCAACACACTACTGTGTTGTGTTCCCACATCATGTTGAAAAGTAGCCACTCTCATGTGAAGAGCAAACTTTCTGCTGGCCCCCAGCAAGCAACCAGGCACCCTGTGGGAAGAGGGTGCTGCTCCCACCTCCCATACACCAGTGACACGGCTCTGAGGACACCTCCCACACGAGTTGCCAGTAAATTCACAGTAGTGATGTTTATTATGAGGCTGATGTCGCAGTGGGGTAGGCACTGTTGGGGAGCAGTGGCAGTGGCTGTAATGGTGTGAACACTGCTGTGTTACAGCTGCTCTGTACAGGTTTTCTATTGAATGCTGGGGAAAAAGTTCCCCATGGAAAGTCTCTCAGTCACTCTTTGTGTGGCCACTCATTCCTTGTGAGCCCAGGCCATTTCCTTCCTTGCCGAATCCTTCTGTAATTAAAGTGCCTGGGCTAGCAGTGTTTTTTTCAGTACTCTTAAAAATAATGGTGCTTCCAGTGTGTTGCAGATGGTCATAGACCTGTGTGTGCTACAGTGGTGTAGGAAAATAACAGGAAGGGTCTTACGGTGGATATTCAAGTCTGAAGTACCCCAATGAATGTGGGACTTTTGGGGGGCTGCTGCAAAGAGAAAGCTGTGCTTTGTTTAAATGCAGAGCTGCTTTCAGGCTCGCTTTGCATGCAGCGACCAGCCAGCCTGAAGGAGCAACGCTGCCAGGGAAAGATCAGAGCAGAGTCTAAAAGGCTGTTTCCTCCCCATTTGGCAGCTCCTGAGCTGGGGGGCAGGAGCATGAGCTGGCAACATGAGCTCTGTCCTACCGATTTGTAAAACCTAGAGCTCCCATGTGCAACAGGGAGGCAAGTATTTCTGCAAGCCCCCTAGCCCTGCTGTGAGCAACAACTGCCTTCCTGGTGTTTCACAACAGTCAGGGTTGGAATAAAGGCAGAACCAACATCCTTTGGCTGGGAGTTACATCTCAACTGAGCTTGCCATGCAGCCTCCTGTGGGTTTTTCTCCCTGACTGTGCAAAATGACCTGCTGGCACCCCTGAGGAGCCTGTTCAAAAAGGGAAGGGGCTCAGCTGAGACTTCAGGAGAGTGCAGGTTGGGGTCTATCTCTCCTGGTTAACTCTAGCTCTCACTGAGAGCTCTCCAGCAGCCCCAGGACGGTTCACCTGTGGTAAAAAGGGCTCTGGGTGCTCTCCCTGGGCATCAAGTAGTGCTTATGGGCAGGGCTGTGCTGGCCTAGGATGGTGGTCTGGAATTTTTCACTGCATATGTATGGCCAGCACTGAGCCTGAGAGCAGTCCTGTGTGCCTGTCCTGTGAGGCACTGGGGTAGTGCTCCATGGCCACGAGCACAGGCAGGGTTTGCCAGGGCTGCCAGCCTGGCACACTGTGCATCAGCACCCGCGCTTGCTTTTATGGGTGATGGCCAGGATGGGAAATGCAATTGGGACACCTTAATGAAAAGCTAGCAAAGTTGGGTTTGGAGGGAGGGCTGGTCTTCTGATAGCCTCGCTTCTCATTGTAGCATAATGTAAATGATTTGTCTGGGAATATTCCTTCAGCAGTGTGCCGACCATAGGCCGAGACCCTAGGCAAATGCAGAGTAAGAGGGTCTCTGGGGAGCAAGCTGTTTATTTTGGGTTGTACAAATAAAGAAATGCTGATGATTTAATAGCAGCTGCTTCTCAGAGACATTTTTTGTGGCCAAGCATTTTCTAGCCCTCCCTAATTCCTGAGCCTCACTGTGAACTGGTTTAAGTAGGAAAACTGGTGATGGGATGTCAGTCTTACTCGATGACCACACCACACAATGCTGGAGAAAGTAGAACACAGAGCTGGGGAATGCTACTGCTGCTGAAAGAAGGCATATTGTCACAGCTGGTGGGTTTCTCTTTCAAAGCTCCGGCCATTTCTCACCCCTCTGAGATCTCCAGAAAAGTTCTGCATTTCTTACCTCCTGCCATCTAAAGGCAAAGTACTGTTTAGGAATGCTATGTGGAATGCTGATTGGGAATGCCAGAAAGATGGACTGCTCAGATGCAAGCCTCTAGGCCTTTTTTTCTGCTGTTTAACATAATATGGGACTTGATTTAAAAAACCAACCAAACAAAAAAACCAAAACCAACTCACAGGAGAATGTTTGAAAAGGAAAAACATGGCAAGTAAAGTTCAAATTTGACTTCTTAATTTGATTTCATGTGTGTCTTTTTTTCTGGATGAGACTTCCAGTGCCCAAATCCTTTTAAGATTGCAGAGTTGGTCCAAAGTGTGATGGGACTCTCCTATGACCTGAATCAGTGACCCAAAGCATAATATTTTTTCTAGAACCATCTGTTTTCTCTTCTTGCCAAGGGGATTTCACAATGCCTGATTGCTCTGAATAATTGTACGTGTGCAGGGGTATGACTTGCCACAGGGAGAAGAATTAACTGAACAAGGGCAGGTGGATGCTCTTGAGTTTTTTTGAAGAAACTGCTACCCTTTAGAAGGAAAGGATAAAGAACCATGCAGCTGAGTAATATTTTATGCCCACAATGAATTTTTTTAAGCCTACATATTTAAAAAGGATACAAAACTACACTTAGGAGCTATCTGAGATAAACAGAGTAGGTACCCAGTCTGTGTTTTGACAGCCCCTTTATCCAATGTCTCCACGTCTTGGTTTGGAGCAGTGTGAAACACAGGAGTACAGATGTTGGGTGACTAATTCATGCCTCGGCTAAACTTCAATGACCGTGAACACACATCTGTTTTCAACTTAGCTATCTGCTGAATAGCCTGCAACAAGGTACTCTTCTTTACATACATCATGTTTGCAGGTTTTTTTACTTCAGGTTTGTAAGCAGTGGCTGCAGTTTGCATTTAGGGAAGCAGAGGGTACCCAGGGATTATCATCAGGGGGACAACATTCAGGGCTTCAGAGTCTGGCAGTAAGAGCTTTTTTTGTAGCATTAGCAGGACTTCCAAGACAAACAACATTCTTTTAAATCTATCTTCCTACAAGAGAGTTGCTTTTTCTTGTTCATCTGATCTGTTCTTATCCAGCTCTCTGACCTGCTCATTTCCTCCACTATGTATCTTTTTCTTTTCTTAATTACAAAATTGGGGAGTGGGGAGTTGAAGGCAAACCAACAGTTCCTGGTGAGAAAATGCCATTTATATAAAACTGTCTTGATAAATTCTCAGTATTATTCTTCCAGACCAATAATCCTACTACAGTATCCATAAATAAAAGCCAACAGAGGAGAGGGCTTTGATCCATCATTACAATGTCTCTTTGTGGAGAGTGGGTGCGGGATGGTACTCGCTGCTTCCTCCAGCCAGTTTTTCACTTGTGCACAGCCCTGTCCCTGCCTAACATGCCCCTGCCCTAACAAGGGAGGGCGATTTGTCATGGAGAAGAAGGAAATGGGCAGTGGTGTCCAGGTGCTTTTTTTTTCAAGGAGATGTTGGTGTGCCTCTGTTTAGGACAGTAAATGCTTCTCCTCAGGAACGCCTGCTGGGCTGTACTTATTGAAGTCAGCAGTGCAGCATATGTAGCCTGCTCTGTGGCTGGAGAGGCAGCCTTTTTCCCAACTGTGCTGTGAAACAAGCCCTCTTTCAGAAGGAACAGTGAAGGTGTGCTTAGCCATCCCACTTGAGTCTCAGTCACTGTGACTGGGCCCAGCTGGGACGCTGTCACTGGGTGCCACCTTTAGGGTGGTTGGGTCAGCCTGTGTCTCCCAGTGCATGCAGCTGTGAGCTGTCAGACCTGATGTGCTTTTGCTGGAAGACCAGGCAGATGGCAAATGGTAGGGTGAGACCTGCCAGGCACTGCAAAGGCTGAACTTGAAGAAGCATTGACTGGGTCTGCTGCTTGTGTCCCATCTTTGATATGAGCCTGGAAATGGGATCCTTCTCTCAGAATTCAAAACTTGTCATGCCTGAGCTTTTTTTTTGTTTGTTTTATTTCAGGGGTGTGGGGTTTTTATGAGCAAAATCAGTTCAGCTTTTTATATTTTCCAGCGAAGTCAAGGTATTGACATACTCATTTTCCTGTCTTCATAGAAGCATTTTAAGTACCATGTGACTAAATTAACTTGGATTGGAGAAGCATAGTACAGCAAAGGCTCTCCTTGAGGAGAAAATACAACTTTAATAACTAGAGATACGGCTTTTATTGGCTAGTAAATTTGAGAATGCAACAGTGAGCATGCTCGGGGTTTTGCAGTAAGCATGCTTAAAGGCATCTGTTCTGTTGGTTTATGCACTGTTAACTAACTGCAAACCTCTTTAACAGCTCCTCAACATTGCTGGAAAATCCTGAGGCAGGACAAGGGCAAGTACAGCTGTCATCCCTGATGACTGATGTTGTAAATGGAGTGAGAAAGGCCCTTGAAGGGGAAGCCGTCAAAGCTGACCTAGTGGGAAGAAAGCACAGGGACGTGTTTCCTCTCCAAGCATGCCAAGAGAGCCAGGCTTCGATGCATATGGGGCTCTTTCCAGTTTTGGGAAGGTGCAAAGTGATGCGCTGTGGAAGGAATGGCTCCAAAATCATTAATTACAGGCTGCCCTTCTGGTGCGCCTTATGACCAACTTACTGTTAAGAATAAGGCTTTGCCAGGGCTTGAGCTTACTTTATGCAGATTTCTGATATAGACTAGATGTTTGGGAGGACTGTGAGCAAGAAAAGGCTGTGAAATACATAGTTTACAGTGATTTAAAATGGCAAGTATAAAAATATTTTTTAAACATGACGAGGTGATAGTAGATTTCTCTGTCCTTTCCTGCTCTTACCCTGAATTCCACTGAGTGCACTGCAATTTCGAAATGGGAAACACTGCCAGCTGTGAAGCAGAATGATGGGCTTTAATTCGATGAGGAACAAGAAAATGCAATTGAACAAACAGACTTTCAGCAAAGAGAAAGAAACCTCGTAGTAGCTAAAGGGGGTGGGTGCTAGCCCATTGGTAGCAGCTGAATCCGTCCTTGTTTACATGACTGAACTAGATGATTTCTACATGGAAAACGTCAGTAATCATAACAAAATGGGCTCGTTCAATGAGTCTTCTTGACTAACAGGATAACTTGATTATATGTTTGGGAAAAATGGGAAATAAAGAGGGTGGAGAGGAAAACCTGTTATCTCTGGTTGGCCTCACTTAATGCATCCTTTCTTTTGTCTCTGCAGGTTGAGGATGTTTGGGACCTGTTTGGTGGAAGTGGCCATGTCGCGAGTAACTCAGCCACCCACCTTCCCAGGGAGCTTCCAACTCCTGAGCATTGTGCTGGTGTTGCTGTCCCATGCAGACAGCATACGTGCAGAGAGCCCCAGTGAACTGCCAGTGAATGACACCGAGGAGTGCGCAGGCTCGTACATCTGCAAAAAGGGTGTGATTTTACCAATATGGGAACCCCAAGACCCCTCATTCGGTGACAAAATCGCACGGGCAACGGTGTATTTTGTAGCGATGGTGTACATGTTCCTGGGAGTATCTATCATCGCTGATCGCTTCATGTCCTCCATCGAAGTCATTACATCCCAGGAGCGGGAAATAACCATCAAGAAGCCCAATGGTGAGACCAGCAAAACCACTGTGAGGATCTGGAACGAGACCGTTTCCAATCTCACACTGATGGCCTTGGGCTCGTCTGCCCCCGAGATCCTCCTGTCTGTCATCGAAGTGTGTGGCCATGGCTTCACAGCAGGGGACCTGGGGCCAAGCACTATCGTGGGGAGTGCTGCCTTTAACATGTTTGTCATCATTGCCATCTGTGTGTATGTGGTTCCAGATGGAGAGATAAGGAAGATCAAGCACTTGCGAGTGTTTTTTGTTACGGCGGCCTGGAGCATCTTTGCCTACACTTGGCTTTACATTATTTTATCTGTGTCTTCTCCTGGGATTGTGGAGGTTTGGGAAGGCTTGCTCACCTTCTTCTTCTTCCCCATCTGTGTGGTGTTTGCCTGGATAGCTGACAGGAGGCTTTTATTTTATAAGTATGTCTACAAGAAATACCGAGCTGGCAAGCAGAGAGGCATGATCATCGAGCATGAGGGTGACCGGCCCTCCTCCAAAGCTGATATCGAGATGGACGGAAAGGTTGCTAATTCTCACGTGGAGAACTTTTTGGATGGGACACTGGTGTTGGAGGTGGATGAGAAAGACCAGGATGATGAGGAAGCCAGGAGAGAAATGGCTCGGATCCTGAAGGAGCTGAAACAAAAGCACCCAGACAAGGAAATTGAGCAGCTTATAGAGTTGGCGAACTACCAGGTCCTGAGCCAGCAGCAGAAGAGCAGGGCCTTTTACCGCATCCAGGCCACTCGGCTCATGACCGGAGCTGGCAACATCTTGAAGAGACACGCTGCAGACCAGGCCCGCAAAGCCGTCAGCATGCACGAGGTCAACAGCGAGGTGACGGAAAACGATCCCATCAGCAAGCTCTATTTCGAGCAGGGTACCTACCAGTGTTTGGAGAACTGTGGCACTGTGGCCCTGACCATCATTCGCCGGGGAGGCGACTTGACCAACACGGTGTACGTCGACTTCAGGACAGAGGATGGGACGGCCAATGCTGGCTCTGACTACGAGTTCACTGAAGGGACAGTGGTCTTCAAGCCTGGAGAGACCCAGAAGGAAATCCGTGTTGGCATAATCGATGATGACATATTCGAGGAGGACGAGAACTTCCTGGTCCATCTCAGCAATGTCCGTGTGAGCACTGAGGCCTCAGACGAGGGCGTTCTCGAGGCCAGTCGTGTCTCAACACTTGCCTGCTTGGGGTCACCATCTACTGCCACCGTCACCATTTTTGACGATGACCACGCTGGCATCTTCACCTTTGAGGAGCCAGTAACACACATCAGTGAAAGCGTAGGAACCATGGAAGTGAAAGTGTTGCGAACCTCTGGTGCACGAGGAAATGTTATTGTGCCCTACAAAACCATTGAAGGCTCAGCCAAAGGTGGAGGAGAGGACTTTGAAGACACCTGTGGGGAGCTGGAGTTCCAGAATGATGAGATAGTGTAAGTGAAGGTTTTACTTATTTCTTACAGACTCTGTTTCTCCTGAAATGAAATGCACTTGGCTCCAAGAGCTGCAGTGGAGGGGTTTGGGTGCCAGCATATTGCAGTAAGCCATGAATGGCCATATGTGCTTTGGGGAGCCTGATATGCTGCGTTCCTGCCTTGCTAACAGACCAGAGAGTGCCTGGTCGGGGGTACTCCAGTTTTCCAGCACCAGGGAGGTGGAACTGATATGGGACCCTCACCTCCCACACCATACCCCTATGCTGAGCAGATCTCTGTAGCCTCAGCTCTGCAGCGGAGCAGAGAACAAAACTGAGATGTCTGTGACCACCCAGTCACAAGGACCTGTTTTGCAAAGGGCTTAAACCGAATGTATGAATTGTGGTACCTACTTAATCTTTCCTGTTGAGGGTCAGGTCATCTGGGACTGGGCTGTAGCCTATCCTACTGATGCTCTACTCAGGGTTTGGGTGAAGGTCACTTCACCTCCTCCTCTTCTAAAGGCTGCAGGCCTGGGTCATTGTCCAATACATGCCTTGAAAAAGTGTAGTCAGGTAGGGAAGTCTCATGGTTAGGATGTAACTGGAGCCACATTTGGCTGCTTGCAAGTAAAAAAGAGGCTGAAAGCTGTTGGAAGCTACTCCTGAGTGTTGCTCTGTGGATGGGGGATAAATTATTAGTGCTGTATCCTTATTACATTATGTGGAGAATATAAATTAGCTCAATAAATTGTGGTAGAAAACATCTATCCTTGGGTATGTCACGAAGACATTTCCTTGCCCAGCTGGTGTTCTGGGAGGAGCAGGCATTGGAAGTTCTGTTATTCCAGCCTCGGGCTCTTCCTACAGTGAAGTCTGTGTTTGCAGATCAGTCCCTGCCAACAGGGACTTATCTCTGTAGCACAAAACCACTGCATAGAACTTAAAGCAGGCACTGATACAGAGCACTGCTATGCCAAAGGAGAGCTAAATGTTGGCTTAAGTGTTACATATTGTGCTACTGCTCTCCTGGGAGCTGAGACAGACCCTTGGCAAGAGCCAAGAGTGGTCCTTGCATTCTGTCTGTTACCTGTGTCTGTGCACTGGGAGAATGAAACTTCTTCATAAAACTTCTTGAAGTAGAGAAAGGGGAAAAAAAGTGATTTGTGGTCCTCAGGCAGGATTTGTACCACTTGGGATTTTGACATCCCAGGAAAAACTGAGCTAGAAGTTCACATCTCCAGCAATCTGCAGGCCAGAACATGCATGTTGCTCACACAAGGATTGGGAGCACATGGTTCCTGGCTCCTGAATGATAAGTGTAGTAGAGAGGAATGCAGTTATTTTATTTTTTTTTCCATTTTGGGAGAAGTAGGGAGTTGTCTGCAGAGATACAATGAACTAGGCTATAAGGATATCTCCCAAAGGTCTTTACTTTTTATCCAGGTCACTCAGCACTAGCAAAACTGGGCTACTCACAGTTAGGCTTGACGTTTGTTCTCAGCTCCCATGGGATGTGACGTGTTTACATGGCAGGCCAAACACATTGCCACAGGCTCTTGCAATTGCTCTCAGGGGGGCTTGGGCTCTCCTTTGCCTTGTATCCACCACTCTGGTCAGGATCTCTGTGCTGTCCTTCATCAAAGACCTGTGTCTGTGCTGTCTGTTGGTGCTCAGTCTGTGATGTGGGGTTCTGCAGTGCGATGGTGATGCCCTCTCCCTGGCATTGCTATGTCTACTGCCTCTGGTGGTGGCCTTCCCTCCACTAAGCTATTCACTGCTGGCTTCTACCAACAGGCCAGCAACCAAGGGGCATGCTGGAAGTGAGCTGACCAGATCCTGTTGGATATGCCCTTTGGCCTCCTGGGGTGTGCTGGTGTGCCCTCACCAGGGCAGCAAACCTCGTCCTTCCTCTTCTTACCAGCTGTCAGAATGTGCACAGCAAGCAAGAAACAGGGGAAAACAGCTTTCTTAGAAACCTGACTGGGTTTTTTTTCTGTGCAAATGCCATCATATCTCTATTGCCTTTAAACTATCTCTCCCTGTAATCACAGGGAGGGATGGTACATGGGAAGCAACACTTTAGGAGTTCACAGTGTGATATAGATGAGGGCTTGGAGAATGGTGTGTAAGGAGGTGGCAACTGCAGAGCCAGATACTGACCAAGGGGCTTTCTCCATTCAGGTGGAAGAGGACATGCACAGAATGACACTGATTGTACATATTCCAATCTATTCATATGTCTGAAAGGCAGTAGACATTAATCTAAAACTTATGTGCTACAGTCCATGTTCAGGTGTTGGATGGTACAGTCTGACTTGCAGAAGATTTCCTGCAGGTCCGTGGTTGCCTGGGAGCAAATTTAGGGCAACCCTGCAGCACAGAGGTAGAGTGGTCCTGACACTTGGCTGCTGCTTACAGGCATCCTCCCTTGGAAGAGTTTGCTTCAATGGTAATAAAGAAGATGTGCTAGCACAATACGTGGATTATAGAGCTAAAGCCTATTTGCTCTGTCATTGCTTGATGGTGCTGTGCTTCAGTAAAACACAGTTACGTAGAATGATGCAATTCCCTAGCACAATCGATTCGATAAAGTTCTAAAATTTCAGGTTTTGCCATGCTCTGATGTCCAAGAGATGTCTTTGCTGCCCTTTCTAAAGGTCTTCAGTGCCTCTTCAGTTGTACCATTCAAGGCTGTATCAGTCAGCTTGATAAAATTGAGTAAGATGTGTTTTTCTGGGGCACTAATAACAAAGGTAGGGCGGTACAGGGAGACATGAAGATAAAAGAAAAGCGTGCACAAGCCTCTGTTATTAGAAGGCTGGCTTGCTGGTAAGTCTCAGTAAAATTAGAAAGTGCTGGGAGGACCCTGATCTTCTAGAGACCTTCCTGTGGTTCCCAAAAGGCCTAATTACGTAACATGTTTGTTTGCAGTGTCCAGAGAGACTTTCCCATTTGGCAATCTGCTGATGTCCCCCTTCCCAGAGTACACAAAATAGCTGTTTAACTGCTGAAGCCATGCTACTCCCGTCCTTTTAAACAAACATCTCATTCTGATGCTACCAAAAAAAATGTGTAATGGAGAAGATGTTGGTCCTCCTGTGGAACATTTTGTCCCAGCTCTGCTCTTGGAGTGGTGCTTTCCCGCTCCTTGTTTCTGAAGCACAAGCTTGGGTGTTCAATGGATGCATGCTATCAAGTGAAAGAAACAGCATTTAAATGTGTTTTGCAAAGGGGTTACCTGGGTTTGCACGACAAATTGTTCCAAGCTGTGTGGGAAACCTTAAGCTGTTTGACTTGGGTTCAGCAAGGTCAGTCTCTGTGATGCTACATGGGTACCTGGGGCTCTGAAACACTGGTGGAGGACAAAGTGCTATGATTTAAAGTGTAAGAGAGAGCGTTCCCTCTACAGCCATCCTCAACAAGGTGATCACAGCCTCGTCTTGCATCTCTATTAATGATTCTTGGTGAGAACATAGAGAAGATGTGTAGCTGTAGGCTCTTCCTACCCACCTGTCTACTACAGCTATTGTGATTGTAGAAGAGGTCCCTGGTTCATCTAGCCAGTGTATTTTTATGTCCTGACTCAATGCTAAATAATTCAAAAGAAGCCCAGTTTCCTATATTAGAGCAGGAAGCACTCCTTCCCTCAGCTGATATCTCATCAGCTCTTCTCCTTTCTGTCTTGAAGCATCAGGAGGAGCATTTCTTCCAGATGTGACTGCAAAGCTATATGAAAACAGTGTGTTCCTTCATGTTCAAAAATAGTAGTTTTTCTAGAGATAACATTGCAGCTAGAGATCTATTACAATCTGCATTCCAGATGTCTTTACACACACCCCAAAAGAAAAGTTTTTATGCATCAATGTCAGTGAGGAAGATGGTACATACAATTATGTGGACAAACAAACTTGTATTTCACCTATGCAGTCACACTTGTAAATGCTTGGAAAATCTTATGCCACGTGGTCTTGCTGTTCATTACGTATAGTTTAGCTGTTTTTATAAGAAATATCTGCTGCAGGTTTAGGAAGTGACACTCTTTGCCCACTGAATCTGACTTGTCCAAGTCAGCTTTGGCATTTCTCTGGAAGCACACATCTAGGAGCCGAGTGCTAACAGAGACACAAACATCAGTTAAATCCTTTGATTTTTTAGGGAAATGTCCCCAGAAATCACAAAGGTTCCCTCCCAAGACCCCCTTAAAAATGTCAATGTCAATTGTGGCAGGAGGGGAACCAAGTGGTACTGCTTTTTAAAGTACCCCTTTTCATTTCCGAAAGAAATTGAGTGAGGTATTTTTAAAGAAACAGTAAAAACAATATCCTGACTCGACCCCAGGACCTCTCTATCTCAGTTTTGCATCTGTGGCCTGCAGCTTCAGAGAAAAAAAAAATTAAGCCTTCATCATGGGCAGCTTTGCCGTAGGATGCAGTTGAAGAGCAGGGTGTCTTCTGATGTGGCAGAGGCACAGCTGTAAACCAGGCAGAAGGGGAAGCAAACAAACATCCCCCCTCCCTTGCAGGTTTCACTGCTGGGCACATTCCCTTTCTCTTTGTGGTCCCGCTTTGTTTGGCTGGACCAATGTGCATCCCCTCCCTGGACAGCTCCTGCTTGCACAGGGTTAATGTCTGGCGGCACAGCGTGAGATATGAAAATAGACCAAACAAAGATTAAACTCACATTTGGCTCGCTTCCAGAGCCCAGCTTGGGCTTTAGAGAGTGTGTTCCCCTCACCATTGGAAGTCTCGCCTCACCCAGTGGGGTTTTTTTTATTGCAGGTGGTACGGATACGGCCACCTGGATCTGGGACTTGGATCCTTGGCAGGAGCACCCAGTGCTTCTCCTCCATCCTGTACAGGTCCATCTTATGGGAGGTGGCCCTGGCCCACAGCAGGGGTCTGAGCAGGTGTGTTGTACCACACCAGGGCATGGCATGGGGCGTGTTTCCCTTTCTGGGAGAAAAAGTTCTCTGGGCCTGAAATATGTCATTGCTTTGGTTCCTGAAGGCCGAAAGCTGGTCGTCCCCTCTTCAGCGGGGAGGATACAGCTATAACAGGCTGTCTTTCCCTTTTCTCCTCTTCATTCACACAATGTCTATAGTGTTTCCTGAACATGGCTTTGTATCTCCCAACCATGGGCATCTCTCTTAAACTGCTGTGCTCTCGTGTCAGCAGCGTGGACAACCCCACACATTTCTGTTAGGAGACAGCCAGGAAATAAGGCCACATGGTGTTCACAGAACTTCCCCTCTGTGCTGTGCCCAAGACAGGTCTCAAGCCTTTGAAGCACACACTTGCATCTGTGTCTCCAAGTGTCTCATGGGTTGGTCTGGTCCTTTGGTCCCTGGAGTAAAGCCAGTGGGTGTGCTCCTGTGGCATGTCCTCATGGTGTTGTAGGAAAGGCTGTGCTTGGGGAGGGTGAGCATGGGATGCAGACTGTGCTGTTTGCCCAAATAAGTCAGGAAATCTAGAAACTTGATTTGATGATGTCTCCTGCAGAGCGGCTTAGGCAGAGAAGTTGTGTTATTGGATGAAGCAAGTTGTGCCAGCACATCACTGGGGGTAAATGGGGCGGGGGAGAAGGTTGAGGACAAGAGTGGTTAGCTGAAGAACTGACACAGTTTTTGTCCTTGAAAAACCAATGTTTCCTTATTTGTAATGAACTGTTGTTGGCAATTTACTGCTGCCAGCTGCATCTCTGTGGTTGATTAAGGGAGCTTGGATCTTAAATATGTAATAACTCCCTGAAAGCCATTGAGAGGTAGTTATTAGCTTCATCAGGGCCTGTGTACACATCCGCTGTGCTCCTTTATGAAAAGGCTACCTATTAAATGCATTGTAGTAATTTATAAAACACAGGATCTAGGCTTGTTTTAAGACATGAAAACAACAACCCTAGCAAAGCTGGTTGCCGTGGGAAAGTTATCTTGGAGCGAAGCACTGCTGCGCAGCTCCTCGCTGGGGAGACAAGAATGGGGGATATGAGAAGTCCTGTCCCTCTTTGCAGACCCTTCTGTCCCTGGCGTGTGCTTGAGCACTGCTGGCAGCAGCACTGGCACCAGCAGAGATACACGGGTTTTGTCCACAGAGCTGGCATCCATCACTCTCCCTACCGTGCACATGGGATCCATTGCCGTGGCAAATCCTCGAGCAGGGAGAGGTAATTCATTAGTACACATGATCCTGAAGCAAGTGCAGTTCAAGTTGTGCATCTGCCTCGGGAATAGGCTTCCTTCCTCTGACCCTTTGCCCTCAGGTTTGAACTCAATGGATGGCACTCGGTATTCCTGCAGCAGCAGGGCTGAATTTGTGGGCTTAAAACGAGAGTGACAGAACAAAAAGCAGACAGCTGACCACAGCTGGCATCCAAGCATCTGTGCAGATGGGCAGAGAAACATCTGCTGTCATCCAAAGCCGAACAGAGAGGAGAAGCTGGACCTGGCAGACAACTGACTGAGTCAGAAGCAGACCCTCCTCAAAGGGAGGGGCTGAGCCCAGAGGCATCATCCCCCATTGCTGCGGGTGGATAGAGTGCAATTGGCCAGCTCTCTGTGGACAGGGGGATGTGATGTTGCTCTGCCCTTGTCAGGCAAGTGTACCAGAGGCGATGCACAGTCTTCCATGACTGGATCTGGTTTTTATGTGCCTCTACTGACTTTGCTCACACCAGGGACAAAATCACATGTTCATTAGCAAGGACATGAACATTGCTGCCCTGCAATGGGAAAGTCACCTATCCTATCCCTTGTCTCTGCTCCTTCCCCTGTTCTCCAGCACCACAGTATAACTGTTTTAGCTTAACCTTCACAGTCTGGTCTTGCTGAACCACCTCTGTTTCTTTAGTACTCTCCCATAGGGAGCTTTGATTAATAGTCTTTCACAGCCACAGTGTTTGCAATGGCTGGGTGCATGCCCTTGCTGCACTGGTAGTAGTAGGGGTGTTCTCTGCAGTCTTGGGCATAGTTGGAGTTAAGGTCAGCCCTCTCCAAGTCATAGATGCCATTTAGCCTGAGGACGTCTTGGGAGATATCAAAAACTGTACCAATAAAGTTTCTGACAATGACATTGGAGGCGTTGAGCTGGTTTCCCAGAATGGCAATGCTGGATCCTGGGTGACAACAAATAATAACAGCATTCTCTGTTTTAAAAATATCTTGGTGTAAGAGAGAAAATATTCCCACTGCTGTGTAAGTAAGAGGGTAACCAATGTGGGCCTCCTCCATCCAGTCCCTATATGGTTCCATTTCCATAGTGTCTGGACTCCTTCCTACACAATCAAAGGAACAATAAAATGCGTTTGGCAACGAGAAACAAAGCAATAACAAAGAATGGGGGCATGGCTAGATGTCTGTGAGCTGGGTGCTGGAAGGAGAGAGAGAGAACTGATAGCATATGCCTGACCCATCAGAGCAAAGTCCTTTCCAGGGAAAGGTCCTCTGAGTGCAGACGCTCTCAGGTGGCTGAAGACAGGGGTGGGGACCGAGTGGAGTCCAGTGCAGAGATCCTGCCTTTGGGGTCTTTTTAGAGATGGTTTAAATTTTATGGCAATGTTGTCAGCAAGCTTCGTTGCTCTTTGGAGGGCCTGAGTGATTACTCTGGTTATTTGCTCCTATTAAAACACTGGGGTGTGGCAGTCATACACCGTGCTATTTGGGGTCATGCAGTATGGCTCTAATTCAACCACAAGCCCAGTACACCCTGCAGAGACCCTTGTCCCAAGGGCCAGATGCACTGTCACCAGGTGGCAAAGCTGTTGTCTCGCTGGCTGGGACATAAGAAGGGCATGAAGTTTCTTACTGGGTCCAGAGCAAAACAAATAAGCAAAAAAGGATTGATTTGCTGTGAGTTCTTTTCCAAACTTAGTTGCTTGCTTTCAAGTAAGAAACTAATTTTGAGATGTGCTTGTGTGTTCATGGTTTAATTTGTCAGTACATGTCATTCTGAAGAACAAAATATTTACATGTTGAGTCTTTGCAAACAAATTGGAGTAGAAACCTATTGATCCATTATCACACTCATCAGCACCTCAAACTGCTCAGGCAGGCTCTCAGCTCCTCAGCCTGTGCAGGTGTCCCCCCTGCCTGCCCTTCTCCCTGGTGCTTGCCCCCCCATCTCTGTGCAGCTCATGTGGCTGTGACTCTGCCATCCTCTGCCCCTAAACCTTACCCGTTCATCCTGAGCGCTGCTCTCACCACTGTTGTGACAGATGACTTATCCTGGCATGCCTTTAGATAAGGGCAAGCAACACGCTTGTCTGGAGACTGTGGACATTGTGCTCTGAGGAGTCGTGCATCCTTGGCCACAGCCCTCCCTTCCCTCTCGGCAATGCCATTGTGGAGCCCAGGCTCTGCTGTCCTCACACTGCACATCTCTCATACAAATTCACAGCCCTGTCACAGCATATAAGGCAGAAAAGAAGACAGTTTTTCAGGGAGTCTGGAATGAATCGAGCTGCAGCGAGCAGAGGAGAGATACCCTGGTTTCATTGAGAAAAGGAACCTTGGTCTGAGACAAATCCTGCTACTTTGGCTCAAGCAGGTAGGGAGCAGGTTTTACCTGGCACCAGAGTGTGCACAGGAACGAAGTGTTTGCTTCGTTCCATGTGCTTTCATTCACACTTTAAGTTCGGTTATTGAAATTTATCTTCCTCCTTACTTTAGCCTGGGTATGGGACAGGACCTAGGGGAATAAGATACAACCCCTACATAGGGTAAAAATAATGCAAACAAAGTCAGTATTAATGCTCCAGGCGCAAACCATCCCAGCGCAGGGGAAAGGGAGGGAAGCGTAGCAGGAGATTTACCTGACTCATGAGCTCTCCAGTGACCTGGAACTCAGGAAGGAATCATACAAAAACCTTAAAATGGGTCAGTTTAGTAGGGAGGATTGTAACAGAATAGTGTGGGAGTGTTGGGTCAGAGTCAGGCTGAGAATGATCTGGACAAGAATTAGATGGGAAGCTGCTATTCTGGATGTTCATGGCTTAGCAATGTAGAGGAAGAAGGGGAAAGGAGCGGGACAATAGATTTTACTGATGCCTTAAGGATCTTAAGAAGAAGGTCCCTCTGTGGGATGTCTGTGTTCATGAGGCCCACAGGTGTAGGACAGAGATGATGCGATCTGCCTGTCCTCAGACCCAGAAAGCATACTGAAATCTAGCCTTGCGTTATTAGGGCAATGCATGAGGGGCTCTTAGCAGTGCCTCTGGAAGGTTTCCTGGGCAGGAGGTGACATGTGCAGGCAAGCTCAGAAGCTGCCTTCAAAAGAGCTCAGCCAGATTAGGTCTGCTTTTGTACCTAAAAGAGCCTAGAATAAATCAACACGTTATTTGTAAGTACCTCAAAGATAACAAGGAGTTGAATAACAGCCAGCATATATTTGTCAAGAACAAATCTTATCAAGCCAACCTAATTTCCTTTTATGCCAACCTTTTGGGTGAGGGAGAAGCAGTGTTGTCATATCACTGAGCTTCAGAAGGTCTTTTAATGTTGCCTGGTTCAGTACTGTCACAAGGAAGCTCTGGCTAAATGGGCCACTGGGGTGATGGGGTCTAACCTGTCTGGAAAGAGAAATGTGTCACTGGATGAGAGTGAAAAGGTGTTCAGTAGGTTTTTATCCTGAAATGGAGCTTGTTGAGCACGGGAAAGAGAAACCTCATGTTTTAATTTGCACATAAAGAGTATAGAGGCTGGAAGTGTAATGAAAGGTAGGATGGGGATTTACACATGGGCTGTGAGTTAGCATGAAGAGAAGCAAGGTACTGTTATGTGTGCAAGAATAGTCATAAGCATGAATTCAAGGGGGAGGGAAACAACCAAGCTGGGAGGTGCCGTTATGACCTGGCAGCCAAATCTGAGCTCACAACATCATGCTCTTGAAATGAATGAGACAGACATCATCCTGAAGATATTCCAAGAGGAGGGTAGCCACCCTTAGGCTAACTCTGCCCAGCTGTGTCCAGCTCCGTGCACTCTGAACACAGAAGAGGTTGAGAAGAGTCCAGTGGAAAGCACAGAAAATGACTGGTGATCTGAGAAACATGAGCCAAGGTGAGAAACTGTGAGAACTGGGGCTGTTTAATTTAGGGAGAGGTATAGGGAAGATCTAAGCCTTGAGCTTGTTAAAGGCCAATGAGATATTCTCTGCATCTGCAGGGTCTTGAGGAAGCAGCAGAAGCAATTCAGATTAGTCAGGAGGGAAAATTTCCTTGTAGTACAGAAGGGTCCACTCAGAAGTAGCTTGGGGGAGTGGGTGACATCTGTCAACAGCAAGGAACAACTTAGAAGACATTGCCCGAAATTCTATCAGATTCATTGTCTCTTTTAGGACATGTTGGGTCAGATGAGGTCTTGGCAACTCTTCCTCTCCTGCTCTTACATGCTAGCCAGGCAAAAGTGTCCATCACGTGAAGTGCACTTTAGTCAGGTGGCCCCAGTCCTGCATGGTCTTCTGCCACAGATATGTGGTGGGATAACTTGCAAAGCAACCTACAAATACAGCAGAAAACCCAAATGCATACATACACATACAACCTTTACAGGTTCCATGAGGCCACCCACTGTGGGCTCTGTGCTCACAAGGGATATTATGGGACAGGGCCAGTGCTTGCCTCCTATCTGTCTCCTTTGCTAATAATTAGATGCAATCCAAGCTTCCCTGCAGGAGAGCCCTGTCCCCGTGGGGGAAGAAGCAAGGCTGCACAGATTAAGGAAGCTAATTAGAGGGGAAGAGAGCATTGGTACCGAAGCCCCGACAGTAAACTTAGAAATCTAGATAAGGGAGCGGTATTTAATTATATACAATTAAAACACCGTATCTCAGCCCCCTGAGAACTGGCAGTCTTGGAAAGCCCTCAAAGGTGCTAATGAACAGATCTGAAGGCAGCAGTGGGCCAGGAGCTGTGCTTATCAAACTTTACCTGGGAAACACATCTGAAGAGAAGAGCTAAGAAAATTCCCTTGGACCACTGTCTTCTTATTCCTGTGTGATGTCCTCCCTCTCCCAGAGCAGGTAATGGGAACCCAAATCTTGGGAACTGAAAGGGAGATTGCTCTGCTCTTACATGCAGCCGAGCAAGACCATTGCAGACTCCTATGCAAGCAGAGGCCATCCTGAAGACATAGGGGAACTTGGAGAGGGTTGTAAATACTCAGTCTGAGAAAGAGAAACAATCTTTGTGCCCTTTTCTCCTGACATACAGGAGAAAAACCTCCTGTCCCTATGCCTGCCAGCCAGAAGTGTCCTAGTATCTCCAAGGAGGACCATGCCAATGTCCCCCTGTGCTCCACAAATCCTGCAAAATTATCTTAGGTTATTTTCCTGCAAGTTCCCTCTAGCCACCAAAGCAGCTGCTTCCCCTCCCTGCTCCTTTGCTGTTTCATGGACATAGTCCCTGAGTTCTGATCCTTTCACCTGTCCTCTTCAAGCCAGGAGGGCAGTTTGGTTTCCCTGTAAGGTGCCTGCCTTGTGTTCAAATATTCCCTGTTGCGTTTTTCCAGCTAAGCCAGCAAGCTTTCTGGATTGCAGCAGTAGCTTTTATTCTATAGCTGCTGCTCGGTGTTAATGCAGAACCACAGTGAAGGAAAGCGTGGATGGATTCATATCATCTGGCAGAGTAAAACTGCAGAACTAGCCTGAAGTTTTCCAAAATTCCTCTTCCTCAGCAACTTCAAACCCTTAAAGAAGGCTTTTAGGTCATCCCTGGGCACCAAAAGAAGTGGTCCCTCTTTTAATTTGTAAATATAAAATGCTGGAGAGCTTCTACCTTCTGAAGGCAGTAACTTTGAGAAGCACAAGTAAAATGCTAGGGATCCTTTTCCTGCATCCTTTTCTCCTGTCCTTGTTGAGGAATACACCTAGTGCAGGCATCTCGTTGTGCAGCTGCACTGCGAGCTGCAGGTTGTGCCTGAGGTGGGTGAAAACAGCTGGAACCTCAGGCAAGGAGCCGTAAACTGGTGCCAACCCTTTGCCTGACAGAGGACATGGTGTCCTTCAGTGCTGACCAGGGAGTGGCCAGTCACCCAGAGGCTCCGACAGAACCTAAATAAACAGTGAGAAGACCCCAGGCCAAATATCACCACTGAACCAAGGCATGTGTAAAGGGGTGTTAAGAGCATGGGAAGGGGCTTCAGTCCCAGCAGCTAAAGCCATGGGAGGTGCAGGTGTGACTCCCACAGGGGCTCCTAACTGGTCAGACGGGAAGGTTTCCTTAACAGCCTTTTGCCTGGTCTTTGCCCCCACGTTCTGTTCAGCACAGAACCTTTCTCCTTTCAGTGCACAGAGCCCGTGAGTCACATCTGTGATGTTGTCACAAACAGCTTCCCTAGTGATACAGCTGCTTAAAATGTTTCAAGACCTGAAAGTGATGCCAGTGCCATTGAGGTTCATTTTATTTGTCTGAGCCTTTCTGCTGATGTTTTCCCCTGCTGTGCCAAGAGCTAAAACCTCAGGGCATGCTTCACTCATTGTGTTTTCGGTGAAAATTAAATTTCTTGTTGAATCCCAGAGCTCCAAGAGCTGGAGGTTTGAGAAAAATGCTGACTAATATCTAGTGTGCCCTGTGTGATCCCTGGTGTGCCACGGAAGAATTCGCCACGCTTTGAGGGAAAAATTGCTGTCTATTGCCAGTCCTGCAGAGCTAAAAGGGGAGCGGGAAGGCTTAAGTTGCTTCTCAATTCAAGTATTCCTACATTAGTATGAATGAGCATGTTGGTCTCTTGCAAATACACAGATTTCTACAAAACACTTGCTAATGAACCAAAACAGCGGTTTGTCCTTCCAGTGATTTGTGGGGAGCCAGTAAAAGACTCAACCTGGGGAGCTCATTACACTGCTAAAGTAGTGCATTTTTAGGGGAGATGCTGGGAAGCTGTTAGCTGCCAGCTGTGAGGCAGGACGAGAGGCTCGGCAGTGCTGGAAGGAAAGCTCTGAGAGGTGATGTCTGTTGCCTCTATGGGCACGAGCACAGGGCTAGCTCTCAGTGGGGGCAAAATAAGAGAGTCTGTGTTTGTGGGGCACAAGAAGTGCTGATTTCCACCCCCAACCACCGTAATCTCACGGCCAGGCATGCTGATACTGGTGATGGGGTGTTATGTTTCTGGTGTGAAATGGAGGTGAGCAGAGTCCAGCACCAGTGAGAAAGGAGAGCCACAGCAGCCTACTTGAACACTTAGCCACATGCATATTATGAACCAGAGACCTTCTGGAAAATACAGACTCTCAGGGTTTAAAAAACAGGCAGTCAATCCTATAGATCAAAGGGAGTGTGGCACTGCTCAGCCACTGCTCTGCTTCATGGGCACAGTTCATTTGTCACCTGCAGCTATTGCACAGCTCATCTACAAAGCTAATCCATGCCATTGTGCTTTCCTCTTGGTGTAAGTAGATGGGCTGACTGCAGCCATCTCCAAAAGGGGTGCATATACCTCAAGGTGCACATATACCTAAGGGCTGCATATGCCTATGCCTCTACAGTTAGAGTAGGTGAAAGACCAACCAGGCAAATACATGTATGGGGATGAGGTGGGATAAGGTAAAAGGTGAATGCATGATGAAAATTTGTAAAGAAGGAGAGGGAAGGAAAAATGAAAGAGATGCCAAAATCTCAATGAATGGTTCCTCTCAGCTGTCAATGAGCACTTCCAGAGCTGTAAAGTGCTTAGGGTCCTCTTCAGAGGCCCCCTATCCCATCAAACCGTAGAGCAAGGTTGTGCTGCTCACATTTGCAACAGGTAGTTCGAAAAAGATGTTTAGCTCTTGCTGCAGAATGAGTTTGACATTTGCATCTTAAATGCATTGAGCTGATGTTGCACAAGTTTCAGCTTCAGTGTGTTTGCAGGGAGAACGCTGGCTTGGCTCTAGGCAGCAAAGGTAAAAGCAATGTGGAAAAGAGAATACTTCTGACCTTGCCAAGAAAAATCATTTGCAGGGGAGAGGGAGAACTAAATTGATCTGAATTTTCCTGCTGTTTGTCATCATTTTGGTAGTCACATTCTGTGTGGATGGATACATGCAAGTGAGAGAGGGAAAGAAAAATGATAACATGAAGAGGTCCCTATTTAATATTGTGTTAATCCCTTTCCTCCCAGCTAGAACAGAGGTTTAAAATTCCTTTGCTGTACATGAGGGGAAATGCACTGATCTGTGTGAGCATTATTTAATTAGGGAAGAAAGCTTTACCTTTCAGGAAAGCTGCAACTGAATAAACCAATTTGGAAGCCCTAAGCGATGAATTGAAGTTTGGGATTGCGGGGGGGGGAGACTCTGGAAACTTCAGCAGCGTATGAATTTCAGACTGAGTGTTTTGAATGCCCCTGCTAACAGCAGCTGAGACAGAAAGTGAAGCAACAACACTTCAGCACCTCAGTTTCACTGTGAAAGCCCATACGTTGCAAAGGTATATATCATCAGGCAACTCGTGCAACAGCTCTTTGCAAGTAAGAATTTGCTTCTAGCACCCTAGTTATGTGATGGAAAATCCTGCAAAGGAGCAGGTGGGAGTCGCAAAGCCACGTGCCATTTTTGGACCCAGAGCTCAGCATGATGGTGATCTCCACCAACACCCATGGGGAGTAGGGCATAGTGCCTGCCCTCCAGCCCTTGCTGGGTACAGTGCCCTTTGATTTGTGGCATAAGTTTTATTCATTTATATCTTTTTGAGCTTAGACACATGGACTAATTAGAAGAGAACTGGTGAGCTCAGCTAACGCATTTGAACACGGGTAGCTTTAGGCTTGCATTTGGGTCATTAAAAATGAAGGAAATGATGCTCTCTTTGCACCAGTTATTGTGAGCGAGGGCCCTGATTTGGCAGCAGTTATCTCCCCAACACCACTGCACTAATGACTTCTAACGAAGAGAGAGCAATGTGTCATTAACGCAAAGGGGTGGTGGGAATCTACTGTAGGCAAAGGAGAATCTGAGACAAGCCAGTTTTTGTCACTCCCGTAACAAACTGGGATTAACTGACTGAGTTTAAACCCCTGGGAGGCTAGAAGGCAAAACATTTGCTAACCCATAAGGGGAAGCCCTTCCCTCATGGACATCCTCTCAAGGGATGCAGTGTGAGCAAAGTGGGTCTGGAGATATGCCAGGAGAAGCATTGCTCTCTGCTGCTCCTGCCTCCGTTTCTTCATCAATCCCATTACACAGCAGGTCAGGCAGCCCTGGTGATTACAAGGTGGGGGGGAACCAGCATAAGGATTTCTCATCAGATTTGGCCAGAAGAGACAAAATCCAGGAGGGTAAAATCCTCTCAGGAAAACCTGGCTTGGGTCTCCTGAGGACCTCATTTGCCTACTCGTGTGTCCAAGAAGCAGATTTTGGTTGAGATGGAGGCCACCAATTTAGAACATAAATGTAGAGAAAGGCTTAATCTCAAATTAGTCTAAACTACAAATACAACATGGCTACCAAGCTGCTAGGGAGGGCCTGTAAAGATCATTTGACTTATCTTCCTGTGGGACAGAGGGTGTACAGGCTTGTTGGTTGTCATTCCTACATCAGCTGGAACTGGGGAAATGTTTGATTGAAGATTTTCTCCCAGAACTGCCTTGTTGCATTTTCTGCTCTCAGTGAAAGTGAGGAATATTGAAAACTCCACAGAAGCATATCTGCTTTTCGTTAAAAAAAAGCTGGAGGAGGATAAACCATATAGATTTAGAGGGGTTGTTGGCGTGTATTTTACGGAAGACACCTGGTACAAAATAAAATGTCACTCTTGCCTATTTCAGTCCTTGATGACAGAAATCGACATTGCAACACTAACCTGCAGAGATTTACTGTGCTGGGAGGGCCCTGGGCCATGATCCTGCTGTGGGGGTACAGTCACATTGCTGGAGGTTACGTGGTGAGGGAGGTGGATGTTTGCTTGCATACTGTGACAGCGGAAATGGCTCACATCTCTTGAGCTGCAGAAGAAAATTACCTTCAATTTCTTGAACAGTTGCTCTGTGCCTTGTAGCAGTGCTCTCCAAAGGTGGTTGCAAAGGAGGCATAAATAAAATTCGGCATGCACTGGGACTACACATACCTGGAGCCATAATAGAAACCTTAATGAGTTAAATCGGAGCTTTTATTATCTAATTTCTCATTGTCAACCAGTTTCTTGCATCTCTGTAGATAATTATTGTGGAGAATAGTTCTTGCCTTCTGGAAACTGGCTGCCTTTTGAAATTCTCCCATCAGAGATGTTTTTTTCAGGCTTGTACTTCTTTCTTCTCATTATCTTGTTAATGGGACTGACTCTGCCAAGTGGAGAAAGGAAAATGCATTGGCAGGGTTTGCCCTTGCCTTGTCGATGTGGGTATTGAGGCCTGGGGAGCAGCTCCTGCCAGGTGAAGGGAGAACAATTCCTCTTTCTGCCAGAAGACCTGCAAGGGTGGCTGCAGCCTAATGGAGGGAAGCCAGCTGAGCCACAACTGGGGCTGAAAATGTCTTGAAGCACAAGGGCTAATCATCTGGCCACTGCTTGTGTTGGTAGGCTCTATGGCTGCTCTTTCAGCAAGGGAGTTCTTTTCAAATCTCAAAAATATCCACGGCAAGGGCACTGCATTTTTGAAGTCTAGAGGAGTATAAAAGACTGCAGATAAACCTGAAGAGTTTTCCCCAGTAGCTAAACCCCATGGTTATATCTGTTGAAATTATTGAGAGAAGATCCAACAAATATTTATAACATTCAGATTTCTACTGAGGATGCTGCATATTCACATGAAAGAGCGGGTATGGCTCTTGCCTCTTCAGGCAGCTGGGGAGTGCTGAATGAGCCTGCATGCAAATATCACTGTGCTCCTTTGGGGGGTTGGTCCTTTTCCTTTCCATCCTTGTGGCTGGGCATATCTAGCAGATGCGCCTTCCTTTTCAGATCTGTCCTTCCACATTTCCTATGCAGTGTTTGGAGCACCATGTGTTTGGCAGTGGCAGGCAGGCAGGGAGCAATGTGCACTGGTGTTCAGAGGTAGCCAGGCTTCCAAGATATGTGGAATGAGGATTGACAGCAAAGGAGCTCTCACATAAAGATCTTGGGAAGGGTCAGCAGGCATGAAGGTCTCTCCTCACTACACCTAATCCTCCTCTGGTGTTGGAAAACCCCTTTTCCCACAGAGATCTCATCTTTCATCATAGTGGCATTGTTCTCACTTCAGCATTCCCTCTGTCCCTGCATTCCAGTTTCCTCTGCTCATCTTCTGAGTGTCATGGACTCAGGGGAAGGAGGCTTGTACCCTGCCTCAGCCCAGGTGGGCCTGAGTCATCCTGCCCCAAAATGTGCTGTGAGTACCTGCACAGGTGTAATGTTGCTCCTGGTTTGGCCTTGCAGGCTCCCTGCAGAGAGAACTGATGTCCATCAGGCTTGGTTCTCAGATGTCAAAAATTAATAAATGAGCTGTGTTTTACTGGGATATAAATCATGCCCCGGGCAGCACTGGGATGTGCGATGGTGCATGTGCGTACAGCCTGGTGCTGCCTGCAGGATGAGCTCCTGCTGTGAGTGCACCGGCACTCATTAGATAAGCCAAATAATGCAGCCCACATAATAATAACAACAACAGCTACCACACAGAGTAACTACCAGCAAAAGCTGTTGGGGGGATCTATTTCAGACTGCAGTTCTCAAGCTTGCATCTCCTTACTTGCCATCACCACAAAGAGGTTTGCTGTGTCCAGTGGTTGTTTCTACCCCAGGAACTCACCATTTGCTGTGGCATAGCTGGCTGGCATTACTGCTGCTAGGGCACTGAACTGAGACCCAGATTTGGTTGGTTGGTGATTCCAAGACCATGCCCTGGTGAGCTACAGCGTGAGTTGCAGAAAGGGAGACAAAAGAGGGTTTGCTTTGAAATAGAAATGGTTTTGACACCCCATATGGCAGGGACATATGCAGAAATGAATTTGCTGCTGTTTGCCTAATAACAATAAGCAGGTTGAGACAGTACATTAGATCTCACAAAAGGAAATGTGACTTTTCTGTTATAATCTCTACTTTTTAATTAAGATGTTCACTGCTGTTTTCTTGAAACTCAGTCACAAATAATGGGAAGGCATTCAGCTGCGATGAAAAGGAAAGGCTGCCCCAGAGGCATATGCCTGTCAGACTGCACTATGAGATGTCCTGTGCAGAGGCTGATGATGTCTTGATGAAGACCAAGCATTGTGAGCTCCAGCTCAAGGCTTGTACGTGTTGGCAAACTCACTTGACTGGTTTGCAATTAACATTATGGGTGAGCTGTTAAAAGCCTACATGCAGCAGGCTGAGAGCAGGAATGCCAGCTCTTTGCTTTTGAGCGTGACGCCATCTCTGTTGTGAACAGCAGTGTCTTGGAGAGAGAAAATATTGAATATCACAGGGCCAAAGCTGTTGATTCTTTGGGGGCCGTGAACCTGTTCTTCCTCCCTGTAAGGAAAGTCTGCAATACTGTTTTATGAGCCTGTCTGGTTTTGAGCACACGTCGTAGAACCATAGAATCATAGAATGGTTTGGGTTGGAAGGAACCTTAAAGATCATCTTGTTCCAATACCCTTGCCATGGGCAGGGACGCCTTGCACTAGACCAAGTCGCTCAGAGCCCCATCCAGTCTGGCCTTGAACACTTCCAGGAATGGGGCATTCACAGCCTCACAACTTTTTTCAGTGCCTCACCACCCTCACAGTAAAGAATTTATTTCTAATATCTCTCTTCCACCTTCAGCCTAAAGCTGTACACCCCTACTCCATGTCTCACCTCAGAGGCAGCATTGCTACCCTCCCAACCAGGCAGCAAAGCCACAAGCAGTGACTCTTCCAGCATTACAGGAAACCTGAAAGCCATGAGGAAGGCAACAGTTTGCAAGCTGAAGGGGAAGGGAGGACAGAGCTGACATCTGTGGTGCTAGGTTAGCAAATGCTTAGCTAAAAGCGGAGGAGGGCAACAGGAAAATGCTGCTATCCCAGCCAGGCTCGAGTTTGTGAAGAAGGACCTTGTGCTAGCCCGTGTGCCTCACACAGCAGGCCAAGCAGCTGTGGAAGCTTTACCTCTGTAAGTAAAGTCCTGTAGCTCATTTCCTGCTGCTGAAGAAGGACACATGGGGGAATCTCAAAAAAAAAAACCAAAAAAAAAAACAAACAACATTTAGCAGTCCTTCACAAAGGGTAAGTCACAGTCACTAGTGGAGTCTGAAGCAATGCATTTCAATGCCTTGTGATTTTCGAAGTCCATTTCCATGCAGGAGCTGGTTTTACTCTCATTTTTGCATGCCTGAATACCAGAAAACACCATAACCCTGTTCACCAGTGAGTGTCTTGTAAAAATGCCCCACCTCTGCTTGGCAGTGCTTCACTGCAGCAGTGCAGTGGGTCACCCCACGCCTTTGCAATAGTTAATAGCGCTTCATGATTCCTAACTGCTGTCACAGGCACATGAGGCTGGGGGATGTCTCTGTGCATTTACAGAACGCTGCGCCCTGCCGTACACGTGGCTGTGAGTGTGACATGCTGAGACATCCCTGGGAGAGCAGAGCTCTTAATGCAACAGCGTGACAATCATACTTCAAAGCTAATTGACGATACGGGCTTGCTAATTTTACAGAGGTTAATGGATCTTCTTGGAGCCGTGTGTATGAGGCTTGCTAGGGACTTAGCATCTTTTTCTCCCCCGTGGAGTTCTTTGACCATATATAGCCAAGGTATCAACTTACAGGCCTGGGATTTCAGCTTTCTGTTTAGATTTCAGATGAAAGGCTGCAGTTGGAAATTATTGTTATAAATATTTCCTGCTATCTGGTAGCAAGGCTGACTTCAGTCCCTTCTAAGGAATTCACCATAATTATCCTTTACGACAGCTGTAATGAAAACTCTGCTTCTGGCAAAGGCCAGTGAATGGAGCATGTCCCCCTGCTGCCCTGGTGGGATGGAGCTCCCCCATGTCCCAGAGAGCTCGCTGGGGTGTCCTAGGTGAGGGCAGAGCCCAGCTGTGACCCCAGCCTCGGCACCCGGTGCCGCAGCTCTGTTGGTTTGCTGTGGGACCGCTGCTAGGGCAACACAAATGTGTGATGTCATGCACTCCAGCAACACTTAGAAGCCAAAGAAAGTGCATGCAAAGCCCATTGGTGATGTGTTTAGGCTGACTGCAAGCACAGAAGGAGGGGGACCTGCTGTTGCCTTTGCAGTCTTGAAGCTGCTGGGTCACTTTCTCCTTCTTGGCAGGGCGCTGGTGGCCATGGGCTGGCCAAGGGGCTGGTGGAGTGGCCAGGGCTGGGTTAGTTTGCAGAAGCTGGGGTTTGAGATGCAGATGAACCTCCTTTGACCCGTCATGAGGCTTGCAAAGGAGATGGAAGTGGTCAATGGAAAGGGCAACCTGCAGGTGCCTTCTGCTGCGGACACATAGGGTGTGGGAGTTGGACAATTTCCACACTGTGAGAGCCAAAGGATTCGCCTGGGCCCTGCTCCCTGCTGGCCATCAGCAATGAGTTCCCAGCGTCAGGGAAGGAAGGGATGTGCCATCAAGCTGTCCTTATTTCATCAAAGAATATCTCCCCTTGAGTGCAGCCAGTGCAGGGCATGGGGTGGACATTCCCGGAGGAAACTTTCTATGGTTTCCACTCTTAGGGAAAAGAAATGAGAGCAGTGGGCATTTGGGGCCATTGTCACTCATTTGGAGAAGCCCTAGGACAGGAGCCTGGATAAGTGCTTTCAGTCTTATACCTGACTGACCAGATTTTTTTGTCCAAATGTTTAGAATAATAGGAAGGAAAAGGGCCATCACCCTGCTCGAGACTCTTCCTTTTTCATTTTCTCCTTTATCTCTCTCTCTCATCTACCTTTTGAAATCTCTTCGTGTATCAACAAACCACATCAAACCTGCCACAGTTGCCACTACATGCAGAAAGGCAAAAAAAAACCCCAAAAAACCCCAAAACCAAAAGTGCAGCAAGATCAGTTAGAAATCCTGACTCCCAGGGCCTCTGAAAATTTGTGCCACAGAAATGCTGCACAGTTGTGCAATTTACTGCCTCTGAAGAAGAATAAATTTGCTTTAAAAAAAAATCCATCAGCATATTGCCCATATTTATAGTTAGCTGCAAGCCTTTCCAGTGAGAACTTTTAGAATTTATTTTAAATTAAAGTGACTAGCATGACATACCAGTACTTAGCCTTTTAACAAAACATTTTAGTTGTATAAATACAGTGCTATTATTAAACTCCAGGGAAAGCCAGCAAGCTGCTCCAAATAACATCCCTCTGGTTTGCCTGTCTGAGCTCGTCTGTTCTTACCCAGAACCAAGACATTTGAACACCTTGTTGGACATCAGGGGTTTCATTTTATTTGCTGTTTCCTTGATGGCTTGTTTGAAACTTTGATTTCCCTTCCTCTTCTTTTTTCCCTCCTCCTTTCCATTATGTTACTTCTTACACCTTTTCCTTTAGGTGTTTTTATCTTTTTCCTCCCCCTCCCTCATTACCCAGGGAAGTCCAGTTCCCCGTGGTGCTTTCTGGCCTTCTTTCTGAAAGCATCCAGAAACCTGTTTCCTAAATCAGTTGCTGGCACTGACTTTAAGGACAGCACAAGTTGCCTTCTGGGTTAGCAGAGAATAGGGATATTTCTGTGCATTGGAAAAAACGCCCGTAGGTGACATTTTAGGAAATCTCTGTCTGTTTAACCTGTCTCTATTTACATCTTTCAGAACTGCCAAGCAAGAGCAAATTTTGATGCTCCAGAGGAAATAACACCAAACACAATTGCCAAGAGAGTGGTGGACAGATTTTGACCTCTGATCAGCACAATGCAGGGAGGTCCTCCTTTGGCCTCCCCGCTGAAGAGCTGTCTATAGGTTAAAAAACAGGCAACCAACAACTGGGTTATTCCCATCTCTTCCACGTTAGCCTTTACCCAGTTCATTTCCAAACAAAAGCCGAGCAGCTCTTCCTCGTACAGCTTTTAAGCCTGTGTGGCTGTGGAGAGAGGGAGGATGCAATAAATCATCCAGTCAATTAACAAGGGGCTTTCTCCTTATTTGTAACCTCCTTTCAAAGCAAATGAGTATGACCGGTAATGAAAGGAAACATGCAATAGTTTAAAAATAGGTGTCTGAGAGCAGCGAGGAAAATCTTTGCCCTGCTGTGTGTGGCTGGAGCTGGCATCCAGCATCTCCAGTTTGCCTGACACAGTGAATGGGAACCCCTGGGCAAAGGGGCTGCTGCCCCTAAACTGTCCCCTCAATTCCTGTTTTCCAGCACAGGCATCAGAGAGAGAAAACGAGCCTGCTATTGGTTCTGTTCCTGTACTAGTCCAGCAGTGGCCCTTTGGGATTTATCCAGCCCTGCCTGGCTCTCCTTGCTCTGAAATCATCCTGCCTGTGCTGGGAACTCCCCTGTTTGCCAGGCATAGAATCATAGAATCAGCTGGGTTGGAAGAGACCTCTGAGATCATCAAGTCCAACCCTTGATCCAACACCACAGAATCATCCTCTTGGTACATGTGGGATCCTTTCTCCATGGTGTGTTACCAGCTGTCTGTGGGCACTTTAACCACAGAGTGGGTTCCTGAGAGCACCCACATCAGAGTGGTTACCTCCCGCTTTGTTTCTGCTGTCCTTCACCAACTCTGTAGCTGTTCCTCCACCTGTCACCATGTGGGCCACATCCTTGTGTCCTGTCCCCCCACAACCTTTGTGGCCCTTCCCTCCTGTGCATCCCCTCTCCACTTGCTCTCTCCCAGCACCCACAGTAGGTTATGGCTTTGGGTGACAGAGCAGTATTTCCTCATCCAGTGACCAAAAGCAGGGCCCTGCCATGCCAGCATCATAAATCTTGCCCTTGCAGATGGGAAATGGAGGTACAGGGGTCTGGGACCAGCCTGCAGGAACCTACTTAAATGCCAGACAGTGGGCTTTGGGGATGAGCTTTCTGAAATTCAGCAACCCACAGGTGGGATTTGAGTCTGCTGGGAGGAGGAAAACAGCAGCTGTGTCCCAACCACAACCTCCTCTTGCTGGCTTCATTTAATGAGTGTCTCCTGAGGGTAACAACAGACATTCAGAAGGTTTCTAATATGTTTTACCAGTTTTTGGACTGAAAGAATGGGTTCAGCTCTACCCACTGCATTTCAAACATGGAATAGAACTTCATGGGTTTGGGGAATAGTTGTTTTTTCTCAATAATTCCTTGAGACCTTTCATATTGCTTGACACCTCCCTCCTAGACAGTCTCTTAATGTGCATTATGAAGGAAAGCCAGGGCAGCAGCTCATGGCTTGGAGGTCCTGAACCATGTACCTGGGAAACACAGGGCTTTCCAAAAACCTATGAGCATTGATTTGATGGTCCAAACAAGGGCACATTTGTATCAGGCTGGATGGACAGGATACTGGACAGCAGAAACACAGGGTATCATTGTTCAAAGCAGTGTGGGTTAGTGGTGTTCCCCTGCAAAGCCAGGGTTTTCTGTCTGTGACACACAGTGGAAGTAGAAAAGTTTAAGATTTTAGCATTTTTCTTTCTCACCAGCACAGGACATTGAGAGTTATCAGGAGCATTCTCTGAACATAATTTCTGTTTGCTTTGTCCTTATTCCAGGTTTTCTTTCTTTTTTTTGACCTCCCTTAATTCTGGCAATTTAAAGGACTCTAAGTGTAACGCTTCAGAATTAAAAGCAGACAAACTCAGTTATGCTCTGAAAATAGCTCGAACTTTGCAATTACAGGGCAGTGATTCCCTCTGTCCCTGTCTGAACTGGTCACTTTAGGCCATCTCAGCTGTCCTGCCCCGAGCTCCTGCTTTTCCCCAGCCCAGGAGCACCCACATGGTCACACTCGTCTGCTTCCCTTCTCACCACAAAAAATAGGGCCTGGCAAGGCTGCTGCCAACGTGATTAGGGCAGTAATCCATAATAACCAGTAAGCATTAAAAAAGGCAAACAATCAAGCAAGCATGGGAGGAAAAAAAAATCATTTAATCCCCTTAACAATCACTTTATTGTTGGAGGTTTTTTTAGCCTGGAGGTTTTCTAGCCCCAGTTTTCTGATAGTTCAAGAGATAAAAAAAGTCCTTCCACCGTATCTGTAGTTTGAGTACTTGCCCAAGTAATTGCATTGGTTGTAAACTGCTTGGTAATGAGCATGTGTACAACTGTGATGCAGAAAGCAGAGCTAAATCTGGCTGAGGGTGCCAAGCAATATGCAGTGCAGAAGTAATGATTATTAATAGTATGTGTTGACTTAGGCTGATAATGCCCCAGAGCTTTCGTTCCCTGTATCTCACCAGCGGGAAAGGGACACTTGGTGCGGAAGACAAATACCTTGTAACTAGGAAACTGTCTGTGCCTGGACTTCCTGGGGGCAGCATGTCCTTAGAGACAGTGTTTCACCAGGACAGAGCCTTTGAGGTGTATCCTGAGCAAAGGGAAACCAAAATACCAGGGCAGGGGATAGGTGACCTGTGCCTTACGATTTTCTTTTCACAAAGAATTATGGAACTGTGTTTGGATGTGATAAAAGGAGACACAATGCACGACGCGGGTTTGTCTATGGGGAGGACTCTTGTCTGAGTTAATTATTCCCATAACCAGAGATAATTAGTGCTGAGCCCTATTTTTGAAAGCAAATGCAAGGTGAGGTAGTGAAATATTAAATAGGAAAGGTTATTACATAGTCTGAGCTCATTGAAGAGGGTGAAAAGAAATTTAACTGGAACCTCACAGTGTTGAAACAAGAAAATGCTGGAGTAATCCAGGAAAAGTCCCTACAACCAACCCAAAACCTAGAATCTTCACCTTTTCTTTGCTTTCTGGCTCTTCTTTCATCTTTCCAAACAGGACCATAGGTCAAGTCCCTGGGAGGGGTGGGAAAGAAAATCTTTACTTACTTTCCTTCTTAAACTGCTCTTTTTCTACTGTCCATCTTTTTCCAGAGTTCTTTGGGGTTATGGGAAGAAATCTCTGATATGGTAAAAGTAAAACCATGGCTGTGGTAACTCGTAGCATTTCAGAATTTAGAAAACTGTTTAGCAAAGAGAAGCAAGAGAGCAGTCTCTCTTCCCCTCCATTTTTTGACAGTTTTGAAAAATGAATGAAAAGCTGGAAGGGAAGTCAAAGAATTGGGTAGGAAACAATAACAGTGAGGATGTAAAGTAATGACAGGGAAATAGGTATTTCAATAATAATAACTATAGATATAATAAGAACACTGAAAATAATACTGCAAAAATTAGTCTGGGGAAACGTGGTATTTGAACATTTCGTTTGGAGGATAGAAAGGGCTTGATATTTTCAGAAAATAATTGCAAGATATGTTTTGGGTGATGAAAAAACTTTTAATGGGACATTTTCAGGCAGGTCTGATAGTACATATTAAAGAGACTTGTGGACATTTAGATGAAATAAGGAAGTTTTCCTTAAGCCAGAGTTGCAAGTGGCCTCTACTCAAATGTAGTGATTTATGCTGCCTTGTTTAAGGATCTGAGATCCCTTATATTCAGAAGGAAAACTGTGAAAGGCTGACCATAAGAGCAATTAGTACTTCAGATATGAAATTTAGAGCCAAAGTTGTCACAAAGAAAGGTATTTCTCACTGCAGGGCACTACTTCTCATACCATGCAAGCTGGAATTACAGTTGGTAAAACAAGCAGCTCAAATGTGATGTATGGTATTTAGGAAGCTTGCTTGGGATTGGAGCACTAAATAACTAAGAACTGCAGTAGTGATGGTGGGAGGAATAGATTTTTTTTTCTTTTTGTTACTTACATTTGTGAACAAGTTTCTGGGATCCCAACATGGGTACCTGTGGAACTAAGAGATCATTTGGGGAGCTAGGGAACAAGTGCACTCTTTTAAGAAATGTCATATTTGAGGATAGGTGATTGGTCAAGCATCCATGGACTTCTATCCTGAGAGGCCTTAGGAAGTGGTATCATTGGTTTTCTCAAGTTGAAAACAACCAAAATTGCTTTTGTTGCAGAGTAAGTGCTTTGGATCTCATTTTCCCACTGCATATTGTACTTTGCAGACTAAAAAAGACATGAGAAATAGAAGCGACTGATTTTTCCATTCCTTAAGCTGCCTCCATGTGGGTTGATTGCTCAGGGGATTTCAAGGCAGACTGAAACACAGACAAATGCTGGCTTCGTGTACGCTCTTAAATATTGCTGTGTTTTGAATTTTATTAGAAACTTGGCAGGCTTTTGCTTGAGCAATAACTGCCTTTTCTGCCTTCACTTGATCAGCTACCATAATTTTAGATACACAACCACAGTGCACAGCCATATAGCCCAGCACGCATGAGCAAGGGAAGCACTCTAAAAACATGCCTGCTTGAAGTACTTGTCAAATTAGTAGCTGTCACCCAGGGTAAATTAGACCCAAAATGGTACATGCACAAGTGAGGAAACCCATTCTTCAGCACGCCTGTTGCTATCAGTCCTGCTGTGCTTGGACAGGAAGCTTGACCCTGGAAAAAGCCAGGATCTTCTCTCAGTCACATTGGCAGAGTTCTGTCCAAAGACACCTTGCGTATATATATACTGGAGGGCATATATATTCAAAGGAGGGGATGTGATAAACCCGTACATCTGTCAGAAAATAAACACAGCCTCGTGATCTTTCTGAGCTGACTGCAGCTCTAAATCCTGCCGATGAGGCAGCCGTAATTCCTCGTGCGAGGCACTGAAGACAGATGTACAAATCCTAGTTTAACATGGGAAGTAGGTATTTTTCCATTGCTCCACAGAAGCCTTTGACTTGTGAAATCAGCGCCCTTTACTTGGGTTTGCTGCAGCAGGTCCTGTGCAGGGTCCAAAATGCAGAATGGCAGGTGCTCCTGGATCTGGCTGATTAGGTCTCACGAACCCTTGGGAATGTGGAAGACATGAGCAAGCTGGGGAGAAGAGATAGATGCAAAACTGTTGTTGAAGGAACCCAATTCCTTTGGAGCAGCACCAGCCCTCAACACTTTGATGACCTCAAGGAAGGAGAGAAAAAAAGCTGATTGAAAACTGTTGATGCTATTAATGTGACAAGATGGTTTCTTGAGGATGGCTCATGTTTGGGAGTCATTGGCAGCTTGCCCACCTGCAAGGGAGATATTTGTGGTCTCCATCAGTGCAAGAGGAAGAAACTCCCTGTTTGCTTTTTGCTTCCCACACAAAGAGATCCTATGCTGGCTGGTGTGCAGACTCTCCACTTGTGAGGAGTTGAGATGCGCCTCTCTGCAACAACTTTACTTTCCACGGGAAAGACAGTTTTGTTCACCATAACTTCTGGTGCTGTGAAATATCCTTGCCTTGAATTTCCTCCAGCATAGAGCAAGCCTTAGTACTTGCTGAGTATGACTCAAGGAAATGCTGAAGACCACACTGTGACTGGTGAGAGATGTTCTTCTGGACATCCCGTATCCTGTTCTGAAATGGTCCTGCAAGCTGGAACAAGTGCTGGTTAGGGACTGTAGCAAAAACTTATTTATTCTGCAGTACTGAAATGGGGGTCTTAAGTGGATTAAAAACCCATGCTACATCAACCCCCAGCTCATGAGTCTCAAGTGACCAGCCATGGAACTTGTCTCAATCCATGAGAACCAGCAGTCCTGCTGACCCCGAGTCCACGCTGGCACCAGCCTCTCAGTCAGGATGAAGCCTTACAGGAGGACAGTGTGGCTTTGATGCTGCTTGGGCAGTTTTAGTGTTGGGTAGAGGTGTCTTCTGTAGCCTGCTTTCTCCATGGCCCTGACAGCCCTTAGTACCATACCTGAAGCAGCAAGTCAGAGATGTCCACCTGTGCCTTCCTATCCCCTGGTGGCAAGACATTTGGAGAGAGCAGAAATCTGTTTGCCTGCTGGTTTTTTGACCTGTAGCTGCCAGTGCAAATGGCATCGCCTCAGGGGTGGGGATGCAGTTGTTCTTTAGAGCACTGCAACACAGACCTGCCTTCGGGAAAGCAAAAGCTTTGCCTGGTGTGGTTGCCCCTGCTTTCTGAGGCAGTGGTTTCATTACACCACAGAGAAACACCAGAGAAATTAGCCAGGCTTCCAGGTAGTCCATCAAAATGCCCACATCACCCAGTCTCAAGGTGGAGCACTAAAGAAGACGAAGTAGGGAAAGGCAATCTGTATCCAGAGCACTTTTAGCAAGTAAAATTGAAAATAAATCACTGCAGATGTGATGGCTTTCATCCATGCTCATCCCCTCACTCCGCTTTCCTTTCCGTTTGCTAATTCCTCTGCCACAACACACCGTTATCCTGGTTTACTACCCAGCTGGTGGAAGTCAGAATGGGCTCTGATTCTGCCTTGAAGAAGAGCTACACTGGAAAAAAACAATCGCCTTAACCTGGGAGAATAAATTCGGAAATGAGGAGAACTGGAGAGCCTGAGGCTTTTGATGTTGCAGAATTAGGTGTACCTAACTGAGCAAGCAGCAGAGCCCACAGGGCTTTGGCATATTTGGATGCCTCTGCCCTCCCTGTGACCACCTGAAAACTCAAAGCCCACTGTCACAGTGCCAAAAGGCAGCCCCCCAGAAAGGGGGTCTCTGTGGCCTGCCCCTCCCCTCCTGTCATTCCAAGAAAGTTAAAGCAAGGTCTGGGAGAGCAGCCGGGTGCTGGAGACCTTAGGAGAAGTGGCTCAGAATAGAAACGCTCTGCGTCACCACAGCCCTCTCGGAAGCCGTATTTCAGCCAGGAATGGTTTCTTCCCCTCTCTTTACTGACAAACTCCCGGCAGTAGAGCAGAAGAAGACAGAGTTTGCACGCTTCCCTGGGTGGTTTTCGGGTTCTCGTGTGAAAGGCAGCTGTTTGTGCCTTATTTCTTGCCATCAGAGATGCAGGTATTTGTTTTGAAGCAGATAGACAAAGGCAGCAAAGCGCAGATGTTTCGTGGTCGTGAAGCTGGAGGGAAGACTGGACTGTGCTGTTATTTTGCCATGCTTTTGGGAGACAAACTGCTCACTAGGTGTGGCTTGGTGTGCTCCTGCTCTTGCAGCCAGCCTGCCTTGCTTGCACAACTGCATTTGGAAATGCCAGCTCTAGTGCACGAGGTGCTGAGTCCAGTCCTGCACCCCACATTCCAATAGGACAGACAGCCGACGGCTGCAGGGGCTCCCACCTGCAACCAGCCAGGACAATGGCAGCAGAGAGTTTAGAAAACATTTTGATTGCTTTATTTTTTTAACTAGAAGATCCCAGGACCTTCTGTCCTCTTTTATAACAAACCCTTTTCCTCTAACAAATAGGTGATTCTCACGGTGCTGTTATAGGGCTATTTGTGGCATGGTGAAAACCAGCCCTTTAAGGTTTAAAATCAGCTCTGGGTAATGCTGAAACCTATTGAGCAAGAAGTGCTGGAACAGCAGGGCTGCCTGAAAATGTCATAGAGTGGAGAGTTCCACTTTGGGGCTGCTGGTGAAATCTGCAGCCAAAAGTCTGCCTGCTGCTGCTGTCGAGCAGGAGAGAGATGAGCTTGTGGGGGCTGAAGGATGTTGTCTATGCTGCTTCAGGCTGCAGAGCTATGTGTGAGTGAGGGATGAGTTTCAGGAAATGGCTCTCCTTGTGATGAGGAAGAAGCCACTGTCCCCATGCCTGAGGCATATCAGTGATTGCAAAGTCCACATAGGGGTTTTCTCAGGTGGTTTTCCAGGGTTTTTCTGCACACAGGGATGCAGAACGGAGGGTGGCTGGGGTCACTCCCATTCAGCACAGTGGACTGAAATGCAAGGCAGTGATTCAAAGCAATTTGAAGATGTTATCTCCTGATGTCTTTCCATTTGGCATGGACCCATCTCTTGTGGCAAGAGCCCAGAAGTGCATTGTCACTTAGAATCATAGAATCATTAAGGTTGGAAAAGATCTCCAATATCATCCAGGCCAGCTTTTGACCAAACACCACCGCATCAACTAAACCATAGCACTATGTGCCACTTTCAGTCATGAACACTTCCAGGGATGGTGACTCCACCACTTCCCTGAGAAGCCTGTTCCAATGCCTGACCACCCTTTCAGTGAAGAAATTCTTCCTGCTGTCCAGCCTGAACAGCTTGAGGCCATTTCCTCTTATCCTGTCACTAGTTGCCTGGGAGAAGGAGCCAACCCTTCCCTTGCAGCAACCTTATTTCAGGTAGCTGTAGAGAGCAATAATGTCTCCCTGAGCCTCCTCCTCTTCAGGCTAAACAACCCCAGTTCCCTCAGCTGCTCCTCATAGGACTTGTACTCCAGCTCCAGCCCCTTGATCAGCTCCGTTACCTTTCTCTGGACTCACTCCAGCACCTCAGTGCTTTCTTGCAGTGAGGAGCCTGGAACTGGACACAGGACTTGGGGTGTGGCCTCACAAGTGCCAAGTACAGAGGGAAAATCACTTCCCTAGTCCTGCTGGCCACACTATTTTTGATACAGGCCAGGATGCCATTTGACTTCTTGGCCACCTGGGCACACCCTGGCTCACGTTCAGCCGGCTGTTGACCAGCACCCCCAGGTCTGTTTCTGGTGGGCTGCTTTCCAGCCACTCTTCCTGCAGCCTGTAGCAACGTACAGGGTTATTGAGCCTCATATCCTTGGCCTCGGCCCATCCAGCCAGCCTGTCCAGATCCCTCTGCAGAGCCTTCCTACTCTCCAGCAGAAGCCTGATAACAGCAAGCAGGACTCACCTTGTGGGGATGAGCTGGCTCGTGCCCTGCTGCCTCCCCAGCCCAAGGCTCCTCCACCCGGCAGCTTGGCTCACTGACAGAGCCCATGCCTGGGGAGGAGAGCTCTTCACCCACCTGCCATGCAAGGGAGAAAGGCAGGGCATCTGGGGGCCCCCACGCAGCATGGCTTGGGCTTTACTTAGAGTGTGAACCACATGTGCATCCCAAAGTCAGCACCCTCCAGGAATGCCCTAGCACCCCTGGTGAGATTGACACACCTGTAGCTTTTGCTGCAAATGCGATTAATCAATTAAGGTTGCTTTGATGACCGACATTTCGGGCGTGGTTACATTCCAAATGCTGGGTCTCTCTGTGTGACTCTGAAACTGCAGATGCCATTTCCATCAGGAATTCATCTCCCACAATTGTCTCAGCCAGGTACTAGGCTCAGAGAGCAGGAATCTGCTTCTCCCCAGACAGGACCTTCACAAAATGCTGTCTCTGTGCAAGCAGAGGAATATCAAGGCTGAAGTCCCAGAGGTCTGTCTGTCCTGGATGAATGCTCACTATCATTCTGACTCTGTGAGTGCTCTGCAAAGTGCCAAGTGCCTTTTTGCCACATCAGCCTTGCTGTGCATTTCCAGATGAACCTGCTAGGAAGCACATGCTCGGATGTAATATGTCCTGCACACATACTGCAAGGGCAGCTAAAGTTTCCTTGTTGCAGGTACATGCAAAGATGCTGACTCAAATCCTTCAGGAGAATAAGGCAAGTTCTTTGTTGTCTTGTCCGTGTCTCTGCATTATTCAAGCAATTCAAAGTAGAGAGTATGTTACTCAGGGACCCTTAGTGAGAAGCCGGAATAGAGATAACCTGGTGAAAAATCCAGGGAGATTAGGAAAGTTGAAGCAGTAGGATCCCCCTGGGCAGATAGCCAGGGAGGCTCTGTCAAGAAGGCAGGACTGATACACTGGATAAGCTCAAAGAAGTGAGTGCTTGCAACTTCTGCACCTGACAGTATGTGAGTTCACTATGGGTTCCTCTTGCAGATATTTGTTCCCTGAATTTCAGCAGTATTGCACAGGGCAGAAATCAGTGCAGCTTTATAAGATATCAGGCAGTGCCTCTGGCCAAATCTGGTTTTGAATTTGGGAACAGCTATCAACCAGCACAGCCCACTTCTTGAACTTTTCACAGTTATTTGTGTCCATATAGGCCTTCGCACATCTGTGCATATCAAGTGCTCCCCAGTTAGAGAAATCTGGCATACAGAATCACTCATCTCTTTTGGGACTAAGTGAAAAATTTGCCTTGTGTTGCCTGGCTTTGGCAGCTATTCTCACCCTTTCATCCGAAGCCCTTGAGATGTGAGAAGCAGGGATGGTTCCTTGCACACTGCAGATGGGCTGCTGCATGACAGAAATGAAATGATTCGTCTTGTGTGTAATCCAGAGGCTCAGCTGAGTTACTCATCAAGCCCTTTATAAACCACTTTGTAGACTGCCACTGCTGCTTATTACTTATGATATCTTACATTGTCTGATGAGTTACAGTATTTTGCCTGCTGCTTCTTCCATCACGTTGAACTCTGAGCTGCTTTAGTGTATCAGGCAGCTTCTGCTGACTCGGTGCAACGCAGCCCTGCCGATGAGCAGTAAATGCACTGTGCAAACAACTGGGTATCTGGAAGCTAAAGGCTCTGGGCTTCCATCATGCATCCTTAGAAATATCCAGCATGGTGGGATTTGGGTAAGGAACTTTCTTCAGCTCTCTGTCTGCATTTTGGAGCTAACACACACACATTGGTCATGAGGAAGCACATTCTCTGGCTGCTATGCAGGGTGTTTGGGTGCAGTGGGATTTTACATGTATTTTCTGGAGCTTTGAGTTTCATTTTCTCATCACGAAATACAAGTCTGTGCAGGAACGAAAGGCACTTAAGTGCTGGAGAAGGGTCTGATGGAAGGTATGTGGGAGAAGCACTGATATGAAAGTGTCTAACTTTGGTTATCACAGTGTGGTGATGGTGAGGATAAAAGGATCAGCTGAAAGTCTCTTACACTGTGTGCTGCTGGCTGTTGCTGCTAAGTCTGTCTCTTTTAGAAGAAACTTCTCTGTGCAAGGGGAAAATGTCGCAGCTGTTTTCTTTGAAAAGTCATGCCTCCTGAACAGCTCCTGTGGCTGGGGGGCAGGCAGTGAGGTACTCTGAATGCATCAGCACAAAACCCTCTCGAAGCCATTGCGATCATTTATGTCACAGCCATCTCGGTGGCAACGCCGGGAGACAAGCCTTGCTGGTGACATAATCCAGGAGCCCACTCTTTCCTCCAGAAGATGATTCCTGCTATTAATATCTCCGAAATAAAACAGTCAGGACTTTCAAAGATATGGGGAGGGCAGCCTGCCTGCCTGGCCCTGAGCCACGGGGTGTTCTTGGACACAGCAGGGCTGGATTTGGGGTGGCCTGGCACAGTCAGCAATGCCAAGAGAAAGCTGCCACAGGAGGCAGGATCCATCCGTGCTCCCAGCAGCAGCACAAGGATGGTGGGCAGACATTAGTGATATGATGCTTGGGTTTACTGTAAGCTGCTACAAATTTAGCTGGAGTCTGAACTATTGACCAGTTAAGAGAAATATGTTTTTTTTCTTTTAAAGAAGCACTGCCTAGGGTTGGGTCTAAGGCTTTGGCAGGTACATTTAGCTTTAACTCTCTTGTATTTGATTGGCAAGCCAGCTCTGTTTTGTAACCATGTGAAATGAGAGGGATTTCCAAAGAGATCTGGAGCTTTTCCCCACTGTCTCTAGCAAGAATCCCTCTCTGCAGCCTCGCAGTCCCATTCCCCTGCACTTAGATCCTGAGTCCTGGAGAAGCTCCCCCTGTGCTCACACCCTGCTTTAGTGAGCTCCCTATCCAGCCTCTCTCTTCCCTTTTCCATGTTGATGTGCAGCATTGCCCTGTTTTGAAATTGTTTATTTTTCCCCTTTCTGCCTTCACCTTGTCAGAAATCAGAAAAGACCAAAGGCAGGATATTTTCCCCATGGTGTAGCTCAGGAGGGAAGGCACAGAGGGGCACCACGCTGTGGGCAGGGATGTGTGGCAGGAGCAGGCTGGGGGAAGAGTTGAAGCCACAACTAGCCCCAGGCAGCCTCGGCCAGCCTGGCCACGGCCCCAGGCTCCGCTGCATCACCATGACCTACATACACTCCTGCTGCCAGTGGATGTGTTCCCAGACTTTTTAAAGAGTTTATTCCTCTTGGCCTTGATGGGAGGAGCAAAGGAGGTTTTTCGGGGCCAGGCTCAGCACATTGCTTGCCTTGGAAGAGCTCCTTAGCATGCACTTTTTGCTGTGTAAATAATAAATAGTGCATTTAATATTAAACATCCTGTGCACTTACCAGACCTTGTTGTGCACGTGAAACCTGGCAAATGAAGTGCATGAAGGTAGTTTGTCTGTACAGCCATGCAGGATTTCTGATGCACTCCATTTTTTTTTCTGTGGGGGGAGTAAGGTTTGATCCCTTGCTCTTCCCTCTGCTCCTTCAGTCACATCTCAGTGCATCTTCTACTGTGCTGAGCACAGTCCTTGACCAGTCTCGGAGTTCCTCTGGCTTGGCCATCCTGCTCTTTCGACCGTGACCACCCACATCTCCTCATCCTTCTGCAGTAAAACCTCAGCTGCCTACATGGACATGGTTCAGTACACAGCCCAGGAGGACCATGGACACAGGGTCAGAGAAAGCCTGAGGGATTTGCTTGTGGTGAAACAGCAGATATGTGTGTGCAGAGCTTGGTGGAACTGAGACAAGATTGCTCACTGCCAGGGAACTCAGCAGGATGATGAAGCTCAGCAAGGATGATGGAGCAAGAGCAAATTAGTCATTTGGGGAGGAAGAACTGTCAGTATAGGGGGTGACGTCTGCCTACTTAGCTCACAGACTTCCAGGGAGACACTGGAAACCCCATCGCTGGAGTAATTTAAAATCCAACTGTACTCAGCACTAGGAAGGGATCCCGCATCAGCAGCAGGAAGCTTGTGTGTGGATGCATCCGTAGGTGAAGTGATGGACAGCAGTATGGTGCAGTTGGTTTTTCCATCTCTGATTTCTATGATTCAATGACCATCAATCATTTTGGAAAGCTAATCACATTACTCCACAGTTCCAGGTGAATAAGGAAGCAGGCACAGTCTCTGGGGATCTGACACACTGTAAAGCAGGCATCCATCTGGGAGAGCATTATTGCATTAGCTCAGCATTCCTGTTTGTATTGATACATGTTCTGCCCTTGCATTGTTGCTTACAAGTGAGGGCTGTGTGGAGTAACACACAGTGGGTGACAAGGCAAGGTTGGGCAACCTAATTAGATGCTATTGTTTGTTTGTATAAGATTCATGGGAGGCAGAGGGAAGGGAAAAATCCAGACGAAGATGAAAAATGATGCTGCACCTAAAGCTATCTACAGAGCTGGCCTTAATTCGGTCTTCATAGTCTGAAAGCACCACATACATATACACATGCAAAACCCAGGCTGTGGATAATGAATTTTGAGAAAATGAGCCCTCAGCCCTCTCCTCCCAGCTTTACTTTTTAGAAAATGTCTTTCCTTCATTTTGGAAATGATTGCATTATCTCAAACTGCTTGTAAATCTTGTTAGCCAAGTAATATAGTTTGGACTAAATGTCTGTTCCTACATGGGCCTCAGGGGAATATGGAAAATAACCAATGCAGCCCTGTTGCAAGCTCCCACCAGCTCTACGAAGGCGACTCCTTATTTCTGATTAACCTGAGCTCCTTTCTGCAGTGAGGCAGAAAGAAGCAACAAGATTAATGAAAATTCGGTCTGTTATAGCCGGCCTTATTTTCTTGCCATGTGTACAGCCTTGCCACAAACTGAACTCATCAGCAAATGCAGAATTAATCAAACTGGAGCGCGGGCACTTGGTCTCTCCATGTGCGCATGCATGTGTGTGTGTGTAGTGTGAGCGTGCACTAAGGTGACTGCACCAGATGTATTTGCAGTGGAAAGGAGCAGAGGAACAGAGACAAGATGTTAGTTTTCCTATTTATTATTTATGTACTTGAGAGTTTGCACCCAGCAAAGCTCGCAGAGCTGTGACTGATGAGTTAATTGGATACCACACTGGCATCTCTGGAAGAAGCTGTGCAAACCCAGGGACAGAAATAGTAGCTGGGACTGCAGGAGTGCATGTCCAATGTGTGTTGACGTGCTTAACGATGCAAAGCCATAGCTCCTGCTATTTCCCAAAGGATTCCAATATAGGGTTAGAGCTTGCATAAGGATCAAGAAACCTTATATTTAAAGCTGTCTGATCCCTAGCTTTGGGGGAATTGCTGGGGATGTGACAGAGACAGACCCAGCTGCATTTCTGTACATCCCAGATGAGTGTCTTAGACTCTCAGCATTGGCACCTCCATCCTATCAGCTGATGCCCCCTAAACTCACTTTCCCTGCTTTTCTGACAGGGTTTTATGGGATAGGCAGGACCCTGCAGCCACTGGTGACGATGATTTCTCTCCCTATTCCTAGATGATTGATTGCCCAACTCACCTTCTCCGATGTGTGTCTGAGCAACTTCTCTCTGTCCATGCAAAACCCAGAACCCTCATGCTGTCTCAGTGGTGTTCCAGCTCTGAATTTCCCTTTACCATGAACCAAATCCACTTTCTCTCCATGGATCCTCCAGGGACCAGGGGAGCTCCCCAGGCCCTGCTAACTTACATGTGGACATGTTGCAGCCATTCTCCTTGCCACAGTGGAACTGGGTCTTGACCAGACGTGATTCCCCTTGCATGGCCAGTGGTGAAGCTGCTCCCATACCGAGGGGCTGTTTGTCTCACAGGGACCATGCAAGGTGAGTGAAGGGACTTGAAGACTTTCCCACTGCCCCTTGGTGAAACAGCCCTGAGGGAGGGCAAGGAAGGAAACCCCCAAGCCCTTCTGTAGTAGTCTTTGGATGCTGCTTTGGGGCTAAACACCTCTAAATATTTTTCGCAAAATATCACAAACTTATATTGTTCGAAATCCAGTTTAAGCCTGTTGATGGCAAACAAGAGAGTCCAACCAGAAAAACTCAAGGTACTCCTTTCTCACTAGACAATGTCCACCTCTGTTGGGAAGCCTGGACTTTGGCACTGGAAGAGTGGTGAACTGGTAGGAACAGGGGCTACTCAGCTCCCGCTTAATCTCTGCCTTGTGTATTTTGTTTTCAGCACCACTGAAAAGCCCTTTGCTAGGCTAATGGGCTGAAAGCAGCCCCAGGCTCTGCCAGGTGCAGCCAGTGCACTGTCCTGGTCCTGCCCAGCTGCCCCACAGCTGCCCATGGAGCTGTGGATGGTGAGGATGAGCAGAAGGAAACACGCACTGGGGCTTTCAGATTCAGGCGTGGTTAGCTAAGCAATCTGTGAAGGCAAGCAATGTCCTCATCAAGTCGGGCATATGGTACCCCCTGCACCAGTGCAGGAAGGCACCATGTGCTCATTCCCATCACCTTACCCAAGTCCCCTGCAAGATGGTCCCTGAAACACTTGCAGGCTCCAGTGGCATGGTGTAACTGTGACAGGTGACTGTGCAGGCTCTCCCACAAACAAACCGCTTTGCAGACAGCCTGGGCAATCACAGATCTCCTCCATCTGGTGAACCACACTGCCTCAGCTGAAAACATAGAACTTAATTTCCACTCTCTCTAAAGAGATCATAGGGAGGTCTGTGGTGGAGATTTCCTGTGGGTATGTGTGCTCAGCAATCTCAGAACGCTGGCTTTTACATGTCACCCATCTTTTTTCATCACCCTGTAGCAAACAGAAGACAACAGATGGTAGCCCACTAGGGTTTCCCAAGGTCAGGGCAGGCACTGGGAATATCATCAGGGTCTTTTTTCCCCTTGGTGGGACCACTGAAAGAGAGCTAGTAACAAGTTCTGGTGACCAGCAGGCCTCTGTACACCCCTCCTTCAGCTGCAGGCATCACCATGCCTAGGTCCTGGCTGCATATGTTCACTACCAGGCAGAACTCCATGTTGTTTCTGTGGCTGGGAAGTCCCAAGTCAGCTGCAGTCAGTTTTTATTACTGGAGAGCAAACTTAGGGTGGCTGAATGGGCAGAGCCCACTAAGCACCAGCAAACTCAGTTCTGCCCAGTTCAGGTACCAGGCAAGGTCCTGGCAGAGTCACTTTCTTTCTGGGATGCTGCTCCTCCCTTTCTGTCATCCCAGAGCTGCTTCCTATGAAAGATGTCAGTGCTTCAGTGGCACAAGAAGAAAATATGGATGTGTCCAAGGGTATGCATAGCTAAAAACTGAAGTTGTTTCATTCTGCACACGTACCCCTCACCATGGTGAGGGGTTTCATTGGCTCAGTTTGCGGATTTTGCCTCACAGCAGCCAGGAGGTGGAGTTTCATTCCCACCACAAAGCTGAGCCCACTGTGAGAAGATTTTGTCCTTTTCTATATCCCCACCACTGACATGGAGCAGCCACTTCACTCACACTTTCTGGGGGAGAGTCACTTTAACTCTGAGCAACACCATCAGGGTCCCAGCAAAGGCAGAGAGAGGGAGGGAGGAAAAAGTCTTTTGTTCCTGCAGCAGAGTGGCCCTGCCAGGGTAACCCAGCTGGAGAAAGGCATCACAGGCATGTAACTGGGTGGTCAGCTTTGGGCTCTGAAACTGTTAGAGAAGGGTGTGAGCAGATTTAGAGAGCACTTTCCCATAGGAAAGGACAGGAGGATGTGACCTCTGGAAGTGCACCCTGGGCTGCCTGCTTGCCCTCTGCATCTTGCAGTAATTTCATTTCCAAACCCATCTCTTCCAACCCAGGCACTCAGCTGTGAAGCACAGGGTTGAAAGGAGTCAAGCTAGGGAGGGAGGATGGAGAAATAAGGTTGCCGTAGGATAAAAACTGCTGATGGATGAAATCCTATCCACTGAGAGCCAGGGGAAACCCTCCTCAAGGGGTTATGCTGACTCTTACATGGTCCAGAGAAAAGGGAGTTAAATTACTCCCCTTATACAGTAAATTCAACCCTTTTTGCTGTCTGCAAACATGGCAAATTTTTTATTCCTCTTATTGCATGCAGTTACACGTTTCAACAATAGCCTGGATTCCTTAGGCTCCTCTTATTGCTGTGTTGGCCGTGTAGGTTAGATCAGACTCTCCCGAATGAGCAGAAGGGTACCCCACTGTACTGAGTCCACTGTTGCCAGGTGAGCTTTCCAGATCTGGTCTTCAGCATTTACCAGGCCCTTGAATGACAGTAGTAAAAGGTGGGCATGGAAGTTGAAAGGTATGCAGTGATAGTCCCACTGGTGCTGGGCTGTCATGTCCCTGCCCATAAGCAGCTCCCCTTTCTGTGCACCCAGCTCAGGACACACAGCACGGTGGTGAGAAAGCTGCACCATTTCCAGAATCACTGCCGTGGGGCTATGAACCCTCCTCCAGCAGCTTTGGACCAATTCTTTGTTCCTAGTTGCCTTGCCTGGACTGAAAGAGCAAGCATATTATTGATGCTTCCTCATAAAAACACAGGGCTTACATGCTTTTTTCTAAGCTTTCATTTGAAGTAACTGCATTTTCCTCCTAAACATCTGATTCTGTCTTTAATCATGCTAATCTCCTGACCTCAACAATACTTCATCACTTAGTGCCACAATTTGGTGCACTTTAGGTAAGAATATAAAGAACCTTTTGTTTCTTTTAAATCTTTGACTTTCTCATTTCACCAAGAGATCATTTATTCTTGTGTCAAGGAAGAATAAATGAGAAGTGTCAGGCAGACCTTTTATATATTGCTTTATCTCTAAGTTAAACACATTCACTGTGTACAGTCTGGCTTAGTAGGGAAATCTCTGCACTCCTTTATCAGCTGTCACCCTGTTACTTGATGTTCCCCCCTTTCTGAAGTAGAGTGACAGAAGCCGTGTATGTGCCCTTGCAGCTGATTTACTGAATGTTATTGTGCTGGTTTGATGCTATTTTTTCCAATCTACTGTTTGCACGGCAAAGGTTTTATTTTGTTTTCATGATGCCAGAACAGAGTTCTTCACTGGGCTGACTGCTGAGAAGTCCTTGTCAGGAGCAGCTACAGCTGATTTACAATGTAGGGCATGTAGGAGTCGTTTGGGTCTTTTGCCACTGATATGTGTTGCTTTACATTAGTTTCTTCAGACTTCATCTTCCCACTCCCTCACCCTTCCTGGGTGCCTTTGAAGGTTCTCACTGTTCTCTCTGAGCTTGGATCAAATATGCATATACATGTATATTAATATATTTGTATATGTATGCATATATGGGCACATACATATGTGTGTGTGCGTATGTGTGTGTGTATGCTTTTTCTCAGCCTATTAAAGAACTTATGAAGCCCTGCATATCCTCCCATGCAGCTGTATGGCACCCTGCAGGCGAGCTTGTTCTCTTGAAAATTGACCACTTATTCTTCCTCCTTGTTTTCCACTTCTGACACATTTTCGAAGCTGTGACCTCTCTCAGATCTCTCAACTATTGTCACTGGCTTGCACTGACACCCTTTCCTGAAGGCTGGACCAGGTCGAAGCCATCTGAACTATGCATGAGATAGAGCTGCACAGAGGGCTCTTAGACGCTTATCCTCAAATTTTCTGCTCTGACACCAGACACCTCCGGCTGACAGCCCACTCTCTCTTCAGATTTAATTTGGTTACTGCACAAAGCCACTTTGTACACTGAAAAAACGGAGACTTTTTGTCCCACATGTGAGCTGGGGGCAGGAGAAGACGCCAAAACGTTGAAGGCTTTTTTTGCCAGCAAACCAACCAGGCTGAGCAGATCCATTGCTATTGGCCACCCATCCCACACAGCAGCTGCCCCACTTGGTGCACTGAAACCCGAATGAGCAAGCACGTAATCAAATCTAATTCCCATCCAGCAACCCATCCAGAGACACAGAGCCAGCTCCTCAAAGGGTGTAAATCACCACAGCCTGCGGAAGCCAGTGAAGCTGTCCATGCAGGACCTGGGCCACTGCTGCAGATCCAGAAAGCCTCCCTCAGCAGAGGAGGATGGGCAGCTTCTTTGGGAATCCTAAAGGAGGACTTTACATAAAGCAGTGAGGATGTCTGGTCCCTCTACATCCTGAAATAAGATGAATGGTATCCTCTTGGGGAACATGAGAAGAGCTGCTGCACTTCTTGTCTTTCTTTGTAGCCTTTCAGCCTTAGACCCACCTTAAGAGGGGTGGAATTCCTTCATTTTAATAATTTTCTCAAAAAGCATTTAAGCCAACTTTATGTTCGCTGAGTCCCTTTGTGGCAAATTGCCTGATGACAAGCTAAGGGTGGAGCGTTTGGCTGTAGAGAGGTCTGGTGTCTCATTCAGCATGAGGAGCTGCTCTCTTATACATAAAATTCTGGTTCACCATGCTGGGATAAATGGAGTGTGTCATGCATGCTGTTACTGAGTCTCTGTGAAACAATGCTAAATAGAAAAGAATGGAAGAAGACCATAAAAACAGACTATGAGCTTTTTTTATCCCAAAGCAACACTGCAATATGTGTGTTGGGGGCAGAATTCAGAATCCTCACATTTGAGTAAAGTCAGATTTTCCTTCAAAATGGGAAACAGTCCTAACAAAAGAAGCACTGGGTACCCCACGAACCATTCACCTTGCTAGCAGAAATGCCAACTGCAACCTAAAGTAATCAGCCCTGATTGATCTGCATATTGAAATAATGCAGGGGAGGGCTTGTGCACACTGCAGGCAAATAAAGCCTGGGGACAGTTCTGCACATAATGTGATTCTCTCCAACCACCCTCCAGCCCTGCCTGCCAGAGTGGTGTTTGCTTTCTCCATTGGGTGCGAGTGGCTTTCCACTGCTCCCACAGATCCCTGTCTCAGCCAGTCTGAAAAGAAAGCAAATACCCTCCTGTGGCTCCCATCCTGCATTTCTATCATGGGTGCAAATGCCATGCTGCTTTGCAGGGCCACAGGGATTTCTGTCACCTTTGAGAGGTGACTGAGGACTCCTGGATTAGATCCAAAGTGTACATAAACCTCCTCTATCAGAGCAAAGCCCTAAAGCTGTTTTTCGTGCTGATTCGGGAACTGAGCTAACTCAAGAGTTTAAATGACTTTGAAGCCCACCTTACATGACTTGCCAGCATAACCTCCAGTGAGGCACTGGAATAGGTTGCCCAGAGGATTTGTGGATACCCCATCCCTGGAATTGTTTGAGGCCAGGTTGGATGTGGCCCTGGGCAGCCTGATCTAGTGATGACATCCCTGCCCATAGCAGGGGGATTGGAATTAGGTCCCTTCCAACACAAAACATCCTATGATTCTATGAATATATGGATATGTGTGTGAATATACATTGTTCTAATGGCTCCCTTGAGTGTTTATGGTTGTGTTGGTGTCCTGGGCCAGGGGTGGGGGGCTCAGTTAGTCTTGGCCAACATCGCTGGGTGAGTTTATTGAGGTCCATTAATTTTTTCATCATCCTAGCAATCTACCCAGCGGCGAAAGTTGTTCCTGGAAGGGTGTCTCCCAACCCTGCTGCATAAGGTTTAGGCAAAAGTGAGTCCTGGCCAAGGATGTGATAGCCCTGATCTGTCATGTGAAAACAAGGGTGCAAAATTCACCTTACAGTGTGAAGGGTCCTTCTCCTGCATGGTGCTGTGCCTCCCTCATGTCCACACCTCCACTGGGGCAGTTCTCACCTCTTTGCTCAAGCACTGTAAACAGCTCCACAAAACTGTGCAGGAATTCCTGAGCTGTCCTCAGGAGCCCTGGCCTGACCATGTCCCTGACTTTTACTGTGGCTGGGGCAGTGTGATTGCTAATACCAGCCATTAACACTTGGAAGTCTCCCTTGGTTTAAGACGTGAGACCTCTGGTCTGACTTGCTCTGAAATGAAGGGCAGATTAAAGGAAAGAGGTTGGCCAAGATCCTGATCCAAGAACTTGGCCGCTGTGTTACTGTGTGTGTGCACATGGAAAAAACAAGTTAAAAAAAACCCACTTGGGTATGATTCACCCAAATATTGTGTGGGGGAATCATTTTCCACCAGGGAGCTAATTGCTAATTACATGACTGTAAAGCATTTGATTTGCAAAGTTTTGTTCTTTGCAGCCAAAGAAACCAAATTTTGCAGAAGCTGCGGTGATGGGTGTTTAGGCAATGGAGGTATTGTTATTTCTGTCAGAACCCTAAGCTGAAGTTTTCAGGAAAGCTGCTGCTCTTTAAAATAACTTCACTTTATTTATTAGCTCAAAACTTTCCCAGAGTAAATGACAAATAAAGCCTGTGTTATTTTTCCAGGGCTTATTTTGAGATAAAAGCTATCTGGTATAAAGGGTTCCTCTGGCATCCGGACAAAAAGACCATATATCAATGTCAAGGAGCAGGGAGAGCTGCCTGAAGGATGTGAGACACACTTAGAGGGTTTCTCTGCTCCGGTTGAAGTGGGCTGGGAGCTGCTCAGGCTGCATGGCACAAAGGTGATGGTAGCTCCCTCCTACCTGCAGCAGTTGGGGAGTGAAGTGGTGTGGGGAACACCCTGGCTCCTGCCCCCAGACATGGGGGCTTTCCTCATGCAGCACTGCTGGGACTCAGTAGAGACACGAAAATGGAGGATGCAGTGTGGGAAAAACCTCCTCCTCTGCTCCCCCGTCCCCTCTGTGGTGGCCACCTCATCAGCAGGGCATTGGCCTGGTCATGGGGCCACAGCACGGTGGCATGTCCCCATTTGGTGGTGGTGGCAGTACGGGGCTGGGGGCTGTGAAGGATGATGCCAGCATGTCATCAGGAAATGCAGAGGGGCCGATTGTGGTGGCAGCAGGAGTATCTTGGTTACATCGTCCATGGAGCTGCTAATTAGGAATAATGAGCTCAAACAAATGTGACAGATTTCTGTGTGCCTCTGTAGAAAAATCATCCTTCTCTTATGCGTCCTTTAGTCCTCGCAGCCACTATGTAGCCCACATCCCTTTAATTTCTCCAGACAGTGCTGGGGTGGCTCCCGGCAGGTTTTGATCAGGAAGAATGGAGAGGGCTTGGGTTGCAAGAGCCGAGGGAAGCTGAATGAATCATTAAAAGCAAGATAAGAACCTAAAAGCCTGCACCAAATGCCCTTATTAATGTTGATTTGATTGTTTATGCCACTTGACAGGAACGAAACCAGAGGCAGATGCAACAACTAAATCCTGGGTCACTGCAGCGCCCTGCCTGTGGTGCCTGGCCTTTGCTGGAGACCTCCCTTGTGCATCCAGGCACAAGGTTATGTGTTTGGGGGAGCAATTCGGCTTCCTCCTCGGGGGCTGGCTGCTGGAGGCCAGGCAGGGTGTGCGGCCGCCCAAACATCTGTGGCCAGATGCCGTGCACGATTTCTCACAGCAATGGAGAGCTGTGGTGGCACAGCTCGAGGCAGCCACGCTCAGCAGGAGCAGCAGCAAGCTTGGTCACTGTCATCCACCGGGCTGGAGGAATAGCTGGTGTCCCCCAAGGGCTACAAGAGGGTGCCTTGGGGTGCTTGCCTGCCGTCCCCCTCTGTGCCCTGCAGGCTTTTTGCTTGCATACAAGAAGGGGAGATTGAAGCAGGAGCTTTTAAAGGCTTTTTTTAATTTAGGTTAAGAGAGGAGAAGAAATCAAGCTACTGGTCTTTGCTGCCTTACCCCAGGGTAAGGGAAATGGTCGTGCTCTAGAGTCAGTCACTGCAGGCAGGGGGAGCAGGCTTTGGGCAGCCTGGCAGGGAGGAGCTGAGGGGGGACATTTCCCATTCCCAGGACTCATGCACACCACCCCCAGCAGTTCCCAACCAGCTCCCAAGAGGCAGCAGTAGCTCCCTGTATTACAAAGACCTGGTAAAGCTTGCAAGGCATGCAAATACAGTGGCAAAAGTGATGAATGGGGCAATTTCAGGCAGGTTATGCCTGCTAGATAAGCTGCTGGTACCTGGCAAAGGCACTGCAGGACAGATGCTGTGCAGCAGCAGAAGACCTCTCCTTCTCCCTCTGCTCCTGGGTAAGTAGTTGGATTTACGTGCAGTTGAGCCTTCTAAACAGTGGTTCCCAGTGCATGCTGATCCAAGCCTGGAGACACTCCACCATGGAGCAACAACTCTGCCTTGCTTTGTGTTCTGCAGTTGGAACCAGAGAACTGAAAGCCAGGCCACCAGCTCGGCCAGGAGCATCTCACCAGGGGGATGTGTCTGAGCGTGCATCAGGATGGAGCTCTGAGAGTGCTGAGGTCTGTCCTGACCCCTGCAGAAGACAAGTGCTGGCAGTGTCTCATGTCTCCTTTCTGTTCAACAGCATTTCTCCAACTCACAGCAATAAAAAAACATGAGGGGTTTTTAGCAGAAGGCCTGACTGTGCACCAAGGAGCAACATGCCAGGCTCTTTGCAGCTGCATACAGGCTTTGCTTGGTGCTTGTGCAGCTCTGAAACCTTATCGGTGCCCAGTACAGTCCTGCAGGAGGCCAGAGGGGATCAGGTGCTGGAAGCTGGAGAGGTCTCAGAGGCACAGAGCAGACCTTTTTTTTGGTACAGGTCTTCACTATGTCCTGCATCTTGCTGTTAGTGGCACATTGTCATTTTTAGCACCATCTGAGTCAAATCCATCCCTGGTAGTGATGCGAGCAAGTTGCCATTATTTCTGTTAGATCTTCCTATGTCTTATCTGGCTTCGATGGATGGACTGGCTGCTGAATCAGGCTTGCAGTGTCTCAGCATAACTGCAGTAGGCTGCACGTGGGTTTCACCCCCGGCGAGCATGTGCCTGCTTCTTTGGCTTCAAGGGCTGGATTCCTGGTGCTTTTCATAGCATTGTACTCTTCTATGTTCTTCCTTCAATCTTCGGAGCAGGACACATTTCCCAAGGACAAAAGGCCAGAGCTAAACCAGGCTGAATTCAGAGCTGCTGCGTTTGTGAAGTGGAGCTGATCTGGATTTAGATCAGCAGAGCTCAGCTCACAGCACAAAAATAGATAAAATTCTTCAAGGCATACTGTAAATGTTAGCAGCTCTTTAAAAGGCAGCTCTTTCAGCCTGTCTTCCTAACTTGCTCCCTAAAATTCTGCTTGTTGCACAGAACGGACCCTGTTTTCTTTTAGTCCTGCCACTGTCTGTGGCTTTGCTAGCACTTGGAGCTGTCACTGTGGTAGAGGCTCTTGGGGCTTTATCACCCTCCAGGGCAAGTGTGATGGTCTCTCTGGCAGTGCAGAGCCAGGGACATTTCCTCACTCTGTCCAAGAAAAGGAGCCCTCTGATCAGGTAGATCCTTGACTCTGCCAAGGGAAGGGAGTTGCTTTCTGCCCTTCAAATGCATCAGACTCCAGTCTCAGCAAATATCTTATTGGGAGCTGTCTGTGCACACTGCTGAGCTTGTGTAGCTACGGCCTGTCATCTCAAGGAGCTGCAGGAGACAGAAACTTTCCCGGGGAGCAAGGGCAGCTTTCACAGCACGGGGCAGGAGTATCAATTCAGGCAGCCCCGGTGCTGCAAAAAAATACCCCTGAATTAGAGTACCCCTGAATGAGACATCTGGTTTAGAGACAGTGAAGGGCTCTTGTACAGGTCATGAGAGCTGCTAGGTTGCACCCAGTTCAAACTTCCAGCTTCTCCTCTGCAAGCTTATAGGGTGACACTTGGTTATACTTGACAAGAAAACGTAGCTTTGCTCTTGTTGACCATCCTTTGACACAAATAAGACCCCTTGATGCTAATGCTATGCCAGCCCTGATCAGTAAACACCTGGCTATTAATGGTGAGAGGTGATTGCCCCAAATTAGCAGCAGTGACTGTTTAAAGATCTTCCTCTTCCCGGACCCGTCTGGCCCCTGGCACACTTGCAGCTGGGGTGGTGAGAGGCTCACGGCTGAGTGCTGTGCTTTATGCCTTGTTTCCCTTGCCGCTGAGCCATCGCATGCTCCATTTTTCTCATTCTTCTTTTTTTTCCCCTCTTTTTTTCTCACAACCTGCCCTGTGCATTTTAAATCACATCTCAGGGCAGCTGCAACATCCCGGCTTATTGCAGTGGCATGTCTGTGTATCATCCACACTTGCTCTCTTCACAGCTGAAGAAGCTTTTCAAAATAAAAAAATCCCTCTCTTGCAAGCACCACGCAGATGAAATATGCATTCCTTAGTAAAATATTAAAACAAATCTCTTCCACACAGCCACAGCACATGAAGATGTCTTTAAAACACATGGGGAAGCATGGATGCAATATTTACAATCTTGAGCAAGGCAATTTATAATGTGCCTGAGCTCTCTGACACTGTTTGAGCATTTTTTTCTGGAGTGTATCAGAACAAATTAATCAACATTTTCCTTCCTAACTGTATGCAAATGGACTTCTAAAATTTTTGGCTGGAGGTTGTAGCACTAATTGCTCACAGGGCTTATCCAAGCGGCTTGGACTTGATAAGCAGGAGAATGCACCAGCTACTTCAGTGAGTTTCTAATGCAAACTGACCAGCCCATTTTCCCTTCTGCAATTATTAAAGGTCAGCACAAAATGAACCAAGGAAGGGGAGGGATCCGGTCACTTTTTTGCTTTGATGCTGGGCTCTTATTTCTCTCCCTTGGGTTGGGAGGGGGAGGAGGAATAGAACTGAAGTGCCCCTTCTCCCTTTGTGCCCCTATGTTCTCCTTCTGGGCACAGAGCTGGCCAGAGACCTGGAGCCAGCTGTCCCTGCTGGGAGCCCTGTCCATGGGAGCTGGCAAGGGGTCTCTTACACCCCTACCTTTTCCTCTCTGCTCATTTGCACCTCCGTGAATTTTCTCATTAAAAGAAGCGTATTAAAGACACTTCTCCACTAGCTCATGAACTCAGCTATCATGTATTTCTCATGGCAAAACACAGCTACAGGCACCTGCCAAAAGAATGGTTTTTATTGTTGTTATTAAAAAAAACAACAATCAAATTTTACTGCCAGGCTGTACCACAGCTTGAGATCCTCTCTTCTTACAGTCCTAGCTTTCTCCTTGTGTTAATGCTGACCTTGGGTATTTCACCTCTGTGTCCCTTGCAAACACTGATGCTGAAAGTGGTGCAGAAGGGACTGGGGAGAGGTGGCAGCTTTTTCTGGTGAGGTGGTTTGGAAAGGTTTTCTCCTGTGCCCTGCCACTGCTTGGATGCGCATGGCTTGCCAGGGATTTCCTGCATGTGTTTCCTGCTGAAGCTGAGCAACACTTTTACTGCCTCAGTGAGTCTCCTTGCATTTCTGTGTGACAGCTCCAGTTGGGAGAAATACAGAAGAGGAGTCAGGAGAGGAGCAGGAAGCTCCCTGGGGAAGCCAAAAACATTTCTCTGCATCCCTTGTGCTGCCTCATGTTACAGAGTACTTGTGACCCAGGCTTGTATATGGGTTTTGTAAGTTGGTGATCTGCAGTCTGACAAGCCCCAGCTAAGTACTGTGGATGTGCTGAAGTGGTTTAGGATTGGGAAGTGACTGTTTACTGCAACCATATTGTAGGAAAATCAAAACTGTTTTCCATGTTTCAAGATCCATGTTTTAGGAATCTGGGGTTTAAACTTTGAGACATGCCATGTATCCATGTATACTGACTCTGATCAGTTCTAACATCTCATGTGGAGACCCAGAAATGCACAAAGCTATGAGGAGGCAACTCTCCCATAAACCAGGACTGAAACTAGAGCAGACCTGAATCATGAGCATCACGTCAGATCAGGACATATGCAGGCAGAGGGGCTGAGATTGCTCTGGAACAGGTGACACCACTTGCACATCCCCCTGCGACCAGGGTTTGCAAAAGTCCTGCTGTATCTGTAAAGCTTTCAGCACAAGACAAGGTGCTTTGCAGGGGTTCAGAGCCTGCTTATCACCACTGGCGAGAAATCTGCTCCAGCACCTTCCAGCAGGAACTGCTGAGCCTTTTGTACCAAGCACAGGGAGTTGATTTTCTATTTGCCACCATAAATTAAGATGTGCCCCAGCCTGTTGGTTCCTGAGTTTGTCCCAAGCAACCCAGTTGTGTGTCTGGTAGCCAGAAGAAGAAGCTGACCAAGGAAGCTTTGCAGCACTGGTGACAGAGTTTCTCTTCGCCAGTGACCCAGCATGCTGGGGAAGTCGACCAGTCTATGTCTAAAATCTCAAAACAGGGTTGCAAGCTGGGCTGCTGCACTGGCCATGCCAGCATGGCAAAGGGGAAGTGATGTGACAGTGTCTCATCCCTGCTGCAGGAGTGGCAACACCCAGCAAACATGGGTGAGTGGAGCCTTTCCAGCCATGGCATCAGGGCTCTGGGGGCTTCACAGCTCTGCTTTTGGCCACCAGCAGCTTGTAGAGCCTGTTTGGGTGGCTCAGCCCTGAGATTAGGCTGTGGTTGTTCATCCCTAGAGATCAAGATGCGCCATTTCCATGGCAGGACAGCTGTGAACAGCTGAGCAGTGAGAGATGTTACTGCTGAGACTGGTGGAAGCAGCTGAAGGTCTCTTGGATGGTGTCAGTGAACTTTTGGGACTGGTGAGGATGAATGTCTGGTCCCTGAAGACGCTTGGCAGAAAAATTATGCATGGTAAATCCCTGCTCCAGAGCCTTTTCTGTGCCTATCATGCTCTTACCATCCACTTACACATTTGTAAGCATTTCTTGCAAATAAGGCTTTTGGGCACTCCAGCAGCTGATCCTGCAGCATTTGAACTGGTCATACATGCCCTGCAGACCTTGATGCTTTTTCTGGAAAGTGAAGAGAGCTGCATTACAGCAGAAAGGACCTGCCAAACCTTGGACAGCAGCCTGTCGCACGGAAGGGACAGGAGGAATAAATGTGCCACGGCTGTGGAGTGGGGTGCAGCCAACTGGTAGCCTCACAAGAGAGTGTGGGGAGGGCTTCCCAGAATTGTTGCATCCTCGGTTTCATTGCCTTTCCTAGAGCAGACACTGGCAGCATTGTCCCTTTTTCCCTCAACTAAAGTGCCACTTTAAAAGATGCTGCTGAGGGCTGTAATGTACAGTGTCCAAGGCCCTTGTGCCAAACAGCCCCGTGGGGTAGCAACAGCTTCTCCTCCCTATTCAGTGATGGCAGCAGATGCTGGCATTTCTATCTGCCTGACCCTTGGAGCATAAAGACAGTCCAGCAGAAAGCCCCATGCATTTTGCCTGTGGAGTTGCTGGCACCCTTGGAGCACGCTGGGAATGGCAGGGATGGGTGTCAGCACCCACTGCACGGGCAGAGTGAACAGAGAGATGGCTCAGGGGTTGCTAAGATTCCATCGAGCCCCTGAGCAGTTTTGAGGGACAGGAGGCTTTGACATGCCTTTATTAAGCCAGCCGGACAGCTGTGGAGTTACAGCTGTGGTACTACCCCCCAAAACCCATCTACCTGCACTTGGTAGTTCCAGGATCCCTGTGCTAGGCACCCAAGCTTCATGATGATTGGGGGAATCAAGAGGATGAGCCATTTGGTGAATTATTTATCCATTATTCATTTACTCGATATGCGTATAATGCTGTGCAGTGAGTGAGCAAGCGCAAAATTAAAAACCGAAATGATGGATGCTGCCTTATCAAGGGCTCTTCATCCCACTCTTGAGACTCATTCAGCTTTAAATATTGATGGCGGATCGCCTGTTGGCAAACAAATATTGTGTAAATCCATCCGTCTCAGCTCGCTGCCACAGTTCGGAGGCAGAGCTTGTGCAGCAGCAGCCATGGCTGAGACGAGTGGTCTGTGCTGCCTGGGGTGGAAGTGGGGCTCAGAGTCCCTTTAATTACCTCCTGAGGCTCACCATTAATCCATGCTTGAGTATTTACCTCCATGGCAGTACAGCATCAGCTAGCTGCAGTGCTTAATATGCTGATCCTTAGAACATCCCTCAAAAGCACAGGCAATCTCAGCAGGGACTGCAGCAGATCTCTGGTCACAGGGCTGGTGTTTTGTCTGTCTAACTGCTTGAATAACTGGTGCCTTCCATTGCTATTATTTTACTTCAAAACCTGCCAGGTGCGTATTAACATGGAGGATTAGTTAAAAGAGAAAAAGAAATAAAGCAGATCCCTGCTGAGAAAGGTGGTGTGATGCCAGAGAAGCCTTGGGAGCTGGTGTGTTGAAAGACTAGCACAGTGAGAAGCAGTTTCCCAAATCCTGGTTAGGCTGCATGCAGCTAGCATGGGCTCTCCATTACTGCCCAGGCCAGCCACACTCAGTCTTTCCAAACACGTGGACCTGTAGGACCCTGAATTTCCCAGGCAAATCCCACCCCTGCCCCTGCCCCCAGGCCTCCTCAACCTGCAGAGGAGCTGAATCCCCAAAACCAGCATATAAGCCCAGCAGACCAAGAACAGCTGCCTGCACAAGGATAAATTCACAGCTGTCCCAGGTACATCCTGAAGCTGTGGATCTTCTTTTTCCCCCCTCTCAGCTCCCTCCCAGCCTCTTGCTGGGCCCATCCATGTGGCCTGAGCTCCTCACAAGAGTCATTTCTGAAATGAGATGTGTGGGTGCTCAGCTCAGAAGGCAGCAGGGTCCATTGCATGTGCCAGCCCAAATGCTCAATCCACAGCATGGAGTGGAGAAGCAGACACATTTCCAAGCCAGCTAGAACCTGTGCAGAACTGGCAGTGTGAGAGCACAGTGGGTATCTCTGGACACATCTTCTCCACCCTGTCAGTGTTCCCACTGCATTTCACACCATTGTCTTTCCTCTCCTACCCAGCTGTCAGGACTTTGGGGAGGGACTGGGGCTGTTCACAAAGGGCTGGGGTTTGTCTGCTCCTCAGCAGTCTGGAGGCACCCTTGGGACCGAGGTCGCAGATGGACGGCCGGGGGGAAGTGCCAGCAAAAAGCACGCTGAAAACATCTCTGTTGGCTCTCCTGAGCTGTAGGCATGTGGTGAGGTGCCTCTCTGGAGACCTTGCACGACTCCAGGGCTAAATTCACCATGTGCTGCAGCATGACTCCCACGTGGGCAGGCTCCTGCCTGCTCCTGCCTGCTCCTGCCTGCTTTGGTGACACTGTGCAGGCAGCTCGGTGTGTTGCAGGGCTTTCAGGACAGCAGTAAAGAGCAGGTTTTCATGCTGGCAGCATTTCAAGGGACAAAGCAGCATGACTCTGGGGTAAAGGCCTAGAGGATATGCAAGCTGAAGAAACAAATGCCATCAACCCCTCTTTTTCTTTGTCTCTGGAAGAAAGAGCTGATATTCTTTGCACATTTGAAAAGCCCAAGACAAGTATCTTAAACATGGAGCACGGCCAGTCCAATTACTTCTTTTGGTCCCATGCCCAGGGTTTATTCCGTGAAACATCTCGGTGACAAATGTTCTCACTGCAAGAAACTTTCTAGTACTTTTTTTTCATTTCTTGACACTGTGTAAACTTATGCCAGAGGCTGCTCAGAACCAAGGTGTAATTCTGATCCATCCAGACCTCTGCAAAGTACAGCTGGGAAATATCTCAGCAAGGAGATAACCACTGCAGGCTTGAGAAACAGCTTTGTATAAATGAACCCAGCAATTTCTTTTGTGGGAATAAACTTCTCTTGGACCTATGTCCTTTCCCTCCTTTAATCTTTTCATTGGGATTTCCATATCAGCAACCTAAGACCCAAACAGACCGCATTGTGCATTTTCAATCTGCTTCTAGCACGGATTAATTGCAGATACCCAGCTGTCCTGCTCTAACTAGCCATCTCATACCATTAAACTAAACAACTGCCAACCTAAGCATCTGAAAGCGTGGCTGGATAACATTTCTACTAAAAGGAAAAAGTCCCGGGGGCAATTCAGGTTCAGGCGTTTGCCTTGCAAAATCAGTGCCCCTCCGTTAAGCACGAGGGACTTGGCCATTTTATGCCAGCAGAAAGCTGCTGTGTGTATTATTGCTTCAATGCATATTGTCTACATCAGTGTTGCGAGAGGATCAGAGAACAATGTGACCTGTAATCTTGGGAGGTTAAACTCGGCTCTGTACTGAGCTCCTAGGCTGGATCATAGCTTGTAAATTGGGAAGAAACTGGGACACAGTGGTGCATTTTGGAGGGGCGAGAAACATGGTAGAGACAGACCCACAGGGATGGAGGGCAGTGCCAGGCTGAGAGGAGCCTACTGGCTGCTCCATCCTGGTCCTGCCTTGTGTCTCAACATTGGGGCTTTTTATTCAGTGCAGGACTCTGTGCAGATGAGTTGCCAGCTCTGACTGCTTAGCCAAATTAATAGTGCCAAGCAGGAACAAGATGTACTGGCGAGTTTCCTTGGGACGTGGCTGCCCCCCGTGGGAGCCAGCAAAGGGAAGGACTCCCCTCTCCCAGGTGAAGCTCAGCCCTGATGGCCTTTCTCTCGTACAGCTCCAGGAGCCCCAGCACCTCTTAAGCTCCACTGAGGACTCCTATTGATTTGGGGGGAGTTAGGGAGAGGTAGGTTACAGGGATTGTGCACCTTCTCCATTCCCCCACCACCAGTGCTGGGTGGCCCAAGCCCTCCTGACCCATGGCTGTCCCCTGCATGTGGCTCACCCTGTCAGTGCCCTCCAGATATTTCCAAGCACTAACAGCGTAGCAATCAGCAAAGTGACTCTTTTTTTTTTGTTATTCCTGCAGCAGTAGCTCTCTGTGCCTAGTCCAGCACAAACCCCGAGTCTGCAGCTTGACCACATTCTGCTTCCCTTTGGAAAGCACAGGGCTGAATGGACGCTGGGGCTTGGGGGGCTTGCAGCAAAGAAATGACACTGTATGCAGAAAATCAATATTACCTGGGACAAAACAATCACTGGCAGCATACAGAACAGCTGCTGTGTAATGATGTGACATACCAGCAGGCTGTTTGTCTCTCTTTTATCTCCCCACTGAAACCTCATGAGTTGTGTGCACAGTTTTTCTTGCTGTAGCTGCTGGATCTTCACAAACCCAACCCTTACTATGTGTCTCTCGAGATCTCACTAGAAAGTTTGGTGTCTTGGCCACCCAAAGGTGCAAACAAAATGGGAGTTACCATTTTGAGGTAGCATGAAAGCCTCAGGGTTTGCATACAGACAAGGGCTCCCCAGCTCCTGTGCTGCCATGCTTCAGGCACTGCTGACAGTGCTGGCAGGTACTGAAAAATGCTTTGGCATGCTTGGTTTTTTTCTCTTTTCACAAGCCATGGACTTAGAGTTACTTCTTTGCTTGCCGGAGGGAAGGCTGTCTATGGTTCTGGTCCCCAGCGTTTCACAAAGCATTTCACAAAGACTTGATTCACAGTTCAGTCTGGGGTCCAACAAAGCTTCAGGTTTGTGGGAGACTGGTGCAAGCTCTGTTTGGTCCTTTAAACATTCATGGTATTAATGCAGCTTCCAGTACCTTCACCCTAGCAAAAGAAGAAGGTGAACAGTATCCTGTACAGCCACAGTACAGCAGGATCCACCAGAGGGATAGAAACCTCTATTAAACTCAGTGACTGAAATTCAAAGCATGGTGTTGAATTTTTTTAACAAAAAGCTGTCATTATCCTAAATATAAAAATGTTTGATTCCAAACCATTTTTCATAGTAATATTAGACAAAAGCAGCTTGTTCTAAACATGTCACTTTTGACAAAACCAGCATCTTTATGGCTGAAAATAAATACTGTGTGAATAAATCTCTATGCCAGTACTAGTGATAAGTCTTTCATTTCATGCTCTAATTGAACATTGGCTTTACAACTTAAAAGCAATCATCCTAAATTGCCTTCTGCTAATGTTAATGCTTCAGACAAAGGGTAACAGCCAGATTATAGGTTCGTATATTATTCAGGCAAATCTGGGTTCTTTATATATCACTTTTTAAAAGAAAATTAATTTTTCCATGTGTCGAGAATGAAAATGGTAATAATGGATGATATACTTACATCATCCTGTAATGCTGAGATTGGCAAGAACACTGCCTCTGAAAAAAGTGAGTCGTAGGCAGCGTGTGTGCCTTCATGCCAACCCAAGTGGGTAGGTGGGCAGCCTCAACAATGCCACTGCCCATGACTCAAACCTGTACTTCTGCAAGTGGAGAAACTAGATTTCACACACTGCACTGATAAGCAACATCCCCTTCACCTGTTTAGTACGCATAATCTGTTTAAATCCCTCACTTGACAGGTGGGTATGTGAACTGGCAATGACTCACCCCCCCAACTGATCTAAGAGCAGAGCTACCAGTTTTGCTGGATGCCCTTTGCCAGGAATGCTGAGCTAATCCATCCCCAAGGCTCCCCTCCCCCCCTATCCCCCTGCTGTCATGGGGGCATCTCCCAGGCCCTATACAAAATGTGCTTGGCTCCCTGTAGGCAGCAAGTGCCCCATTACCCACCTGCCCATGTGTCCTCAGGGCGGCAGAGCCAGGTGGGAAGGCTCAAAGGGTTGATCTGGCACACTAGCAGTGTAGTGCCATGTGCCTGTTAGTGAGGAGGGTTGGTGCATTGTTCGAGACAAGTGACCCGGCAGGGTGCATGTGGGGCTAGCACTGAGGCTGGAGAGATATCAGACACAGCAGTAACAGTTCGATAACAGAGGGAGCTGAGATCTTCCATGGGGAAGTAATCAAAAGCTCAAAACCTTAGTCATCTACTGGCATTGCGGTATCGGGGCTAGACCCGTCTTAGACGCATCTGGATTGTCCACTGGTTGGGAAACACTAATGATTTGCACATTTTCATTCTGCTTTGTCCCTTTCCCAGACCAGCTCCCTCACAAGGATGGTGCTGGGTTTGCACAGCAGCCCTAGTGCCACTGTGCCACCCCACATGCCCTGTTCTTTTTTGGCTGTGCCACGAAAAACTGGCTCTTTCACAGGTGTCTGCTGGAAGCGGTGTGTTTTTAGCTCCTAGTGCTGGGGCTGGGTTTCTACATGCCAGAAGAGTCCATGGATCCCTGGGCACTGCCTGTTCCCACCACATCTGCTGCCCTCCATTTGCAGGCTGCCTCTGCAGTTCTTGACATGAACACCACCTCACTCAGCAGCTTCGTTCATTCACACCTTGTTTCCTCTTTCAGGAGCAGTTTTTCCTTCTGTCAGCTTTTGAGAGCTGCTTGTGCTTGCCCTGCAGTTCAAGGTTATGTCTGCCTTCTCACTCACCCCTGCCTTGGTGATCCTTGGATCCAGCCTAGCACGTTCAGGGTTTCACTGGCACCTAAATTGTTGGGGGATGTCTTTTGCATCATCAGCTGGAGTGAGTCTGTGCTTGTTATGAGCTTGGATGATGAGGTAGGGTCATGCCTGGATCCAGCCATCACATCTGCGGTGCCAAATTGCCCCTTTGCTTTCTTCATGCCCTGGAAGGGTTCCCACAGGCTCCTCAGGTGCCTCCACAAGCTGCTCTAGACCTCGTGCAGGAGGTTTGTGACTCTGGTAATGATGATGAGAAATAAAGATCCCCCAAGCTGCTGGGAGAATGGAGGTAGCAGGTGACAAGAGGAGACTACATTCAGACTGTGCTGTCCCAGCACTGCTTCAGCCCACTGCTCACTCCTTTCTCCCTCCTTCCCTTCCTCCCTCCCTCCTTCTTTCCCACATCTGCACACAGCTGCCCAGCAGATTGATGGCTCCTTGGGCAGAGGCAGAGTGGAAGGTTGTGTGACCTGCAGAAGCATTACTCAGTAAAAATAGCAACCCAGTGAAAAAAATAGCTGTAGCTGGGAGCTGTGCCTGGCATTGGGGAGCATGGCCTCAACAGGGGACACATCCCTCTGGGCAGAGGCCATGATGTCATGAGCAGACACATGCAGGATGGATGGTCCTTGCCCTTGATTGGAGCAAAGGGCACATGCAGCTCTTCTGCCCTTTCCCTGCAGGAGCTGAGGCTCCAAAGAGAGCTGGAGGGGAATGCATCATTCTTGAGACCAAGATGGTTGGACAAGCAGAGAGTGAAGAGCAGCTGCAGCCCTGGGGAGTGCACTGTGCATGAGGATGAGCCTGGCAAAGAATTTCTCCTTGCTTATAAAGGAACATCTGATACCAACAGGGCTCAAGTGGTCACACAGCAGATCCAGAGCTTGTTTAGGTTCACAAGGCCAAATCCCAACTGGCCATGCTGCTACCCACATCCCATACTCAACCCAAGGAAGCCATCGGTGTAAATCTGCAGTAGCTCAGCAATTTGCAGGAACATCTAGAGTCTTATGCAGCACTTCCAGCTCAGAGGTCCCCCAGGTGCTTCACAAAGCCTGGCTGGTGTCATGCTGTCATAGAGGTAGGAGAAACTGAGCCCTGGAAAGGTTGACCGGAGGTGAGGTGTGCTGGACCAGACCACATGGCTGAGTTTGCCAGCATGTGGCCTGCAGGCTGAACACTGCCCAGCAGCTGTGAGCAGCACTTCGTACACATGGAAAACGCTTGGGGCTTATCTGCTCTATGTTATTTCCTCCGCAGTTGTCAGTCTCCTCTTAAAAGTGGTACAGCCTGAAAACACCCCTTGTTAATAGCTTGTTATCAGGGCTGGTGCAGCTATGTACAAGCATTATCTCCTTGATCCTATCTGTCTCAGGAAACGTGGTCAAAAGGAGAGTGAGGAGTGGCTGCAGGAGTCCAGGAGAGAGACCTGGGCATCTCACAGTTACACCATGACCATCTCTAATTCATCTCCGCTCAGTGAAGCACTTAGAAATGTCACTGGGGAGCTGCAGTGGCCATGATTGATCACATCTCTGCTGCACACTGACGGAGGAGAGCGACTTCAGCAAGAGGAGACCTTGGCTCCTTAGCCTCCCCTTGAAGTGCAGGAATGAATTATGCAAACTAATCCATCCCTTGGCTCCTTCGACAGCTGCTGCCTTCCCAACACCTCCTGCCTTTATCCCTTTCTTTATCTCTGAGCAGTTTTAGAGCCATTGAGGCGACATATTTTCTACTGTGTTGTCCATGTGTGTCCCAGGATGTCTGTGGAGATCGGGGTGACTCATCACCTATTGTAGAATGTTGTCCCATACACAAAGACAGATTGCTAAACCAGCCTTGACCAGAGCCTAGTGGGCTGTTGGGCTGCCTCGGGGCTCTTAGAAGAGAGGAGGGAATCATAAGCCACATTAAAATATAATCAGTTTCTTCTAGCAGCTGGCAGAGTTCCAGGCACTACTGCACACCAGTGGCACTGCTGGCCTTGCTGCAGACAGGAGGCTGCAGGGGGGCCAGGGTCAGGGGTGCCATCCCAACCCCAGTGTTTACTGTGCTGCATGGAGCATCCTCCCAGGGCAACAGCTCATCCCCAGCATGATCCCAGCTGGCTGGGAGGCTGGAGGGAACTGGCAGTCTTCTTCTGGCTCAACTAATAGATATATAAGGGCTGCTGTGCTTGGGACACACACACAGACTGAGGATAGGTTGTTAAGCTCCCTGCATGGACCGATGCTGTCTTCAGTGGAGAGGCAGAGGGAAAGGTTTGGAGAGAGAAGATGCACAAGGGTGTTTGGTCAGGTTTCTGTGTTCATGTCCCGTTGTTGAGGAGATTTGGTCCCCACTTATCCAAGCTAAGCAGATGTCCCCTCCTGCCCATGACTGCTGCTGCGCTGCTTGCCCTGGCAGCTTACAGGGATTCTGGTCCCTAAGAGACCTGGAAGCTGAGGCAGGCAGGGAGAAGGGCAGAGATGAGCCAAACAGGATCGAAATGGAAGTGTCAAAGAAGGTGGTCACAGGACCCTCACAGCACTGGTACCTCAGTCACTCCTTTGGCACATCCCTGTTGCTGTGCCTCTTGCCCTGGTGTGATATGCCCAAGCCACAGGCTGCCAGCACAGCGCAGGAGGCAGAGGAGCTGTCATTTCCCCAGCTGTCCTCCTGCCCCGCCGAGAGCCACATTTTATTTAAAAATGAATTGGCAAATAGCCTGTCTCATTTTGATTCAAAAAGCTCCCAGACTGGAGAATTGCAATGAAAGTGGATGTTTTAATCTGTCACTTGCTGGCAGGTGGGGAGTGGGCTGACCCGGAGACAGGGAGGTAGGTCATCAGCTTTTAGGGGATTAAAATAGGAAACCTTTTTTGCTTCAGGTGTTTGGGAAAACAAAGCCAAAACACCACCATCTAAAAAATCTCATAGAAACAGCTCCTTTAGCTACCTGTAAGACAGAATGAATATTTCCTCCCTCCTGCTCTTTGTCCACTGTGGAGTGTATAGCAGGGGCAGGCAGGGCCTGGCTTTTATGCCAATATTGTCAGCCAGAAAATGGGTTTTAGTTCTGGCTGACTCTTGAAAGTGACACCGAGCTCAGAACACTCCCAGTGATGGCAGCTCAGTGTGGAAACGGTTTAAAATGACTGTTTCCCTCGTGCTCTCCTAGGAGCACTCAGGTGCATGTGTTGGCCCCTGCTGTGTGCTCAGAGAGATTTAGGCAGGCAGCACCATTGCCCTTGACTGCTGGAGGGGTAATATGGGAACACTGAACTTCAGATTCGTGGTCGCGTGCGTTGGCGCAGAGTTAAGGTTATATGGCCAACCTTTGCTTCCCTGCCCACAGGCACTTCTGTGCACAGATAGCTCTCAACACACATCTCCTCAGTGCAGTGCAGCTACTGCCAAGCCACTGAGAATATGGTGTGAAATCATGAGGGCACTTGCTTGAGGCAAGACAGCACTTGATAAGGTCGTGGGGTCAGGGGCAATGCTGTGGCTGAACGGTCACATTGCGCTGCTTCTGGGCACCTCTTTGCAATCAAAGCTTTAGATAGCCACAAACCACTGGCATCAGGAATGTGTCAGCAAGGAGGTGCTAACAGGCTGACCCTGCAGTTATGCTGCTGAAGTGGGTTGGGGTCCTCATTCTTCAGAGCAGCTCATGCAGGGCTCGCGGTTTTGAGATGCAGAATTTTAATTTCTCCCTGTGCTTCAGCTGTCTGGAGTACTAAGTCTTCAGCACATGAGATAATGAAATCTGATATGATTAGCATTTGTGGTTTGCCACTGTTTGCAGAAGAAAATAATAAGTAGCTTAAATACCTATTAGTCACCCATAGCTCTGCATGTCTGCACTGTGCTTTTATAAAGCAGATGTAATTTAGCAGGTATGGGGGATTTTTTTTATTTTTTTTTTTAAGAATCTTTTAAAAGTGCACTTGTGAAAAATCAGCTTTTAAGTATGGAAAATTTGAAACGGCTTGGCAGTTCTCACTGATTAAAAAGCCAGTGTTCAAACCCATTTCTAAAGTGCCAGTAGGAAACACAAATGTTTCCTGCCAGAGTTTAGAGCCCAGCTGAACCCAAAGCCCAGCTTCAGGAAACAGATGCAAAACGCTGTGGATGGTTTTGTGGTATGTTGTGTAAGGCTGGTTTTGTGTCACTGGCCTGGATGGAGTAGTTAACACTGTTTTCATGGATCTCTTACATTCTAGGTGTTGTTTCATTACACTTCACAGATGAAAGCATCTCCCTCTGAGCTAGGGAGCCCCAGAGCTATTCCCTGCATCCGTGGGATTTCTGGCCAGTTGGTTTTCAAAGGCTTTGGAGAGATGGATTGGAATAACTGCAGGGAGCTGGGTTTGCCTAGACAAAATCCCAGGAAGATGGGCCATGCATCCATCCCAGGAGTGTGAACCTGCTGGCCAGACCTAAGGGGGAAGGCGTAGGCTGGTGAGGAAGAAAAATTCAGAAAAGAGGGAAGACCATGTTTATTTGGCACCATCTCACTTCACAAAGTTAAGCTGCTTTCTCCACCATTTCACTGGCTGCAAGGGCCTCCTAGGGATTTTGAAGTGCTGGTCCCAAACCCTTGCAGAGGGAAGGCTGGGGAGGTGCCTTTTCCAGGTTTGTGCTTACAATATAACCAGACAGAAAAACAGGAAAGCAGCTTTGAGAGTGGATTGGAGAGATGTCAGTATGGGACCAGGATCTATCTGGGGCTCATGGGTTGCCTTGTTTAGTTCAAATCACCAAGGCAGGGCTCAGAGGGGCCCAGGCTCAGCCCTGGAGGAGCCTGGGATGCAGAGGATTGAGGGAGAGAGCATCAGCTGCCATGGGCTAAGCAAGCCCTGTTTGCCTCTGCACAGGGAGAATCCTTGGTGGATAACCACTGTCGACGCCTTGCAGAGCTCACAGCACAGTGTTTGCCACCAGGATTCTTCATTCCTTTGCAACAGCAGAGCAGGGAAAGGCTTCGTCTGTTGCAAACCAGAGCACTCAACCCCTGACATGCTGCAAGCATGCTGCAGTGCCTGCATCAGCCTGGAAATCTCCCAGAGAAGTGGCAGACACTGCTCCCTAAGCCCTTTCTTTCAGGAAGAAATGGCGCAGGTTGCTTCCCTGCTGATAAAATTCCACCCCAAGAGGCAGAAGGGAGCTGAGCGGATACTCCCACTGCAGGAGCTGAAACCCCCTTGCAGCCTTTCCCACTGCTGGGGGGAGCATGGCAGAGATGGACAAGCAGGAGCACCAGTGCAGCATGCAGGGCTCTTGGGGATGAGCTGAGTTGAAAACTGGGGTGAATCTCATTTCAGATTGCTGGTCTGGGGAGGAACAGATGCCCTTGGTACTCAGATCTAGGAAAAGTTGCAACTAATGGGTATTGATCAGAGGAGAAAGCAGATCTGTGGGCACAAATTTATGTGCAAGCTTGAAAGAAATATGTTCCCTAAAAGAGGAACAGTGTGAATAATCAGGCTTTAAGACAAATGCTAATCAGCATTGCATCTTGCCTCTGAGTCTCCAAACATAGTGTTTAATCTCTGAAATTAAATATTTCCCTGGTGAGAAGTTAGGCAACTTCAAGAGGCTCCTGTTTGACAAATTCAGCTTGGTGTGCGTTGGTTCTAGATCTTTCTGATTGTGTGGAGTTCAGTGTGTCCAGGAGCCAGCCAACCAGCCTCTAGACCTTTCAGCAAAGCAAAAACATCCATTTCTTCCCTGCTTCATTGAGAGACCAACAGAGAAACATGTATTAATCAAAGGCTGCCAAGGACAGCTTGCAATCAGATCTAAAAGCACAGAGCTTTTCATGGGAGCCACGACACAAACGTTTTTTCACCGGGAAATATTTTATCAAAGATTAAAGCTCAGATATTTGTTATCTGGAAAAGTATCTCCTGCAAGTGTCATCTTGTTTTTCATGTTCCCTGGGACTACATAGCATTGGATACAGCAGCTCAGCTACAGGAAAATGGATTTAGAGAGACTTGAGTTGGACATTTGACAACTCTAGGTTCAAGCAGTTGATTAATCAATAACTGGTATCCATCCCAGCTTTTCATTGCACTAGTGATAGCTACTTTAAAGCTGTCTCAGCTGGATTAACCTTTTGTTATGTGCTCTGGGCTTGCTTTTGAGACTCTGGAAAGTGTGAACATGAACACGTCTATAGAGAGATGTATGTGAGCACCCTGCCCTAGGTTGGGGGTTGGCCTTTCTTTGACCAAAGACCTACTGAGGTCCCTGCCCAGCTGTGAACCCTCCTACAACTGTGTATTCCCAGCCAGGCCTCAGGAGAGGGTATCTATGCTTTCCTGAATGCTGTGTGCCCATATATGCATAGAAATGTATGTAATGCTCACTGTAGCAAAACAAGCTGAATCAAGTCACAAAGAAGCAGGAATAAAAATTATGCCTTGCTAATAAAATAAAAAGAATTAATTATTTTTAAAAATCAACAGCAACAACAACATATAAGGAAGGGACTTATTTGTTCTTCTTAGGAATAAGTGTTCTGGTATTACAGTACTTATTTTGGAAATTTCATGACAGTGATTTCATCTTTTGTAGCCACGTGTGGCTCAGTACATTTTTACCATGGTTGCCAAGTAACAATCACTAAGCATTTGTGTCTAGATCAGTAAAAGGGAGTGGAGGGAATGGATAAAATCTATTTTCAGAGGCATAATCATTGTTGGTTCTTTGTAGGTTAATGGTTAAGTTCACTCAGCAGAGACAGCGTTTTGTTGAAGGCCTTGGGATTTACAAACAGGAAAATAAAAAGCAAAGAGACTAAAGAGGGTTTTTTTTATCATTATTGTTACTCTTTCAGAGCAGAGTGGCTTATGAGTGATTAAGAAGGCATTAACTATGTTGGACGTCAAGTCCCACATGCAACAGGAGCACCATAATCCCCTTCTTGGGGCCGGTCTGCGACCTGCTTGTTTCCTCCCATGTGCCAAAACCTCCCGGCACTGCAGACCACGCTCTGGCTTCGTTTTGCTCATGGGGCAGCTGGCAGCTGATGCAGACTTGCTGAATAGAGATTGGAGCAATGAGGGGGAGATAGGGACGAAAGCCAGGAGATGTGGCTAAGAGTAACTCAGGTGTCCCCCTGACACAGCAGAGGCAGCAGTGTGGTCTCCACTGTGTGCAGGGATGCCTCCAGACTACACTGCCATGAATTCTCCCTGCCAGCCAGCCTGACCTGCCTGTGTGTCACCAGCACCACCACCTTCCCAGCCCAACAGACAGGGTATTTTCACCCCAATACCCTGAGGTTTTTCTCAGGAAAACTTTCCTCTCCCGTGACTGGCACCTTCTGAATTTTTTTAATATCCTCTGGCACACCTTCATCTTTCCAAAGGTATTGTGCCATTTATGCAGCTTTCAGGGCAGTTTGCAAGCCGTGTCATCTTCCAGATGGCAGTCCCTACACATTCCTGTGCACTGACCACCTTCCTCATTCCTGCAGAAATAATACCCACTGATTCCCACAAGCTCCTCAACCCTTGCTATTCTTGCTGCCGGTCAGATGCTTCCACTGCCCTGGTGTTGTTGCACGTTTCCCAAAATGAAGGCCGTGCCTTGGGGCATGCTGAGGCCATGCTGGGGCAGCCTAGCAGAGGATGGAGGCTAAGGATGAGCACTGCTCTCTGCTTGGCCAGCCTGGGCTGACCCCAGGAATGTCCCCTGGCTCGGCTGCATGACAGCACTTCCATGGCACTGGCAGGGATGATACAACCACACAACTCCCTTTCCTTCAAAGAAGAAAAAGTCAACCGTGGAAAAAGGGCCGGGTGTTAATTACATTTCATAATCCTTTCTATGGCAGGCCAGCATGTGGGATGTACCTGGAGAGAGGGCATGATTTCCCTTAATTCTGTTTCCACCAGGTGTGCACTCAGAGGAAACAGACTGAAGCGAGAGGAGCACCTGGGCACCCTTCCAGGAGCCCTCTGCAACCAGCCTGGGTTTGTCTTGGCAGATCAAGACTCAGGGATGAGCCAAGGAGGCACCTCTCACTGCTGACTCCGACGTAATTCAGCTTCCTCTCCCGGGATAGGTGTCAGGGCTGCCCCGCAGCCCCTGCTGCTGGGAAGGGAGGAAGTGGCAGAGGGAGTGATGCAGGCAGCAGGAGAAGTGCCAGGAGGAAGCAGGGATGCGTGTGACACCAACTGAGGGTGCTGGGTGGTGAACATGCTGGGGAAGGGCGTACATGGAAGGGGGGCTGCCCTGCCCCTGTGTGCTTCTTCCTGAATGATACCTGGCAAGTGGCACTGCTCTCTGCATGGATTGCAGGGATCAGGTAGGGATAACAAATGTTTTAATCAAGGGGATGAGCACTCTGTAAGATCACTGATCCTGCATGCTCAGGGGAAAAATGTGCTCTGGTCTGTCAAGGTCTGAGATACCCATGGGTGCTGCGTGCTGCCCACAGCCCTGGCTGGCGACAGGGTGGACCAGCAGCCTTTGTCCTCCTGCTTTTGAGATAAAAGGAAGAGCCAAATGGCATGGGTGCATTTGGCAGGAGTAGGGTGTGAGGAAGGACTTGGAAGCACTGCCACACCTGGCATAGGCAGCACATTTCCCTCCGGTTTCACAGGGACATGAAATTTCTGCCTGGTGTCCTCACACCTCTCACGTACAATTCTCTATCCTCCCACCTAAAAACCGGGTTGTCAGCAGACAGGAGCAGCTACCTAGGAAAGAAAAAGGGATTTGCTAAGTCTTTTTGCATGTTCCTGGGAGATGGCAAGCATGAAGGGGATCCATCTCACACATGTTGTCCCCACAACAGATGACTCCATGCAGGAAGGAGTGGTTCCTATTTAACTGTGCGATACAAGGTCACTGTTCCATATCCCTGAGCAGGCTGAAAACCAAGCAGGGCCAGACCAAAACATGCCGGAGCAGAAATGCTGGCACTCTTCTCCCTTGTGGAACAGCAGTATTTCTAGAGGACTGGTCATGTCACAGAGTTCATTTCATGATGGGATGGGATTGCTGAGTCCGTCGGTGGTTGGCTGGAGTGATGTAAAGGGGATGGAGCTGGAAACCACAGTGGGTGGTGGAACATAAATTGGAGTCATATAGTTTGCCTTTGACGTGGGGAAAGGCATCAGAGTTTTGTTATTTGGGTCAGAAGACCAAACAGCTTTTGTGATCTGCTGGTCTGTTAGACTGGCATGTGTTTAACTGAGGAGGTAAGGACAGCTGGATTTAGGACTGGGATGTTGCTTTCACACAACAAATGGGAGTTTCAGTCATTTTGGCAAGGATCTGGTGAGGGCATTCATAGGGGCATTGTGACCCCTATGTTATTAAGAACATAGAAAGTAAGATTGCAAATGAATTGACTAAATTCATAAGCATTTAGCTTATGCAATACCAATATTGCATAAGCTCAATGTTAATGCAAATGCAATATAAATATTGCATTTAGCTTATGCAGTACCAATAGCATAACATACATTAAATGAATCCTAAGACATAGGGAAATGCGTCATTTTTAATAAAAATGGAATCTACATATTTTGGGTCATAATAGCATATCTAAGAAAATGGGTTTCTAGCGATCTCCCCTCCTTCAACATCTTTTTCCTCCAGAGCAAGGAGGTTTTGAGGATGGGAGAGGTAACAGAGCCAGTCCAGCCTCTAGTGTCAGTGGGGCATTCTCATTTGTACTCTCAAACCCCTCAGAGTTGGTGGCAGCCACTGCCAGGCTGAGCCAGGGCTGAGCTTCTCTGTGTGCCTCCGTCCTCCCTGCTGCTCCTGGTGTGTGGCCCACTAGTGACCACAGTCTTCAGCAAGATGAGACCAGATGTGTCCAGGGGTGAGGTGTGGGCTGTGTGTTGCTGCTGTGACAGTCTGGTGCAGGAAAGGCTTAATGCTCAGATGTGCACAACAGAGCCCCAGTTGTTCCACAGGAAATATGTACCTGTAATAAGTTTACATCTTGTACCTTATAACCAGGGGAAGAAAAGAAAGAAAGAAAGAAACGCCTGCTGAATTGCAGTGGAAAAAACTTTGTCCTTTCAGTAGTTAGAAGGGAGCAGTTCCCAGTCTTTAAGCTCACATTGAAGAGTTTCAGGGTGGGGTTGAGTGTGAGTTTTTTAAAGTAGATTTTGACATCTAGATCCAAACTTAATCGTTCTCTTCTGATGGACTGAGATTTGGCAAAAAATACAGGCAGACCGCTAATAACTGCCTAAGCTTTTAAAGACCCTGTCTTCCTCTGAGAATCACAAGGTGGGGGATAAAACACATGGCTTCTTTTTCACAGCTTCATCTGACTGCATTTCATGGAGTCAGAGAGATAAGGAGTCCTGCAGGGCTTCTGGTTTTTAAGCATGAGCTCAGTGCTGGTTTTCACACCTCCGTATCAGCGAGTTTCTGCCTGTGCAGTGCCTTACCTATCTGCAAAGAGGCACATGGCATTCCTGCCTGGTGTGCCAGCACTCGGCCCTGGAGGTGTTGAGAGAAAGTCAGCTGGAGCTGTATCTGTTTGGCTCTGACCCAGCCGGACATCACTTTCACAGCATGTTTCAGGCAGATCTGGATATCTTGATGCACAAGCAGCCCTCCCCATGCCACCAGCTGGCTGGGGCATTTCGGTTGGCACCTACCAAGGCTGCTCAATCCAATCCAAAGGGGCTAAGCCATTCCTGCCTCAGGGCTAGTTTAGCTCCATTGGGTCTCCCTTCTCTAAAGCTGGTGAGGTATTTTGGTGCAGGAGCCCAAATGACTCCTTCTTCCAAGGTGTGTTTTGTCAGCGGCAAAATGAATCCGAGAGGCAGTTTGTTAGATTAGCAAAGCACCCGAGGCTCAGAGGAGACACTGCATGCATGTTCAGGTAGATTTTGTGGGAAGCATCCCACTGAGCCTGGTTCCAAGGCAGCTTCTGGGGAGCCAGGCCACCAACATTTGGAGGCACCCACTCGGTTGTGTGGACTGGAATACAGCCCAAAGCAGGAAAGAGGTGGAAGATCAGCACCGTGGGGATGTTAGAGAGGAGTAAGGGGTACAGGAATGCTTGTGTCAGATCATTTTCTGAGTCAAATCAGGCTGAAATTGTTCACAGGCAGACGGTGTCGCGCGGCGCATGGTCAGACTGTTTTTGGAAGCTAAAAATAGCAGCCGAGTGGAGTCAGTCTTTGGTTAATCTGGGTTTGTTAAGGCCAGACATCCAGATCCAGTTCAATACTTCTGTCAAAAAGGCAGTACTTAGAGCGCTGCCGAACTGGCCCATTGCCCACTAGGGTGACACTGGCCACTGGGCACTGGGCCAGCCTGACTGGGTGACTTCAGCATCCTCCTCCAAAGGCTGCGATGAAATGTTGGCCTGGCTCATTCTCCTGAGACCTCATACAGTCGGTCACGAGCAGAGCTGGAATTTTTCTGCAGAACATCTCAGCCCCATGAACCTCCACTTCTGTCCTCAGAATTCTGCTGGCAGGCTGTAGCTTTCTAATGTCTAATGAGAACACTATGCCAAAATGCATTTTTGAATGTGGCTAAGAAGTTCAGGGAGGCAAGGCAGGAAAGTGAGAATGCATGGGTGATCCTCTAAGCCTCATCTTCCCAGCAAGAAAATTGGACTATGATTTCCCTTGGGACACAGCATGGTCCCCAGTGTCAGAGGTGCAGGTACTGGATCAGGGACCTCTGATTTTGGCATACCTTTTGGAAGCCATGTGTAGATTTTGGAAAGAGTTGAAGCACATAGCAAAACCAGGAAAACTGATGGGTCAGGAGTTGAAGCTCCTGGTGCCCTGCAGAGCCCACTGCTGGTGAATTGCCCATGCCCAAGTGTGAAATCAGGTTTCTCCACTATGTTTGGCTTCCCAATAGCCTGATTGGTATCCCTTGGACACATCAAACTGTCCAGTGATGGAAGGGGGTGCTGAGAGTGAATCCATCAGTTCTGGCAGTGCCAGGATGAGTCCTATGCCTCAGTGCCTCTAAGCTCTACTCACAGGCATGAGCTTTGGGGTGCTGGTTCCTTGACAGTAACAGCAGCACAGGTAGCACAGACCATCACACAGCTTTCCTAGAAGAAATTGTCACTGCAAGGGAGAGGGAACCAGAGGAGAGCGGATGGGCTAAGCAGGGTGTCCTGAAGTCTTGGTGCTGGCAGATTGACCTGCCTGGGAAAAGCCCAGGCCATCTGAGTGGCAATTTACATAACTTCTGATGGCGGGACAGATCGCTGGCTCAGAACTGTGAGAGAGATTACTTTGTTTGCCCACAGTCAGCTGATTAAAATTGTATTTTCCACGCATTTTAGTAGTGATTAGTGATGAAATGCAAATCTCATGCTAATTGGTGCAAATGGCTGGAGTGCACAGCCAGCTCCAAAGTCGGTCACTTTCCTTTCCTCTGAGGCATTTGGGCTCTTTTAATGTTCACAGGGAGGAGCAGGACAAAGCCACTTGTGGTCTGAGCACAGAGCTGAAGCAAACAGCATGGGGAGAGTGGGAAAAATGAACTGCTGCCTGGATGGGCTTACTGAGTGGCATCGAGTTTGGCTGCATCAATACTTGGAATCCAGTTTGTGCAGAGATCTTTATTAAATAAACAGCTGCAAACAACACAAACAAGCCTTGCACATACCTTGCTTCCCAGCTTAGTTTCTCTTATTTACCAGGGCCTTGCTGCACTCCTGTTTGTGGAACAGCCTGTCAATTTGCAAATCCAAATGGTTGTTGGATATAGTAACAAAATATGTTTCTCTAAGGATCAGATTTGGAAAAAAGGTCTATAAACACAATGAAGGCAACAGAATAAATTCCCAAACACCACAAAGAATAGTTGCACATATATACACACACACACACACACACACACACATATATATATATATACACACACATACATATGTGCATATTTTTAACTTGACTTCTGTTTTTCTTTGGCTTGCAGATCCAGGGCATTGCTTCAGTCTGAAGTGCAGTGAGGCCATGTTTCCTCATTTCCAGGCAGCTTTGTGGGGACAGCAGGGCCAAGATAAATAAATAAATAATGGTTTAGAGAGTGAAATATTATATTTAATAAAGCTGATGAGCCCTCCTGAAACCCGGTTGTGAAAACTTTAAGAAGTGTCAGTTTCCTGTAGCTATCAACATGCTAGAAAAGGGGAAGCCCTACAGGCTTGTCAAATTTTTCCCAAAGGCTGCAGTTTTCACAGCTGGTCTTTATTTGCCTGGATATTGCTCTTTTTTCTAGTGCTCATAATAGCCCTGGAATGGAAATCCACCCTGCCACCAGGTGCATCTCCGTGGTGTGCTGGCAGGTGAAGGGTGCCAGCCCAAAAATTATTCATCCTGATTAGCTCTTGGCTTTCCCTGCAGTTTGAGAAAACGGGGCTGGATTCATGAATAATAGAGTGAATACAGGAGGCCTAATAAAGGACAAAATTCGTGGTGAATATAACTCCCATCACGTCAGCAAACAGGTTTGTGCTGCTTGTAGTGTTACTGTCCCTTCTCCACACACCATGTTTACAGGGTTTGCGTGTGCCCATGAAGCTGGAAAACAAACTCTTACCTGTGGCTGCCTGATTATCACCAAGAGGAGTAGCAGAAGGGAAACAGGGCTGCTCTGGACTTAAAAAGGCAAAAGCAATACAAGCCAGCATGGAGGCTACAAGTGTCTGAGGCTGCGTGTCTCTAGGCTGTGCATGTGCATGAGCGCCAGTGCCTATTAAATATACATGACCCTGCTATTTGTGGGACACCGTATGTGTACCAGGGAAGTGACTGGGCTGACGTGTGACTTGCTCTGCCTCATAGGAAACACAGAGGAATTGGTGCCTATACCTAGATCTTGTGTGACTCAGACAGAAATCGTTCTATCTTCAGCTTTCAAACCAGCCTCCCTCTGACGTTTTTTATTGCACAGCTGTTTCAGGTAGGAAACAATGGCATCTTCTGCCCCCTGGAAAAGCTGTGGTCTTCCCTCATGCTGGAGGATGCTGCCTAGCCCAAGGACATGGGACAGGGTTGTCTGCTCTTCAGCTGGAAATCATTTTTGTCTGCTGCTTTTCTGGCAGGGCCCACTGCATGCAAACCTTCATCCACTTGGAATATACCTTGGGCATTTTTATCTGGGTTTCTGGGAGCTTGGAAACATTTTTTTCTGCCTATCTGCTAGGATTTTAATAGGAAGCTGTTTATTTGAGTTGTAGGAATGGAAATCTCATCTTCACGAGTCACTCTGGAATTTTCCCCTGAAGATCAGTGAAAGCAATCATTAATATGGGGCATCATTTATAGCTCAGTGCAGAATAATCCTTCAGGCTCTCTGGCAGCTTTGAATTGGAAAACAATAAAGACCATTACTAGAGAGTTCTTAAAAACAAACAAACAAACAAACAAACAAAAAAAAAATTGTGTTTGATACATTGTCTGGCTCTCAGAAAAGGAGGCAGCAAATTGAAAAATCTCTCTCAGCAAATGCATACAGCACCATTCCAAATTCCTAAGCCTTTTGGTGTGGGTTTTTTTTTTTTTCCCATGCCCTGACATCTTCCCTAAGCAGTGCCAATAAAATTAAGAGACTTTTGCTAATGTGCTCTGCAAAGGTTCCTCTGGGGAAACAACAACCGTGCACAAATGTTCTCTGCCATGGAGGGCTCCTGAGTCCAAGGCTGCCACAGCTGCGCCCGGGCACCTTGGCTCGGCCAAACAGATGAGCTCTGTGCATGCAGAGCTGGGACTCACCCCGGCTCTCCTGGTGCTGCCCTACTCTGAGCACTTCTGGTAGCTCCTTCCCTGCTTGCTGGCTGAGATTTTCCTGATTAATTTTGAAACGCGGTCTAAACTTGCTGGTAACTGCGGCGGGGGGAAATTTGGCTTTATCGTGTGGCCTCGCAGATCTTCTCTGCTCCACACATTTTGCTGCACGTGATGGTACCATAGGCTGAGTCTTTGGGTGTTCTTGCAGCTTCTGGCCCGTCACGCTCAGGCACAGAGCCAGAAACCCTCACTCGCCATGCCTGAGCTCTTCTGTGGTTAGGGTTTAATTTAACCTAAATAGCTTTTAAAATGGGAACTCCAGTGAAAAAATAAAACTCTTAACTGTGTGTGGCTACTAGAGCATCCCTGCCTGACTGTAGTAAACAAATATGCCCATGGTCAGTTCGAAATCCTGATATTCAATCAAAAACCAGGTATCATGATGAGATGGTGGGAATTGATATGATGGATGACAGCAGGGGGGCTGTGTTGCAGAGCATTTGTGAGGGCACCTCAGCCTGTCTTTGAATGGAGTCCCCTGCTTAGATTTCATTCTCTTCTTTGAAAGCATTAATATCCCACGACAGCACCTGTCCATGCTTGAAGGAAAAGAAAATCAGTTTCAGAGAGGTTCCTGACTAGTTATTTTGGTCAATTTAGTTTCCTCTCACTACACTCTGCTACAGTTTCCTTGAATCCTGAGTGTCTTGGGAACATTTCTTAAAAGCAGTGTTTTTTTATGATATTGTAATTGCCATCACCAGGATGGCTTTCTGGAGCCAAAGGCAACTCATGCTACTTTCATTTCTACCTACCTTTCTTCCCCTCCCCAGCTTTGAACTGGGAGGACTCTCCGGGAAGCTGGGGTTCCTTTGGCCACCCTCCTGCCCTCCTTCCACCCTAAAGCACCTAAACCATCCCCGTGCTTCCCACCAGGCCCACTCAAGGGAGAAGTTCCTGAGCATAATACTGAGGAGTGTTTCTACTTCTTTGTGCTTTAATTACTTCTAAGTCTTCTGGTATTAAATTGCCCTTCCCAGGAGCAGCAGGTCTTTTTTCTGTAGCATCACTCCACCTGCAGCCAGCCAACAAAAGGAGCAGGTTTTACCTATTCAGCCAAGTGCTTTTGTCCAGAGTTAAGCTCTGGCTATGTGCCTCTGGCTTTCCCCAGCAGCCCTGGCTCACTAAGTTGAGCTCAGGATCAAGACAGACAAAAAAGGAGAATCATCCCCTGCAGGTCCCAGGCTGAGTGTGAGGCTCAAATGTATATGTCCCATCAAGCTGCATTGTTTACCTAGCAAAAACTGGTAAAGGAGAGCTACCAAAATTCCTGCAGAGAGCCTGTCGTCCTCGCAGCAAGGATGCAACGTCCTTGATGCAAAACCATGTGCAAAGTCCATGTGCCTGGAGACATTTGTAGCTCAGAGTCCAGCAGTAAGGAGGAGGAGATGAGGCCGGGGTGTGGAATTTCCTCAGGCTTTGTGGCTGCCCCTGCCATGGGTACCCAGGCCAGCCAGCTTTCCTATCGCTGCCAGAGCTCCCAGCTCCCCAGTGGCTCCCAGGCACAGGAAAAGCCCTGCTGAGGGCACAGCCTGTGCAAAAGCAGGTTTGGCACTGGAAAAGAATGGAGCATTTCCAGAGCAGATTAAATCCTCCAAGACTTTGAGCTGCCAGTTTGAAGAAGCCTACGCATTTTGCAAGTTTTTAGAGTCTTAGAACTTGGTCTAATTTAAGCAAATTGGCACATCCTAAGCACTGGAGAGATCCTTCTGCTAAGTTACATCCTCTGCAGCAAAGCATAAGGAAGACAGAATTACTCAATATAGTGTTTAGGAAAAAAATGTTTGCATGGGCAAGGCAGCATTTTTTTCCTCCAAGCTGAGATGGTGGGGCTTGTCATTACTCTCTCAGAAGTGGCCACTCAACATAGAAAGTTTCAGTCTGAATGGCTAAAGTCTGGCAAAGTATCAAGCAGCTGAAACAGATTTTAAAATAGTGGAAAGTCTTGGGCAAATTTAACAACAGACACTACATTTAACTCATAGCCTTGATGGCATCAGGCATCTGGATGAGCACGTGTAAGATATGAGGATCTGCTGAAGAAACGGCATCTGGGAAGTCTTGCCTCTTCTTGTCTTAACTAAGGATTGCAGAGGAATGGAAACCAGCTTATGGGCTCTGGGGTTTGTGTGGGAATCGCCACTTCCACGTAACATCTGCAGTTCCCAGCAGAACAGAAATGTGCAGCTGGACTTGAGGCAGCTCCTGTGCAACCCTGATGTGAGCTGGGGCTTGAGAAAGCCCTGTCTTTGCAAACAGTCTGATGGTCTTTGTCTTCTGACCTTTAATGATTGGTCTCGATGATCTCAGACATCTTTTCTAGCCTTAATGATTCTGTGATTCCATGACTGTCACAGGAGCAAATCCTGCACGTGTGTGCCCACGGGACTCTGCGGTAGGATTTTTCCACTCAGCATTCTATTTATCTGCCAGTCCTCTGAGCTTATAGGCAGACATTGGAGCTGCTGAGCTGGCCACAAACGGTGTAATTTGTAGCCCCAAGTACAGCTGGATTTAGTTTGCTCCCACAGGGAGATCTCTGATGACCCGAACACACAGGTCTAGGTTGAGGCCACTGAATGGTGTCCTGCTGCCACAGTTGCCATAAATGGGGCTGACACCCATGTGGACAAGGACTTTCAAATGCCCCTTGCCATTTTAAACCCAGGTACATGTAAACCAAAACGTGGATGTTTTTCCCCTGGGAAGAGCTGCTGGCCAAGGTTGAGCCCATCATAGGCACCCTGCCCAGCCTGTTAGGCAGCAAGCAGTCACAAAGCTCTCGAGTGTTCTTCCACTCTCACGTTTCTCTTGGCCACTTGGTTCCTCTTATTTTAGCTTTGTTTGAACAATCTCCTTGGTAACTGGAGACAAAAGCAGAATTTTTTTTGTCCTCCTCATCGGATTGGTTTCCTGCCTATCTCAGCACTGGGAGGCATCCTTAGCAAATGTGTGTTTGCTTTTGTGCTCCCACCACAGGCTTTAACCTCATATATCACTGGGGATTTCAGGAGACTTGGTGTCTCTTTTGAAGGGTTTTTATACACCGAGTTTCAGTTGAGAGGGACGTATTTCACAGTTTCATTTATTTGGCAGTAAACAGATGGTGTGTCAGTCAGAGTGTGAAGAGTGGCTCTTGAAATTGCCCACATTCTCCTGACCTCCAGTGTGTCCTGCAGCAGGGAAACCCTACTAGAATGGCCCTTCTCAGGATGCTGCAGCTGCTGGAGTGACAAAACTCTTGAGCAGGGGCAGGGAGTGGCTCCTTGCTGTGGCAGTACCCTCCATCTGGGTCCCACAACCCTGCACTTCTTCTAGCACCTGCCTGAGGACATTAGGGTCTATTAGGAATTTGGTCTTCTCAGAGCAGTTTCAAAAAGGTCTCTGTGAGGGTAAGGGCATTAATCGCTGGCAATTCCTAAAGACCTGGAAGTGTTCGAAAAGAAAGGGAAAAAATCCTGTCTCAGCTGACACACCTTCTTCCTGTGCCCTCTAGAGATGGAAGTCATTGGAAAGGAAAAGGAAAGAAGAAAACCAAACAACTATGAAAATGTCTGAAGACTTGGCTGGGCTGGAGGCAGAGAGGAACCCCTCTGCTGGCACCCAACCTCAGCACATGCTTTTTCTTGGCCATTTCCATCCCCAAAGGATGGAAATGGCAGTGTGAAAACACCAAGTAGCACCTTTAGTCCAGAACAACAGAGCTGAGATTTTGGGGTCATTTGTTGACTTAATGGTCCGAACACTTTCCCAGTTTAAGGCAGCATTGCCCTAGCAGCAGCCCCTCTCTGGGGGTGTCTGGGGAGTACGTCATGGTCGGGCAAAGAATGATAAGCGTGGTGATGGTGAAGTGCTTATTCCTCCAACAGCATCAGGAAGCTTTGATCCTGCAGCTGGGTCACCACGCCAGGAGTTTTGGAGGGTTGTCTTGAAAAGGAGAGCCTGATTTTTAGGGCCATCCAGCAAATGAGAGGAGTCAGATGCATTCCTGACTGAGGATGGAGTTAAAATGATGGTGGATGCCACTCTTGAAAGTGGACCTGCGCATTCCATATTGATGTTTGCCATTTGAATTTCTGTGCCCTAGGCTGTCACTGAGCATTCATTGTCTTCTTCCTCGTTTCCCATGTACAGCTGCTTTTCCAGCAGCTTTCCCTGTCAGCAGCCCTGGCAGAGTGGCAGGGGACATTCAAGCCTTCTTGTCCTGTGTATTCCCAAACAAGAAGGGAATTTCTCCCTTGCCCTGAAACCCAGGCAAGCAGGATTTGAAATGTGCCTTCCCTGGGAGGGAAACTGCAAGAATTGATACAAAGTCCAGCTGCAGTGGCAGTGCTGGAGCAGTTCATGCACAGCAGGTGTATTATGGGCTTCCTTGAATCCCGATTCCTGTTCCTGAAGTCATGCTATTAGACATGGATCTATTATTTCTCATGGTCCCTGCTGTTTTGTTTAGTCAGCTTTAACTCAGCAAAGTTTGCTAAATGATTTACAGAACTGCAGAAACGTCCTTTTTGCTGGCACTTGCTCATTGAAATTCATTTTGTGGAGGCCAAAGCTATTTCAATAAGAGTGATGTCTCCTGTTTGAGGAGCATTGTCATGGCAACTATCCAGCTGCACACAGGGAAGAGCAACTCATATTTATTTGAAAGGTGAGAGCAATTATTGTGGTGAGGGGGAACCTGGTTGCCAAGAAAATCTGTATGTGTATTTGGGTGCAAGAGGCACTTGTATGTGTTCCCAGTTGCTTCCCTTGGGAAAAAAAGTGTATGAGGACAATCAGGGAGAGGGATGGGGGTTTGATGCTGTCACGGTTTTATTCCTCAGCATGCTTGTTTTCCACTTCAAGTTTTCCCAGTGAGGATTTTAAATCCAGCCTTGACCTCTTCTCAGGTGAACACGTGTCTCTTCCCTGCAACATGCCACCCCACCACCATGGCAAATCTTGCCAAAGGAGCACACTGAAATATTGGAGCCAAGTTTCTATCCCCATAGTTATCTGCCTGCAATACCCACAGACCTGACTGACCAGCCAGATCAGGAAAAAAATCCCAGAAAGGCAGAATGGGGGGAAATGCCAGATTTTGGCTCTTAACGCTGTAGGCTTTGAAGTGGGATTTGCAGTGTTCAATACTGAGCAAGGATGTTGGGCTGGGCTGAGCCCTGGGCAATCAATCCTTTGCTTGCAGCACAGGCTGAATTTTTTGGAACTAATGCAGTTTTTGGCTGGCATGGGCAGGGCTGTGCAAAGCCAGGGGAGAATTTGTTTCTGCTCTGTCAGCTTTCGCAGGTGCCTTAAGTAATTGCGGCTGGGAGTGGTTTTGATCAAATTCACATCAAATATGTTTTCCTTCCTAGTCATCACTTGTGTTGCACTGTTTGTGCAAGCTGTCCTTGGAGCTGTGGATATTCATCTAGATGTATCTCTCCTATTTGATCCACCAGTCATCTTGCCTCTAGCAGGCACCCTGGGAGTTTTAAGGACTGTGGATCACCATCACTAGACATGCATGGCAATGAAATTGGGAAAAAGCAGAAAAACAGTTTAATCCTGGTGTTACCCCATTCAGAGCTATGGAAGGGGAGGCCACAGCTCCAGCTGTTCTGGGACAAGAAAACATTTAATCATGCCCAAAAGCTCAGGCACTGGTCTGTGGAAGATCAAGAGCATGCCATTCATCTTTGCCTAGCTGGGCCCTTGCAGGATGTGACATTGGCAGATGAATGAAGAAGTGCATTAGTCAGAGCCCAAAATTCACAGTCAAATCAGAGCAAACATTGATGATTTGCCAGAAAAACATTTCTGATCTGACAAATCCTTCTCAATATGGTCTTCCTGGGAGGAGAGTCAAGCAGCATTCAGTCTAGCATGTGAAATCATCTTACCTGGCAATCGTCGCTCCTGAAAAGTATTTTCTGAGACACTGAGCATCAGCTGTGCCTGTTGTCTCCCAGCTATTCAAGCAGCAACAGCTCTGTCTTCCTGTCTCTGCAGACCACCTCTCATGCCTTGTGTTTCCTCAAGGCCAAGGAAAAGCAGGCTGGATCCTTTTCCAGCATTTTCCTGGTAGTGATGCTCTGGAGCAGGCCGGTGTTATGTATTTGAGCCGTATGTTGTCATTTAAACTCAGTGTATCCTGAGGCCAGAGGAGCAGTTGGTTTATGCAGACATGGAAATGACAACACAGCCCTGTGGTCTTTTACAAGATTGATTCAGGAAGCCTTGGGGAAAGAGGTGGAGGACATCCAAGAAAATAAGAGTAGCCAGATGAATTTTGGCTCCAGAGGTGGGAGGAAAATAGAGGGACCATTTCCCCCTTCCCTTTTTTGCAGTGTCCAGGCTGGCTGGACTCATGTTTTTGGGAGGCATTGGACTGTGCAGCCCCACGCAGACCTGGGCTGCTGGACCAGCAAACCAAGCTGCCACATCAGATCAACTCACATCCACACTTCCCAAAGCATGCGTCACGCTTCGTTTCAGGCAGGTTTTCCTTTTCCCTCCCCGTCACGTTTGCAGCATGCTGCAGGCAAAATTTTCATTAAGTACAGACATTTCATGTCAGCAAGGCTTGGTTGGCAAAGGATCCTGCATGCATGACTCATGGGACATCTTACACAGATGGGAACTCATCAGCGGGGACAGAAACCCTAATGAACCCTCTCATGTGTCAGAGACCACTGGGTAACAGTTAAAATCATGTGTGACATGAGGCCATTCACATAATCTGGCCCATTTTTGCACCTCTTCTGTCCCTCGGGAAGGTTTGTCCCTGCACTGGCTGAGCAGGCATCGCGTTGCCCTGTCCTGTGTCCCTTGCCACACACACACGTCCCCTGTGGCTGGAACAAACACCTCCACCACAGACCTGGGTGTCTCCCTGCATATGAAGCTGCCACCTTCTCACCCATAACATGCAGTTTTGTTGTCAACTGGTAGAAGAAAAGCCCTATCAGCTCCTTTTCCATCCCAGCAACAAGACAACTTCCTTCCTCAAGTAGCTGTCAGGAATTTGAGCAGTGAGGATGCCAAGTGCACCAAAGGGCTCCCTGGTGCCTCGGTCAGCAGAGCTGTGTCCTGCAGAGACAGACACTGGAGCCGCAAGGTCTCTTTGCATCCATAACAGCACAGATGGGGCCTTGAGCCCCTGCAGCCTCTGGGGAGGCTCAGAGAGCAGATAAGGGCATCCAGAAAGATGTAGAGCAGAGCAGAGCAAAGGTGGGGATGGCAAGAGGAATAGCTGCCTTGCTCTTGGTGGTTGGACTCAACTGTACCCTGGGGTCTGGTCCAGGCTCCTCGCTGTGGCCGTGGCCTCTGGCTCTGGTGGTGCCCAGCTCTGGTGACAATTTGGGAGCTTTTTTCCCCATGGTATCTGGTGCCCTACAGCAACCCTCTTTCCCCTCTGCACAGCCACTGTCCAGTGCCCAGCAATCACACGAACTGTGCAAGGTGGGGGAGCTTCCCAAGCCACATGCCCATCTCTCATGGCAAGTTTTAACTTCAGCTAATTAAATGGCTGGCTGACAAGCAGATGTATGAGAAATCAATGTGGCAGGTTTCTGCAGGAGTCTGGAAACATGTGCTAGAACAGGAGGCACCAAGGGATGTGGCTTTGAAACGTCACCTCCAGAGCAGGTATCCCTCATGGCTATTCTGTCACCATAACTGATGGCTCTCTGGCTGGGAAATGCTTGTCTCTTGGGATGTCAGGGCTGGCAGCACCAGGACCGACCCCTGACTGCCTAGCCTGGATGTTATAACTATGAATCTGCAGCTGAAAGTCCTCCAAGCTATTCGTGTAGTTCTCCTGGGTGATCAGTGGAAGCTGGATGGGTGACAAACTGCATAAGTGCATCATTCCCTCTATTGATTCAGGAATAAGTGTCTGTCCAGACAGCAACAGCATGCCACATTCTCATGGGCAAGCTTGTTAACAGCTGGTTGGTTGTGTGTTTAAAGATTATAATTTTCCTGGCCCACTGGAGATACTATTACTGACTACATGCTGCACTTCTTAGCTATTCCAGTTCTGCTCGTGGGTGGTCTGGGCACAATGATGATTTCTTAGCTGTGAGAGCTCTGGTCTAAGCACACAGCAGAGTTGAGTTGGGCAAGATCTCTGGATTGGAAAGCCTCTGGATTAGAAAGTCTCTGGTCCAACTTCTTCTCAGAGGGCCAACATCAAAGCTAAAGCAAGTGCCTTCCGCAGCTGGCATTTTAGACTGTTAGCTCTCTTCTTGCCCTGCCTTTGCCATTGTACAAAGCCGGTTTGGTGCCCCATTGACAGGGGACATGCAGCCCTGTCCTCCTAGTGCCATGTCACTTGCACCCAGACATCTGGGCACTCTCCGTTGGCCTTTCCAGAGGTGTGCCCAGAAAATGGCAGGTGGGCTGGCATGCTTGTGCCAAGTGCACCTCGCTTCCTCTGCTGTCCATGACACTGCGCTGCCATTAGCAATCACATTGCTCTCTCTGGAACGGGGGATGATGCTGCAAATGCCAAAAGCTTACACAAGCTCAAAGGGCAATGTGGGAAATCTGCAGAGCAGAGCTAAGTACATAGAAACCTGGTCTGACTAGGAAACTCCTGAGGCAAAGGTATCTGGGGCTGGGAGAACATCAGCTGGAAATAATGTCTGTGTGTCTGTCCTCCTACTCCAACGTGCTGTTGGCAGTTACCACAAGAAGAGGCTGTGCTGGATGGTCATTGGGTCTGATGCGGTGTATCAGCTCTTCTCTTGGTGCACCATCACCAGCCAAGAGGACTTTTCCAAGGCCTATTATAACTAAGGGTTGTGGGGGAACGTTCTGCTAAAAGACCCTCGCAGTTCAAATGAAATAGCATGGTTTGAAATGAAAACTACATCCTGATGGAGAGCATTGGACTTGGAGTGAAGGCAGAGCTTTATGTATCGTGTTCATGAAGTTACCATCCTTCTTTTGTTGCTTCTGGGTGTCTGCAAGCGGAGAAGAGCTGGAGCTGCAATTCTACAAGCTGTGCTTTATTATTTGATTTCCAGTACACGGAAATGAGATACAACTCATTCCCTCAGCAGTTGCTTTGACTACAGACTCGGGGAAAGTACAGTTTCTGGTACAGAAATGCAGACAGTTGGATGGGCCATTGAATGCCCTCAGTCTTCATGCCAGAGCAGGATTCTTTAGCTCAGGTGAAATGGACCTGACAGCAGTAGAAGGACAACCCCAGCAGCAGTTGTACTTTGCTGCAAACTTGTCCCATGGTATCAGTGGGGGTCCCTGCAGAGGGCAGGGAGGAAGGGACAGGGAGTTACATCCAGGCTGGTGGTTTAGACCAACACAGGACCTCTATCCCGATACATCCAAATGTGTTGGAGGGATCCTCCAGAAATTGCTCTTTTCCACCTGCAGTGTGACTGAGGGTCAAAACAGGGGGAAAAAATCCAGCCTTTTCAAGAGCTGTGGTCTTGCACAGTCAGGGCATCTTTAGTGTGTGGCTTAAATACCCAGCTCCTGGAGACATTAGATTATGGCACAAACACCACTGTTTGCCCCAGATCAAAGCTGATTCCAGACCTCTGTCTAGAAGGGACATCTTGGAAACACCATCTAGATTGACCCCAGATTCTCACAAGGAGAAGACAGTGTTTAATGGTTTAGAGGCTGCTTTAATCTTCTGATTTTTCCCTCCGTCTTGTGGATTTGGGACTCTTGGTTCCTGGCCCTGCAGTGACTGAGCACTAGGGGTTTCAGGGTGATAGTCAGTGTCCCTTTGGTTTTCTGTTATAGAAGCACTATCCCAGCAGAACCACAGGAGAGAGAGATTTTAAATACAAATTTCAGCACGTGCTGTTGTGACTTTGGGTCTCTTCATCCCAACTGTGTCCAGCTGGGAAAGTCAGGGGACAGCTCAGCAGCTCAGCACTGCAGTTGGTCCACATCACTCTGTGAGCCTTAACAAGCTGTCCTGGCCCTGCCAGGCACCACCTCTGCCTTGTTCCCACCATGTCTTGTAATGCAAGGAAACAGCCTCACACAGCAACGCATACCTCTGAAAAAGAGGATTGCAGGCAGCAGGCTGGCAGAACTGGACCCTGAATGCAGCAGGAGCACAGGACAAGGTGAGGCCACTGGGAGCACAGGCTGCATTCCACAGCCTGCACAGACAGCCCCATGGTAGCTTGTTGCTGCTCACATCCTCACAGCCAGGGCTCTACAGCAGATCTGAGAAGCAGAGACCGTATTGAAAGGTCCAGCAAGTGCAGGGTGATATCAGCGCACGTCCTAGATTACTGTCGAAAGCAGTCCTTAGTCTAAGGCAGGATAAATTGTGCAGTTGCCTGATCCTCCTCCTTCCCCACTGATCAAACCCTGCCACATGGCCACATGCGTGCGGGACCCTGCAGAGGGGCTTTGTAGCAGGCAAAAGACGGTGTGATGCAGATCAGGCATGCTCTAAGAATAGCCTGTGTTATTTTCATACACTTGCTGTTTCTCAAACATCATTAGGAGGTAATCCTTTTCTTTGGGATTGCAGTCTCATCCCAGGGACAATTTGCCTCAGCAGTTCTTGCTGATTGGAGATTCATACAGAGAGCAGACTTGCCATTTGTTCTTCCTACCCTTTTTCCTAACAGCCTTCTACAGCAGAAACAGCAGCAGAGCACACGTCTGCCCAACACGGGGCACTTGCTTGCACCCTCGAATGATCACTTGGAAAACTGCATAATAACACCACCTCCTGGCAGTGGCAGTTTAAGCCCCATTATCCTGCATTATTCAAGGAAGTCCTATTGGTGTTGGGTCTAAGCATCAGGAATAGCTTTTTTAATTGGCACCCAGGTTTCTTTTTGTGAGAGAGAATTATTCTGTGGGGCTTTGAGGAACGCCACACATGGGCAAGCCAGAGCACACCCCTAGGCAGTTTATGTCTTGATGCCTCTGCTGCCCTCAGACTTCAGGAAGGCATCTCTTTTAATTAACTTTCCTGAAAAAAGTCATTTTTTTCGTATATGAGGGCAGGATGCATTGTACATTTTAATGGGAGTTGTCAGGAAAATTATTGATTTTGTTAGTAATGTTTCTGAAATTGTGCCATTCTGGTAATTCTGTCAGGTTCTCTTTGAAAGCTTAGCTGAGAGCATTTTTATATCCTTCATTAGTTTTTTAATACACGATAATTTCCCCTAACTCATCAACACAGAGCGAGATCAACTGCATGCTTGGTAACCATTTTTCCTATGTACAAACCTATTGCAGCAATAATTACAAACTGAACAAATTATTACAGTTATTCATTATAAAATACAATTAGTCTGAGCCGTGCTGCATTGTTACACTTTTCACAGCCATCACTTGCTCTTGAGTAAATGGTTTCATTATAAGCATGAAGGGCAAACTTAATACACTCCTGACTCACAGCAAACAGCACAAGAAATCATCCTGGCTGTTCCTCTCCGAGTGCTTGTGGTGTTTACCCTGAACGAGTAGAAAATGTTGACTCTGCTGCCAAATACTTGTCAGCTTAACAGAGGGGCTCTGGGTGGCCAGTGCAGATGTGCAAGGAGGGGAGAAAGCCAGAAATTACAGCAGCATGGCCTGGATTTCACTCCCCTAGAGCGTGGCTTTCTTCCATGTTTATGGGTTTTCAGGGCTGGGACCTGCCAGGAGCAGCAGAACCTCCGTGATCATATATTAGAGCAGCCTTGGGGCTGCTTCATCTTGTGCTGGCTGCTCGTGGAAAGTGCAGAGGAGCCAGAGATGGGACAAGAGACATTTCTTCGAAGGGCAGGACAGACAGACTTGGGCAGAGAGAGCAACTATGAAGCTGCCTTAAGTAAGACCATGGTAGCACAGCCCCCACCACACCATATACCCCAGGTTTGGTCACCTTCTGGTGAGGAGCTTTCACCTGGGTGTTTCTGGAGTCCCTGAAAAGAACTGAAAAACTTCTTCCATGCTGATTTTTTTTTCCCCCTGGTAAAGCAATTTTCACTTTATTGGGTGCCTCAAGGAGCAAAGCTCTCTGCTGGTGGTCAGTCTCCTGCAAGGCTTTCATTTCCTGTGGTGTGTGCTTGTGGCTGTGCTCTTGACCAGACTCTGCCTTTGGACCTGTCCTGATGATGCTGCAGGGCCAAATTCAGCAACCCCAGGTCCTGTGAGAGAGAGTTGCTGCTCAAGTCTCAAACAGGAGAGAACTAAACCTTGAAGGCTTGGGAAAGGATGTGCTTCTTGTGAAGTAAAATTTAAAAAGTAAAATCTCACCATCAGACAAGCTTTCCACCACCATGCCCTAACCAGAAAGATCATTTTTCCTTTTACATTCCTTTCACAGAAAAAGTCCTAGCTCCAAAATCCCTTTCAAGCTTGTAAATTAGAGCGTCCAAAGCCCAAACTGAGCAGCTGATCATGATGCTGTGCACGGATCTGCTGTGCCTGGCAAGACAGAGCCTCTTCCATGCACAAGCTTGAGCAGTGCATCATGCTTTCAGAGGCTTGGTCTGCACTTGTTCCCAGTTCTCGTGCCTATGCAGTGTGTGCAAACTGTCGAGGGGCTGTTCTATACCCTCGGTTTTTGGAAAGGGAGGTGCCTTGCTGCCCCCACGCCAAGGCACTTCTAGAGGAGGTTGGCTCAGGCTGTGTCATGCCCAGCCATGGCCTGTGTCCATGCTCAGGGGGATGGCACCCTGCAAGCTGCTGGTGCTCTGACCCTGTGGTCTGTGCTCCTCCTGAGGCAAGCTTGGCCCATCGGCTCCTGCCCTTTGCTTTTGGCTGTGCTGTCCCTCCAGCTGTGCTACCAAACCCACTGTTTTCTGTCCGCAGCCCCCTTCTCCTGCTGTTCCCACCCTCCTCTTTCTCCTCCTCTATCTTCTCCTCCTCTTCCGCTCCCTGCTTCCCCTGCTCCCTTTTCCCCCCTTACTCTTGAATCTCTATTTCTTCTTCTCTGTTCCAGCAAAACGGTATCAATCAAGGTGATAGATGATGAGGAGTATGAGAAAAACAAGACCTTCTACCTAGAGATCGGGGAGCCCCGGCTGGTGGAGATGAGTGAGAAGAAAGGTGGGGGCCGTGCTCCGGGGCTGAGCCCAGCCTGTGTGTCCCTGTCTGGCTCACTCATGTCTGGCACTGCAACACTGAGCTCACATCCCCAGTGCCTATGGAAAAGGGCAGGAGCAAGACCACTTCCCATTCCCCCTGAACGCAGCCTTTCCCCAGCCCACCAAGGTGCAACGTCGGCCAGGTGGTGGGGATGCTCCTGCCCTTCCCCATATGCCCCAGGGGGGATGTGCAGCCCCTTTCCCCCACCCAACCATCTCCGTCACCACGGCACCCGGGCGGACGTGAACTGCATGCGTGTGCGATGCCAATCATGTGTTTGCCTTTGTCTTGTGTTTCCCACAGGAAATTCATTACCCTTAGAGTACTTGACCGTGAGGAGTATGAGAAAGAGTGCAGTTTCTTCCTTGTGCTTGGGGATCCGGTGTGGCTACGACGAGGAGTGAAAGGTGTGAGAGTAAAACCAGACCAGCTCTCGAGACGCTGCCGTCCGCTTTCTCTGTGTCTCCCTACTCTCACACTCCTTTCTCCTCGCACTTTGGCTCCTGGCCCTTTTGCCCTCCTTCCTTCAAAGCTTGGCCGCTGCACCTTTTTGCTCTGTTTTCTTTCCTCTGTCATTTTGAGAGGATTCCGTCTCACCCACCAGGGCCCCCAGGGAGCAAGGTGTGCTCCCAGGATGGCCCCGGAGCACCCGGGCAGGGGACAATGAGCATCGCCAGGGCCCAGAGACATTTTGAGAGCGCTGGCCCTGCCACGTTGCAGCTACGCCTTCATTTAATCACGCAGAACATTCAGTCTTGACAGGCAAAAAGGCACCGCTGCATCATTTTTATCAGAAGATAAAACAGCTTTCACTTGAAATAAAATGCATGGCCAGAGCAGTAATTTCAGCCTTTTTATACTGGCACTAGGGTCTGAAAATAGCCGAAAATCGCAGCACAAGCAGGTAGTACCATGAGATGCAATCAGTTTAGGTAAATCAGGTTATACTCAAATGAAGTTTCATGGCTCTGCATTGGATAATAGCTTCTCACTGGAATAATAAAAACAATTTCCTCTTTCATCACATTTCTGACCCAACTGCAAAACTTCCCAAAAAGGCACAGTTCACCTACTTTACCATGCTTTTTTTTTCCCCTGCTAGAAAATAGGGTGAAAATTAATGGCACCACCTAGTTCTGCACACTATTCATGGCTGAGCAAGAAGCAGTTTTAGAGTCACTTAAAGTATGGTCCATTATTAAAGCCTTTGTAGAAAATTGGCAGCCACACGTGGTCTGTCTGCCTTGCAGCTGCTTTCAAGTTTCTGGGACATCAGCTATCCCTTCAGCAGGCATGGGGCTGTAATATATTATTTGATCAGGACAGAGAGGCCCCCCCAGTGGTCCCCACAGTGAGTGGGGTCATGCCACATTCCTCTTCAGCTGAGGTGCTGTCTAGGTCAGCTGCGTCATCCCCTCCATTATCTTTCCTGCTGGCTTATATGACTAGCTAGCAAAAGCTGGGCTGAAAAATCAGACACACTCGCATGACTCAGGCACTGCAGGTGGGGTCTGTATTCATTAAATGGCACTCATGGCATCTGTGAAGCATAGATAATGTTGCCAGAATAGACTTACACATGGACAACTCAACTCAGCAGGTCCAGCCTTGCCCAGCTTCACAAGGGCTGGTGTGGGCTCAGCCTTGCAAGTCCAGCAAGGGCAAAGGCCCAAGTTTGAGAACTGTGGGACCAACTCTGGAGATCCCAGCTGAAATTTGTAGCTAAAAATGAAAGGAAAAGGAAATAAAGTTCCTCATCATCCTGGTTACAAAGATAACCAGGGAAACCTGAGAGAAGCTCAGCTTTGCAAACTCAGTAGCTGGAGGGCAAGTCAGAATTTAAAGGAATGTTATTTGCTGCTTTGGCCATGCAATCTTTTTTATTTTTAACTTGTTTCTTGGTAGTTGATTTTGTACAAAAGGCAATGAGGCAGGGGTAGTGTTGTGCTTGGCAGCCCTGAGACAAAGGCATCTCTGAAATGTCACCCCTGGGCCACAGAGCTGTGGTGGGGTCTGCATGTCAGTGGCCCGACACCCACCGGTGCGCTAAGCAAGAGGCTTTTTCTTTTGTTTTGGAGCCCTAAAATGTTGAGCAACAAGATCCTTGAGCCAAGCCTTACCACAGACTTTCCTTCTCTCATTGTATATGCCAAAAGTGCAGCTGTATATTGGAGCTATTGCTCCCCATCAGGCACCTGGAGGAGGTCAAAGCCAGTAGCTGCTGCACATGGGACATCTTGTGTCCTCCCCTGGGGCAGAATTGCCTCCGAGACCAATGGAAGATCTTGCACAAAAAATTAGAAGGGGGAAAATGAATTTTTGGAGTGTGTCTTAATCCCATATCCACCCCATGTTTGCAGTGGTTTTTATTTTAAATCCACAATCCCATGAAACCTTTCCGTTCCTTTATTTTTAGTGCCTTTCTCTTAACACTAACGGTATCCTGCAGCTTTACAGATCTGAAATCTCTGCCCTGGGATCTGGTGTCTTTCTGTGGATTTCCCTTTTGATTTCATTATTCATTTACTTTTCTTCTTCTGTGTTTGTCTCTGTCTCCTTCACAGCCCTGTTGTTGAATGAGCTTGGTAAGCGCGCATTCATTTTTCTTTTCCATTTTTCCAGTTTGTGTATTTTCCGAAGACAATTGATTTTGCTTGATGTTTTTTCTTTGCTCACAGCATTCTCTTTTAGGGTGGTCAGCACTATTTAAGTAAGATCAGGTATATAAGACCCCATCTTTTCTTAGAGTAGAGACCCAAAGTCACCAATATTAAGGAGTGGTAACCTGCTTTGGCAGGGAGCATTTTTGGGGGGTGGTGCTGTTACAGCCACAGTAAACCTGCCAGCACCCCAAGATACAAGCCTGTGCCATGAAAATTAGCCCACCACCTCTTACACTGGCATCACAGAAACAGGATTTCCTGGAGACTTAGGGATGCTTGTGGCTGGACAGGAAAGTTGGCCAGTTCTTTTTGAAGAGACGGTGCAAACTCTGCCTCCAGTCTCGGGGACATTTAGAGCCTACCCAGCCTTTGAATTTCCTTGCTGGCCATTTCCAGGATAGGGTGGCTGGGGAGGGAAGCAAAGCTGTCCTCTTTCCCTGAAGCACCCGCAGCCCCAGGGCAGATTCACCCTGGTTTTACCCCCTCCACAGCATATCTTTGGTACCAGGGAGGGGGTGGCACCTTGCAGATGTGGGTTAAAAAGCCTGTGTTCAGGTCTCCCCACACTATCCCTGGGGTGCATGTTGGGAAGCAGCCTCCATGTCCACAGTCCTTGGCCATGGGGCAGGGAAGCACCACCATGTCCCTGTGGGCTGCAAGGTGTCCGTGTTGCTGTGCAAATGCTAATCCTCATTTATTCTCTCTCTCTCTCTCTCTCTCTCTCATTTTTGGTTTCATCTAGGTGGCTTCACCATCACAGGTATGGATTTCTACTCTTCCCCTGTCCCCTCTTTCCCTTCTCTCAATGGCCATATGCTTACCCCGCTCTTTCCTCTTGGTTTCCTCTTTGCTTTTGTTCTGTCCTGGAGGGAAACTCTGGAATGGTAAGAAGGCGCTGAGCCGTGGCCCTGCCGCCCCGGCCGGTCCCTCTAACACCGTGTCCTCTCACTGAGTGCTCTGCCTGCCACACACACCTAACCCCCACCTCGGGGAGGGTGAGCTGCCACCCCCGACGTGACAAGCAGCCCCGCTCCATCTCTTGGAGCAAGGTGGGCTTCTCCACTTTTTCCAGTCGTCCCCTCCCTGCTGCCCACACTGGAGGTGTTCACAGGGTTCTGTCCTTCCCAGGCAGCCACCAGGGTGGCCAAGCACTGCAGGAAGGGCAGCACCCCATGGCTGCTTCAGCCCCTGCCCTTCCCACCAGCGAGACCCAGCATCAGGGCTTGCTCATCTGTCATTAGCCAGCCGAGCATCTGTCATTTGGCTGAACACTGCAGGACAAGAAGGTCCTTGCAAAATCAGCCCCTCAGGAGCCCTGAAAACAGTAATTGAGACTTAGGAGGTTTTGACCACAAGGCGGGTCCCTTTGACCATCAGGAGAAGGGCTTTCCTGCAACTCAATGCCACCTGAGCTGACGAGGGGCAGCCAGCAAGGGAGCAACACTAACCCCGTGTGACATAGGAATAGTTTACTAACTGCACGGTGACAGTTTGCACGGGGTGCGCAGTCCCTCCTGCTGATCTCCTGCTGATCACTTTGATAGGCAAACCTGTCTTCAGGAAGGTCCAGGCTAGAGATCATCCTCTTCCTTGCACCGTGGTCTCCATCCAAGGTACCTGTAGTGTGACACCTGAGGGCCACATCAATCTCACGTGGACCGACTGGGGTGGTTGCCTTCTGACAGTTTAACTCCAGTCATTTTTAGCCCTGACATTCTTCTGCTCGTCCCTCGGGTGGACTGGAAGGGAGTTCAGTGGGGTCTGCACAAGGGACAATGACAGAAGTCATGACCTGCAGTCCCCATGTCCCAGAGGTTGCACGGATGCCAGTGGAGGTGCAGCCCCTCTGAGGGCTTGGGGCCAGGCACTGGCCTGTGGATGACTCTTCACACCTGTATGGCCCAGTACTATTTCCCCCAGCCCCACCATCACAGCAGGAGTTGACTGCCAGCTTCCTCTCCGAGGCAAAGCCCTCCTCGGAAAAAGGCAGAGCCAAGATTTCATACACGTCTCAACCCTGGGGCTGCTGGCAGCTCTCTCTTGTTGTAACAGGCTGATGGAATTGTCCTGACCATAGCCCAGTGCAGACCTGGAGTGCTGGGAAACAGAGCAGCCTTAATGATGATCTTTCCTCTTCCCAGCATCCCTGTGTGAGAGGCAGCAGGCACCAGGCAATAAGCTATTCCCCAGCACTAAGGATAAATGGGACTCCTTTCTCAGGTTGGATGAGTGGCAGACCTGTTGCTAGTGTTTCCACCTAAAACTATCTTGTCTATCGCTCCATGACCTCCTTTTCCACTATTCTGTCACTCACACTCCCACCTGGAGGCTTCCTGAGCTCCCCCTCTGACAGGAAGCCAGATCCAAAGAGTGACTAGGTGGGCCTGATTCACCGACAGGCTCTTTGCTTTGCAGAGGAGAATGAAGAAAAGCAGCCACTGACCAGCAAGGAGGAGGAAGAGCGTCGAATTGCAGAGATGGGGCGCCCAGTCCTGGGGGAACACACCAAACTCGAAATCATCATCGAGGAATCCTACGAGTTCAAGGTACTGGCCACATCCTCCATCCCTGTTCTTCTTCCCCTCTGGCTGGGGACCCTCCTTTTGGGTTTGCACAGCGTTGGCAAGTACATGTTGATGGTATTGCAGCAAAGTGAGGCAGCACACGGCATCACAAGGTCTCGGAGCAGGACCAAGGGATAGTTTGGAAGGTGACTGAGACAAGGCTGAAAGGCTGAGGGTTACTCCAGTGAGATGGCAGTGGGTTAAAACAGACTCTGCATCCTCATTGTCCATTTTAGCCCACAGTCATGGTCATTGAGGGACTTTCTGTCCCACCCACAGGCTGTTTGTGGTCATCATTATTATACAAGAATATCAATCTGGTGAGCCTAAGAGCTGACCGGGCTCCAAAATGCTGCAAGTTGCTTCAAAACATAACCTCATTCTCACAGTGATGTGCTACACTCAGGTCCTACTAACAGGCAGTCTTGAGTAAGTCCCACACCTGGGACTCCCAATGCAAGGGGCAGATACCCTAAATGCAAATAATGGTTTTGCAGCTCAGCTGCCATGAATGCTATGCCCAGACCGAGAACTGAAAAGTGTCCATTTCATTCTTTTCTGGTTTTCTGTAGTATAAAAAAATAACAGACCACCCTTACTGTGTCTCTGAGATGGTTCAAACCTCCATCATGAGCGGGTTTCAACTGGTCCTTTTTAGCAGCAGCAAGGGAAGCTGCAAGTACTTACATTTGGTTTTGCTGCCGTGGCTCTTGACCTGAGCTTAAAATCTGCTAAACCTGTTTCATAAACACGTCTGTAAGCACTAGTGTGGGTGGGGTTTAGCCCAGTATCTCCAGCCTGATAGCCCCTAATTCTCTCCTCTGCATCTCCATCCACAGAACACAGTGGACAAGCTCATTAAGAAGACAAACCTGGCCCTGGTGGTTGGCACAAACAGCTGGAGGGAGCAGTTTATTGAGGCTATTACTGTCAGCGCGGGTGAGTTTGGACCTCAGCTCCAGGTGAATTACGATCAACCTTGCTCATGTCTCGGCTTGGCTGCATCAGTAACACAGGCTGTAGAGGAGCAGCAGGAGGCAGAACGGGCTGCAGAGTTATTTACAGTATCTGCATAAATAAGACAGCTGATTAAACCCTTTTGTGAGAGCACCTTGTCTTATGTGTAGGAAACCTTCTGCGTTAAGTGTGTGTGTAGCACCAGGCAAAGCAGCTCCCTGGCTGTTACCAGATGGCAGAGGGCAAAAGTAAGTTCAGTGAGAGATTTGGGAGGAGAACTCAGCGTTGAAATTCAGTGGCATAAACAATGCTGGTGCCAAGCAGCAGTGCTCCCCGTCCCTGGTTGTCCCTGTACCACTGCACCGAGGACAACGCAGTACTGAGGGTGACAAGCCCTGAAGACAGTCACTCTCTGTGAGCCGAAATTTACCCTCGATGCCTTCTGCTTTCAGGAATTCCTGTGGCTTCCTGTGGCTGGAGGTTTATGGCTCAGCAGCCCAATAGCTGCAGCAGCATGTAGTATCTGTGGTAGGATCAGATCATATCTGGTCATATCTTCCCTGTCTTGGAGGGAATTTCTTTCCCTCAGAAATGTCCTGTTGTATAGTTCTTGCAGGTGCCAGTGCTATGTTTACCAATATGTCCAGCATAGGATATATTATCACTCCCACATATGTGGAAGATGAAAGAAAGGTCTCTTCCAGATGTTGTTTTAACAACTGGAGGCACTGTAACTCACTGCCTGGATTTTTCAATCTCCTAGCCCAGCCTGGGCTGTGTGTGCACAAATTAGGGGAAAAAATCAACGAGTTTAAATTAAATCTCTGGAGATGGTAATTAGAGCTCATCTGGCCAATTGTGCATTGAAAGGCAAGGGGGAACACTCACATTTCCTACCTCAAACTCAGCTATACAAAGTAACCTCTGCCCAGCACAGGGGAATTAAAAGTGATGGCCGTACCATTTACCCTCTGCCTCTGAAAACAAGGGCAGGACATTGTGCAGCAGCTATCTCCTCAAATTGCCATCCCTTCTTTTGTAGCATTTTCCCAGAGCCTCCAGGCAAGAACCTCCCATTATTTTGGATACAGCATGAACATATCATGCAAGACAATCCTTGCTGCAGGTTTTGTAGCTAACATGGCCAAACTAATCTATGCCAGAACCAATTATTTAATTGCATCCCATGTTAAAGGAATGATAATCACTGAAGCTTGGATCCCTTTCCTGTGACACATGTAAAGATTGCAGTTTTGTGAAAGCCCTGTTGCCACCATGTCCCGATCAATGCTAACAGGATAATTAACAAACATTTAATAAATGGGGTATATTGTGGTGGACGCTGTGCCCTTGCAGCTGGGGAACAGTAGTTTGTCTCTGAGCTCTGGACGTACCCAGGTTTTAGCTCCTCAAGCTTTGTGCCTTAAACACGGGAGGTCGGGTTTGAGTTTCTCCCTGCAGCTCACCTCAGAGAGCAGATGAAAGGCACACATTCACCCTTCAAAATGTGACATCCTAGCTGAGAAAAGAAACACTAAAACCCCATTTCCCACCCAATGAGCAATTTAGGGCAGCGTTTGCGGGGAGGCTCAGAGGTGGAGCAGCAGGAGGTGGGGAAGGGCAGTGCAGGTGCAGGCAAGGCTGCCACACTGAGCCGTGCCCATTCCACACTGTCCACCAGCCTCTCACTCACAGATCCTTTAGTGTGCACCCAGCAGCTGTAAAGTTCCTTCCACAGCAAAAACATCCTGGGGCTTGTGAGCCTGTGCCTGAATGCACCCCTGGGTCACCATCCGACCTCACGCTGCGTTTCAAGTCACCTTCACAGGATCTGGCCCGCTCTTCAAAAGAGATATATCACTGCTGCTTAACAAAATGATGGACAGATCTGGATGAGTGTTATGACAGTGGCACTCATGTTCATTTTTCAGTCTGTTTCATCATCTCTGTAAAGATTTAGGTCCACAACAGTCCTGCTGCCATGTAGCTTGGCAGAGGATTAAAATATCTACTTTAGAATTACAGCATGAGCACATCACAGTGTATCCTGCCAGTCGCAGCCTTTGTGCATCGAGGAAACATAGGCTTCCCAGACTGGAAAACTGTCCTTTATCTCCATGACTATGCACAGGAATAGATATTTATATCTGCCAAAATAATAACACCATGCTGCTGATTAGCTACTGCTTTTGTCATAGTGAGTTTGAAGCTTTAAAGCCAAGCAACACATAATTTTTCATCAAATTATGGTAGAGACGTCTGCAAAGGTGCTTTGAAGACAAACCCCTCACCCACTGTAGTGGAGCAGGCAGAGGCTCAGGTTTCACTGGGTGCTCCTGGCTACTCTGAGTCTCAGACCCTTTTCTCTTCCATCTTGAGGTTTCCTCCATGGAAGGAGAACCAGACTCACTCATGCTGCCTGATGGGGATGGACTACATATTGCATTGTTAAGGAGCTCCTTCCAACAGCCATGCAGGCACATCTGGAGGTCCACATTCTTAGTGGGGAAAAAAATATATCAAAGATGATAAAAAAAATCACTGAACAGGGTGGAAGGGATGTCTTTAACACAACTTGCAGTGGTCTTGGAATCCCTGACATTCATGACGTAGAAATGCATCATTTTTCCTTAAGGGTAGCAGGAAGAGTCCCACTGACTTAGTTGGAAGAACATCATCCCCCTTTCATGAGCAGGAGGAGTTTTTGACTAAGCCACCACACTTGCATTGTGCACTGTGCCAGGCTGGGGAAGCTCCATACTTGCCATGCAGCCTGCCCAGAGGACAGGCTGTCCAGCAGGCTCTCCATATGGCTTGTCAGAGCTTTGGGAGTCAGGTCACAGGTCACCATCCTCAATGGGCTTGCTGACAGGGTCAGCCCCACACAGTGGGGACTCCCTGTAGGCTGGTTGCCAAGTGGTTTTGGAGAGACAGGTGAGGTGCCAATGCCTGGAGCAGAGAAGGGAGAAACCAAGGCACCTGCCTGGAGCCCCAAGGAGCTGCCAGGACCCCCAAGATGAAGTTGTGCTGGGGCAGTGCAGGGGAAAAGGGCTAAGGAACCAGGGGAGGGGACAAGGACAGTTCAGTGTCTGCTGAACTCTTTCCCTGACACCCACAGGAGGGCTTTTGGGCATGAGGCAGCCTACATGTCCAGGGGCCATGGCTGTGAGTGTGTAACTCCCTAAGAGCCTGTGGGGACTTGCAACAGCATACCCCCACCAGGGTTCAAGAGCCCCTGGGACATCAGGCAGGATGGGCATGAAGATTCATCCCCAACTCCTCATCTGTGGTGGAGACCAGGTCTTGCAGGTGCCACAGGGACCCACACAGTGTGCCTGGTGAGCAGAGATAGGGCTGTGACTGCTGGCAAGCTCACACGGAGAAAATGACCCCTGCAAGGGATTAGCAACAGATTGGTAAGAAGTGAAGCACTGACCTGGTTCAGGGACAGAAAATAAAGAGAAGAAGGAAAGTGTGTTTATGTTGTGACAAATGAAGCCCCATAGCTGGCTCATGATCTGGGGTGCTTGTCCACTACCTGGAAGGAGTACGAATGGGAAAGTGCTTTTTTGTGCAGAGAGCGCCCACTGACCCGGGTCAGACCAGATATAAAAGAATGGGCAGACAGGGCTCATGTGAAGGGATAGGGAAATGCAACAGTGAAGGACAGCCAGCAGTGATGGACCAGGGAGGTTTTAGGGCAGGAAGAAGTTCATGGCTGGATCCTGCTTTGCAGAAAAGGTAAGGTAAAGTGCCAGAGCTAGCAGCTCAGCAACCACCGAAACCAGCTGGCACTTGTGAAAGCAGGTCAAAAGGGGCTTCCTTAGGGGAGTCTCCATGGGACACCTTTTGCTCTCTGTGGGTTCACCTGCCCTAACCATCTCCAACCAGCAGGAGATAGGTTTTCTCCCACATCTTCTGGGGAAAGAGCTCTTGAGCAAGGGCTGAGTCCCTCTGTGCTGTGGGAAGGGGCAAGGAAAGGCCATCAAGCCCCTCTGCTGATTGCCCAGAAAATAAGACATTTGGAAGTCAATGCCTTCTAGGGCCCAAATCATGAGATACGGCATTTTGCAGACTGCAGTATGCACAGGAGCTTTGCCAACCTCCCTCAGGATGGACGAGTCTAATCAGGCACTTCTGCTTTCCTCCAGGGGAAGATGACGACGATGATGAATGTGGGGAGGAGAAGCTGCCCTCCTGCTTTGACTATGTGATGCACTTTCTGACCGTCTTCTGGAAGGTCCTTTTTGCCTTCGTGCCCCCGACAGACTACTGGAATGGCTGGGCTTGCTTCGTTGTCTCCATCCTCATGATCGGCCTCCTGACAGCTTTCATTGGCGACCTGGCATCCCACTTTGGCTGCACCATTGGCCTGAAGGACTCGGTCACCGCGGTCGTGTTCGTCGCGCTGGGGACATCGGTGCCAGGTAAGCACGGCCACGGGGGTTGTCATAAAGGTCCATCTCTGTCCAGTCTGAGTCTGGGCTTGGGTTGGGAAAGCTGTGCTCTGCAGGACCATGAAGACAGATTTGAGGTGTGTGTGGAAGTTGTTTTTCACCCTCAGGTGGGCCAGGAGAATAGAACCAGGATGTGGATTCAGTCCCTTGGAAATTATTTCAAGGACCTTCCCCTTGCAAAGACTGTGAAGTATCTATTTCTGTGGGCAGCCTCCATGGCATCCACTTTCAGAGCAGGAAACTGGTCTCTGATGAAAATGCTGCCTGTGTTGGCAGTCCTGCACTTTCTGTTGAAGCATCTGGTGTTTTAACCTTGATCTCAGGTGTTAGTCCATATGCAGGGGGCACTGCCCAGCACAGACACCTCTGTGTGACACCAGGTTCAGATGGATCAAGGTGAGGTTGCTGAGCTGGGGGAACTGCTTGAAATGCAACTCATGAAGTGCCTAGAAGGCCCCAGCCCCACAAATATTTGGTGACATGCCTGCTTCTGAGGGCACTCAGCCTCAGAAGGCAGCGGGGACTGAGGAGTGACCAGGGAGAGGGAAAACCTCAAGCTTCCATGCCTATGTGCCACTGCCAATGCACCTTGGCTTGCTGCAACACTGCCTCCTTTTCCACTGGCTCAGCAAAGGGCCCCATGTAGGGATGAACTGGTGCACTGGAGAGGATGGTCCCAGTGGCACAGTTGCTCTGGGAATTCCCATGTCAGCTTGTGTGAGAGAGCCTGTGCCTTCCACTCCCTTTCCATGGACTGGCCAGGCAGAGCCTGGTTCTTGGACAAGGGACAGCTCAACCCAACCCAACCCAAGGCAACCATCCCTCACACCTTCCCTCACCACCTTCAAACTTCCAGTTACCAGCACTCTGATGCTCAAAGATCCTGAAATTGTCCTGATGCTGTCAAAGGCAAAAAGAAGAAGCAACAGAACCGAAAGGAAGAACAGATTCAGGGCAAAGAACAGAAGAAGGAGCATTTTTTTAGACCTCAGGCAGCAGGGTTTTTAGGCAGGAGGTTTGCAGGGCTGCTTCACCCCCTTGACAGTGAAAATCTTCCCTCCTGCTTTTGCCGACGAAAGGTGATGTTTAAGAAGTTCTTTTTAGAATACATTCAGCCACTCTTGTTTCAACTGGCTCGCAGACCATGTTGTGGTTGCTGGGTGCTAGCTGGGCTCCTCCACACCTGCTTTCCAGGAGACAGGGAGGCATCAGAGGAGCCTGCAGTGAAATCAAGACTGACAGGGACCTTCCCTACATTGCAAGCACTGCTCAAGCTTGTGGAAGTGCATGTGGTTGTGTCCACACTCTGGCTGGTGCTGGCAGTGTGCCCTATCCCTTCTCCCATGTGGGCAGCTGGAGAGCCACAGGGGCAAGAGCACTGGCCCACAGCTCCATTTCTGCACAGTGACCAATGCTGAGAACCAAGGGAAACAGCTTTTCCTTTCCTTAGTAATCAGGTGCATTTCTATGGCAGCTTTTTTTTTTAAAAAAATCAGCCTTTTGATTTCTTTGCTTCAGATGGACTTTCTCACTGTGCTTATATGTGCACATCCCCTCCTGTTACATGGAACTGGATCTTTGTGCTAAGCTGCAGTTGGCCATCTCACCTTGGAGTCGTGCTGGGCATGAGTGGAAAGAAAATTCTGTAGAATTAAAACACATGAAATTCGACCTCACTGTTTTCTTTTTCTGAGCCCCACTGGGCTGCCAGTACCCAAGGTGATCTGGGAGTGCAGATATGTCAGAGATTCCTCTTTGTTAGCTGAGAGTGCTCACCTGGACAGAACCCAGAGGCTAATCCCTCCTGCTGCTGCCTCCCCCTGCAGATCCAGAGTGGGTTTGGATGTAAAATCAGCACTTCCCTATGGTGCAGAGCGACATCATGCTGGTCTGCTTGACACAAGGTTTTCTATGTAAAAGGTCAGCCAAGTTTTATCACCAGTATGAAAGCCAGCAGAGCACCTGGGCAAGCATGCACCCACCCATATGGCTTTCCTTCCCAAGTGGTCAAAGATGACCACCAGTTGCCAAAGTGTCAGGGGTCACTGGACTTCAGTGAGGCAAAAGATGTCAGAGAGACACCATTAAAGCAAATTCAGAAACACAAATTAAAAAACTTCAGGGAACCTGAAGGGCAGATACAAACCATAATGGCTCCACAAAGCTTTTCCAGCCTTTCCAGTCCTTTTGCAAGTGAACAAATTAGTGGATGTGGGAGAAGAGGACAATACAGTGTTGTTTCTTGCTTGAAGAACTGTGGGACATCTGAGGCCGTTTCTGAACATTGAGGTTTCCCTCCTGTGCATTTCTGGACCCTGATCATCACTCTGGCTCTGGCCAGTTGTGCCTGTCCTTGGGAGTCCCCTTAAATGGGCTGTACCCTCTTCCTTACCCGTTATCCTCTTTCCCTAGATGTTGCTATGGACATTTCTCCCCAGGCTGACATTTCTCCTTACCTGGCTGTTCCCTGAGGCTTTCTCTCCATCTTTCCTTCGCAGACACATTTGCCAGCAAAGTAGCAGCAACGCAGGACCAGTATGCAGATGCCTCCATCGGGAACGTCACCGGGAGCAATGCTGTGAACGTTTTCCTGGGCATTGGAGTAGCCTGGTCCATCGCAGCCATCTACCACGCGGCGCACGGACAAGCCTTCCAAGTCTCACCTGGCACGCTGGCGTTCTCCGTCACCCTCTTCACCATTTTTGCTTTTATCAGTGTGGGTGTGCTGCTCTACCGGCGGAGACCCGAGATTGGAGGTGAGCTGGGCGGGCCGCGGACTTCCAAGCTGCTCACATCCTCACTCTTTATCCTCCTCTGGCTCTTGTACATATTCTTCTCATCTCTGGAAGCCTACTGCCACATAAAGGGCTTCTAAAGGGACAATCAGAGATAGTAAATATGTGTATATCTATATATATCTATATAGAGTGATATATAGGTATAGATATAGATATGATGCTGTGTATAATGAACAGAGAAAGAATAAAAGAGATTTGCCATGTTCACACACCTGCTGACGGAAAGCGGCTTTGGAGCATCCTTTGAACTAGGCAGGACCCCAAAGCCAGCAGGACCCCTCCCCAGGCAGCAGCCCCAGCCAGGAGCCAGGCGGCAGGGCCCTTTCTGCAACTCCACCACCAAGAGCAGCTGACAGCCACCGAGCCCCTTCCCACCACTGACTCCCACCCGCCAGCCACCCGGGAGGATGGATGTGAAGGTGACCGGGGTGCGTCGGTACGAGGAAGGCCAGGGTAGCTGGTGAGAAATAGAGCCGTGGGAAGGGAAGGAGAGGAAAGCAAGGGTTCTGATCTCCAACCTCCGTCCACCTGCCTTCGCCACTCGGGAACATCCCCTCTGGCCCTGTTGGAGAGAAGCGAGAGACCAAACTGAAGACAAGGGGAAACTGGGAGCTTTCTAAGGATAGAACACAAACCGTTTTCGTCATTGATTTGGGGTTGGTTCTTTTGTTTTGTTTTTGGCGTGTGTACAACTAGCATTTCCCACCCACATGCCCCTCACCTTTCCCTCTCCATGCTTTGGGGATGCACAGCCGCAACCTCGTGTCCGGTGTCCTAAGCCGAGGCTGTGTGGGGTGGCGGGGGCTCTCCTCCCACTTCCCCCACCTCCTCGGGCATGCTGTCGTGGTACTTGTAACATTTGCATGAATGAAATGAAATCTGTCTGTATATAGCAACCTATAGCGATAGTCCTTCCAACCATGTGGGTTGAGCATTGCCGATACAAGCGTTTTTCTTTTCACTGGGTTTTATTTATTTTTAGTTAGTTTGGGTTTGCCATGGGGTTTTTTGCTTGTTTGTTTGTTTCCTCTTAGCGGGGGTAAAAGGATGGAAAGCTGTCCCCACTTATTGCTTGTTGCATGGGTCTATGAGAAGCAATAACAGCCATGCAGATGTAGGTTTTCAGGGGAGGAAAACCCACACTTCAGAGACTGCAGGCTCTGTCTGCCTGAGTGGCCGGGGTCCTCTGACATGCTGAAGGCAGTGTGAAGGCCTCCACTATCCACACAAGGTTTTGCACAAGGTCCCAGGGAGTCTGAGTGGGATAAGCAGTCCAAGGGGGACAAGCGTGGCTGACTCCCAGCACCTCCCATGCCTCTGCCTTTATATTTGGTGGCTGCCTCAAAATCCCTTGTCGCCCTGCTATTCCCTGTATCCCCAGAGGTCTGGTTACAGCCCCTGTTTCTGAGAGTTAAGCCATCAGGATCAGTCCCCAAAGCTGGTCCTTTCCCACAGCCATTTGAAGGCAGAACAATTCAGCATAAGGACTGAAGGGCCATAACAAGGTCTCCCACTCTGCTGACTGTACCCGGGAAGCATCCCCCAAGGAAAAGGCCACGTTTTGCACTCTCCAAATCTGAAATCACTGGGAAGGATGAGACAGGGAGATGTAACTCAGCATCACGCCCCGTTGCTAGTAGTGCAGGCTGGAGTAGAGAGCCAAACCAGGGAAGTGTGGGTGTAGAGCTCCCCAGGGCACAGCAGAGGGGAGACATTGTGCACTGGTGTTGAGAGATGTCTTCTTACCCGATGCCATTTGCCAGGCTTCCTGACATTCCAGCCAGGCAAACTCTCAGCCTGCATGTCCATGCTGAGCTCTTCCCACTCAGTTGAAAACCATGTCTGATGCTTGTACCATAACCAGCTGGCTGGGGGTATTTGTACTCATTTTGAACTATCTGTGGAAATTTTAATTAACCTGCTGTAAGAATTTCTGTAGGAGTATGAAGTTGTGGCGGTTTCATTTTTTTCCTTCTTGAGCCTTTTTTTCACTTGTGGTTGAGTTTGGGGTTTTTCCTTTTGTTTCTCATTGTTTTGGGAGAAGAATCAAACACAGGTGCAGGTTGTCCAGGTTTATGATTACCTTTATGTACGATGATTTCATTTTCATCTGTTTGGCTTCATTTTTTTCTTTTTGTGTGTATTGCCCACCACTATAGGCAGTGAGTCCACTAATTGTGATGATCCTTATCAATGGTACACAATGCACAGAGAAATAAAGTTTGTAATGATTCCTGATGGATCCAGTACTGCTCCTGCATATTCTCTATGGAAAACCCTTCTCTCCCCTCCAGTTGTCTCCCCTTTGTACCCATCTCTCCTTTACTCATTGGTTTGCCTTCACCGTGTTTCTGCCACTGACAGGGGCGGTGGTGCCTTTGCACAGCTGCTCCTGCCCCGTCTCACTCCTTTCCCCCTGCTCCATCTCCATGGTGCCTCAGGCTCGGTATGCTGCCCTACAGCTGGGGCTCGCAGCCACTCTCGGGGATGCAGGAAACCACCCAGGGACAAAACTGCAGTGCAGCCCAGCCTTCTGGGTCCAGGAGCTGCTCCTGTGCTGGATCCCCAGTCAGTGCTGGCTTGCCCCAGGTTTTGGGACAGCCGTGCGTGTGCCCCCAATGTACATAGCAGCTCTTCCTGCTTGTGTCTTCTCGTAATGTGGAGCTGCTCCTGCTGTTGCTGCAGCCTCACAGTGACTTGCTGTAGTTTAAGCTGCAAGCTAATTATAAGGGAGGATGCAAGAGATGCATTACCAGGGCAGGGTCCATGGGTGCCAAAGCAGATCTGAGGTGAGGTCACCAAGCACCCTGGGAGGTTGGGCTGCTCTCAACATATGCCTGCCCATGCCCCAGTGCAGGTGACATGGGCCATTTCAGACCCATATGCCTCAACACAGCTCAGCCAGCACTGAGGAGGAGAAAGGTCTCCACATGCCCAGGGATGTTGCTCCTCCCTGTGTTTCATGCAGCATCTGTCAAGCTGTCCCCAGATAAACCCTCCCTGCGATGCCTGGGAGATCCTGCTCTGACAGCTGAACTCAAACACCAGCTCCAGAGATGGGTCCCAGGCAAGCACTGCCTTCATCCAGAGGGGCTGTCCCTGCGCCTTCTGATGAGGTGCATGTGCTCCCAGCATCCTGCCCACGCTCCTGCCTGTGTGCCATGCAAGGTCAGGATGAGGCCACACAGCTGGTCAGAATGGTACCAACAGTGGTGTCTGACTGTCAAGCTCCAGGCTAGAAACATGCCATCAGGCAAAAAGAGAAAGGGGAGGATGTGGCTGATTTTGTTGCAGCATGACCATGTCTGTAGAGGCTCAGAGGCAGTACAATTTCCACCTGCCAGTGCAAGGGGGTGTGTGTCAGAGCAAGTAACTAAGATACCCTGGCAGCCAAAGGATCTAACATGATCCCTGGGCTACTCTCAGATGAATTTGGCCTTTCCCCACACCCTGTGCTGCTTTTCTTCACTCTCCCTGTGGGTGCTCAGCACCCTTCAGGATGAGTGCAAGTCAAGCTCCAACACTCCCCAAGCCACAGGCGAGCACAGCCAGTCACGTCTGTGTGCTTTTCATGGGCGGTGGATTGTGAGAGCAAAGCAGCTCTCCTGACCCAGTAATTACTTCTACTGAAAGGTGATGTTGGTATTTTGCTCTCATCATTTGCTTCTTCAGAATGAATTGCAGTCACTAAAGTAATTAACAAGCCAAATGGGACTTGTGTAGCCGCTCAGGTTAACAGACAGTAAATAACTGTTCTGCTCACAGAGCTTTCCAAAGGGAATGATGGAGCAGTGCTTGCTTAGGACAAGGGGTAAACACCAGCCCTGTTTATGCAATTACTCTCTGCCAGCTGTGTGCTTTTTGGCATCTTCAACGAGGTTATGTGTGTGTGGCCAGTTGCTCATGGAGGAGTCACAGCTGAGCAGCAAGGGGAAGGACCGCTCCAGCGAGCCCCAGCCAGCTCCCAGTGTTCCCAGGGGTGTCATGCCTGCTCTTCTGCACCAGCCTTGTCTTTAAACCATGCTCTCCAAAGGCAAAAGCAAACCGTCCTCCTCCAGAAGACTCCTGCACTGGCTGGCACGCTGCTGGGAGGCAGCAGGAGGGCTGCCCTTGTGCCTGCCCACCTGCCTGATGGGCCACAGCTCAGCTCCCCATGTCTCACGCCAGTGTTCTCCCATCTCCTCATTCCTGCCAGCCTCCCCACCCTCCTTCACAAGGGAAGGACATGGAGCATCTCTGATAAAGGCCTGGGATCAGGAATGTTGCCAGAAACAGCAGTTTAAACGCTCAGCCTCCATCCCTCCACCTGCCCTGTTTGCTCTCACCACCTTTTATCACCCCACTAGCCAAAGGCAAACCTTTTCCATGGAAAAGGATGCAGCACTGTGCAAAGGACTTCAGAGGTGGACACCCAAGTAACTCCACAGGACACAGCAAAGCACCTGGGGACAAGCAGGAGGAATGCACCAGTGACAGCCCTACGTATCTTGGAAAAACCACATTCCCAAGTCTTCAGCAGTCAGCAGGAGTGGAGGCAAATCCCAGCCACAACCTGAACACACAGAAAAGGTGCAAAAAATGAGTCGCAAATCTGCAGTGACTCCTGAGTGAGCCTACACGAACTGCTACCTGTGCCAGGGCAGCACAGGAACCACTCTCTTCAGAGGTGTGAATTCCTCAGCTCCAAACGAGGCGCCTGCCCATCTGTCACCCCTTTCCAGGCAGACTGTGGTGGCTCTGGGATGAGGGGCAATCACACGAGTCATTTGTGCATCTTCCTCCCTGCTCTCATCGCTTCCCCAAAGGCCAAAAGGGAGAAGGGAGCCCTTGAGCCTGCTCTGGTCACGAGTCTGGCTGCAGTCTGTAAACTCACCGTGCTATTTCTGCTATGGGCAGGGATGGGAGAACCAGAGCCCGTGTGTTATTGTTACAGCTATTTTTAAATGCTTGGGTAAGAGTCAAGTGCAACAGTATTGGTGGCCATATACATAACTCAGGAGGAGGCTCAGCTACATTCCTGAAGGGACAGAGCTGGACATAGCCAGAAATTGATGGAGAGAGAGAGAAAAGAGGGAAAACTTAATGCTGGATGGTGTTATTCAATGAGGAAGCCTTGTATTGTTTTTCTGTAGGCTTTGGCACCCAAGCCCATCTGGGGAAGCATGTTTGCAGACCACCAGGCACGACCCCTTTGGCCTCTCTGAGCATGCAATGACCAACTACTATGACGCTCATACACGTGCACAGCACAGCTGCAGAAAAGCCTGTTTATCTTGTAAAAAGTTGACTTGCACAGGAAAGCATCCAGAGGCATCTGTATTCTTGCAAAAAGCACCAAGGGACAATAAATACAGTGAGATTCCTCACCTTTTATGGACTTGAGCCTTTCTGCTTTTGGAACGAGAGGTGCCAACAGCCTCTTGCCAGGCAGCAACACCCCTCACACGGAGGGAAGGGACGCTGGGAGGGAAAGGGGCCTGTCTGGCCACACAGGAGCTGTTATCAACAAAGACAGAAGCTTGTTGCTACTAGGATTTTCTGCCTGTGGTATGCCCCTGAGAGCATCCAAGGACTCTCCACGGGGCTTTGCTGTCTCTGGAGCATCTCAAGAACGACCAGCTCTGCCTCTGAGGTCCCAGTGTCCCCAGGGTGGTTTACTGCCCTCTCCTGCAGGCTCTACACCCTCCCTTGGCTCCTTCCCAAAGTGAATGCCACTTCAGGTTGGGGCTCCCCTTACTAAAAGTGTGGAAGAGGGAACTGGGGTGGGTACTGTTCCCAAAGCGGGTGCTGTGGAGCACTGCAGAGCAGTGGAGCTGGGTGCTGCCAGTGGGATGCCCAGCATTAGAGGGCACAGGGAAGGGAGAAATGCCGTGGGGATCCAGCCCAGATCTGAAAACCTTGTTTTAGGCACTGCCACAGCATGTCCCCCTGCCCAGACTACCCATGGGTATGGACATGCATCTTGGTTTCTGCACAGATGTAGCACAGCCTCTAGCTTTTTTGGCTGTCTGTGGGCACCAACTCCAGACAGCATTTTTATCTGTTTGATTCAAAACAGCCCTTGGCCTGTTGTACTGCACTAGGAGAGCTTTCTGCCTCCCCCAGCAAGCAGCCCTATTTCTGGTAGCAATGGGAAGGACCATTAGTGATGCACCAGGAGCACATGCCACCTGATGCTGAGGTCCTCCAGCATCTGCCTTGAGCTATCTCAAGGTGCCAAAATAACTGTCTGCACACAGTGACAATCCAGCCAGGGCCTTGCTCTGTGTTTGCCTCCCCTGCAGAGCCTCTTCCCATGCCATCTTCTTCCAGGCTCCCTGCAGAGCAGCAGTCTCTGTCCCTCCTGCCCCACAACTTTCCCGTGGTGGGACAAGTCTCCTTTCTCAAGGGGCCAGACAACAACACTTGCTAGCTCAGTCTTGCTCTCTGTATCTCAGGGCAAAGATTAACCACCCTATGCCATGGACTTGAACCCCTAAAAACCAAGGAGCAAGGCGAACTTCCACACAGCAGAGGCAAACCTGAACATGCTGAGCCCCTCCTGCTCATCACCCAGGCACTGCTACAGACACTACCCACAGGCACTGTTTTAATTGTGCTGCTGTCCTTCACTTGTGACTCTGTGGAAGATTAAACATTTTTGCTGAATTTCCATTCTTATCAAGTCCCACAGATGCTCCAAATTCACCCCCCACCCAACCCTGCCTCTACACTTCCAGAACAAATTAATTGCTTTAACTGGGGGTTCAAGACTTTCCTCCTGCTGCTTAAAATGGGCAGTTTAAGTAGAGCAGGTTGCAATGGCTTGGTATACTTACCCACTCTTAGAGCTCCTAAACCCTTGCAGGACATGGAAGGCTGACACAGGGCTCTCTCCCTGCACCTCCTGACCTCTTCGTTGAGGTGGGATTTATTTCTTCTCCTTTACTTCTGACTCAGAGGAATATCTTTACAGATGACAGCAGGGTGAGACCTGGATGGAGTAGGGCCTTGCTCTGTTTTCTTGACAGAAATTGCCATTGCAGTCCATGGCACTGTCATCCCCAGGAGCATGTGCCCTCTGCAGAGATACTTAGGAACGTGGAGAGTTTCTGAGTCACTGTAGAACTGCTGTGCTGGCACACGATAGATTGGATCCTGCTGGTGCAAACGTGTCCCAGGTTGCTATCAAGCTTATTTGGGAACATTAATGGAAGTTTTTGCAAACTAGTGGCTTTGTGAATCCCAGGGATGTAGGGAGCTGCACAACTGGATTTCTCCTTGCTCTGTGTAACGCTCGGATGCCTCCCTTGCCTCTTGCTTTCAGCTATAGCCCTGTGCATTGCCCTGGCCTTTCCTTGCCTTAAGAGCTGTGATTAGGTGTGAACTCCCCCTGTACAAATGAGAACGAACCGATGCCTGTTGTGTCTTCATTTGTTTGCCCCATGTTGCTTCCTTCATCTTCTGAGCTCTTGAGAAAAACATGCTCACGCAGGGAGCCTTGCAGGACACCTGCTTGTCTTGCTCTTAATCAGGAAATATGCACTTCTTTCAGCAGCTCAAGAGAGTAAAAGGTGGCAATAATACCTCTTACATTACAGTTGCTATGTTAGCAAGGAAGAAAATGTTATTCATTTTTTCCCTGACAACACTTGTCCTACTTCTTTTCCCCACAATGCATTAAGCATTAGGAGGCACAGCTCTGCACACAGTCCAGCTCGCAAGACTACCTGTTGAGGACATTGTTCAGCAATCCAGCACAGTTTTATTTGTGGATGAAGGGCAGAAGTTGGTGAATTCTCCGACAATTCCTAGCTGGAAGAACACAGATGTGTTAGTAAAACCGACGAAATGCAGAGTTTGGTAAAATGCTGACCTCTGTACCCTGAGTCTCTGTGCCAAGAAGAGCTGGCATGAGGTTGTAAAATCCAACCCATGAACTTCCTGAAGACCACTCAGCAGTGATGGGCATCTTTATACCTGTTGCTGTCCCTCAGCTCTCTGAAGAGGTCGCTGGTACACCTGGTGTTCACCAGGGGTGAACGTCATGCTAATCAAGCGGAGGACACGGAGGACACAACGTTCTACCTCCCACCCCAAAAACAAACCCTCGGGAAGAAGGGAAACCTCACACACCTCAAAGACAGCAGGTTCCCATGGTACTCTCTCTCTGCTTGTCCCCACGTCACAGCCATGAGGGAAGAGCCACTCACAGCTCAGCACCCACAGGCAGAGCCAAAGGAGAGACCTGAGCTCCCCATGCTTGTTCATGGGAGCACCAGCCTTGCTGTTGGCCAGAGAGGCCTGCAGGGAGCAGCCATAATATTTTGAAGGAGAGGAGAAGGAGACGGGAATTAGTGAAAAAATGAAAGGAGAAGTAATTTAGATCCGTTACTAATTTTCTGCTTTAATGAAGAGGCCCAATTATCTCAATGCTTGAGTGACCACTCCAGTTCTCAAAAGTCATTTCTGCACACTTGAACAACTGCTCCTCCTTCTAGAGAAAAAAAATCAGGCTGTTATTATGAGAGACCACGGAAACACATCTTTCCTGGCAGAGATGCAATCCATGTCAGAATGTTCTTCCACTGCCCCAGTCGGGAGTGGGGAGATGCTCAGGCAGGAGCTGGCAGCTGCCTGCACAGCCTGTCCCAGGGTTGCTGGATGCTCCCCGTGGTTGAGGCAGCAAGGGTACCCTGGAACAGCAGGATGCAGGAGAGAAAGAGCTCAAAATGGCTCAGGGGGCCTAAGAAGTGGGGGGAACAGCTGGTGGCTGGATGCATCCCAAGAGGCCAGGCAGGCAGCAGGCGAGCTGTGCTGCAGGACAGGTGACTCACCTCACAGGCACCCCATGCCAGGGTGGCTGGGGGCAGCACTTCTGAGGCAAGTTGTCCTCTGGTATTTTGGGTGTGCTGGAGCACAAAAATGACATGGTCCAGAAATAATGGCTCTCACTTTCGGGCTCTCCTCTGGCAGCCACCACTGCCCCCGTGCTCAGCTGCCCGAGGGGAGCTCCCCATCGCGCCCGGAGCAGCACGAGGGAGGGAGGCAGGCAGGGAGGAGGCTGCAACCACCCTTCCTGACGCACCCAAAGCACCAGCCACCTGCCACAGTCATCCTGTGTCACCCATCATCTTGTGTGTCCTCCCCTTCACAGCCACAGGGCACTCACTCTAGGGCAGACAGACATCTTGTGCAAACCTTGACAGAGAGAGAGAGAGAGAGAGAGAGAGATCTGACAGCCCAGCTGGACAGAGCCAAATTTTTTCAAAGCAGGGCTGAAAGGAGAGTTTGCAAAAGAGCTGGTTTGCCTGGAGACAGAAACCAGAGCGCTGGTCATAAATTCAACTCCACCTTCCCTCTGCCACTGCGCTGTGCTTGGCACCTTGAGCTGGCACTGCCCCAGCAATGCAGAGCCCTTGTGCTGGTGGGTCAAACCTGGGTCACCCCTGGGCTCAGCAGCTGGAGCCTCCCAATCTCTCTGTCTCTGTCATAGTTCCTCACAAATTCAATGGCACAATGCAGCTACACTATTTGAAAAGCCATAATATTTGTTGGTACGACTCTTTTATTACTGTCAATTTATATATATATTTGTTGATAAAAGAGGTCATCTTGGGAGACACTTCTAGTCTACTGGGAAATAATTGTCTGATGCTGTATATTCTGTACATGCTGTATAAACAAAGCGAAATATTTAAATCTAAGTGTTTGGTGGACTCGGTGGCATGTGCTGCAGGGGGAGATTGGGACCAGGCAAGCCCCCTTCTTGGGCCACCACGGCTCAGGCTCGGGGTTCCCAGCAGAGTCACTGTCCTGCTGGGGTCCTGGAGACAGTCTGGGGCAGGATCTGGCCACGGTGCAAGGGCAAAGCCTGCGGCTCCCTCGGTGCTTTCTCCCACCCAAAGGTGAGAAGGAGGCGACTCTGCGAGTGGAAGCGGCCGCACTTGACCTCCCTCCTGGGGTACAGCACAGGACTGGACCATGGCTTGGTTTGTCAGGAACTCTCAGCGCAGCGAGCCCGATGTCACCCACCTGCTCCCCAGTTCTCCTGCCCAGGGAGGACACCCTTCAGCCACCACCCAGCACGACATCTCTAAGCCTTAGGGGTCAGAGAGAGACGATTCCCCGTGGGAAAACGGCTGGTGATGGCAGGGACTGGCTCTGAGCATCCGGCTCCTCCAGCTCCTTCCCACGCTAACCCCGTGCCACGGCGCCAGCCGCCCTCCCCGGTGTGTTCTACAGCAGCCACGAGCTGTGACCTTCTAACCTGACACGCTGTTAGAAAACCTGTTTCATATTTTCCGTGGTATCAATCTACAACTTTTGAAATTATTGGACACAGTCGTGGTAGCCTAAAAGTTGTGCTGAGCTCATATATTTTTATATTTGTGGTGTTTTCCTATTAATAGAGAGTAGTGAACCAGTAACCCTATAGCTGAAAGTGAACTATTCAAAATAAATATATGACTGCAGAAAATATTTGTAAAAATAATTTATTTGAAATATTCTGCCAAAGATAGCTCTCTAATGATCTGTAAAATGTCGTTTCTCTTTGCTCTGAATGTCATTGTGAAAGGACCTTTCTCCCCATATCTTTTGGAGACTTTTTCTTTTTTTTTTTTTTTGTATCTTTAAGGGCAAATAAATATGCTAATGTTTTTTTACTAGAGCAGTAAATAGAGTAGTAGGGAGGCACGAGACAACTTTGTAAAGGTGATAAACAGGATCCAGTAACAATCACTCTGAAAATCCGCTTTCTCCCGTAGTTCCTCTGGCTGACAGATGGGTTTTGAAGCCTGGGACAGTTGTCCAAGCGGGAAGGTCTGGGCTTCTGCTGCTGTGGCTGCTGTGTAGATTACCCAAAGGAGAGAAATCTCTCAAGAATCCATTTACAGGCTTGGGGCATTTGGATTCCCTCACATCTAAATTTCAGCCTCTTCATTATTTATGGGCATGATATCCTTATTAGGCCTTAATAGGCCCTGTGGCATATGAGGAACCCTCATTCAAGGCTTTGTGGGGCTTCAGCCTGACAAAGTCTGGCCCCTCCCAAAGTCATTCCCACAACACACCTGGGACCTGCCAGCAGCCCTGGACCAGTGGCAGAAGTAATCCAGGTGACACCCAGATCAGTCCCTTTCCTCGCGTGGGGATGGGGCAAGGGAGACCCAGCCACCACAGGACATGATACCTGAGCAAGAGGATCTGTCCCTGCACGTATCCAGTTAAAACAGGGGGATGTACAGCCCTTCACCAGGGAGAAGCTGCCTAGATTAGTCTTTCAGAAATTACTAATTTTTTTTTTTCTATTATAGAGAAAAATCTTCTTTCCCTTCTTCCTTTCTTCCTTTTGAAAGGACTTTTCAATACTAAGAAAAGCCTTCATTATTTTCTGTGATCCCCAAGTCTGTTGCAGTGGAAATATATCCTCAGCCACGTCCATTAGGCTCCACTATATCAAAGAGATTTTTGGCTCAGATTTGTTTTACTTCTGAGCAGATTCACAGTTTCTTGAATGTCTTGATCACAAAGGTCTGGAGGAATTAGCTGGTAATAAAGGAATGAAAGCCCTGTTCCAGTGAATGTGTTTCCACATGCAATTCAACTTTTGAATCCCCAAAGGTCAGGCACGTGTGCAAGTGCTTTATTGGGCAGGTGCCCAGAAACAGATGGGAAAAGCAGTTTCCAAGCCATGGGGTGCGTATGGGTGTGATGGGAGCACTGCTGTCCATCAGGTGTGGGTGGCACACTCTGCAGCTGTGGCATCCACGTGCCCGTGAATCTTTGTTGCTCTGTGCAAGGAACTCTCTGAATCTGGGATTATGCAGCTGCTGAATCACAGGGAAATGCAAGCCAGCCAGGGAAGACAATGGTGAGAAGAATTGGGTTTCTGATCACTGTGCATTTTGTTAATTAGTGAATTCAAATAGTTTTATTTTTACCAAAAACAGATAATCTTTATTCCAGTAAAGACAACTGTTGACTTGAGATATATATATATATAGATATATATATATATAATTTGAATGGTTTATATCCTGTTGCTCTAACTACATAAAATGGAAACATGTTGCAAGTTGTGTCATTCCAATGTACAAAATAAATTACTTTTCCCTGCATGCTGCCTGGGTATGTTGTGATTTGAATTAAGAATTATATTTGAATTGCCTTATTCAAGAGGTTGTATGTTACCTAACTGGGGAATGACCTAGCACTGTTCATCACATTACATTTGTACTTGATGCTGTGTTATGTCAAATTCAGATGAGTTGTCTGTCATCTATGTATTTTGTGGGAGACCTTTTATCTTGTTAAACTGTGATATGTAAACCTTCATTGCCTGAAATAGTCACAGTTGTATAAATCAGTGTCTTCAGCTGTTTTCCTAATTTTATCACAATTCCTAACACAAAATATAGATGTTTGTAAATTCTTCATTCATTTTGTCTATTTTTATGTATGAGGCTTTTTTAATCTGGCAGAGCAGTAAGATAAGGCAGCTTCCCCGGAATTTTTCAATCAAGACTCTGTTACATTTTTATCCCTCAGCAAGAGGCAACAACCAATTTTCAGCAGCTACAATTGGAATTAGGGATGTCTGTTTATTGCTATTATCTTTCCTGGCTCAGATGGGCCATTATCACTGCAGAACACAATGATTAATGACAAGCCAAACATGATGCTTCTGCAGTGACAGCACTCTGGGGACCAGGCACTTCACAGCGTCTTCTTCAGGCCCCACACCTCTGCTGTGCCACAGGCTGGGTGGGAAGGGAGAGGGTAGGTGTCCCTGCCACAGCCAGACAGCCCAGAGGAGAGAGGGGAGAGATGCTGCTGACTCCAGGATGCTTTTCCTCCTTACACAAGGCACCCCAAGACCGTGCCATCTGCCCTCCCACATGACAACCCAGCCACAAAGCTGCACCTTGGCCATTCATCAGCCCCACAGCTGAAGACCAACATCCCACCCTGACACTGTATCCTGCAAAATCCCCCACCACGACTGCTCCTGCAGCATCTGCTGAAGCCACACGAGTTTTTAGTAGCTCTGATTTCCAGCCATTTGATCATGTTACTCCATGGCTGGCTAACTGCAATGTGCTCCCCAGCTAGACACCAATATACCCTGTACAGGTTAGATCCTTTGGAAAACATGCTGCACTGTTGAAGGCAGCACTGCCAGGCAGGCACAAATCTATTTCAGTGCTGAACAGAAGGACAAGAGGTAACCCAACACCCACTGCAGTGAGGGTCACCAGTTCTGTCGTGTCATCCCTTCTATCCCCCACCAGACAGACACAACTGGCTGCAGCACAGTGTGGCCAGGAAACTGGTCTCTTTGGGAAATAGACCCACAGAAGCCCATCTCCAGCTTGCAGATGACTGGAGCATTTCTTGACATTCCCCCCCCCATGCCTAAAATCTCAAATAAAGCATTGTTGAAACCATTAAAACACTCCTGCCAGAGGCAGACACAGTCCCTGCTCAGCGGTGCAGGGTGGCAGTGGTGCTACATCATCCTGAACACAAAGCAGCATAAATGTCTCAGGCACACAGACCGCGGGGAGGTGTCTCAGCCGCGGTGTGAGAGCGTCACAGCATTCCTCTCCCTGCTCCTCCAGTTTTGACCGTGGTCACACAGCTGTGCTGCACCAAACACCGCTCAGCTTTTTTACCTCTAGTAACCATAAAAAACGCACGGTCAGAGAAATAAACTACTGGAGCTGGAAAAGCCATGGTCCTGGATTATTGAATCCCTTTCCAGCGCTTCGAGTCCTGAAACACTCCCCGTGCCATCCAGAAAGGCACCTCGCGTGGGTTTTGTTTTTTTCCCTTTCCCTCCCTTCACTTCTGGCACGCTGCAGGTTCGAAGGACGCTGCTGCCAGAAGGGAAAGGCGCTGGGGAAGGGCTGGGGCCGTTCGGGGAGGAGGCTGCCGGACACAGCCAGACGGTGCCGCAAGCACCGAGGGGGCTCCCACCGTGACCCACCGGCGCCCAAAAGCGCCGCACCGGGGCGGGGGGACATGTCGAGACCGGCACAGCTCCCGGTGCGGGGGGCGGCGGCGGGACGAGAGACCCCGCATCCCCACGGCACCGCCCCACAGCACGGCATCCCCACGACACGGCATCCCCACGGACCCGCATCCCCGCGGACCCGCCCCACGGACCCGTCCCCGCATGGACCCGCCCCACGGCATCGCCCCACGGCCCCGCCCCACGGCCCCGCTAACGGCCCCGCCCCACTGTCCCCATTGGCTGCGGTTTCGCCCCTATGACACGCCCCTCACCCTCCATTGGCTGCCTCCCGTCCCTCGGCCCCGCCCCCCGCGCCCCATTGGCTGCGGCGCTGCGGGTTTCCCGCGCTCTGTGCGGCGTGGCGGGATGGCGGCGGAGCGGGTGCTGGAGCTGGTGCGGGAGCTGCACCGCGCCGCGGGCGGGCACCTCCCGCCCTTCAGGGTGAGCGGGGGCACCGGGGACAGCGGGACCGCGGCGGGGCCGCGCTCACTGACTCGTGTCCCGTGTTGCAGACGGAGGGGCTGCGGCAGGCGCTGGAGGAGATGCGGGCGCTGTACGAGCGGAACCAGGCGGATGTGTGAGTGTGGCGGCTGGCCCCGCCGCGTCCCGCCCCCTTATCCCCCTCCTCCTCCTCCTCCTCCTTCCCCTCCTGCTTCTTCTTCTCGTCCGCCAGGTCCGAAGCGAAGGCAGGACGGACGGACTTGATTTTCCTCATCCGGTTCCGGCACTGCTGCCTGCTCCGAAACCAGCGCTGCGTCCTCGCCTACCTGTGAGTGCGCTGGGCAGACTCCCCTCGGGAGGCACAGGGTCCCCACGGGCAGCGTGTTGGGGCTCTCGGCCTGGGCAGGTGGTCCCTCCGCCAGTTGCAGCTGCGGGGCTGCTTCTCCTTGCGTTCATTGCTGGTGCCACCACAAAGAGAAGCCCCGGCTTCCCTCCGCTCCTGAAAAGTTTTCATTATGGGCAGGCCAAAAATCCCACGTGGGATGGCCCGGGTGTGTTTGCTCTGTGCTGTGACTGGGGCGGCAGCGTTGCCTGGGGATGTTGCCAGCACTCAGCCCAGCAAGGGTGCTGGGGTTGCCCCGTCTCTTCCCCCAGGTACGACCGCTTGCTGCGGATCCGAGCGCTGAGGTGGGAGTACGGCAGCGTCCTGCCAAACGCCATCCAGTTTCACATGTCAGCTGAGGAAGTGAGTCAGCCTTGTTTTAAACTTTTCCCCTCCTTCCACTTATTCCTCCTGATGGGTTATTTATTTAGTAGAGTCAGAATAGGGAAGCCTCTGCCCCCTCCTATAGACATGGTACTTAACGTGCCTTTCTGTAAATACTTATTTGTTTATTCATTGTCTGTGGGTACAACCCCAAATAGACACTGCGTGCACGTTTTAAGGCACTTTTAAGGATCAAGTGATCTTCACTAGATCAGACTCACAGAGAGACAGGCAGAACTAGGTCTGCACGTGCTGCTCTCAAATGCCATCTCTAGACCAATGTACAGAGCTGCTGACATTAGCAGCATGTGTCCTACTCCGATTGCTCTGCCTCAAGGATAGTTCTGCCTTTTAGAAGAGCTTGTATTCACCTTTGGCTCACATGAGCATGCTTGGGGACAGGGTCTGACAGCACAAAAAACTAGATCTGGTTCATCAGGGGCCTGTCTTTCAGCATTAGCTGTTTGGCTCTGACTGAGGGATCACTGTTAATGTCCACAGGTGGAATGGTTCAATCGGTACAAAAAATCTCTGGCTACCTACATGAGGTCAGTAGGAGGAGAGGAGGGGCTGGACCTTACACAGGACATAAAACCTCCTAAAAGCCTGTACATTGAAGTAAGTGAAAGATTTGTAGTTTCTGTCTGTTAACAAACATTTACCCAACCATCTTTTTAGAGAATTTTATCCCCATCACAAGACAGTTCATCAAGCAAAGCCTTTGAGAGCACCAAAGCTTCCACAGGCTTCTGTGTTTCACTTTTTTCTCCTGAGGGTACAAAATATGGTGAAAGATGGCATTTCTAGTGTGCAGGGCACGTGTGGTGGGGTGAATTTTTCAGTGAGAAGTTTTTGCAGCTTTTTGCAGAAACTTAACCAACTCTCAGATCAACTAGAAACCACGGTCCCGTGTTAAGGACTCTTACCTAGGGGTTTTTGTTGGATTTTTTTAAATGGCCCCGTATAGATGAGACTATAAATTGCTTTACACAATTGATATAACAAAGTGAGAGCACATGAGAAAGCAGTCAGTAGCTGAAGTGCTCTGTTCTGATGTTCTCTTAAAAAGAACATGTAGCGACAATAAACCTGCTCATTAAGCAGTTTCACTGTTATAACAGATTGGCATTTTCTGTCATAAGTGTGGGGAGAGGATGTTCTGGGAATGCTACTGCTATGCACAAGACCTTGTCTCTTGTGTTCCTCTTCCTCAAGTCTCTGGAGAGCTGGACTGGGCTCTTGCTCCAGGCAAAGGCAGGAAAAGAATGTCATGTGGAGCCCACAGCCCATGGGATCAGTTCAGTTCTGCATTTCTAGGTCTGCCCTGTACTGAGGTTCCCCCAGGAGGGTAGGAATGTGTCCATGCTCACAGTTCTGGGGCATGTGTTACAAGTCAGCAGTGATGTCTCGTGCTTTATATGGGAGATGGGATGATCTGTGTTTCCACTTTGTAGGTGCGGTGTTTAAGAGACCATGGAGAATTTGAGATCGATGATGGCACTACCATCCTGTTGAAGAAGAACAGCCAGGTACCCGTGACAAGAGCGTGGTCCATTTTCTTCCTTCCCTTTTACTCCCATGTCATCCCCTGCTTATCTCAGCTTTGCAGCATGTCACAGTTCCTGCACACACAGCTCCTTGCACATGCTGAAAGCTGTCTGCATGGCCCAGACTGCAGCTCTGCCTGGTCTGGTACCATGATGCAGTGGATTAATAACACAACAGAGCTGGCGTGTGCAGCAACAAACCCAACAAATTAGGGGAAGTTTTTCTGTGTTTCTGTGCAGCACTTTTTACCCCGCTGGAAATGCGAACAGTTAATCAGACAAGGAGTCCTGGAGCATATTCTGTCCTAAGTGTGCAGGACAGGAGGAACAACTCTTGTTTGGTGGCCTGCCCACAGTGGGGACTGAACTCTGGTGCGTGCAGGACTTCAGACACCTCAGCATTTCTGCAGTGGCACCCTGGCACTCCTGCTAACAGCCTTTCATGCCTTACCTGAAGATCAGCCCTGTCTTATGTTTGTGAGCAAAGGGGGCATACTGGTAATGTAACAATCGGGGAGCTGGTTTTCCAAGCCCCACATCTACAACCAAGGTTTGTGAATGCCATTTGTTTAAAGTAGTTCTTTGTTCATGTGGGAGTAAGACACCAACTGTCTGACCTCTGGAAACCAGAAAAGCTCCCTGGTTGCAAAATAAAGAACTGCTTCAGGCTTCAATCCAGTGGTTTTTAAGAGTTAATGTGTTCATTAAGCACTCTGATCTGGCTCTCTAGCCAAACCCATCTTGACCCTGCAGTGTGATGATTATTTAAGTGTCTCAGAGGAACTGTTCCTCCAAGTGTTAGATAAGGCTGTGCAAGCCTCTTTCCAGGATTAGACATGAAGCCTTGTCTCCCATCAGAGACCTAAAAATGTTGTTTCTTGAGATGCTGTGTGAATGAGCACTGCAGTCTGGGTTTCTTCCAGCATGCTTGGGCTTCCCCAAGCACTGGTCTGGCAAGGCCTAGGGACTGTTTGGAGTGGGGATGGGAAATGGAGCAGAGGGTTTTAAGGATTCCAGTTAGCACAAAACCAGAACTAGGCTGAAGAGCTGCTTTCCCTGTCTGGTTTTCCTCATGGAGGTGCTCACTCTTGAGCAGTAGCTGAGAGGACACTTGTAAAAACATTAGCCCTAAGTAAGACTAGAAGTTTGCTTAGCCCCCATTTCAGTCTGGAGCTGAAAAAGCAAACATTTGGGGAAGAATGCAGGAACAGGATGAATGCCTGGGGTGGTATTGCACTGCTCTGCCACCGTCAGCCAAGGAACCCTCCCTGAGCTAGCCCACACCCTTTGTGGGGCTTCCCTTAGCTCACAGCCAATCCATCCCCTTTTGTTCCTGAACCAACAGCAGCTTGAACTATTTTTAAGCTCTCTTCCTTTGTACTGACTGTCCAGCCTCTGCACTGGTAGCCTGAAGTAGCAAAGCTTGTCTAGGCTCTCATACAGTAGTCTCCATAGCCCCCAAAATCCTAGCAGTCCTTTCACAGCTAGTGGCAACCACAGCCCCTTTGTAAATATCCTCTGGATAAAGCAAGGCAGGGGCACCTGGGCAATCATGCACCTTCCATATGGAGGGCAACACCCTGGTCAGATCAGTAAATTTGGTGTTTGCTGATGTGAATACTTAGCCTTTTAGACAACTTACTTCGGCAATAGCAGTACTCACTGCCAGTGTGTAAAAGCCACCAAGGGAGGGAAGAGCACACAGTTCACTTACCTACTCTGAGGTGTGGTGCTGAGTAGGGGTGATCAACCCTGCCCTGAGCCTTGGAGGCTCAAACTGAAAGAAGGCTCTTCCCTCAGCCTCTCTGTCCTGCTCGCTGCAGAGGCAACAATCTGGTTGGTATGGATAGCAGGCTCAGGCTTTAGGAGGGCCAGAGTCTCCTACAGCCCAAGAGGAGCTGTAGGGAATAAAAGTTCAGCAACAGCTGGGGGAGGTTACTGAAATACAGAGCAGACCAGAGATGGCTGGAGATGCTGTAATACTACATTTTAATGCTCAGCACAGCTTTCCTGCTTGGAGTGACTCAGGCACAGGAACCTGCAAGCCTGTCTGCCCTGGCTTTCCAGCCTTAACAGTGGCCCCAACATCAACCCTCCACAGAGAGGGAGCATCTGCATCACCACCAAACACTGCTGGAGTTCAAGGAAATCCTGTGGGATGACTGTCTCGAGACAGATTTGACTTGTAACAGCACACTCTGCCACTAAGAAAGGCACCAAAGCCAATGCTTTCAGTTGAAAAATTCAGCTATCCACAGGATGAACTTCCTGAAAGGTCTGGGTTCTCCATTAGCTACACAGGAACATCCTGGCAAGACCAGAGAGGACAAGGCTGATTTCTCAACCCAGCCATACCTTCGCTTCTGCACCTGACCAACCTGGGCCAGGACCAGGGGCAGGACTGCCACTGCAGGTGTCCCATCACCCACTCAGAGACGCTGGTGTGATTTTTCCAATAAGCTGCTTCAGAGCTGAGGCTTGCTCCTCCAACAGCTGGTTCTTCTCCTCCGTGCTCTTCTGCTTCAGCTCAGCAGCCTGCAGGGCCATTGCAAACCGCCTGTTCTCCCCACGGAGGTCTTCAATCAGCAGTTTGTTCCTGGAGAGTTGGGCCTACAGCAGGGACAGGGGGCTTCAGGTTCAGCATCCCATGCAGGGGCACTGGACAGGCAGGTATACACAGCACTAACCCCTCCTGCACTCACCTGGGCATCTCTGAGCTGAGCTGCCCTCTCTGCCAGCACAGCTTCAGCACTCCTCAGGCTGTGTTCCAGCCCCTCTGCCTGCTCCACAGCTGCCTGCAGCAGATGCTCATGTTCCTCCTGCAGTGGGCAAGAAAGGCTGTCATTGGGTTGTCCCAGCACTCACCTGGCCTCTACTCACCTGGACCATACAGTTCCCCAGAGCCCTGTTCATAGACCTTCACACTCCTCGAAGGAGAGCAGGGAGGGGGGATCAGCTGAGGTGCAGAATGCAAAGAGCAATGGAACAGGTGTCTAGAGCAGTACATCCCTAGATCTGCACCCAACCAGTTTTAAGACAAAGCACAGATTTTATAGCAAAGTTTTCTATAAAAGCAAGTCAAAGGCCTCCCCTCTCCCAGACATATCCAGAAAAGCCCAGGGAGACATAGCTTCCTTGGATGCATTTTTTGTGTCTGCTCATTATAATTCCCTAGGTTATAATTTGTTTTATCTTTGCCCAGTTTGTCACAAGACAAACTCAAAACCCCAACACCTCATTGCCCAGTGCCCTAGAGATAAAACCACCCCACTCTGTGCAGGCTACGACTCCACAAAGGGTTCAAACTCTTTTTTCCAGCCTGAGCTAATGGACTCTCCCTGGATAACTCCTGCTCCTCTAGGCACAAGGTAGATACCTGGTCTGGGGTACACAGATTAGAGTGGGGAGGGCTCCTGTTTGAGTGCAGGGCAGTGACTGGGTTCATGAGGAATTAAAGTTGCAGCTGAATTTGAAGGTAAATGCATTTTCCATGTGAGTCCTTTATAGATAACATCTTCTACCCAAACTGTGGTGGCTTCAGCCACAGCTCCCTTCCAGGCTGCCAGGACAGCAGCGTTCCCTTCGCAGTACCCTTGACTGAGCTCCCACAATTACCTGCTTACCTGGGTCCTGACCAGCTGCCTACATGTTTGCTTGGCCTGCTGGTGGAGGCTTTCCTGGAGCTGCCGAGTCTTGCACTGTTCCTCTCTCAAGGTGGTTTGCAGCTGCTCAAACTGCTTCTTTGGCACCATGTTGTTTATCTGGGCCTTGGCCTGCTGCACCTGCAGAGCGTGCTGTGTCTGGGCCAGGCTCAGGTTTGCTTTGGCTTCTAAAAGCTGTAACACAGACAGGTCAATAGCTGGTTACAGCTTTAAGCCAACAATGGGACAGGCCCAGGGTGTGCTGTGGCTGAGAGGAGACGTTAGGTAGCATGCTCAGCCCTCACACCAGCATGGCCACAGCAGAGCTGAAGGACCATGGGAGTGGTGCTTACTGGGCAGCCTGCAAAGCAAGGGACTGAGAGCATGGAGAGCTGCAGGATAAAGAGGATCTCTTTGCTGAGAGATGCTCCCCTTGCTGTGTAGTGAGGAGCAGGAGTTGCTGGAGGGCTCCTCTGGAAGAAAATCCCAGCACCAAGGGCCTCAGTGGCAAGAGACAGAGGGGGCTGCTCACCTGGGTTCTTAGATACATCCCAGGCAAGCTGGGATGTACTACATGTCCTGTACTACATGTCCTCTGCTTCCTGCCACCAAAGGACAAACTTGGTACTGGGAAGCAGGTCTGTTACAACTTTGCATGAGAGCTACCTAGGGGTGGCTGGCATGGGTAGGCTGTACTTTGCAGTTAGTCCCTGAGCCTGTTCAGAGCGTAGAATGCAGGAGAGGGGTAGTAACACACCTGAAGGTTTCTCACACTGGCTTTCCTCTCATTCCTCCTGGTGATCCTAGTTCCTCTGTTCTGATCACCTTGTTTTCCTTCCCTCAGACAAGGCCTGTCTGGCTGCTGTCATCCCTGCCCAACCCCTACCCAATCCTGCCAACTCCCCTAGTTCCTCTGTCAGCTGAGTCATGGGGAACCACATCCCCTGGCCCTGCTGAGTGAGCCACCTCCACTCAGCCTCCATCTCTTCTGCCCAGCCAGCCCGCACAAGACAAGGAGAAGGGACATCACAGGTGGCAAGGACCTGTCTCCAGCTGCACCTGAACTGGCTTCAGACATACCTGAGCAGAAGGGAGAGTCCTTTGTCCCCTACAAAGAGGAAGAAGACAAGTTTTTTCTGACTGGAAAAAGTGTCCAACACAGCCCCAAGCAGGGGAGGCAGGCTGCCACCAAGTGAGGGATACCCACCTTCTCCTGAGAGGCCTTGAGCTGTTGTTGGAGCAGCTCCATCTCCATCCAACATGCTGCATGTTTCTGGTCATGCTCCAGCTCTGCAGCCACCTCTGCTCCTCGTAGCCACTCAGCCCCTGCAAGCCTCTGGCTCTGCAGTTGGGCAGTGCCAGGGCCAGCACCGTGACCAGCCTTCTCCCCATTGAGTTCACAGCCCAGCTGATGCATCTTGACGTTGGGGTGGGAGACCTCCTCCTTGCTCTTCTCCCTCTAGAAAAGGTTGAGAAAAAAAAACCAAATGCACAGGTTGGCATGGGAATAGAGGCAAGAGACTTAACCTGTCCCACACTGCCCCCAGTGGGTTCCCACGCAGGAACAGTGCTGATGGCTCCAGAGCCTTGTGGGCACTCTGGACAAATGGTCTCACGTCCCAGCGTGACCAATGGCCAGTGGCACAGCATTCCTAGGTAAGGAAACCCACACAAGTGACAGCCCTAAGTCACTGAGGGGGAAGGGGGACATATGACAGTATAGGTGTGTAACAGAAATATTAAGATTGGTAAGAATATGGAAATGTGTCCATATGCATATGTGAAAGTACAGACAAAAAAGCAGAACAGGGGCCACAAGAGCAGCCTGCACTGACATTAAAGGGCACCATCCCCCAGGTGTTACTCTTAGGACACCTCCTCCAGCAGTAATGCTGCTCAAGGTGCAGTTTCTGAACAATGCTCTGACCAGACCACAGCAGAGACAATGTCAGCAAGCCTACATCTAACAGTAGGGTGGCAAGATCCCATTCCTCTGCTATCCTCCCAAGAAAATAAGCAACTTCAAAGGAGGAGAGGCAGGCAATGGGCAGCAGGTTATTGGAAGCTGAAGCCAGCAAGGGCCAGCAAAGGCCACCCTACTGCAGCTGACAGCCTTGAAAGGTATAAAAGATGTGCAAAAAAACAGCTTCTGGTTCCAAGTCATGAGGCATCCCAGGAACAGAGTGGGGAACTTAAAAGCCTGCCACCCTCATTTGTGTTGCACACAAGAAATCCTGAACAGGCCTTGTGTGCACACATGTCCAAAGGCCTGTGAGCTTGTGGGTTTGAGACTGGGAGTGTGCAAAATCTATGGGAGAAAGACTGCAAGTAGGTAAAGCCAACCTCATTAGAGACTTTGTAGTAACACTTTCCCTTCTGTAAGACCTTCACTGGCATTTGTCACACAGATTTTTCCTACTTGACAAGTTCTAAAATGAAGCTGCTTCTTCAAAGCAGGACTGGGTTTGAATGTTTGAAATAAACATTTTTATTCTCCTCTATGAGCACGTGCAGCTTTTGTCCTCCCAAATCCTTCAGCCAAGAGCCTGTCTGTTACTGGCCTCTTACCAATGCTGTTAACTCTGCTATTTCAGCCAGCTCCTCCGTCCTCTCTCTGCCCAACTTGCCCACAGGTTTCCTGTTGGGAAGAAGGATATGATCAGCTTCAGGCCAGAGAGCAGCAAACCACAGCTCCCCAGAAGAGGGCCCTGTTTTGGGTAGTCCTACATCTGGTTTTGGCCTGCAAAAGGAAGCAAAGCCAAGCCAAAACAGATATGGTCCTGAATTGATTCAGGAGGGAGCCAGGTGTCTCTGCCCCAACAGGTGTCAGCCCAGCCCAGAGCAGATAGCTGGGGACATCTAAAGTTCTGCAACACCATCAGAGGCCTAAAAATTAAGGGATGGAGAACAGTGGAAGAGACAGATTAGCAGACTCTCGGGATCATCCACACTAGAGCCCTGTCTCTCCTCAGATTTATGGCTCAGTGTGTGACCTCAGTACCTATCTCAAGTTTCCTAAGGCAGCAACAGGCCACTGGCCAAAAAGTTTGTGTAGCAAAGAAGCCCATCCCTTTTTCTCATGCACACCCACCTCCACAGCCTTCCCCAAACCTGACTCTGGCTCCTGTGTTCTGTCTAAGCCCATCTCAGCACTGGCTGCTTTTGTGTGGAGCAAAGGGTGTCTTAGTGGCTTGCTCAGAAATAAGAAAACAGAAGGCACATTGAGCCATCTGAAATATGGGGAATGCACCTGAGTGGCTGTTCCTTTTATCCTCCCATTTGCCAGCCTCCTGTAGCTGGCTGTTCTCTTACTCATAGTGTTCACTGCCCTTCTTTGCTAGCCTCAGCTCCTGCTGGAGTCTCCCAAGTTGACTCTCCAGCCAGCTGTTCTCCAGCAGCCAGAACAGGTCTCTCTTGCAAGGACAGAGAGCAGAGTGAGAAAACCATGCAAAAGCCCTGTATACTCTTGGCATTCTATGCTGGCTCCCTGGTCTATTCCCATTTAGTTTCCAAGAACAGCAAAAAATAAAAAAATCTGAGAAACAACCATCCAATAACTCAGGCAAAACACATGGGGACAATCAAGAGACAATGGTGAAGAAGCAATAGGTCTTCAAGGGAAGGGAAATAAAGGGGAATAAGGACAAAGAGCATCAGACTCTGAATTTGTGCAGCTTCCAGCTGGCAAAAATTATTCTGCAGCTCTGCCAAGGAGGGGAAACAAAGTGATTTGGCTACTCAAGACACACCAAAACTTCATTACAGGATAACCAGGTAATGAGCCCAACCCCTCAGCTGCAATAAAGCCACATCTGAAGAAGTCAGCTTGCTTGTGAGGCCTCTGTGATTTTACAGTGCTGGACACAACAGTGATAACCTCAAATCCAAGGTGGCCTCTCTGCCTCATTATCCTTCCACTTCTATTGGTACTCCTAGTCTCCCACAGAGCCATGGATACTGGCACTTGTGGGAAGGAAGCTCAGTCCTCTGTTAAACAGACAGTCCTATCCAAATAGCTACTGCTAAATCCCAGGTCCATGCAGGACCCAAATTCCTCCAGGGAGAGAGCAGGACAGTGGACCATCCATCCTGGCAAGGAGAACAGCACTGCAGTCTGTGGCACTGTATGTGGGATGCAGAGGAGCTGTGTGAGGAAGTTCTTCCTCTCTTCTTGAAGCAAGAGGGCCTAGTGCATGGGCTGTGTAGCCTTTGCTCAGCCTGCTTGTCAGGGCACCACTCACAGCAGCTGCTTGCCGATTTTTACACCAGAATGCACATGTTGTGCTTCCTGTGGCATCTCCAACACCCATGTACAAGCCAGAGGAGTGTGCAGTCAGCCACAGCCACATGAGCACATCCCACCTGCATGACCACACTCCCATAGTTAGTAAAAGATGTAACACAGCTTTTGTTTCATAGTCTACTTCATGTTACTACTGGAATAGTAAAAAGACAAAACACAGCTACTGTTAGGAGCTGCACCATCCTGTTGTTAAGCAGGCTTGTCTTTCACAAGGCATCTGCTTTTCTTTTGCAGCAACAGCAAACTGCCTTTACACTAAAACCTGACACCCTCTTAAGCTCTTTCATTTTCCAACCAGCATACCACACCTTTGAGCTGCATCAGCTCCAGTTTCAGCCTGCTCCTTACCTAACCAGCTCCATTTTAACAGCCTGAATGTCATGTTTCCTCCTATGCTGCTACAGCATCCTGTCTCCCAGAGCCTTTTTTCTCCTCTTCTTGCCCTTCAGATCAAGTCTGTCTGCATCCTGAGATGCTGCTCTGTCTGCTGTGAGAAAGCAGACCATTTAACTTTGCTCTGCCTCCTTCCGAAGCACAATCTCTTGTCTATCAAGGTTCCATTTCTTCCTGACAAATGCTTTCTGCTTTGGCTCCAGCTTCTAGATTGAGCAGGCCATTTGCTGCAACATCTGTACTGGTTCATCCATCATGCAATTTTTCACTCCTTCTCTGCTTCTTCACTGTTGAAGTTGCAACAGAAGATTTTGGTCTATCTGCTCATCTGAGTTTTGGGGACCTGCTCCTTTCCCCCCACAGGACAGCTCTCCAGATACCCTGCCCCTTGCAACACCAGAGCCTTCTGCTCCATGGACTTTGCATTACTCCCATTTCATCCTAGTGCCTTTTCATCTTTTTCTACTCAAGCATCTCACACATCTCAGCTTGTTCCTTATTAATCTTCTCACACAACTTTAGCTGCCTCTGCTTCCACAGAGACTATGTCTTTTTCCATACGCTTCTACTGCTCTTGAAGGTCTCACCTTGGGGCCTTTTTCGTTGGGAAATCATCTCTTCTCACACCCATGGTGCTGCAATAAAGCCACTCCATGACAACTCTTGGTTATGCTCAACCTCTGCATCTTCTCTAAAGATAAAAAGTATTTTGTTGGCCTGGGCTTGACAAGCTTGAAAACCTCAGCCAGCCCCAGAATGTACATTTGCTGGAGATGTAATAAAAAGTTTTCTTTATGTTGCAAAGTCAAGGCAAGTAGTTAAGCTTTATAGAAATTTCCCACACTGTTCTGCACTTCTCAAAGACTCACGTCCATCACAACTTTTCCCGTAACTCAGAAAGCTCCCCACTATAGTCAGTCTATTCACCAGAGATGGTGGTAACACAGCTTAAAAGCCTTGTATTCCTGTTATTTGTGTTTGTTTCCCTTGTGTATCACAGACTGCAGCCAAGTAATCTCCTTTCTCTCCCATCTACTTCTTATCTCAACCCTAAAAGAGGGACAATGATCTAGCAAAATCCTCTGCTTGCATTATTGCCTCCTGAAGGGAGGCACAGCAGGGAAGAGACAGAAGGGAAGCCTGGGGACAGTGGTGGGGTGTGCTGGAAAGCAGGAAGGAGCAGGCATGGACAGGCAGTTTCCTGCCAATTTCTCTCCAGTCTCCTCTGCAAGGCCATTTTGGCCCCTGGGGATGTTGCAGAACGGGAACCACAAGCATAGGAAAGGAAGATAAACAGTCTTTCACTCTTTCACAAGCCAGTCTATTTTGGCTATATAAAGAAATTTAAGACATTTTTTGCTGCTTTTAAGATAGCAAGCTGTGATGATCTAGCAAGTAGTGGCAGGTTTACTGAAGGACCAAGAAAGAGAGAGATAATAAGAAAACACTAATGAAAGCTCTCGTATCTCAGTATTTTGAGATACAGTCTTTGCTGGGCACTGCCTCTGACACAAGTTTGTAGAACGTGCAGGGAAACTTGAAGTCTTGAAATAAAAGCACTCATGCAAGGGAAGTTTAGATGTCTCGCTTTGAACAGCTGCAGCCCTGCAATGCTGTCCAGATTTTCTTCCAAATCAAAGCAGCTCTCCAGCCTTGTGAGAAATCAACCCAACCTACTCTGGTATAAGCAGGGGATGCACCCCCAAGCACCTGCTTAGCCCCAGAAAAAGAACAGTACCAGACCTCAGGCTCAGTCTGTCCCTGCGCTGCTGCATCCTCAGCAATTCTCCCTCCTGGTTCAGCTGCTGCCCTGGATGGCAAATGTCTTCAGTGTGGTGCTGTCCCACCCTGGCCTGCTCCACCTCAAACCTCTCCTCCAGCTCCAGACTCCACATACATTTTTGCTCTTTCAGGCTATTAATTACAGCCCAGTACTTTGCAACTGTTTCTTCCAGGTCTCTCTTCTGGTCTTCCATCTTGCGCATCTCAGCCTTGAAGCTTTCCTCACTGTCCTTCCTCTCTCTCTCAAAGTTTTTCTGCATTAACTCTAGTTCTTCCTCGTAATAGTTTATCTGTTGGAAGGAGATAGGATTTGGATATTAGCACCATCTCCTGAGAGCTCCCCTCTCCTCCATTAGCTCAAAGTCAGATTGATCTACTGGTTGCTCTCAACAGGGGACACTCTTCAGGCAGTTCTGATCCCTGCCCTAAGCTGAACTTAAGGCAACGATCAGTCTCACGCAGCAGCTTCCAACAAGGAGGCACCAGTGAGTCCCATTTCTTACCAGCAAGCACCACAGTTCTCCCCTTTCTCCTTGTTTGCAAGGAACACCAGAGAGGAGATGGGAGATGCCAGGGCATCACCTACCACTGCTCCTCACATCCTTCCTCCACTGCAGAGTGATCCCTTGTCAACATGTGGTGGTGAGTAGCTGCTGCTCCCCACAGCTCCCCTGTAAACACCAGAAACTCCAGGATTTGATGCACACAAAAGCAGGACTGTGAACCAGGCTGAAGATCTGTAAGCAGATTTGTGCTCCTTGAACTGGCAGTTTCGAATTTACTCTCGCAATGCTGCAACAGGAGCCCAGCAAGCATCACTGACCCCTCAGTTCACCAGCAAAATGAGGAGTAAATGTGGAAACTGAGGCCTCTCACATGAGCACTCATGGCTATCTAAAGAGGGCTGGGCTCTCACTGTCACCTTAGGGCAAGCAGGTTAAAGTGTGCCACAAGCCCAGGGCGAGAGGGTTCTGATAAGCCCCATGCCCTCAGGAGACACCTGACTGCGTCTCCTCTTGGTCCTGTTGCTGGTTTTACTGTGACAGCAACACTGAGTAATCTCTGGTTCCCCATAAGACCCACACAAACATTTTGCAAGCTGACAGTGATTTACACAAAGCATTTGCTACCCAGTGAGAGCTCAAAATCCTCCTACCAGCTAAGGTGGGCTGGAGAAGCACATGGAATAACCCCAGCCAAGTGATGAGGTACCATCCTGCTCTGCAGCCTGAACACTCTCTCCAGCAACACTCCTGGAGCAGATGCCTCATCAGTCATGCTGTAGCAGTTGCGTTTACCAAGAAGTCAGGACATCTCTCCCCACCCTGCTCACCTTGGTTTCCAGCTGCACCTTCAGGTCCTGCAGCTGCTCTTGGAGCTGCTCCACTGCGAGTGACATTTCTGTATGTGCAGAAGTAGGAGTGAGAGGGCCTGGAGAGGGGCATGCTGCCAGAGAGGAGCCCTGTAAGGGCAGGCCTACAAGACAGGGCTGATCACAATGGCTGCAGCTTTATCCAGTCAAGTCCATACAACCCCAAAAGATGGAGATTCCCTATCTATCTGGCAACAAGTTCCAGGGCTGCATCACCCTTTTAGGCCAGAAGTTTTATCTAATGCTCACCTTAAATCTCCCAACCCACCGTTTGGTAGGCTACTTCCTCTTTATTATACTGAGTTTCCTCAACATGCTCAACAGTGAAAATCTGTCTGTTCACTCCTACCTGCCTAGTCACCAGCTCTTGAGCTGGAAAAGCCTCCTTTCCTTCATCTCCCTCCTGCCACCACCCATCTTCCCCTTCTTCCCTCCCAAGGCTGCCCAGTACCAAAACTGGAAGCAGTAGTTCAGGCACAACAAGCCACCCCAGATTCCCACGTAAACTTCAATAGGGAGGGAACTTTGCTCTTGCTGAGAAGATGGAGAGGCACTGAGTCCTCGGGCCCATTACCTCTTGCTGGCAGCCCTGTCTCAGCCCTCTTCTCCTGGAGTTGGAGGTGAAGCCTTTGCAGCTCCCTTCGCAGCACCCCATTCTGGTCATACAGCGCCTGAAAAGACCAAAGACTGGTCATGATGTGGCTACAAACCCCCCCCAGGGTGTGGGAGCTGTCACGTGTACTCAGAGTCTCCTGCAGCACGAAGAGCAGAGGCCTCCCCTGGCCCCAGCACAGGGGGATTTTATTTCCCTCCCAAACAAACGCAGACATGAGAAAATTTGGAGGAGCCAGAGAAGAAATCGAAGCCCAAGTTGCCATGACCACCATCATTAGACACTGTAAACCACAAAGCAACTGACCCTGCATGCAAAAGCACACAATAGCAGGAGTTTTGGCAGACACTGCAGAGCCTGGGCCTCCTGAGACCCTCCTGACCTAAACCATTGCTAGTGTCTAACACACAAGAAGCACCATGGTCTCAGCACAAGCCCAGAGGTTTGTGTTTACATCCTCAAGACACTCCTGTGGGCATCCTGGCTAGCCAACAAGCACTACTGCATGCACATAAGGCAACCGGCAGCATTTACAGTGAAGCAAGTCCCACAGGGCTCTGGGAGGGAACATTTCCAGGTTGTAGGAGGAATAAAGCGAGGCCAGAAGGTTCTGATCCCATGGGATGCACAGCGTGAGGCAAGTCCTGCTGGTCTCCTGGTGCCAGACCTGAGGCCAGCACAGGAGTTTATCCCAACTCAGTGCCAATATCAGCCTGCAGCAAGGAGTCCCACAGCTGAACAGTGCAATGAGCCACTTCCACGTGGGTGTCTGGAGCTGGGCAACTGCTCACTTCACTTTACACCCTCCACCCCATACTGCAAACAACAGCATACAAGGCACCCTGAGTTCCCCTGGACTGTCCACTCTGAGCAGACATCAAATTACATCCCATATGCTGCCACCCAGAAAACTGATGTGCTGCAAGGGCCCATGAACTGGGATACTTCCAACTAATAAATTTTACTGAGCAGATGTAGACAAATGCAACCCATTTGTTTCATCTCCATTCTAAATAGGAAGGGCAGGGGGGCTGACAGGATTCAACAAGAGTAAAGGATAAACCCGAGTGGGTTCCTTCACAGGAGCAGATGAAGCCTGAAGGTCAAACCTTTCCATCCATCAGCATTCCCATGGAAAACTCTGGGGCTGCTCAACAGGAGGAAAAATTGCAGCACCGAGCATATTCAGTCCTCTGGTGCCACCTGGAGCAATGCTGCACTCCAGCATGTTTGCCTTCAAACACAGATTCAAGAGGGGCTGTCTGATGTGTCCATGGAACGGCTTTGCTGCAAGTGCACATTCCAGACCTTGCTGGGGGGATGTGGTCAGTCACTGCCCCTACTCATTGGTGTTCCCCAGCCACACACAGCACTTGGGAATAAATGGGCAATGTAACAAGCACAGGATTTGGGAGCCAAAGCACAGAGCACCCAGCAAATCACAACATGCAAGATACACAAGTCACTTAAAAATGAGAGAAGGGAAACAGATTGTGCTCATGTCCCAGAGAGCCCAAAGCTCTGGACAGGAGCACATCACCCTGCAGGAAGTACAACACCCACAGCATCAATTCTTGGACCACGCACACACACCAGATACCTGGACTGGCTCACCTTGACTCTCTAGCATAGTCCAGCAGCAACAAGTTTTGCGGGTTTTTTTTAAGTGGAGGCAAGGAAAAGGAAAGGAAAAACAAGTAGATAGAATTCAGCTGTTAACATGCTTTCCAAATAAGGAGAACTCCCTTCTTCTTACACTCAAGAAGAAATGCAACAGAACCCGGGTGATCTGTCCTTATCCAGAGAGGTACAAAATAGTCCATGGCTACTGAGTGGCAGGCAGGAAAGAATTTACCATCCACCCCTACTCTCCCTGCAAAAATCCCAGCAAGGGAAACAACCCACGTGGAGGGCTGCAGGAGGGAGGAGAAAGGCTGCTTTACTGAGGGTACAACTGCCTCCAACCTCCTACCAAAGAACTCTGAGTAAGGCAAGAGGGATTCCCCTCTGCACGATGATCAGGACTGCTTCCTTCCACTCCCCCAGGCCAAAGTGGCCAACAGATGTGCTGAGGAGAGCAGTAATTTCCCAACAACTGCTGGAGAGCTCCCCACACGTACCTGGCACTGTCGCTCGTACTCCAGGACAATGTCAGCAAAGCGCTCGCTCTGGTTCAGGAACTCTGGGCTGTGGAGCTCCACCTGGCCCAGCTGCACAACCACAGGGAAACACTTGTTGTCAAGAAAATTATCACCTCTCCAAATGGAGAGCCAAAAGCTCTACTAAATCACTGGAGGCGTGATGCTGCACCCATGCACTCAACAGAAACGTTCCTATTGACACCTGTGGGATGGGGCAGAGGCAGAATGTGGAGGAAAAACATTTTCCTTCACATGTGAGAGACAACAACTACAGGCAGGCAAGCTTTCCTGGCTCACAAGATCACAGACTCACTTCTTTCCCCAGAGCAATTTTACCAGGTGTGTTGTAGGAGTGGAAGATACCAAAACTAATCCCCTACTTCAATACTTATGAAAAAGAAAACTTTTTTTTCTGGAACCTAAACTAGACTTTGAAGTTTTCACTTGAAGTGTACAGACCTTGCAAAATTTTTTACAACTGAAAACTTCCCTCACCTTTTTTTTTCAAGCTTCAAAAGCCCTTATTTAAAAGCCAACATTTTTTTCCTTTCAGGTTGTCATCAATGTGCAGGAGAGCTCACAGAGGGGCAGACCATAACAACTGAGCCAAAATATGCATGACCAATTTTTTGACGAGGTCCTGAAAAGTTCCTATATAACTGCAACACAGAAAGGTTACCTTGTCCTCCACCATGTGGTTGAGTTCTTTCTGCAGCTCCAACACCAGTTCCTCAGAGGCTGACAGTTTCTCAGTCATCTCTGTGACCTTGTTTTGCAGCTGTGTGTTCTCCTGCAGACAAGACAGAGAAGATTTCCTTATGTAGTGGGTCATGACATGGCAGGAGGGGTTCATCAGACACAGGCCTTCAGCAGGAAGCTGTAAAACAACTGCCAGCATGCCAAACACAGCACAGCTCCCAGGAGACCCTGCTTTGGACATCTGGTTCCAGCCAGGACAGGGTTCATTTTCTGCAATTGCCGGGATGGGACATGGCTAAGGCCCAGATGTTACTCTACCCCACCTCATGCCACTGCCACAGGCAGGGGGAAGGGACTCTCTCTTCCATGGAGAAGGGCTTTCCTCCAGAAAACATGGCTGCAGATTGGGCTGGGCTCTTTGGAGAGCATTTTGCATGTAAATCACCCTCTCTTTTGTACACTTCTGTTATTAGTATTGTTGCTGTTACCGTTTGTTTCTTATCTCATTGCTGTTTCCAGTACATTGTTCTTATCTCAGCCCATGATCTTTGTCTGGTTTGCCTCCAATTCTCCTCTCCAGCCACCGTGGGGAAGGAAGAGTGGGGAAAGGGGGTGAGTGAGCAGCAGTGTGGTTTGGAGAATCTCTTGGGAGAACCAAATTGGGCAGTTCCATTCCTAACCTACAACAGGATGGCACACTGCTGATACCACATGTGCTGGGGTTAGGCTCATCTCTCCAAAGGACAAGCATAGGAGAGAGTTTTGCTGAATAAGAGCTAGGTAACCCCACAGGCTCCTCTCAACGTCTGCTTCACAGAATAATGGTTTCCCTCACAGACAACAAAGGCAGCAAGTCCTGTACTATCTCCAACTGTACTTCTACACTGAACAAAACTGAGACAATCCTAGGCATGCAAACACCATCATCTCTGCTTTTGGCATGATCCCTGGCACAGTTTTAGCTTTGCCCATTGAGTATTCAAGTGTTATCAAGGGCCAAACCACTCGTAACAAACAACACAAGTGTTTAATAATGTCGTGGCAAGGGAACAAGCTCTGTATTTAATACAATATTATGGATGTGGCTGGTGATTCTTCTGCATAAAATTCCTGTCCTTCCCAGCAAGAGCAACAAGAACCACCCATATTTGTCACTACCCCTGCTTCATCTCCCCTGAAGAAGTGAAGATGTTTCACCCAGTTTTATTTACCTTCATCATGTGGTTCAGTCTCCCTTGCAAGCTGGCTTCTTTGCCCTCAAGGAGCTGTGTATCAGCCTCCAGCTTTGCCTGGTGACTGGCTGCTTGTTGCAAAAGCAGCTCTTTTGCCTCTATTTCTGCCTGAAAATCCCTAGGGGAAGAAAGCAACATGGCTGGGGCACATGTTCTTAGATTGCTACAACGTACAAACACCCTCTCTCACCATGCACAAAGCAGGAGATGAGAGCCTCCTGGCTGGAAGGATGATAAGACCGTAGTGGTGGAAAAGGGGAGGGTCTTCAGGGACTTTTTGGGCACTGACACATTGGCAAAACAAGCGAGAGATTCAAAAGGGAAACTGGGATGGGAGAGAAAGGCTGTAAGCACATTTTCCTGACCCCAACAAAAAGACCTCTCCTACTTGAGCTTGCTCTGGGTGTGCTTGAGAGCGACGTACTGCTCATCCAACTCCCTGCCAAGGTGCAGGCAGCGTCTCTCTGCTTTCTCCAACTCGAGCCTTGCCTTGTCCCTCTCCCTGGCGATCTGCCTCACCTGGATCCTGCAGACAGGGTGAGCAGTGCATTAGGAGACACCTCACACAACCCAGAGAACAGTCCTCCTCCCAGGGAGCTGCACCCTCACCATAGGCACTGCAGTTTGTATCCATAGGAGGTGACAGCTGCATGCTGAAGCCCACTCCGAGGGACCATGACTGTGTTGTCCAAAGCTGCAGGCAGCTCTGCCAGGCTCACCTGCTCCTCCGTGTTGCTACTCCGCCTCTGCAAGGACAGCACAGACTGAAATCACTTTCTCCTTCTTCTAACAGTTCCAACAGGACCTCTGTTGTCACACCATCTGACCACCCTCCAGCCTTTCAAAGATATCCTCCCATCTCACAGATAAGCCCATTTCATATGCACCCCAGATTTTCCCCAGCCCTTCCCCAAACCCTGCCACCCCATCACGAACCTGGCTGCAAGCACTTCTTCCACCCCAGAGGGTTGCTTGACCAAAGGCCTTTCTGCTCACTTCACCCACCACCACCAATCAAGGCAGCACCAGAGACCTTGAGGATCAAATTTTTAGTTCTTCCTGGGTGGCAATGACAAGTTGGGGCTTGGCAAATCTGGTGCCTTTGCTGATGCTGGAGAAGTGATGTGGGCCCACACAGCTTGGCCAGGACACACAGATTCCCTGCACATTCCCCTCCGACGCTGAGGAAAAAACAGCGAAGATAAGTCAGTGGGGCAAAATTGACAGAGAAAAACTGGCAGCTTTCAATGATGAAAAGAAACTTCAGAGATCAAAACAATGCTGAAGAACATCTTAGGAACAATCCTAAGCTGCCAGGAGGGAGATGTCCTGAGCTGCCCCTAAGGCAGCTACAAGGAGCAGGTTTGTAGGCACAGACCATTCATTTTGGTGAACGTTCAGTATCCACAGAAAGACCCACGTTGAAAGGCACACAGCTTACAGTGAAAACTGTCAGATGGGGATGGCCAGCCAAGATTTTGGTTGACCCAGAGGCTAAAATTACACTGAGGTCAGCTTCAAAGGTGAGAGTCAGCCAAGCTGAACTGAAAAGCAGAAACTAGAAAGCAGATACAGAACTGGTGACATCCCCAAAAGCACCAATTTTGTACTGGGTTTGAAAGAAGCTTATCTTCTGAGAATTTTTACCTCAAAATCTTAAGCCAAAAGGACCTGAAAAAAATTCTTTCCTTTTTATTTTTTTGGAGCTGTTTTGATCCAGATGCTGGGTGGAGCTGTCCTGGCTGTCAGGGTAGTCAGAGATTCATTTCCACCTTAGTGCATTTAAAGCAGAGTTACTTCAAAAGCACTTGCAAATGCCTTGCCACTCCTTGGAACTGAAAGCACTAAGGAGAAAGGAGTGTTTTACATCAAACAAAGAAAATGTGGATGAAGCTTGTTCCATGCACTAAAAACAGGACAATCTGTGCCACATGTGAGCTGCAGTGACATCAGCACTTCTGAGGTATTAGAATTGGGGTGATTTTTCCCCTCTGCTGGAATTGCATCCTTCTCCCTCCCATAAAAAGATGAGGCTCAATAGCCCTCTGTTGTTTGGTATTACCATCCTACACCACCTAAGCAGGATTTGCTCCTACTCAGGCAGCTCCCAAGGGAGCCTTTCAGTCACTATGCAGTGGCTGAAGTCCAGACCACACCTAAAGACTGACAAGTGGAAAACTCTCCCCAGGTCACCACTCTCAGATGCCCAACTCACATCTATGAAATCACCCCTTGTGAAAAGAAACATCTTGGCCTGAATTGTTCTCAGTAAAACCCATTCTTTACCCTCCTTTTTTTTTTCCCTCTCTTTGTGGGGAACTGGACAGAGAAACTTTTCTATGTGTGATGTCTGGATTTCTTGCAGGATGTTGTAAAACATCAAACACAAATGAACTGTCCTGTGTAGAAATGTAGCAATGACTTATTGTTCCTTATCCAAAGTTAATGGAATTCAGCTCATGGAGCTGCTGCTGAAGGTCATCAACCAGGATCCTTTTTACAAACTCACCCCATGGAGTGCTGAGTCTTGGCTACTTAAGAGATACTGACATACAGTGGAAAATGCGGTTGTGTGGCTGAACAAGCCAAACTGCAACTCATCAGAGCTCTTCCATCTCCATGCTTTTCCACTTTAGTCAAGGAATCTGTGAGTTCCCAAGAAACGAGCCTAAGAGAAACTCACCAGCTGCAGGAATTTGAAGCACCCAAATTGCTTCCTAAATCCCATCTCTTCTACACTGCAAAGGGAGAACAATTTAAAAACCCTCTCTGAAAAGGACAGAAAGGTGTAGGGTGCAGTATGCCCACAATCAAACCCTCTGCCCCTCAAAAAATAACAGAGAAAACTGGATCCCAGCTACCTGCACGTCATGGAATGAGCAATGCAGAAGACATTGGCTGAGGAAAGACAGTGGGAAGCACGGGTCCTTCTCTGGTCTCTGTTGAGAACCCCTACATCTCATTCCACTGCCTTGCCTCTGCTCAAGCTGGCAAATCAACCCTCTCTTGACACCCCTGGGCTGGCAGAGGAGGCGACACGAGGCTGTCAGCCAGTTTATCCCGCACTCCGAAGTGTTCGGGAGAACACGCATGGCCTGCCCCCACCTTCCCGTCCAGCCCCTGGATGCATTTCCTGGGGCACATCGGGAACAGGGCGGGCGGCGGGCCGAGGGAGGCGATCCTGCCCCTCTGCTCGGCCCTGCTGAGGCCACACCTGGAGGGCTGTGTCCAGGTCTGGGCTCTCCGGGAGGAGAGGGACAAGGAATTCCCGGAGCGGCTCCAGCAACAAAGAGGATGAGGGCACTGGAGCCGCCCGAGCTGTGGGGGGACAGGCTGAGGGGGCCGGGCCTTCCAGGTAAGGCTGAGGGGATCTCCCCACTGCAAATAAACACCTCAAGGGCGGGTGCCCAGGAGGCGGTGCCAGACCCCTTTGGGAGTAAATGGCCACGGAACCAAACAAGCGGCTCCGCCTCAGCACGAGGAGCGCTTTCCCCGCGCTGAGGGCGGCAGGGCCCGGGCAGGCCGCGCCGCGCGGGGCGGGCCGCGGAGCTTTCCCTTCTGCGGAGACATCCCAGACCCACCTGGGCGCGCTCCTCCTCTCACCCGCTCCAGGTGCCCCTTCTCCCCCACCCACCCCCGCCCCGAAATATCCCGGCAATCCCGAAATATCCCGGCAATCCCCCCGAAACACCCCGTCACGCCGCGCATGCGCACATGTACGGCGCGCTCCCGCCCTCACCACCACCCCCCGCGCGCGGCTCTCCGCGCATGCGCACGGCCCGTTCATTCCCCCATCGCCTCCAACCGCGCAGGCGCAGAGCGGCGTGCGTGCGCGGGGAGCGTCGGGTACGCGCGCGGGGGACGGCGGGTGTTGTACGGGGACGCGGCCATGGCGGGGTCCGCGGGCTCGGCGGGCGGCTCGGCTCGGAAGCGCCTCATGAAGGAGGAGGACATGACCAAGGTGGAGTTCGAGACCAGCGAGGAGGTGGACGTGACGCCCACCTTCGACACCATGGGCCTGCGGGAGGACCTGCTGCGCGGCATCTACGCCTACGGTGAGGGGCGGGGGGGGAAGAATGGAGGATGGGTGGGGGGGAAAGGGAAAATAGGAAAAAAAAGGGAAGGGGCAGGAGGTGGGGAGGGGTTGGGAATTGGGGAATGGCTGGGTCGCGGGCCGTGGCGGCACCCGGATGTGGGCCGCGCGCGTGCGCCGTGCGGGCCGGGGCCCTCACGGTGTCCCGGGGGGCCTGAGGGTGTCCCGGAGGCCCTCATGGTGATCTGAGGGTGTCCCGGGGGCCCTGAGGGTGTCCCGGGGGCTCTGCGGGTGTCCCGGGGGCCCTCACGGTGACCTGCTGGTGTCCCGGGGCCGGCCGTGACGGTGTCGCCGCCTCCGCAGGGTTCGAGAAGCCGTCGGCCATCCAGCAGCGAGCCATCAAGCAGATCATCAAGGGCAGGGACGTGATCGCCCAGTAAGTGCGGCTGGGGCGGGGGGCGGTGGGTCAGGCTCGCTGCCCTAAGGCTGGGGGAAAGGTCTGCCTGGCGGGGTTTAGGGCATGGCCTGAGGGTCGTGGGGCACTGGCACAGGTTGCCCAGAGTGGGTGTGGGTGCCCCATCCTTGGAAACATTCAGAGCCAGGCTGGATGGGGCCCAGAGCAAGCTGGTCTAGTAGATGGTGTCCCTGCCCTCGACAGGGGGTTGGAACATGATGAGTTGGAACAAGATGAATTTAAGGTCCCTTCCAAGCCAAACTGTTCTGTGTTTTTATGACCTGATATGCAAAACAGGGTGAAATTGGCCAGCCTGCACATAACCTGTGATCCTGACAGTGTTAATGTCCACGCTTATTGGGTTTAGTCACTGAACAAAAATACATGTCTTAGGGACAGCGAAGAAAATGCATCCCACTGAAAAAAATCATCCTAGGTCACTAGTGGGAATTACTGGCCTTCAAAATTGTAGTGGCTTATCTATCATTTACTTGAAAATACAGAAAATAAAAGGTATATACGAGAGATAGCAGGAAGTCAAACTGCTGGTCTGATAAGAAGGAAGCATTCCAGAGCTGGGGACTCTGCAATGGAGGGTTCTGTCCCTGGTATTGCAGATCTCGAAGCTGCTTAGGAGCAGATCATGCTCTGATCACAATAAGCCTTTGTCAAATACACTGTTGGCACTGTGGAGCTCTTTGCAGTGGAGTGGCAAAGAGCAGAGGGGTGGAATATGTTGAAGTTGCTGATATTGTTTGTCCAGACATTGAGTATTCACCAAACATCTGTTTCTCAGGTCACAGTCAGGAACAGGGAAGACAGCAACATTCTCCATCTCTGTTCTACAGTGTCTGGATATACAGGTGATTTCATAGCATGTGCTAAAGATTATTTTTTACTAAATTAGTAGTTTTCATCATAAAAGCCTTTTTTTTATTTTTGTGAATAAATCAAGCCTTATATTGAAGTCTTTTAGTTATGGGCATTGAACCTTGGACAAAATTCTAACTGCTCTGTAACAATTTAACCGTTAATGCCTGTCTGGCAAAATAAGTTCTGATAAAGTCTTGTAGTTACAAAGTTGGCTTTAACATCTTTCCTCTTTTACCTACTAGAGGACTAAGTTAATCTCTCAGCAAACAGAATTGTTTTCAGACACTCCTATAGCATCATCAGCCTGTCTGAGCAGATGCCACACATTGCACCAAATCAAACCTAGATTTTGGACTGACATGTTTGCTTTTGTTCTAGTCAGGGGTATCATGTCCATCCAGTAGTTTTTAAGTATAACTGGAATGTGTAGATGCTGTTGGATAAAATGATGGTTTTCTGTGTGTTAGTATCCTCCTAAAGCTTGGATTATTATTCATCTGTCACTGCCTGGGGACATAAAAGTTGCATATCAGCTTTTACAGGTGACACTTTTCCGTCTTGGAATCCTTGGGCAGTGCAAGGTGAACCAAACATACAAAACTGAAGGGTTTTTAATCTGTTTCTATTTTGCAAGAAAAGTACACACTTTTTTTTTGGTCAGGGGTTGGGTTGGAATCAAAAATGGGCTCTTAAAGAACTGCTTAAGTGCTGTCTTGTCAAAAGTAACTTAAAAGAGGTTGTTGCTGTGCAAACGCTCTCTTTGAAAGTGGCTTTCTAGGCATACTGACCCTTCAGCTGTGACATTTCAGAGTCCTGTTTGATCCATAATCTCTTTCATGCTGGGCTCTCTGGCTGTGATTAACATCCATGTGATCATTTGTTTTAATCAGGTTCGTGAGACCCAGGCATTGATCTTGGCACCAACTCGGGAGCTGGCTGTGCAGATTCAGAAGGTAAGAACATTTAAATCCCTGTCTGTAAAGCATTGGCAGGACCTGGGGCCAGTGCTCTGGTGTTCCCCAGCAGAGCTCAAAGCACAGCTTCCCTTTTTTCTTTCTGTTCCTGAAAGAAATACATGATCATCTGACCAAGGGCTGTTTTGCTCATCTGCATTATGACTATTACTGCTTGCGTGACCATATTGGTTAACAGTCTAAGGTTGTACACAGTCCTAACCAAATTTTTAAGGACAGCACTTCTAAAGCAGTTGTGATCCCTGGGGAACTGGGATTTGAAGGTGTTTCAAGGCCTGCTATTGTGGAGGTTTAGGTAACAAATTAAAAAAAACCCTTCCAACTCCTTTTGCTTGCATCTCTTTACTAAAACAACAGTATGGCTGTGCAGACCTGCGTCTCTCCACAAATGCAAACTTAGGAGAGCTTGTGTAATTAAGCCATTGTTCCGTATCAACACAGGGGCTTCTTGCTCTGGGGGACTACATGAATGTCCAGTGTCACGCCTGCATTGGGGGGACCAATGTGGGAGAAGATATCCGGAAACTGGATTATGGGCAGCATGTCGTTGCTGGCACTCCGGGCCGTGTGTTTGGTAAGGAAATGTGGGAGGCTACATCAGCTCCAGCTTCAGAGCTGGGCTGAGCCATGGGAACCTTCTGTAGCTTCTGTGTGCTTAGATTTGAAATAGCATGGAATTTACATTTCCTGTGGCACCATTAATGTAACGTTAGTGTGAAGTATGACAAGGCAAC